>OY770262.1:56239137-56841669 GCA_963669355.1 Chorisops tibialis
CTTATTTCTTCCGATAATTTGTTTTAACTCTTTGGCCAACCATTCATTATTATCCCCATTAATTTGCTCAAAATTGTGTCATTTTTGGTTTCCTTTTTAAACTGAACTAGTCTTTCATCACTTACGTTGATTGAGTGAATCATGCCTTCTAACTTTTCAGAGTCCTCGTGATCAATGTCACTATTAAAGTTTCTAGATAATAGATCAGCCACTCTGTTTGCCTGGAATATATTTAAACGTTAAGTTGTATTTTTCAAGCGTAAGTTTCATCCGTTGTAGCCTTGGGGATGGAATTTTTTAATACTCTAGATGAAATCTGAGAGTATTATAAGTTTGCCACAAAGTTTGTAACGCCAAGAAATAAGGCTCGGAGAAAAAAATGAATGATACAGAAGTTCATATAATCACTCAAAAATCTCAAAACCGGATGTCCGTCCGTCCTTCCGTCCGTCTGTCAGTCTGTCTGTCTGTCCGTCTGTCCGTCCATGTCCTCTCTAGCTTGAGAACGCGTTGAGCTAGAAAGTTCAAATGTTGTATACATCTTTTTCAACAAAAAAGTAAGGTCAAGTTCGTGAACGAGCCAAATCGCTCAACCCCTTCTACCCCCAAACAAAATAACACAATTTCGCAATCTGACAATAAACGGATTTACTTGAAAAGTACATATGACATTGATCTGAAATTTTGAATGTAATACTTTTATGATGATTCCAATCTACTCTATGAAAATAATTTGTGTTTTCCCTCTCCTTCCACCACCTCCCATACAAACTGCACTTTTCATGAAATGCTCTGAACCAATTTACTCAGTGCGTATAATAGTTATCAAGCTGAAATTGTGTTCAAAATATTTATTTAAAATTATTATTAAGACCAAAAAAATGAGATGATTAGCTGTACCCCTTCTTCCCCCACTCATACAAAATGACACTATTTCGTAATTTCACAATAAACAGATTTGCCACCACCTCCCATACAAACTGCACTTTTTCATGAAATGCTCTAAGCCAATTTACTCAGTGCGTATAAAATTGACCGAGCTGAAATTGTGCACTAAATATTTATTTAGAATTATTAGTAAAACCAAAAAAAATTAGGCGATTAGCTTTACCACTTCTACCCCTCCCATACAAAATGACACAATTTCACAACTTTATAAAAAGTCGATTTTCATGAAAAGTATGAATACTACTGATCTGCAATTTAAGACATGTCAAAAGCATTATATTTATAGTTATTTCTGAAAAGTCATTAAAAACTCGTCCCTCCTTCTATCATCTCCCATACAAACTGCACTACTTCACTACATCCAATACAATAATTTTCTCAGTACCTATTAAATTTTTAAATCCTAAATTTTGTATAAAACATTTTGATAGCAACCTTACCGTCATGTGAAAAAATTAGTTCAATGTCATCACCCCCTCTACCACTTCCCCTACAAAATTTCTTTAGATACAAAAATTTCTCTTTCATCTAGAGTATCGCACAACTGGGCTAATGCGGGATGTTTAATGAGATCAGTTTGTATAGCAGGCCCTTTACCGCGACTTTTTGTATCGAGAGAACAAATACCGTACATTCTATTTTTAGAGCTATTGCTAGGTCGCAGTGAACTTTTTATACTGTAGATGAAATCTGAGAGTATTATAAGTTTGCTCTAAAGTCTGTAACGCCAAGAAATAAGGCTCGGAGAAAAAAAATAATGATACAGAAGTTAATATTATCACTCAAAAATCTCAAAACCGGATGTTCGTCCGTCCGTCCGTCCGTCTGTCCGTCCATCCGTCCGTCCGTTCGCTCTCTAGCTTGAGAACACGTTAAGCTAGAAAGCTCAAATTTCGTACACGTCATTTTTGACAAAAAAGTAAGGTCAAGTTCGTGAACGGGCCAAATCATTCTACACCTTCTGCCCCCTCTCTTACAAAATGACAGAAATTCGCAATTTGACAATAAACGGATTTGCTCGAAAAGTATAAAAGCTATTGGCCGAAAATTTGGAATATATTACTTTTATCATAATATCAATGTACGGTATAAAAATTCTGCGTGTCCTCCCCCTCCTTCTACCACCTCCAATACAAACTGAACTTGTCATAAATTACTCTAAGCCAATTTACTCAGTGCGTATAAAATTTAGCGAGCTGAAATTGTGCACTTAATATATAATTAAAATTGTTAGTCAGGCTACAAAAAAAATTAGACGATTAGCTTCACCCCTTCTACCCCCTCCCATACAAAATGACACAATTTCGCAATTCGACTATAAATGGATTTGCTCGAAAAGTATAAAAGTTATTAGTCTGAATTTTGGGATATATTACTTTCATAATGATTTCAATATACAGTATAAAAATTATTTGCGTCCTCCATCTCCTTCCAATCCCTCCCATACAAACTACACTTTTTCATGAAATGCCCTAAGCCGATTTTCTCAGAACATATAACATTTATCGAGCTCACATTTTGTAATAAATACTTATTTAGCATTATCACTAGGATCAGAAAAGAATATTTGATTAGCTTTACTGCTTCTACCCCCTCCCATACAATATGACACAGTTTAACAACTTCACAAAAAATCTATTTTCTTGAAAAGTATGAATGTTACCCCTTCCCATACAATATGACACAGTTTCACAACTTCACAAAAAATCTATTTTCTTGAAAAGTATGAATGTTATTTAGCATTGTCACTAAGATCAGAAAAGAGTATTTGATTAGCTTTACTGCTTCTAGCCCCTCCCATACAATATGACACAGTTTCACATCTTCACAAAAAATCTATTTTCTTGAAAAGTATGAATGTTACTGGTCTAAAATTTAAGAGATATCAATTTTATGATGTTCTTAGTTATTTCTGAAAAAATCACTAAAATTCCCTCACTCTTTCTACCACCTCCCATACAAACTGCACATTTTCGCTAAATCCAACACACTAATTTCCTCATCTCCTATTAAATTTTTGGAGTAAGCATTTTGTATAAAACATTTTTATACTCTAGATGGAATCTGAGAGCATTATAAGTTTGCTCTAAGGTTTGTAACGCCAAGAAATAAGGCTTGGAGAAAAAAATGAATGATACAGAAGTTCATAAAATCACTCAAAAATCTCAAAACCGGATGTCCGTCTGTCCGTCCGTCCGTCTGTTCGCTCTCTAGCTTGAGAAGGCGTTGAGCTAGAAATCTCAAATTTCGTACACGTCGTTTTTGACAAAAAAGTAAGGTCAAGTTCGTAAACGGGCCAAATCGCTCCACCCCTTCTACGCCCTCCCATACAAAATGACACAATTACGCAATTTGACAATACACGGATTTGCTCAAAAAGTATAAGAGCTATTGGCTTGAAATTTGGAACATATTACTTTTCTTATAATATCAATCAATCGTACAAAAATTATGCGTGTCCTCTCCTCCGTTCTACCACCTCCCATACAAACTGTACTTATCATGAATTACTATAAGCCAATTTACTCAGTGTGTATAAAATTTACCGGGCTAAAATTGTGCACCATATGTTTATTTAAAATTGTTTGTAAGACCAAAAAAAATTAGACGATTAGCTTCACCCCTTCTACCCTCCCATACAAATGACCCAATTTCGCAATTTGACAATAAATGGATTTAATCGAAAAGTATAAAAGCTATTACTCTGAATTTTGGGATATATTACTTTAATAATTATATAAATCTACAGTAGAAAAAATTATCTGCGTCCTCTCTCTCCTTCCACCCCCTCCCATACAAACTACACTTTTTCATGAAATGCTCTAAGCCGATTTTCTCAGAACATATAATATTTATCGAGCTCATATTTTGTAATAAATACTTAATTAGTATTATAACTAAGATCAGAAAAAAATATTTGATTAGCTTCACCCCTTCTACCCCCTCCCATACAATATGACAGTTTCACAACTTCACAAAAAATCTATTTTCTTGAAAAGTATGAATGTTACTCATCTAAAATTTAAGAAATGTCAATTTTTTGATATTCTTAGTTATTTCTGAAAAAATCACTAAAATCCCTTCACTCTTTCTACCACCTCCCATACAAACTGCACATTTTCACTAAATTTAACACATTAATTTTCTCAGCTCCTATTCAATTTTTGGAGTAAGCATTTTGTATAAAACATTTTTATAGCTACTTTAGCATGATGGGGAAAAAATTAGTTCAATGCTATCACCCCTTCTAACACTCCCCATACAAAATTTCTTGGGATCACGAAAAATTCCATTTCATCTAGAGTATCGTAAAATTGCGCTTTACGCGCAATCGTAGCCCTGTTATGTTTGTAATACATGTTCGATGATGTGGTATCGCTTAAATCGGATTTTTTCGACGAGAACAAACTCATTCTCTTCACAAAACGGATCTAACTCTTCGGCTTGGACTTTTTCATAGCTTACCATGATTTGATAGCACTGAGATTCGCCTAAAGCTTGGCTTTGCTCTAATGTTACTATCTTGTATTTTTTCGGGAAGTATCCTAGCTTAAGGTAATTGTTGAATATTATTTGTAGACACTACTGCATTTTTGGAAGTTTTTTTACTCTTGATGAATTCTTGTAATACCAGTTTGCTACAAAGTTTTTAACGCTAAGAAATAAGGCTCCGGGTATCTGTCCATCCGTCCGTCCGTATCATCTTTAGCTTGAGAACACGTTCCCATACAAAATGATACAATTTCGCAATTTTACAATAAACGGATTTTCTCGAAAAGCATAAAAGCTATTGACCTGAAATTAGGAAAATATTACTTTTATGATGATCTACTGTATAAAAATTATTTAAGTCCTCCTTTCCTTCCACCACCTCCCATACAAAATGCACTTTTTCACGAAATACTCTAAACAAATTTAATCAGTTCGTATAAAATTTCTCGATCTGAAATTGTGCACTAAATATTTAGTTAGAATTATCGGTAAGATCAAAAACTTCGACGATTAGCTTCACTCCTTCCACCCCCTTCCATACAATCTGACACATTTTAACAATTTTACAAAAAGTCGATTTTTCGGAAAAGTATGAGTGCTACTTATCTGCAATTTAAAATATGCCAATTAAAGGATGTTCGCAGTTATTTCTAAAAAAGTCATTAACACCTCCACGCTCCTTCTACCACCTCCCATACAAACTGCACAATTTCACTAAATTTAATACACTAATTTTCTCAGTACCTATTACATTTTTGAATCCTAAATTTTGTATAGAATATTTTGATAGCCACCGTAGCGTGATGTGAAAAAATTAGTTCAATGTCGTCACCCGCTCTACCATCTCTCCTAAAAAATTTGTCAAATTAAAAAAAAACAATTTCATCTGGAGTATCGCACGATTGGGCTTTACGCCCAGTCATAATTGTGTTATGTTTTTAGTATAAAATTTGAAATAGTATATGAATAGCATAATTGATTTGATAAAACCATTAAAGGACCTTAAACTAGATTTCGATACATAACTGTATGTGGTTATGGGGTCAAAGACACCATTATGCAAATTTATGAAGCTGGAGGCAAGTGTACACCTTGTATGAGGAAGAAATTGGACCAAGATCAATATTGTTGTTCCGTGAACACTTCGTGCTACTTACCACATCGGTCAATAAGTCCGTAGGATGACCCACAGAACTCACCTCTGTGGCCGAACCAATTGTATTGGGAGGGAATACCAACTTTCAGAAGCGACGCGTCAATTTCATGACATTCTGATTCTTTGTTTACAAGCTACAGTGCTCGAAGTGACGCTACTTTTGTTATTTTTAAAAACATGAAAAAATCCGAATTTCGTGTGTTGAGAAAACATTGCTTCTTGATGGGAAAAAACACCGTTGAAACAAGAGCATGGCTTGAAAAGTATTATTTGGAATCTTCTCCGTCGAGACAAATGGTTGAGAAGTGGTTTGCCGAGTTTAAATGTGGTCGTAGCTCGACTGAGGACTTGCTCCGCAGTGGAAGGCCAAATGAAGCTGTTACTCCAGAAAACATTAAAATAGTGAAGTTGCAAGAGTTAGCAGACATTCTAAAGATATCGAAAGGCAGTTTGCACACAATTTTGCATGGACATTTGTCGATGCGGAAGCTCTTTTCTAAGTGGGTGCCGCGTTTGATCACAGTGGACCTAAAACAACAACGTGTCGACAATTCGGAGGCCTGTATGAAGCTGTTTCGACGCAATAAAAAAGATTTTTTGTGGCAGTATCTGACAATGGATGAAACTTGGATCCATCATTTCACACCAGAGTCAAATCGCCAGTCATCCGAGTGGACAGCAGCGGGAGAACCGCAAACAAAGCGACCAAAAACTCAAACATCGGCTGGCAAGGTAATGGCTTCAGTTTTTTGGGATGCACATGGTATATTATTCATAGACAACCTTGAGAAGGGAAAGAGCATCAATACCGATTATTATATACCATTACTCGAACGTTTGAAGCGAGAAATTGCTGCGAAACGGCCACACATGCAGAGGAATAAAATACTGTTTCATCAAGACCATGCTCCGTGTCACAAGTCGATCAAAACAATGGCAAAATTGCATGAATTGGGCTTCGAATTGCTTCCGCACCCACCGTATTCTCCAGATTTAGCTCCCAGCGACTACTGGCTCTTCGCAGACCTGAAAAAAATGCTCGCTGGCAAAAGAAATGGCTCAAATGAAGAGACAATTTCCGCAACTGTGGCACATTTTGAGTCGAAAGACAAGTTGTTCTACAAAACGATACCAGTTAGAGCTAGAGAGGCGTTGGACGGATTGTATCACTCTTGAAGGAAACTATGTCGAAAAATAAAGCAAAATTAGACCGAAAAAACTGTATTTTCTTTGTTATCCTACGGACTTATTGATCGATGTGTTATATTTCGACGAAGAACAGTGTGACAGTAAATTTTTAACGCGATTAAGCTTTTAAGCTTATTACCAGCTATTCTGAAGCATTCACAAGTAATTACTATAGTTTCCGTCTGATTCATGTGAACGGAGAAAGAAATTATTTGGTTTATTCGAAACGGTAAACGTTCATGAAATAATGACAAATGTTCCTTACCATCCATTAAACATATTCTCAGGAGAAGGCAAATATTTTCAATCCTTTTAATTTCTTCAAAAATATGCGCAATTCTATTTTGATAGCAATGTCTCACAGTGGTTTAGTCATTTTATATCCACAAGAAAATGAAAAAAAAAAATTATAATTTATAGTTGTCACATTGTAGCCTGTGATCTTATGCCGATCCATCTGTTGCCAACTTCATCAGTGAGACAATAAATTTCCTAATTAGCAGTATGATTTTTGCCCGGGGAGTTTTGTGCAAAGCCAAATCTATACGAAAACTCGATGAATTTTGCAATGTTTGGACGGTAGAGACACATGCATTTAAAAACGCTCTGTAGAAATGAAGATCGCACATAATTAAGGAGGACGTCATTCATTAGAATCGCTTCGTACGTTCGACAAAGGAAAAATATGCCTTTGCGTTTACGTTGTTTTGCTTGACGGTTGAAGATGCACTTAAAGCGTTTTGAGCCGATGCACTTGAGATGCCGGAGACATAATTGTCTGGCAAATAGGACTTGCAGCTTAACATGACAGTTTGACAGTGCGGCACTACACGACCAAAGAATTTCGATTTCAGGCTATTACTTTGGGTGATTAGATAGCGACTTATGCAATTTGCATGAACGATGATAATTTTAGAGATTGGAATGAGGAGGCTTTGCGACATGTGAATGAAAGTACAAGTGGTTGGTGAAAACAAAGCCAATCTAATTTTGAATTTGATGAATTGATGGTTACGAATTTGCAGAAGAAGCCAATTTATTTTGGTTAGTTTGAAGTTAGTTCTGTTAGATTATTCGTTTTAGTTGAGATATCATCAAGATGAATTAATATGTGAATTATGCTGCGGTGATAACGAAAGATTAGAAGTTGCTGTTTCGGAATAATCTTTTTGGATTAAGCGATCTTATTTGAAAACAGTGCAAAAGATCGAAAAAGATTTTTCAAATACTAATCAATGCCATCTCCAAAATATCAACATTAAAAAATTTGGAACGAGATGCCGCTTAGAATTAATATCATGCATAGATGAATAAAGTAATCGAAACCGGGCAGACGCCCATGTATAATAAAAATATAGCCATGCCTCTCTCCAGCACTAGCTTCTATCTTAAATATTCTTATGCCTACACATAATTCGATAACACTGCACAACAGCCTAGGATTCTTCTTTACGTAATTTATTTCATAATCAATTTCCTCATCTGTATACCGCAATCTTACTACATCTAGAGTTGTGATGTGAGCAATAATTATGGCCCTCGAAAACGGGGCGTTATTGACTCGAAGCAAGTCTATCGCATCGTTAAATCTGGTTTTTTAGCCACCCAAACCTGCAGTTTATTTAAACATTATAATAATAAATAAAAGAAACCGCTCGTTCGCTATCTTCGACTCAATTGAATTGCAAGCAATAAAACACCTGAATAGGAAAAAAGGATCGAATGCTGGCTTGCATATTCAGGTGAGGAGTTAATTTGATAAAGATAGGAAGGCGGCGGTATGCAGATTTGCGAATTTGTACACCAGTGTCTCATAGCTTGCGGCCAACATTCATTGGCATTATTGTCTGTTGTATCGGGCCTATGTAATTTAAAGCTATCTTCTTACTTCGATCATCTTCAGATATTATATCTTGCGAACGACTGCCACACATACGAGCGTAATAAATATAAAAAAGGATTTGCACAATAATCAACCGAAGGCGGTTGTATACGCGCGGTATTTCCACTTTTGTTCGGCCGAAACAATGTATAGGCGGCATTGAAGTTCTTGCGGCGCAACATATTGGGCAAATTTACAAGCTGGTAAATAAATACAAGCTATGCTTAGAGTATAAAATTCGAGACGGAATAGTCCAATTACTTGTAAGTTTCAGCCATTTTTTCAGAAATTTCAAAAATGTTCGGCAAGTATTTTGTCCAATTATTGCTGCAGCTTCGAAGAACAATAAGATGCAGACAAGTTTAAAAGTTATTATGTTAGTTTTATTTTTAAGCACTAATTGGAAAGAACGTAATTGGATGATTATATCAATAGTAAGATTTATGTTCTATTATTTACATATGGCGAAGACAGCTGATGGCAAATCTTTGAATTCACCCATGGAACTTATGCACTCGTATTGGCAGGGAGGTTTCCCAACCTCCTATGTCAATTTATATGATTTTTTTCTCTTTTACTTACGTGTTGGTAAAATAGTTATAGATCAGTGGTTCAACCTGATATTTTGTCACATTTTGAAACAATAATAGCTCTACAATCGGACAGGTTGAACAACTGCTATATAACTATTTTACGAACACGTTAGCAAAAGAAACACAAAATAACGTAAATTGACATAGGAGGTTGGGAATCTTCACCATCAATATTATATTATGTGATCAGATAATTGTGAAACTGCAAAAATCAGATTTGCTAATAAATCAAAGAGTGTGTATCAATGGTTAGAAATAAAATTAAGAATATGAATCCCGTCCGTAAAGATCTCAGAAGGAATCAGAAATTCGAAGCTTAAAATGCCGAAATACAGAATTCCAGAGTAGAAAATGCTGCAATGAGAAAGATGGTTTTTGCTTTTGCTCAATTTTACCGTTAAAAAATAAATTAAGGGGTGGTAAACGATTTTAACTGAACTTCAAAATACTTCAAATGAATTTCAAACGATTCCAAAAAAAGCACAAAAAGTTGACAAGTAGTCATTATGTACGTTGATTCTGAATGTGAAGCCAAAAATGATCTGGTGGTCGTTCTTACACCGAGAGCGAGAAGCAGTTCCCTTAGCTGTGAGCCAATATAGGAAAGGATTATCGTTGTCAGACTCAGGACCAAGGTCAGGATTGTCACAATTCTGCAGCTCTACTCAATAACTAAATCCATCATGGTGACAAAGTCGTATTTTATGGCCAACTGAGTACCACCCTAGAGCGTGTTCCAGGAGTTGGTGTTATACTCTCAGGAGATACGGACGCATAGCTTGGCTGTGATAAAATTGGACTAGAATTCTTCATAAGGAAGTGAGGTGATCCTTAAATCTATCTACCAAGAGCTCAGATTAAGAGATCCTAAATCGGCAAATTACTTGTGGAGTTTTGTAGCGATTGACATGCGATCGCCGAAAGGACCTTTTTTTCACACAAAAGTTATCTTTAGGAATGTTGGCTTTCCAATAATGGTGCTGCTCAGAACAAAATCGACCATTTGGTTATATGTAACTCGCCAAAGGCCAAGATTTCTAAACGATATGAGCAAGCGAACACTACTTGACCGGTGCCTATTTAAGATTGTGCAGTTGCCCCACAAACAAATTCATCACATAAAACGATAGCTTAATGAGGATAAATTTGGAGATCCTAACAAAAATCGCGAGTATACTACTATTCTACGCGGCAAGCCTTCCACTTTGGCTGAAACAAAATGCGCATACTGAACGCTAAGTGGAAGAAAACCAGAAGCACATTTCTAACAAGTGTTGAAGAATCTGTGGCATATTTGCAAAGCGGTGAGAAAACCTGGATGACGTAAGACACCATGGAATAAAGTTGGCGATCGGAAAAACCAAATTAGAAATCATCTCTCCAACCGATATCAACCAAAAGCTCTCGAGCTGAGACGAAATTACTGCGATGATCGTATACAGTTTAAGAAGGCAGTCAGACGCGACAAGAAAATGGCAAGCCCAATAAGGCTGAATCAGCGGGTTGGCGATAAGGATTCGCTAATTAAAATTATTAAACAATTGACAAGCAGGAATTTCACTGCCAACCACGTACTGCGAGATGTCAATACACCTCTTCTTACTATGAGTGGACACGAGTTGTAGAGATGGAAAGAATTAAAAGAAAAGATTTCCGGATCCTACATTGTTGCGCTTTATTATTCGTGAAGTTTCGGTCTCTGTTGAGACATTTAACAAACTAGTAGTAGTAGTACACAAAGTGTGACCAATCCGCTGCCACTTCCGTCTTTGAATCTCAATGCCTATTTAAATCTGTCCAGTTGTACTCTAAAGTTCGTCGTTGGAGATCACTTCTGGCCAGAATATTCCTAGAATGCGTCGAAGGCATTGGTTTACGAAAGTCTATAGTTTCTTGGTAAGTTGAACGGTCGCTTTCCACGTAGTACAACCATATAACAAAACGGATTTGACGCATGCGTCAAAACCTCGCAGCTTCGTGCGAAGGGTGATCTCTTTTAACCTCCAGAAAGGGGAAAGGATACCAAAGGCCTGACGAGCTTTATTTAGACGAGACTCAATATCCTTTTCAGCTTCGCCGTCCATGCTGACAATGCTTCCGAGATAAAAAAAAAATCTTGCGCCTCTTCAACATGTTGTCCACTAAGAACAATCGGTGTGCTTGCGTTCGAACCCATGTGCATGTACTTGGTTTTACGCACATTTATTTTCAGTCCCGCCTTTTTGCATTTAGAATGCAACCAGTGAACATTTGACTCTAAGTCCGAACGGTTATTTGCAAGCAAACACACGTCATGAGCATAACTAAGGTGACTTAGGATGTTAAATAGTCTCCATTGAAACCTTTACCTTCCCCACCTTCCACCTTACTTCATTGTTGTGTACGTCCTAGAAAATAATAACAAAAATAATTGAACGAGGTCTTAAGCCCTACACCAATGAATTAATTGGCGCAAGGTGGATTCAAAATAACATATCAGATATTCTCGGTGAAACAAGTGCTTGGGAAATGCTGGGATTATATCACTGACGTGCACAAAATCAGCAGATTTTAAGCAAGTATACGACAATATTGACATGCGGGTACTGCACCAAATCATGCTTGATTTTGGAACCCCCTCAAAACTAGTCCGACAAACAAGACTCACAATGAAAAACACTGAATTCCTAGTGACCAACAAACCGATTCCACAACCAGCTTTTGAACAAAATGTGGTGTAAAACAGGGATATGATATAGCTCACCTACTTTTCAACTTGGCACTAGAGTAGTCGTCCAAAAAGTCCCAGTCGACACCAACGGGGCACTACTATTCAAGTCCACTCAACTAGTAGCATACGCTGACGACATCAACATCCTAGCAAGATCCTTTCCTAGTGCTAAGGAGGTATTTGTCAATCTTGAATCCGCGGAAAAAGAAGTCGGGTTGCGCATTAACGAAAGCAAAACAAAATTAATGACACAAACAAGAAGAAGAACGCCTATCAGACAAAACATATCAATTGCGGAACATAATTTAGAGAGTGTGGACAACTTCATATATCTTGGGGCTAATCTAGCAAAGGACGGCAATGAAACGGACGAAATCAATCGACGGATAATACTAGAAAATAAACCGAATTATTCGGTACTTCCCATAATGAAGTCCATGAAAGTCCACAAGAACAATAATCTGCGAATATTTGAAATTAATATGCGACCTGTGCACTGTTATGGCAGCAAGACGTTAAAGCAAATTTTTCTGTTTTATAACTCAAAAGGAGAATTAAGGAGTATTGGTCGATTTTTAAACGATAAACTGGAACAAAGACTCGTTGTCATCTTCAAATATATAAGAGAAAGGACAATCTGAAATATTGAGATAAATTACTTTACTGAAGGATACAATCCGATCGAGCGGGCGTTTTTGAGATATCCTCGACGCAAACCATTTAATTCAACAGAGCACAGCTTGAAGGAGGCGAAACATTAAATCATAAAGTCTTCTGTTTTTAAAACTTAATATTTGTTGTGTCTTATTTTACTTTATTATTCTAATAATAAAGTATTGTGATCGACACAGAAAAAAAAATTGCTACCCTGTAATTTTGTTTTTTCGCGTTTCATGACTTAATTAGCCTAAAAATTCAAAAAAAAAATACGTACGCCATACATATGGACTCATATATCCGAGACCGTTAAAGATGGAATGTTCGTTTTTGGATGGATTGTTGACTGGGTAAGTGAGCTACATTATCTAAATTTTGGACAGTGTCAGGTGCAAGGGGGTGGTGGAGGAGGGAAAGAGTCAAACAGTACACTTGCTAATATCTCCACCACGAATGCACTGAAAATCAGCATAGGTATAGAAAAGGTTGTGGGACAAACTCTAAAAATAATTTAATTCTTTTATCCATTGGCGTCCAAAAAGGGGAGGGGGGCTAAGAACAAATTGTCGACCGAATTTTTTTTACAAATGATTATATCTTCGAAATTACTTACCATAAAAACTCATATTTTGGGACCAGTAACGTGATATACAGCTCCACCAGAATCAGCTTAGAGAGAGACTAATTATTGTTAGAGGGTGGGTCAGAGAAGGAAGGGGGGGGGAGGGGGGCTGCCAAGAAAAACACTTCAAAATGAATATCTCAATTATCTCTTAAGCTACGTCATTGAAACTTAAAACATATATTAAGCTATACTAGCCAAATACGACAGAAAAATTAACATGCGAACATAATAGTAATGGGAGAAATGGGGAGCATTTTAAGAATAGTGGAGTTTTCAAAATTACATCGTTATATCTCGAAATTAAGTACAGATATCAAATCAAAAATTTGTCAGATTGTAGATCTACATATTCTAAAATTTTGGTAAGAAATTTAAGGTGAGGGCTGTAAGGGGAGGGAGGTGGTAAAGAGTGATGTTTTCAGGGCTCTGGTGAAAAATACAAAGTTTAAATTTTGCATGTGGATACACGTATTTTATATGCATAGAAAAAAATAATAATTTGTTCCACAATTGTTATGCACCGACCTCCTGGTCTAACGTTCACAAGGTGTTTCATATGCCATGAAAAAACCACATTTTTGAATGAAATTTTAAGGTAGAAACTTGACCATTTGCGAAATGCCCTTAAAAAAATATTATTAAAATATTAACTAGTCTTCAAAACTTGTACCCTCTCCAATACAAAATTATTTTTTCGATAATTTTTAAGAAATCATTTATCACCTAACTATTTAAAGCTATCAATTTCAAATTTTGAATCAAAACTTTTAAAAAGAGTTGAAACGAAATTGCGTCAAAAGTTTTAAGATCCCGTTTGCCCTTCTACCCCCTCCCATATGCAATTATGATTTCGACCAAAATCCATAAATCAACTAGTAACCAACAAATTAAAAGCTACGAACTTGAAATTTTGTACGAGTGCCATGCAAAAGAAATGAAATAAAATTGCACCACAAATTTTACGATTCCCTTCTCTTCTCTATCCCACCCATACAAATGATTGTTTTCGGGAATGTAAAATATACCAAATGTTATGAAAATTCTATGCAACTTCGTCTATCAAACTGACATTCTATACTGAGAATATTGGACGTGATTCAAGCAATCAATTAAAAAATTATTAACATCTACCCAGCCTTACTATCAGCCCTCGCTCCTCATCCCTCCCCTCATAAAAACTCAAACTTGAATAAATGAATAAATGACACATTGATTACATGTACTGGAACTTTTGATCGTATCCGCAATTAAGTGTTAAATCGACAACAGCCCTGCCCAAGAACCCCCTTTCATTTAGTCTTCCCTAACCACTCTAACGTGCGTATTGACTTCCCATGCATCCTCCACTTGTCCCAAGAATAATAAAAAACATAACAGGACTACGATTGGACGTAAAGCCCAATCGTGCGATACTCTAGATGAAGGAGAAATTTCTTTATTTCAAGGAATTTTGTAGGGGAAGTGGTAGAGGGGGTAACAATGTTGAACTAATTTTTTCACATCGCGATAAGGTTTCTATAAAAATGTTTTATACAAAATTTAAGATTCAAAAATTTAATAGGTACTGAAGTGTATTTTATTTAGTGAAATTGTGCAGTTTGTATGGGAGGTGGTAGTAGGAGGGTGGAGTTATTAATAACTTTCTTAGAAATAACTGTAAACATCATTTATTTGGCATAACAGATCAGTAGCATTCATACTTTTCAGGTAAATCGACTTTTTGTAAAGTTGTTGAATTGTATCAAATTGTATGGGAGGGGGTAGAAGGAGTGAAGCTAATTGCTTACTTGTTTTTGGTATTACGAACAATTCTAAATAAATGTTTAGTGCACAATTTCAGCTCCATCAATTTTATACGTACTGAGTAAATTTGTTTCGAGTATTTAATAAAAAAGTGCTATTTGTATGGGAGGTGGTAGAAGGAAGGAGAAGACTTAAATAATTTTTTTTACAGTGGATTGGAATTATTATAAAAGCAATATATTCCAAATTTCAGATCAAAGCCTCTATGCTTTTGGAAAAAATCAGTTGATTGTGGAATTGCGAAATTGTTTCGTTTTGTATAAGATCGAGTAGAAGGGTTAAAGTTAATCGTTTAATTTTTTTTGATCTTACTAATAATTCTAAGTAAATATTTAGTGCACAATTCCAAATCGATAAATTGTATACGCACTGAGTAAATTGGTTTAAAGTGTTTCATGAAAAAGTGCAGATTGTATGGGAGGTGGTGGAAGGAGGTGGAGGACACAAATAATTCTTACACAGTAGAATTATATTATCCTAGAAGTATTATATTCAAAATTTCAGATCAGTAGCATTTGTATTTATCGAGAAAAGCCGTTTAGTGTCGAATTGCGAAATTGTGTCATTTTGCATGGGAGGGGGTAGAAGCGGTAAAGCTCATGGTCTAATTTTTTTTTGGTCTGACTAATAATTCCAAGTAAATGTTTAGTGCAAAATTTCAGCCCGTTAAATTTTATACGCACTGAGTAAATTGGTTTAGAGTATTTTATGAAAAAGTACAGTTTGTATGGGAGGTGGCAGAAGGAGGAAAAGGACACGCAATATTTGGTAGATTGATATCATGATAAAAATAATACCATTCAAATTTGAGACCAATAGCTTTTATACTTTTCGAGCAAATCCGTTTATTGTCAAATTGCGCAATTGTGTCAATTTGTATGGGAGGGGGTAGAAGGGGTGGAGCGATTTGGCCCATTCACGAGCTTGTCCTTACTTTTTTGTCAAAAACGACGTGTACAAAATTTGAACTTTCTAGATCAACTCGTTCTCAAGCTAGAGAGGACACGGACGTACAGACGGACAGACGGACGGACTGACGGACGGACATCCGGTTTTGAGATTTTTGAGTGATTATATGAACTTCTGTATCATTCATTTTTTTCTCCGAGCCTTATTTCTTAGCCTTACACACTTTGTGGCAAACTTATAATACTCTTAGATTTAATCTAAAGTATAAAAAGGGCCAGACTTGTTAGCAGTTTATTTGTATATAACAACGAACGTTTCATGGCTTCCGTGGCGTAGTGGGCAGCGTGCTTGCTTCTCAGTCAATAGGTCGTGGGTTCAATTTCCACTCCGGACAGAGGACGTTTTGAAGCACGAATTTTTCAGTTGCTACTGGCGACGAAAAATTATGTGAAATAAAATGGGTAAACGGTGTAAAAGTGAAACAGTTCCACTTCAAGAAGGCCTAGATACTCAATAGATGGCTTCTGTTCGTTTTCTATCATTCAGTCCCCCATAAAATCTGCAAATATTTTTCAGTAGCAGCCAGTCAAATTGAAAAATATACCAGCTTCTTCACTCGTTACGGTCGTTCTCACTACTCTTCCCCTACCTTCCTAACCCCATTCCTTCCCTCCATGACTGTGTCTATGCATTGCACATAAAGACCGAGATTGCATGTAACACAGGACCTTCTACAAAAAAAAAATGCTGAATTTAAAGTTTATAGCTGTCATAATTTTTGAGGAAATTGAACAATTTTTGTCTGAATTTATGGCATTTGTATGGGAGGTGGCAGAGGAAAAGGGAGGTTTGGGATGATTCCTAATCTGCTTATCAACATCCTAATAACATTGCTTTGTTGCAATTCTAAAGTCGATAGCTCTCATGTGTTCGAAGGAGAAATACTTTTATTGAATTTTAAATTTAAAAATTTGTAGGGAAGCTGGTAGAAGAAGTTCATACTTTTTTAGCATTCATTGCAATTATTAAGGGACAAATTCTGGCAACATTTTAAGTTTATACTTTTTCTAGTTTCAATGGAAATCAACTAATGTGTTTACCAAAATTGTGCATTTGTATGGGAGGGGGTAGAAGGAGTATTCGAATCAAAACCAAATTTCTTTATATAAATGATATTTACGATAGAATACTTTTATGAATATTAAAAATTGATAACTTTGACAGTTTTGAAGAAAAGTAATGTAATTATAATTTCAAAATTTCGAGAAACTTGTATGGGAGGGGGTAGAAAGAGTGAGGTGAAGTTGATAGTTTTCTCAAAATTGGTTGCAAATAATATAAAATTAATTGTGGCAAAAATTGTTTTTTTTAGCTTTGCTAGTTGCAATAAAAGCCGAATATATGCATTTTTGAAAGTGGTACATTTTTATGAGAGGAGGTAGAAGGAGTAAAGAGATCGGTTCAATGTTTTTTGATGCTCATTATATTCATATCTTTATACTAATTTTCAAGTCAATAGCTGAAATGGTTTCGGAGAAACATTCATTTCTTGAAATTTCAAAATTTCATGAAATTTTTATGGAGGGTGGGGGGGATGTGGCCCGAATTTGTAGTTACTTTTTTGCTAAAAATGACATATGAAAAATTTCAGCACGATAGGTCAAAGCTTTCGAAAGTTATTTTAGAGAGTTATATAACAGAAGGACAGACAGTCGGAGGCTTTTGAGTGATAACAAATATTGTACTCTTGGCGACTCTGTGCGAACATTATTTCTGAACGTTCCAAACGGTAAAGCAAACACAATATACTCTCAGATTTCATCTAGAGTATAAAAAGCATAATTACCCGTAATTAGGTACTTATTGCTCTTCAATATTGCGTCAGTTTCCAACTAATTTCGAGTCCAATTTAAAATTTTACTTGCGCTTAATGTAAATTCGAACCGCGAGTCAATCTGGCTCAAATATCCTCCTCAATCTGAATTTTAATATTCCCCAGATCCATTAAAATCTCCTTTCGGGCCAATATCAATAATTAAAAAGGATAAAATTGAAGAAGGCTCGACATTATAACGATCAATTCGAACAATTGGTCCATCATAATGAGAAACTTTTGTTTTAGTGCGGTGGAAAGTTTGCTGAACGAATTTCAGAACATCGAATTGCTCTTAGGATGGTATGGAGAGGTTCCGATATCTGTGCAGGACGACAATGTAACGGACAAGAGCTGCTATCAGCTATCAAATGCCTCACTGAAAATTTTATTAATCAGTCTAGAAATTCTCATTTCCGGAAGTTTTCGGGGGAGGGGTTGGTATTTTTATTTGCACTTCGGCAGTAATGAAATACTTTGCGCCGGCTGGTATTCATTTCTGTGTAGGGTGAGTCCGAATTTGAAACTACCCCAGACGTGCTGTCTATGCCGAAATTGAGCTGAAATGGTCCGTTCAATTTGCTGGAGCTATAAAATCAGAAGGTGACATAATTTTATATTACGACGTCACTCGACTGTCATAAAACCAAAATCCATAATATGAAACACATAGAATTTTTGTTCGATACTTTTAATAAAATATGAAATTTCTTTTTTTTTGTGAGAATGATGGCGAGAGATGATAATGAATGACGGCATGGATGAAGCTTTTTGATGATGTGCTGGGATTTATAGCTCTGAAAATTAGGAACAATTTCAATAAAAAGGATTAAAATAAAATTTGCGCCAATTGCGATATGATAGGTAGGATCAAGTTGAAAATGATTTTCCGAGAAAATTAGAAAATTGCATCTATATTTGTTTCCACACTGCTTAATTGTTTCGGAAAAGACGACCTATGGATTCACCAAATGGCGCTTGATTTAAATTTAAACTTATCACCCACCGAGAAAAGATAATTCTAATGTAGGACAACATCTCGTAATTGCTTGGTACTTTACTTTCAATTCAAACAAATAAACACTTTACATTTTTTCCCGAGTAAAGTTCGTTCCACTGTAATTAATAAAACTAATCAACTATCCGACCTGACACGAATGATGAGTCCGATGCAGCATGGCACTCCAACAGCAGCAGCTTTCCTTTCATACCATTCACACCCAATAATTCCTGGATTAATCCCACTTAACCCGGGCTATTTATCCAAACATAATTTTAAACAAATGGCTCGATCCCAAACAAACAGTTCCAATGGTTTTGTTAATCGCTAGACAAAACCCAGAATAGAGCGAATGCACTAGTGGCGTGGTGCATCATCAATATATGCATCCCGCATGTTTCTGCGCGAGCAGTGTCATTAGCGCTAAGCTGGCGCTGATGCTAGCTAGTCAGTAGACCTAAACATCGCGTCAAAATTCGAAAGTATCTTCAATTAAAGTTATAGGCGATGGAAAAGGGGGCATTTCCGCACCAAGGAACGTCTTCGCCCCGGAATTAATCACGAAGAGAATCTTTCAGCAATCGCGTTAAAAATGTACGCGTCGCTTGTTTAGTTAGAAAGACAAACATTTTCCAGAATGCATTATTACCGTGCGGTTATTTCGAGTGTGGAAAGCCTTTCTGGCCCTGGAGGAACAGAGTTGCGCCCAGCCAAGCTTTCAACCTCAAGACGTCGTCGTCGTCGTGTCAGCATAGCGATGACACCTTTTTGATTTTTTCTTTCTCCCTGATTTATGATTTGTTGATGGTCACCGCTGACAAGCATCTGTTCCAGAAACGCTGAGACGTTGTGACAAGGAGATTATGAGGAGCATTAAGCAAAGTCCGGGATTGAATCGAAATAGCAACAGAAATTTCAAATTTAGTCGTTGGTATTCTGTAGAGTGCACTCTGGGGAGCACGTTGCAAGTATGCATCGTGGCTTATGATGGAGCGTTGTTTTTCCCCGAGACAGTCGCAAATGACTTGTAACATTGCAACGAAGCATTTTTATCTTTTGCAGTAAATTAATTGTTAGCATCATAAATCAGGAACGCGGCTTCAGAAATTCCGCGCTTCATGAATGCTCATTAGATTTGCTCTATATGCTCGATGCGGTTTCGTAAGTTTTTCGGAGTTTTCGCTCGTAATTTTAGATGATTAACACAACGTGGAAATAATTAATGCGAAAAAGAATGATAAATGAATGTTAGGCTGCGTAGGTGTGCATCATTAATTTCGAAATACCTAAAAGAATACTGAAAATTTGGTGAATCTCTTTATGCATCATCCGAATAGTCCTAGATTGATTTAAAAGCCTTCGAATGGTTTGGTAACAGAAGTTAAAGGGACCAAGTTTTATACATTGTGACCATAAAGTATCGGCAATTCGTAATTAAAATTACTCTCGGAAATGATATCTCAAAAAAAAATTTTTTTTGTAAGCAGGTACGACTGTCCTTGATTATTATTCCAAAAATTAGCGCGGTCTGTTAATTAGTTTGCTTACGGTTTGAATCAGTGAACCTCAGTAGTCCACGGCAATTTTTACAAAGGATAAAATTATGAAACAAAGAATTTGTCCCAAATTTTGTGTTTCCAACCGAATTCCATGTGCGCAATCATTGCGAATGTTGGAAAAGGTTTACGGTGATTCAGTAATATCAAAAACGCGAGCCTACGAGTAGTACAATGCCTTTAAGGACAGAAGACAGACCCTTGAAGACATGCCTCGTTCTGGACGATTTTCGACCTCTTTAACTGACGCAAACATTAAAAACGTGAAGGAAATGGTGCTCGAAGATCGTAATACCAGTGTTAGGGAGATAGCAGAAGAGCTTGACATCTCTCGCAAGTCCGTTCGTTCGATTTTGGTGGACACTTTGGCCATGAAACGTGACCTTGCTCGACTCTTTCCATTAAAGCTGAATTTTCTTAAAGAAAAGTACCGTGAACAGGTCTCTTTGAACATCCTTTATCATGTGAATTCTGATCCCACCTTCATGGAGCGAATCATAACTGGTGATGAGACACGTGTCTATAAGTTTGACATGCAAACCAGTCAACGATCGTCGGAATAGAGGAAAAGTAAACTGCCATCAAGTCGGGCGCAACTTTATTATTCTTGTATTTGTATTAGAGGGGTACAGGATGTAAGGGAATCGTAAAATTTGTGACACAGTTTTGTTTCTTTTCTTTTGTAAGGTGCTCATACGAAATTTCAAATGTATACACATGCAAAATTTAAATTTTGCATCTTTCACCAAAGCCCTTGAAAAACACTCAAAATTTTCGATATTTTTGCTTACTACCTCCCTCTCCTTATACCCCCCTTACTTAAAATTTTAATCAAAATGAAAAACTATGTAGTTCTATAATTTGACGAATTTTCGATTTCATATCTGTACTAAGTTTTGAGTAATAATGGTTTGAAATTTTGAAAAGTGCGCTATTTTTGAAATTATACCCATTTCCCCCACTACCGCTCTGACCTAATTTTATATTTTTTCTGTATATTGCTAGTATAGTTTAATATATGTTCAAAGTTTAAATTACGTAGCTTAACATATAGTTAAGATATTCGTTTTTAAGTGTTTTTCCTAGCACCTCTACTGACCCTCCCTCTTACAATAATTAACCTCTCTCTAAGCTGATTCTAGTAGGTCTATATCCCACCTAAATGGTCTCGAAATATGATTTTTTTATGGTAAGTATTTTCGAATATATAAACATTTTGTTTTTAGCCCCACCCCCTCTTTTCGGACGCTAATGGATAAAAAAATTAAATTTTTAAAGTTTGTCCCATAGTCCTTTCTATATCCATGCTGACTTTCAACTTTCTATCTTAATTCGTAGTAGAGATATTAGCATGTGTAGTTTTTGACTCTTTTCCTCCCCCCGTCACCGCCTCCCAAAATTTAGAGAATGCAATCCACCCAAAAATGAAAATTCGAACTTTTTCTACTCTAGATGAAATCTGAGAGTATTATAAGTTTGCTCTAAAGTTTGTAACGCCAAGAAATAAGGCTCGGAGAAAAAACTGAAAGATACAGAAGATAATATTATAACTCAAAAATCTCAAAACCGGATGTCCGTCCGTCCGTTCGCTCTCTAGCTTGAGAACGCGTTGAGCTAGAAAGCTCAAATTTTGTACACGTCATTTTTCACGAAAAAGTAAGGTCAAGTTTGTGAACGGGCCAAATCGCTTCACCCCTTCTACCCTCTCCCATACAAAATGACACAATTGCGCAATTTGACAATAAACGGATTTGCTCAAAAAGTATATAAGGTATTGGCCTGAAATTTGGAAGTTATTATTTCTATATAAATATAAATCTACCGTAATTATGCGTGTCCTCCCCTTCCTTCTACCACCTCCCATACAAACTGTACTTGTCATGAATTACTCTAAGCCAATTTACTCAGTGCGTATAAAATTAAGCGGGCTGAAATTGTGCACCAAATATTAATTTAAGATTGTTAGTAAGGTCAAAAAAAATTAGACGATTAGCTTCACCCCTTCTACCCCCTCCCATACAAAATGACACAATTTCGCAAATTGATATTAAATGGATTTCCCCGAAAAGTATAAAAGCTATTAACCTGAGTTTTGGGACATATTATTTTCATGATAATTCAAATCTACAGTAGAAAAATTATTGGCGTCCTCTCTCTCCTTCCACCCCCTCCCATACAAACATCACTTTTTCATGAAATGCTCTAAGACGATTTTCTCAGAACAAATAACATTTATCGAGCTCATATTTTGTAATAAATTCTTAATTAGCATTATCACTAAGATCAGAAAAAAATATTTGATTAGCTTCACTGCTTCTACCCCCTCCCATACTATATGACACAGTTTCACAACTTCACAAGAAATCGATTTTCTTCAAAAGTATGAATGGCATAGTCTGAAATGTAAGGGATGTCAATTTTATAATATTCCTAGTTATTTATGAAAAAATCTCTAAAATCCCCCCACTATTTCTACCACCTCCCATACAAACTGCACCTTTTCATTAAATCTAACTCACTAATTTTCTAAGTTTCCATTCAATTTTTGGAGTAAGCATTTTGAATAAAACATTTTTGTAGCTACTTTAGCATGATGAGGAAAAAATTAGTTCAATGCTATCATCCTTTCTAACACTCCACATACAAAATTTCTTAGGGTCACAAAAAAATTCTATTTCATCTAGAGTATCGTAAGATTGCGCGTAATGCGCAATCTTACGATACGATCGTAGCCCTGTTATGTTTTTTTTTTACAGCACCGAGTATAACTTAGGGGGTCACCCTTTAATGCAATGCACAATTATGTCGGTATAGGAAGTGGAAGTGGAGGTATAGTGACGAAAATGACGGTGGACATTGTTCTTGAAACACCGCAGGCTGTACTTGTTGGGAAACAAACTAGCTGGCAAATCGTTCCAAAGTCTTGTCGTTCGGGAAATGAATGACTGCCTATATTTCACTGTACGAGAAGGCAAGGGTTTGACCATGTTTTCGTGTGCGCGTTCAGCTTGGCGAGTATTCCGGGGAGAAGTATGCAGCGGAGGAATGAGTGCGCTTAGTTCCGTACTGCATTTACCGTGGAAATATCGACAGTAAATGCTGAGTACTCCGACATTTCTGCGATGCTCAAGAGAATCTATAAAAGACGTGATGGTTTCGTCTCCAATCAGTCGGAACGCATGTTTTTGAATACGATCGAGTAACGCGAGGTGTGTTTTGGGTGCACCGGCCCAAACATGCGAGTTATACTCTAAACGTGGTCTAATGTAGGCCTTATAAATGGTTGCTATGTCGATGGCTGTGAAATATTTTTTGTACTTTCGGAGAACACCTAGACGTTTAGAGGCGTCAAGGGCAATATCAAAGATATGCTGGGCCCAATTCAGGTGGTCACTAATTTTGACGCCTAAAAGTGTGAAATTCTCCGAAGTGGTAAGCCGTGCACCATCAAAATTTACATTGTGAGACAATACTGAAGCATCCCGTTTGAGGGATAGATGACAGGCCTGTGTTTTGGATGCGTTGAACTCTACTCTGTTTTTCCAGCCCCATTCCAGGATTAAGTTGAGATCCGAGTTCAGTGAATTGAATAACTCCCTGCGATTGGAAGCAATATAATGAACGTTTGACTCCGCAGCAGAATTAAATTCATAGATGTTGTCTAAAGTACTGTCATCTGCAAAACTATGGATTGGATTGAGAGTGGATGACAGAAGGTCGTTTATGAAAACTAAGAAAAGAGTTGGAGATAAAACAGAATCTTGTGGGACGCCGAAATCAATTGGGTAGGAGGAAGAAGTTACGCCATCTAATACTACTCGTATAGTGCGTTCAGAAAGATAGCTCTCAATCCATTCAACAATGGTATCATTAAGGCCGATGGCCCTAAGCTTAACTAAGAGACATTCGTGCCAAACTCTGTCAAAAGCTTTTGCAATGTCAAGCGCGAGGACTTGACCTTCGCCATATTTATGTAAGCATGAGTTCCAACGCTCTGTCAAGTAGACTAAAAGATCACCCGTCGACCGTCCAGAACGGAACCCATACTGACGATCGTGGAGGAGCTGTTTATCCTCCAGATATTTAACGATCTTACGATTGACTGCAGTTTCCATTACTTTCGAGAGCACTGAAGTAGTGGCTATTGGGCGGTAGTAGGCGGGGTTCGCTTTGCTTCCTTTCTTGGAAATGTGCTGAACATTCGCAACTTTCCACATACGCGGAAAGCACCCAGAGGAGTCCTTTAACGGCCTCAGCGATATGAGTCCATATGTACGGCGTATGGCTGACGCCGCACAACAGCACGGCTTTTTTTCCAATTTTAGGCTAATTTAGTCATGAAACCAAAAAAAAAAAAAAATTTCAAGGTACCAAATTTTTTTTTTAATAATAATTAGAATAATAAAGTAAAATGAGCAGAAACCGAAAAAACCGCGCCAAAGCTACTCAAAAATTAAGACGATGCTCATTGTTTTTTTTTCGATTTTTGAGGTTTGATCCATCATGAATTCGTTCCCGAGAGACAGATGATCAATAAGGAGTACTGTTTAACCATATTGAAGCGTTTGCGTCAGCGAATCAGTGAAAAACGGCCGGAATTATGGAAGGAAAATTCAAGGATTTTTCGCGATGAAAATACGTCATAGCATTGATCCTCAATTGCGACCGAATTTAAGGCCAAACAAGCAACAAATTGCATCAATCAACCACCGTAAAGGCAAACCTACCTGCTTACCAAAATAAAAAAAAATTGAAATATCATTTCCCAGAGTAATTTTAATTACAAATTGCCGATACTGTATAGTCATAATGTATTTACGACAGACTGTTTCCATTTACTCCTAAAATTAGGGGGTAAATTAGTACCTATTTTCTCAGTAGAGGAACGTCGTGCACCTTAGTCCTCTTTTCACTTAATGCACTTTAACTAGCAAAATATTAATGCTTGATATTTCTCGCGTATCTTGTTTTAAAGGTAAAAATCTCAGCTTCAAAATCTCATCTTAATATTTATACTCTAGATCAAATCTGAGAGTATTATAAGTTTGCTCTAAAGTTTGTAACGCCAAGAAATAAGGCTCGGAGAAAAAAATGAATGATACAGAAGTTAATGTTATCACTCAAAAATCTCAAAACCGGATGTCCGTCCGTCCGTCCGTCCGTCTGTGCGCGCTCTAGCTTGAGAACGCGTTGAGCTAGATAGTTCAAATTTTGTACACGTCGTTTTTGACAAAAAAGTAAGGTCAAGTTCGTGAACGGGCCAAATCACTTCACCCCTTCTACTCCCTCCCATACAAAATGACACAATTGCGCAATTTGACAATAAACGAATTTGCACGAAAAGTATAAAAGCTATTGACCTGGAATTTGGAATATGTTACTTTTATGATAATATCAATCTACCGTATAAAATTTATGCGTGTCCTCCGCCTCCTTCTGCCACCTCCCATACAAACTGTACTTGTCAAGAATTACTCTAAGCCAATTTACTCAGTGCGTATAAAATTTAGCGGGCTGAAATTGTGGACCAAATATTTATTTAAAATTGTTAGTAAGGCGAAAAAAAATTAGACGATTAGCTTCACCCCTTCTACCCCCTCCCATACAAAATGACACAATTTCGTAGTTTGACAATAAACGGAGTTACTCGAAAAGTATAAAAGCTATTAGTCTGAATTTTCGGATATGTTATTTTCATATCAATTTTAATCTACAGTAGATAAATTATTTGCTTCCTCCCTCTCCTTCCACCCCCTCCCATACAAACTACACTTTTTCATGAAATGCTCTAAGACGATTTTTTCAGAACATATAACATTCATTGAGCTCATATTTTGTAATAAATACTTAATTAGTATTAGCACTAAGATCAGAAAAAAATATTTGCTTCTACCCCCTCCCATACAATATGACACAGTTTCACAACTTTACAAAAAATCGATTTTCTTGAAAAGTATAAATGGCACTAGTCTGAAATTTCAGGGATTCAATTTTACAATATTCCGAGTTATTTCTGAAAATCACTAAAATCGCCCCACTCTTTCTACCACCTCCCATACAAACTGCACATTTTCACTAAATCGAACACACTAATTTTTTCAGTTCCCATTCAATTTTTGGAGTAAGCATTTCGTATAAAACATTTTTATAGCTATTTTAGCATGATGGGGAAAAATTAGTTCAATGCTGTCATCTCTTCTAATACTTCCCATTCGAAATTTCTTGGGATGACAAAAAATTCTATTTCATCTAGAGTATCGTAAGATTGCGCTTTACGCGCAATCGTAGCCCTGTTATGTTTTCATATAATATTACTACCTATATTACTACTACACTACGGTTATTTTTATGAACAAAAGTGTAACTAAGAAGTGGTAGGAGTGTGGGGTTCTTAGTGATTTTTTGAGAAACAACTAAAATCGTCAAGCAATTGATATATTTTAAATTTCATATCGGTAACTTTCATACTCTTCAAAAAAATCGAATTTCGGATAAGATGTGATATTTTTTCGCTTTGTATGAGAGGGGGTAGAAGGGGAGAAGCTAATCGGTTTACTTTTCCCCGATTTTAATTCTAATACTAATTGAGGATTTAATACAATTTTCGAGCTCGATAAATGTTATACGTATAATATACGCAAAATCGCTCCATCCCTTTTACCCCCTCTCCCACAAAATGAGATATTTTCACAATTTCATTATAAGTTAATTTTCTTTGAAAATATAAATGTGTGATCTGAAAATTTAAAAATAATCATTTCCATTAAAATCATATTTGCTTAAAAAAAAATAACTGAAATCGCCCACTCGTTCTACCACCTCTCATACAAACTACTGATTGCTACGAAATTCAATGCACCATTTTTCAATGACTATAAAATTGATGGAGCTCAAATTTTGTGTGAAGTGATTTGGTAGCAATTATAGTGATATAAGGAGAAATTAGATTGATTTCGCCACCCTTTCTATCACCTCCCATACAAAATGAAACATTTTTGCAACTTTATGATGAGTCGATTTTCTTGGAAATTATCAAAGCCAGTGCTCTAAAATTATGAAATCCTGCCAATTCTTCAATTCTTCTACCCCATTCCATACAACCTGCACCATTTCATGAAATACAATGAACCAATTTTCTCAGTACATATGCAAGTTTTGGAGCTCATATTTAATACAATCTATTCTGGCAGTGACTATAGTGAGATCTGAAAAATAAATTTGATCCCGCCACTCCTTCAATCACTTCCCCTACAAAACGGCGCAATAACACAACTTTATAATATGACGATTTTCTTGGGAATCATAAAGGTTACTAATCTCTAATTCAAATCACATCATTTCCACATCGATTTTAGTTACCTCTGTAATAATTGTTGAAATAGCCCCTCCCACGCAAAAGTTACAATACAATAATGATCTAATTAGACATAAAGTGTATATTGTATAAGTAGGATACATGATAGACAAACATCGACGAAACACCTATGAAAAGTCGATGAACAGTTTCGAAACCTTTTGGTGAAAACATATTATCAGTCTGGAGAAAATTCACCTATATTAACAAGAGGAGTAAGATTTGTTTCCAAGATTCAATCAGAGAACGTACGCCGCTGCTGGTGGTACTCCGGCTGCAGTTGTTCAATCAATTGGATCTTATACGCATGCAAAGCCAAATTTTTTCACTATATTTACTTCAGTGTGGACGTGGAGCGGTCGAGTTCTTGAGCACGGAGACGAATGGAGCTGTTTGGGTCGTTTTCAACAATGTCCCTCAGTACTGCGATATTTTCGGTCGAACGTCCGGTGTGAAGTCGTTTCAGTGTCTTCACATCTTGCACGGACCCAGTCTTTTGGAATTTGTTGACGAAGTTGCTGCACACACACGTCTCAGGGGCACAAGTTTACGATCAGAATTTGGTCAAATTTTGTCCATCACAACTGCGATTGAACGCAAATTTTCGCAACAAAATTCAACGACTGCGTACCGTTCCATTGTAAATTTTACGCGTTTATAGATAACAAATGTCAACATTTGAAAACTTTCAAGCGACAAGCTGTCAAATACCTTTCCAGCCCTACACCTCTTGCTCAAGTAGCATGTAGTAGAGATATTAATTTTTAAGTGTAGTTCCTTACTCCCTCCCCCACCCTCTAACCGTTCCCTTACACAACAACAGCAATTGGCCTTCAACTTAGACGAAAGTTGATTACGAAAGATCTGTAAGCCACTTTATTGGTCGGTAGCTCCGGAGATATACTTATTTGAAAAATCAATTCGGCAAACAATTTGTTCTTATCCCCCTTTTTTTTGTACTACAATAAATAAGAAAATTAAATTACGCTGCTGTTCATAATTTAAAATTTGTTCCCCAAACTCCTTTATATGTGTATCGATTTTCACCTTTCTAGCTAAAACCATGGTTGAGATATTCCATTTAGTATTTTTCGATTCCAGCGCTCCCCCGCCTCTCCTTAACCCCAACACATCAAAATTAGTGTCCGCCTGAGATGAACACCCATCTAAAATCCATCCAAAAATGAACTTCTATCTTCAAGGGTTTGTGAGTGCCTACACGTACGTCGGATGGCGTAAATACAGACAATTTTTTTTTTTTTTGCATTTTTGGGCTAATTTAGTTATAAAACGCGAAAAAAATAAAATATCAGGGTACTAAATTTTTTTTCCAATTCGATCACAACTCTTTATTATTAGAATAATAAAAGAAAATTGATTCTACTTCTTAAGGTTAATGCTGGGCTTTGTTGACTTTAATTAACAAAGAAAAAAATAAATATTAAAATTACCTATTCCATAACTCATCCTAAAGCGTGAGAACCAAAACTAATTTCTAACATGACGCGAGCACTACCTAAAAACACGGAAAACGTGTGTGCTCTGTGTATACAGTGAACAACTCAATTAATCAATCCTTATTAGAATTTCCTTTTTTTGTTCCGATTCCTTTGTAAGCAGTCGGCTAAAAGCCCGCATATTTTAACGCCTGAAAAAAAGGATATCCCGCACTCAATCGATAAAGAAATTCAAAATATCCTTAATAGAGACAAACATTATTCGTAATGTTGTTCATCGCCAATGGCAGTTGTACACTGGCAACAAAAGCAACTTGAAAATTGTTATAAATTAAAAACTATCAGACTCGCTCTAGGTGTCGGCGGCAGCAGTGAGGTTAATGAATTGTGTGACATATGTTCAATACAAAATTACGTCCAATTAGTGGGAGTTCGGGTCGATTGTGCACGGTTGTTTTCTTCTTTTCACGAAACACGAGTCATCTAACTCAATTATTTATGGACGTGTATATACGCTTTTGTCACAATATCAGTTATTTCTCACACATTATTCGTTTCGAAATTGGTACAAACAAACCGGAAAGGTAAACACGGAAACAATCCAATCAAGCAATCAACCCTTTCGGGGTCGTAATTTACAATTTATAAACCTATTTGTGTGGAAAATGCTGGTTGAAAATTTTAGGGTCCAAGAAACAATGAGCACCGGTGTTCATAATTTACGTATAGTACGATGGAAAAACCATTGAAACGTTGCGGAATCAAATTTTGACGATATTTGCTTTTAAAAATTTGTCTTTATTCGTTTCTTGTTTGACATTTTGAATTAAATATTTTAAAGATGGATTCGTTTTACGAAAGGCGTATATATCTTAACGTAGAGATTTATGTCGAGATATTATTACTGACTTTCTTTTGAAAAATGTAATTTGGTGTAATTACAATAAGTTTTTAACATTTTAGCTATCAACACGACGTTAAATTACTCGCGTGATAGTTATTGAGAGAAATTAACGCGTGTGCGTAGTGGGTAGTATGTTAATTCGACGATTCTGTACAGCGCAAAGTTGGCGAAGAGGTCAGGTGAGGGCTAATATCAATTATTTAACACTTATGTGGCCAATACCTGAGAGGCTGTATCAATACCTGAGAGGCTGTGGAGTATTTCGAAAATTTTAATGCAACTTTATTTTCAATATTTTTAAAAGTATTTTTACAAAATTTCAAGTTCATAGCTTCTAATGCGTTTGTTATAGTTGATTTATTAAAAATGGTTCAAAATATCATAGAATTAGTGAATATATTAAACCATTTATTATCTTTAACTTTCATGCACTTTTTTTAAATGTCTTCGGTAAATTTTGAAGTTCGTAGCTTAATATTTCAATTGAAAATTTTGCATTTTTGTGATTTTTTTCAATACACATTAAATGCCATGTGCATATGGGATCCTGCTTTTGTGCATTGCAGTTTTGGTTTAAGCTTTTATTTTTACTTTATTATATCAAAACTCGAAAATTTATCTTTTACTAGAAACCTGAAAATACTACTCAAAGTTTTGGACATTTTGGTTCACACTTGTTCTTCAGTATTCATAGTGCTAACATAGCGCAGCCGATGAAAAATAAGGAGAAAACTAATTAAAAGAACAAATTTTTCGGATCTTATACTCTTTGCTTTGTTTGTGTCTCTGCTGAGACCCTTATTAAATTATTTGATAGTTGCAGTTTGATAAAGGTCTCAGCAGAGACCAAAATGTCACATATAACGAAACAAACACCACTAAATCCGGAAATCTTTCCTTTGAATTCAAAACGCACTGGGAAACATTCACTAAACCAGAAAACAAATCAATTATATTGAGTGTTTAAAGTTTTCGGAAAAGTTTTATTAAATAAACTGCCAACAAGTCGGGCGAAACTTTATTATTCTTGGGACAAGTTGCGGATGAGTGGAAAGTTAATATGCAGGTTAGAGTGGTTAGGGAAGACTAAGTGAAATGGAGTTCTTGGGCAGGACTGTTAACAATATTTCATTCGTGTCTGTAAGTTTGGGTTTTTATGAGGGGAGGAGTAGGGGTAATAGTAAGGGTGGGTGGATGTTAATAGCTTTTTAATTAATTACTTGAATCACGTCCAATATTCTCTGTATAGAATGTGTTTCATAGACGAAGTTGCATAGAATTTTCATAAAATTCGGTGTATTTTACATTCATGAAACCGAACATTTGTATGGGAGGGGGTAGAGAATATAGGGGAATCGTTAAATTTGATACGCAGTTTTATTTCGCGTCTCTTGTAAGGTGCTTGTATAGAATTTCAAGTTCGTAGCTTTTAGTTTGTTGGTTATTAGTTGATTTAATAAAATTGGTCGAAATCATAGTTTTGTATGGGAGGGGGTAGAAGCGCAAGCGCGATTTCAAAACTTTTAAAGCAACTTCATTTGAATTATTTTTATAAGTTTTTATGCCAAATTTGAAATTGATAGCTTTTAAGAGTTAGCTGATAACTGATTTCTTAAAAATGCTCGAAAAAATAATTTTGTATGGGAGGGGGTAGAGGAGGTACGAGAATCGTCAAACTTGTGATGCAATTTTCTTTCATTTTTATTGTTAGATGCTCGTACGAAATTTCAAGTTCATAGCTTTTAATTTGTTGGTTATTAGTTGATTTAATGAAATTAGTCGAAATCATACTTTTGTATGGGAGAGGGTAGAAGGGCAAGCGCGATTTTAAAACTTTGAACGCAATTTCATTTTAATTATTTTTGTAAGTTGTTTTGCAAAATTTGAATTTGATAGCTCTTAATGGTTAGGTGATAATTAATTTCTTGAAAATGGTCGAAAAAATAATTTTGTATGGGAGGGGGTAGAAGTTTTAAAGGTTTTCTACCAGTTAATATTTCGTATATTTAGGGATTTGTTTTAAATGCATTTCGCAAATTTTCAAGTTTCTACCCTAAAATTTCACTCAAAAATTTCCAGTTTATGTGTTTTTTTTCAATGCACATGAAACACCTTGTGCACGTAGACCGGGGGAGTCGGTTTATAATAAATATGGATCAAGTTAATATTATTTTTCTATGAACATTAAATATAGGTATTCACATGCAAAATTTTAACTTTTTATCTTTCACTAGAGCCCTAAAAAAATCACTCAAAATTTTCGACATTTTTGCTTATCACCTCCCTCCCCTTACACCTCCCAGCTTAAAATTTTTACCAAAATTAACCAATATGTAGTTCTACAATCTGACAAATTTTTGATTTAATATCTGTACTATTTTTTGAGATATAAGGATTTGTAATTTTGAAAAGTGCGCCATTTTTGAAATGTTCCCCATTTCCCCCCACTACTATTATTTCAACATGTTATATTTTTTTTGTATTTGCCTAGTATAGTTTAATATACGTTTTAAGTTTCAATTACATAGCTTAAAAGATAGTTGAGATATTAATTTTTAAGTGTTTTTCTTTGCACCCCCCTGACCCTCCCCCTTACAATAATTAGCTGCTTTCTGAGCTGGTTCCGATGGAACTATATGCCACCTTGACGGTCTCTAAATATGATTTTTTTACAATAAGTAATTTCGAAGATATAACCATTTGAAAAAAAAATTCGGCCGACAATTGGTTCTTACCCCCCCCTTTTTCGCACCCCAATGGATAAAAAAATTAAATTATTTTTAAAAGTTGTCCTATAAACCCCTCTATATGTATGTTGAGTTTTAGCTTCCTAGCTGTTACCATGGTTGAGATATTTGAATTCGTATTTTTCGGTTTAAGCGCTCCCCCTGCCTCCCCCTGAACCCGTACACCCCTCAAAATGGGTATCCGCCTGAGATCCGCAACTATCTACAATCCGTCCAAAAATTAACTTTCTATCTTGAAGGGTTTGGGAGTTAATGTGCGCTGAGCGTACACGTCGGCGTACGGCGGACGGCGGACGGCGTACAGACAGACGGATTTTTTTTTTTTGCATTTTTAGGCTAATTTAGTCATGAAACGCGAAAAAAAAAATTTCAGGGTAGCAAACTTTTTTTTTTTTTGTGTCGATCACAATACTTTATTATTAGAATAATAAAGTAAAATAGGCGACATGACTGAAGAAGGTAGCTACGAATAAATGTACACAGTCCATCTACGTGAAAAAAATCGAAAAAAGAACTTTTGAAAAAAAAAAAAAAAATTTGCCGTATGTTCCAGGGAAATTTTAAAATTTTCGTAATGGCGGTTTAGCTAAAAAATTTGAATAAAGAAGTACAACTGGTCTTCTTTCTCTATGCATTTGGACCCTCTTCCATTGAGGTTTTCAATACGTTACTACTTTCCGAGCTGGAGGTGAAAAAATTCAATACAAGGCCGTCATAAATGCGTTCAAGCAATTTCGCTCGAAGCATACGAGAGCTTCGTATTCGGTATTCAGACTGCCTACAGGCAAACAGCCAACCACACGATAAATTTTTCAATTTGGTTTCGGGTCTATATTCTGGCATTGGATGTCGAAATAGCTGGAGTTATCGAATTCCCTACCGACGAATATCACACGTCCATTGAAAGTTTAGGGTGGAGTAAATTTAAAAACCCCGCAATTCCTCAAATTAAAATCCTAGATGCACATCGATTGTCTAAGCCCGATGAATCCAAGGAAATTAGGAATCGGACTTTATATCCTCTTGTTCGAGTAATATTCGCCGGTAAGCCTGATTATGTAGAATACTGCGGCTTACTTATCCCCGTAATACTTTGAAAAAGCAAAGCAATGTTCTGTGATTACAGTCAGCGTTTTAATCACACCTGAAAATTCTGCTTAAATAAGCTTCGCTGTGCTAAGTGTGGTGCAGAGCATCTTACCACCTCTTACGTTGGTAACGAGCCAAAATATGTCCTCTGTGGTTGTTATGATCACATGTCCAGCCCAATAGTACAAAATATGCGTTAATTAAACAAAAAGCTTTACACAAGAGGAAAATAACCCAAAAATAATATCCCATGCCAAAGTACTGTCAGCTGGTACATCCACTTCCACTTTGGAGAATCAAGTAGAGTCAACAGCTCCTCCATTCAACGCAAATAATATACCCCCTCTAGCTCCGATAACTATTCATCGTAATAATCAACCTCTACCTCTACTTCCGATTAACTCCCCTTTTGTAAATCTATTTGTTCCAAACTTTCTCCATTAGTTCCCCTCATTTTCTCTTGGATTTCACACAATACATAGATGAATTAAAGTTAAAATAAACTGCCAACAAGTCGGGCGAAACTTTATTACTTTTGGGACAAGTTTAGGATGCATGAAAAGTCAATATGCAGGTTAGAGTGGTTAATGAAGACTAAGTGGAACCCTCTTTAGGGCAGGGCTGCTGTTAACACTTAATTGCGAATACGATCAATAGCTTCAGTACATGTAATCAATATTTCATTCGTTTATGCAATTTTTTGGTTTTATGAGGGGAAGACGGGAGGGGTGATAGTTAATAATGTTTTAATGAATCAATCAATCAAATTCCTGTTAAGACCCCCTATAGGGGCATAGGACAGAAACAACTCTCTTCCACAAGGCGCGATCCTGAGCATCGGCTTTAAGCTGTTGCCAGGACTTGTTTATTCCTCTGGCCTCCTGCTCAACTGCTCGCTTCCATGTGTTACATGGTCGACCAACCCGACGTCTTCCTTGAGGGTTATAATCCAGAGCCTGTTTTGCGATGTTTCGCTCTGGTTTCCTCAAAGTATGACCGATCCAGTGCCACTTTCGCCGTTGAATCTCAATACCTATTTTAGTCTGGCGAGTTGTACTCCAAAGTTCGTCGTTGGAGATTACTTCTGGCCAGAATATTCCTAAAATGCGCCGGAGGCATTGATTTACGAAAGTCTGTAGTTTCTTGGTAAGTCGAACGGTCACTTTCCACGTAGAACAACCATATAACAACACGGATTTGACGCATGCGTCAAAAACTCGCAGCTTCGTGCGAAGGGAGATCTCTCTTAACCTCCAGAAAGGGGAAAGGATACCGAAGGCCTGACGAGCTTTATTTAGCCGAGCCTCAACATCCTTTTCGGCTCCGCCGTCCATGCTGACAATGCTTCCGAGATAGCAAAAATCTTGCACCTCTTCCACATCCTGTCCATTAAGAACAATCGGTGTGCTTGCGTTCGAACCCATGTGCATGTACTTGGTTTTACGCACATTTATTTTCAGTCCCGCCTCTTTGCATTTAGAATGCAACGAGCGAACATTTGACTCTAAGTCCGAACGGGTATGTGCAAGCAAACACACGTCATCAGCATAATCAAGGTGACTTAAGATGTTAAATAGTCTCCATTGAAGACCTTTACCTTCCCCACTTTCCAGTGCAGCTTTCAAGATGTCATTTATTACCACCAGAAACAGGGCTGGTGATAATATGCAGCCTTGTCTGACACCCGTTCGCACAGGAAAGCTCTCGGACAGCTCTCCTCTATGCAAGACGCGACACCTTGCATCTTCGTAGGATTCTTTAATCATAGCTATGACCTTATCTGGAATACCTCTCCTACGCAAAGCATTCCATATGTAATCTCGCTTAACGCTGTCGAAAGCCTTCTCGAAGTCCACAAACATGAGATGTAGTGGCGAACCCATTTCGGCTGACTGCTCTAATATTATCCGTAGGGTATTTGTGTGGTCGGTACAAGACGACCCTTTATGGAATCCAGCCTGATAAACTTCGAGAGTGCTCTCGACGACATCACTAATCCTATTGAGAATTACCTTAGCCATAATTTTTGATACGGCAGTAAGTAGACATATACCACGCCAATTGCCACAATCCCGAAGGTCGCCCTTCTTCGGAATTTTCACAATGACGCCCTCCTTCCATTCAGTCGGATATCTTCCCTCATTCCACACCTTAGTGAAGAGTGGAAGGAGTATATCGGCTGTTCGGTTGGTAGTCCGTCTATACCTGGAGCTTTCCTTCCCGCCATTGACCGAATGGCGGAAACTATCTCTTCCTTATCTGGGGGATCGTCCCTAATAGAGGATTGTTGCGGTTGGATGTTTGGAAGTTGTTCTGTTTCCGGAATATCTTCATCTGACAAGATGTTTAAAATATCAGAGAAGTATTCCTTCCATCGTCGCAACTGGTGTTCACTCATATTAAGGAGAGTTCCGTTGACATCTCTCACCAGGTGGTTGGCGGTGAAATTCCTGTTCGTCAACTGTTTCATGATTTTAAAAAGTGAACCCATATCCCCAAGGTAAGCCGCAGATTCTGCCTTGTTTGCCAGATCTTCAATGGCCTTTCTCTTGTCGCGTCTAACAGCCTTTTTAAGCTGTATATGAGCATCGCGGTAGTTCTGCCTCAAGTCGGGCGTTCGTTGGTTGACATCGGGTTGAGAGATGATTGCCAATTTGGCTTTTTTCCGATTGCCAACCTTGTCCCATGTGTCTTGTGACATCCAGGGTTTCTCACCGCTTTGCGCATATCCCACAGATTCTTCAGCACTAGTTAGAAAAGTGTTTCTGGTTGCCTCCCAATTGGCGTCCAGTGTGCGCATTTCGTGTTCACCCAATGTGGATGACTTTTCGCGTAGAATGGTGGTGTATTCGAGTTTTTTGTTGGGATCTCTGAGTTTATCCACATTAAACTTGCGCTTCATTTGAAGAATTTGTGGTCGTCGGATAGCTGCTGTACACAATCTCAAGCAGGCAACCATCAAGTGGTGATCGCTCCCCACGTCAGCTCCACGTTTTGCTCGCACATCGAGGAGACATCTTCTCCATCGGCGACTTATAGCCAAATGGTCGATCTGGTTCTGAGTAACACCGTCAGGGGAAACCCAAGATGTTTTATGATGACTCTTGTATGGAAAAAGGGTCCCTCCGATGACCATTTGCCGAGTACTACAGAACTCCACAAATAATTCGCCGTTTTCGGGTCTCTTAATCCAAGGTCGTGGAGCGTCGACCCAAGGGTCACCATGCCTCCCCATGACGTGTTCTAGTCCAGTGTTGTCTGATCCAACCTGGGCGTTCATATCTCCCGAGATGATAATAATATCACCTCTTGGAACACGTTCGAAGGTGGCACTCAGTTGGCTATAAAACTCCTCTTTGTCACCAGATGTTGCGGTATTAGTTGGTGCGTAGCACTGCAGAATTGTGACGTTTCTGACACTGGTCCTGAGCCTGACGACGATAATCCTATCCGAAATTGGTTCCCAGCTAATGAGACTGTTTCTCGCTCTCGGCGTAAGGACGAACGCCACGCCATTTCTGGCTTCACTTTCAGGGCCAATGTACAGAATAGTGTTTCCGCTAGGGGTTCGTTCTTCTCCTGATCCTGTCCACCTGACCTCGCTCAAGCCCAAGATTTGGATGTTATAGTGCTCCATTTCACGGTCGATCACTGATTGGCGGTGCAAGGACCGAGTAACCCCAGCTCTTCCCCCGTCATTCAATGTTCGAACGTTCCAGAAGCCAATCATAGTTCGTTTTCGAATGCCAAAAGTCGTTACCGTAGGATCAGTCCGTATCCGAGGTGATGTATCCGTTTCTCGTATCATTTAGGTCTTAAGATCACGGGTGATAAGCCCATGATCCAGTGAGTGTCCATTTGCCATTTTTAGGGCAAGCAGGACTGGCTGTGGGTGAATTCTACAGCCCCCATCCCAGAGGGGGATAGTTAGCTCAGGTCCGTGGAGTCGCTAACTCCAAAGATAGTTGCAGGAATTGGTAAAACCTCATACTACAACTACCCCCTTGCGGGGGTTTTAATGAATGAATCACGTGATTTATTGAAATTGATCGGAATCATACTTTTCTATGGTAAGGGGTAGAAGGGCAAACGCAATCTCAAAACTTTTGACGCAGCTTTGTTCCCACTATTTTCAAAAGTTGTTGTGCAAAATTTCAAATCGATAGCTTTTAACAGTTAGGTGATAATTGATTTCCTAAGAATGGTCTAAAAAATAATTTTGTATGGGAGGGGTAGAAGTTTTGAAGATATTCAACTAGTTAATATTTCATACTTTTAGGAAAATTTTTTAAATGCATTTTACAAATTTTCAAGTTTGTACCATAAAATTTCATTCAAAAACTTTCAGTTTATGTGTTTTTTTCATTGCACATGAAACGCCTTGTGCACATTAGAGCCCAACTTCGGTGCATAGCAATTATGGAACAAATTACAATTTTTTTTTATGTACATCAAATAGTTGTATCACATGCAAATTTCAAACTTTGTATCTTTCACCAGAGCCCTAAAAAAATCATTCAAAATTTTCGACATTTTTGCCTACCACCTTCCTCCCCATACACCTCCCAACATAAAATATTTACCAAAATTAAAGATTGAGTAGTTCTACACTCAGGCAAAATTTCAAGTTGATATCTGTACTCAGTTTATTTCTTGATTTTCAGCTTCCTAGCTGAAACGGTGGTTAAGATATTTGAATTCTTAGTTTTCGGTTTAAGTGCTCACCCGCCTCGCCCTGAACCCGTACACCCCCGAAAATGTCTCTCCGCCTGAGATCCGCAACTATCTACATTCTCACTAAAAATGAACTTTCTATTTTGAAGGATTTGGGAGTTAATACAGAGAGGCAATTTTTTTTTTTTTTTAGGCTATTTTAGTTATGAACCGCGAAAAAACCAAATTTCAGTGTGGCAAATCTTTTTTTTCCAAGTCGATTACAATACTTTATTATTAAAATAATAAAATAATACAAACATTAAATTCAGCACGAAACATTTTGCATACCACGTTCGGTGTTATATACGAAAATTACAAACCTCCCCTCTTCTTCTACCACCTCCCATACAAATGTCACTATTCAATATACGAAAGAATTTTATATTTTCCGGTACATTGAACTGTTTCCGCTTCATCTGGAGTATTATGTGATTAGGCTTTACGTCCAATCATAATTCTGTTATGTTTTTTGACTGTAGTCCACAGAGATCCGATTTTTTTTTTTTTAAACGTAGCTGGTAAATATTTCGTTATATTTACGAGTAATATCAAATATAGAATAAATGTTTTCATCGGTATTATTGACTCCATAAAATCCGGATTACCAGAGAGTTTCGCTTCATTACGCAAAATCTATAATCTTTTCTAAATTCTGTGAACATTTGACGAATCAACCGAAAATGAAATCAAAATTGCAGCACAAACTATACAAAATAAATATGAAAAGGAAATTTCTGCTGATTTAAAAGAAGAACGTGAACGTGAAATCTAATAGTATATTGCGTTTGCCTTACCATTTGTAACGCTAAGAAATAATCCTTAATAATTCAAGAAAAGTATTTCTCCTTCGAACATATGAGAGCTATCGATTTTAAAATTGTAACAAAGCAATGTGATTAGGATATTGATAATCCGATTCAAAATCAACTAAAACCTCTCACTTTCTCTGCGACCTCCCCTACAAATACCATAAATTCAGACAAAAATTGTTCAATTTCCTCGAAAATTATGAAAGCTATAAACTTTAAATTCAGCATGAAACATTTTGTATATTACGTTCGGTGCTATATACAAAAATTACAAACCTCCTCCCTCTGCTTTTACCACCTCCCATACAAAAGTGGCTATTCACTATTCGAAACAATCTGAGATGACATATTTTCCGATACAATAAACTCTTTCCTATTTCATCTAGAGTATCATATGATTGGGCTTTACGCCCAATAATAATTCTGTTATATTTAAGTTTACACTCTTCCCTTTCCTGTTTCATCAGTAGAACGAACAGATCGACCAAATCTCAGAAGAAAGTAAACGGCCTGTCATTAATTAACATTAACTCTGATTTACCACTTAAATTAGACTTATCAAATCTGTTAAAAAAAAAAAAAACTTCGCAAATTCAAAAGCTCGTAAGCTGAAGTTAAATTTTTATTTTCCATTGATTCAAAAAAAAAAATCTTCAAAATGTGTTACACGCTCATAGTGTTTTGCTAAATTTTATTATTTCGTTACTTATCATATTATTTTTGTTCTAATTAATTAGAATAAAATGTATTCTAAGCAAACACGGCTGCACTGATTTTTGTTATTTATTATTTCATTATTTGAAAGAAGCTTAATTATTATTATTTTTTATTTTTTATTTTACTGAATAGAAAACAGAATTTTTCTCTACACTATATCTATTACATTTTTTTTGAGAAAGTTAATAGGGGCCCCATCATTATTACTGGCCCGGGCCTCTTTAGAGCTCTATCAGGGCCTGGTTGATGGTGATCCCATTCCCATTCTGGGATTGACCGGGTGTTTAAATTTGAAATTAATTAAGAGACACCATCATTTGTGACGGTAAAAACGAAATTCTAAAGAAATAGGTACGAGAACTGTTTTGAATGATAATACAGTTGACAAAATATATCTCACCAGTCATTAAGGTTTGTCAGAGAATTCCAATTTCTCTACGGGAACCATTAGAGCTTGAGCTTGATCGTCTGATAAATTTAGGTATAATAGAAAAGATCCACGGAGCCACAGAATAGATATCCAATTTGTTATATTTAGTAGAAAAATTCAATGGTGATTTGCCTCGATCCGCAAGACTTGAGCATTAAGGGCAATAGTCATCCAATCCTTTCCTTTGAGGAGGTGTTGCGAAACACAATCCATAAAACATAACAGAATTATATGATACTCTAGATGAGATGGAAATGACTTTAATATACCGGAAAATACGTCATCTCAAATTCTTTCCAATAGTGAATAGAGAATTTTGCATAGGAGATGGTAGAAATAGAGGGAGAGGCTTGTGTTTTTCATATATGACACCGAACATGGCATGCATAATGTTTTTTGCTGAATTTAAAGTTTTTAGTTTTCATTATTTTTAAAGAAATTGGTCATAGTTTTCTTGAAATTGGGGCATTTGTATGGGAGGTGGCAGAGGAAGTGGAGCGTTTAAGATGATTTTGAATCTGATTATCATCCTTCTTATCACCATGATTTGATTCAATTTCAAAGTCGATAGCTCTCATATACTTCAAGGAGAAGTGCTTTTCTTGAATTCATAATACAGATATTTGTATGGGAGGTGATAGAAGGAGTGAAGCGGAGCTGATAATTTTTTCTAACACTTATTTCAATTATTAAGAAACAAATTCTGGTAAAATTTAAAGTTTGTACTTTTTCTAGTTTGAATGGAAATCGATAAAATGCATTTAACAAAAATTATGCATTTGTATGGGAGGGGGTAGAAGGAGTATATGGATCAAAACAAATTTTTTTTTGGTATTATTAATATTTCTATTTGTATACTTTCTACAAAATATCAAGTTGATAGCTTTAACAGTTTCGAAAAATAAAAATTTTAATTTAAATTTCAAAATTTCAAAATTTCGTGAAATTTGTATGGAAGGGGGTAGAAGGAGTGAGGTGAAGTTGATAGCTATTTTTAAAATAAATTGCAATTATAGTAAAATTAATTCTGAACAAATTTCGTCTTTTCAGCCTTACTAGTTTCAATGAAAATCGAAAATATGTATTTTTCAAAATTTTCCATTTGTATGGGGGGGGTAGAAGGAGTAAAGGGATCAGATCAATATTTCGTGATATTAGACATCTACATTGTAATACTTTGACGTAAATTTCAAGTCGATAGCTTAAATAGTTTCAAAGAAAAATCAATTTCTTATTATTTCGAAATTTCATGAAATTCGTATGGGAGGGGGTAGAAGGAGTGGGGGATATAGCCCATTCACGAACTTAAAGTTACTTTTTTGCTAAAAATGACACACAAAAATTTTTAGCACTATACCTCAAGGCTTTCGAGAGTTATGCTGTAGACAGACGGACAGACAGCAACTCGGAATCGAGGTTTTTTAGCGACAACAAATATTTCTGTACCCTTGGCGGCTCTGTGCGAGCATTATTTCTTAGCGCTACAAACGGTAAGGCAAACACAATATACTCTCAGATTTCATCTAGAGTATAAAAATATTTCACTATCCTTGATCTTAAGGATGGATTTTTTCAAATTATATTATATGCAGAGTCAAGCAGCTTCTGAAGATTCAATAACTCTTGCGGATGTTATAAATTTTCGAGATTACCATTTGGTGTTAAGATTGTGCAGCAAATTGTCAAAAGTTGATCGAAACTAATTTCAAGCATATTGATGGAGTCGCAATTTAAATTGATGAAAATTGAGCGAAGAGAAATTTCAAATTCATATTATTTCAACGGTGGGAGTATCTTTCGATAAGTTGCAGGGAATCAAATATATTGGCATATCTGTATGCAAAAAGGATGTCTAAAAGTTAGTAGATATAATCAATTACATGTTTTCCGAATTTAGCAGATATGTCGAAACCCTTACGGGAACTCGTTAAGAAAAATATAATTTTTCAACGTCAACCAGTGCATACTGACTGTCCACATAACTTTAAAGATTTGAGTGCGCCAATCCTTTGGTACTTGAATTCAAAATCGCCAACCATAATTCAGAATGGCATATGCTGGCAAAAATGTAAGCCTCTTTCATTTGCATCTTATAGTATGTTCACATCGGCTTCCAAATTGTCTCAATTTAATGAAAATCATTTCCGAATCTTAGGTGATTATCACACTAGGCAAAGAAACTTTTGTTAGCATCCATTTGACATTTTCTTGTAATTGATTTGGAGCATCACTATTATGACCAGCGTTGTAGAAAAATAATAATATTAACGGACACTATCACAATTCTTTGGAAATAATAAAAATTATCGCTATTCGCATTGAAGTTGGTGGAATATTATTAGTGCTGCCATGTTTTCCTCAGAAATACCACCATTTCATCCAAAAGCATGACTTTCGAAGTCACTTTTTGTAAAATAAAACTACATCACAAATTTTACGATTTCCTCACTTCGTCTACCCACTCCCATGCAATTGGTTGATTTCGTGAATATAAAATACACCGAATTTCATAGGATTTCTAAGCAACCTCATTTATGAAATTAACATTCTATACTAAGAAGTTTGAACATGATTGAAGAAATCAATTAAAAAATTATTAATATCTAACCACCGTTTTTATTCCAATTAATGCAAACCGAAACTTGCATCAATAAACGATTGAAATATTGATTACATATACTAGAGCTCTTGATAGTAATCGCAGTTAAGTGTTAAGTAATTTACTACTACCACCAATCACATAGTCTTCTCTTTTCACCCTAGGCAGTATATTGACTTCCCGCACATCTGCAACATGTGCCAAGAATATGAAAGTTGCGCCCAACTTGTTGTCAGATATTACGTTTTACGGCACCCTAAAATATAACTAGGTGAAGTATGTTTTTGGTCGCCATAATAAACTTATTAGATTATTTCAAGGATACTTTCAAGCAAAATAACATCTGGTAATTATTCATCACAGTAGCACTCAATGTTACCATGAATGAGATCAAATTGCTTAAGCAAAAATCTTTGTACGAAACATAAATCTATTTAATTTCATTTGTATTGTAATTAAAGAAAACGAAAACTATTCTCCGCAATCAAAATTCAAACTTACATTTCTATTTTCTTATCATTCATTAATTCCTCTGTACGTTCAACTCAGACACGTTCTAGTGTTTACCATTACACAAATCTGAGTTGTAATTTGAAAACTTTTGAAAGTTAATCAAGTCAGAAGAAATGATCGGCTCCATTTAAATAGCACATACTTCCAAACCCCCCATCCATTGAAAATTTGCATATAAGTTTGTTGTGAAATCGAGACGAATGCCTGCATTCCTAGTGCTATATAATACTTGCATACAAGTTTATCCATTCTGGATTACAACAACATGAAATATCACTGCTAGAAGTTATGCAGCATAGGAGAAATGCAAATGAGTCGAGGTATTCAAGAGTGAGTTAGTGACCAGCATTTATGCTTTTCGGTCGTCACTGCCACAACAATTTGCGTGCACCAGGATTACATGTTCCGCCAGGACCTTCGAGTCAATTGATCCGACAATATGATGACTTGTTCCGGACATAAGGGAATTCGCGCACAAATGGACAATTCCTAAGCCAGAGCCCCAAACCAGTCCTGCGGCACTCATAAATTTTAATTTTTGCCAGCTTTTCAGAAAATTTCTTTCCGGTTGTGAACTCTGCTGCAGTAGCTGGGAGCAATTGAGTTTGGATAGTTTGGTGTTTATTCGAAGTTAGACTGGCAGAGAGAGAAAGGTTAGCTATGCATTTATGTCCTGTTAAGTGGCCGTTCATGTTACTGCAGTGTAACAAGCCAAAATCCTAATTAGGTTAATGCATTTCCACTTAACAGCATGTTCCCCCGAGGAGCTATCAACGTATCATAGTTTTTGCAGTATGCTGCTTGATTTGTAAATTTACGATAATTTTATGGGAATTGTATTTAACGTAGACAAATTTTTCTCTTAATTTTCTTGCTTTTAGAAATTTAATTAGGTTTTGATTCAATATTTAATTGGACAATTTAATTTAATTTATGCGTTTTTTTCTATGTCCGCCAATAGATATCAGATGCCTAAAAAAACCTTTGATACTAAATTTCGAACCAATCGGATAATATATTTCAATTCGATATTTTCAAAATTATCGACTATAGTTCTTATTAAAATAATACAACCGCATGCGTAACGTGTTAATTTTAAAATACTTTTCAAAATATTTTACAAGTATTAAATAAAAAAAGCCGTTAAAAATTACAATTTATCAAAAATTCCAATCCAAGACTACCCGCAGCCGTCAAGAATCTGGAATATCATCTGATCGATGTGCTAGTCAATGAAATGCTCGACACAGTACTCTACTAGGCAGCATTTCTTCACTACATATACTTTGTCAGTATGTCTGATACACGATAAGATTCCCCCCAAGGAGCCATCAATTCACCTCAGTTTTTCTACGAACATGTCGCCGGTGCATACACTTAAATCCTCGGCCATGCGGAGCCACAAAATGAAATAAACAAAAACTGAAGTACCAAAGTAAGATCCGCCCAGTGAAAATACTCTGTCAAGTCAAATGATGCGATCTTAATAGTGCACGCCCCGAAGCTCCTTGTGTATTAATTAAGAAAACCGCGAGCTATAAAATTATAAATGAAGACATCACGTCTGTCGGGCCGTTTGGCTAGCTAGCATCCATTTGGCTTGTCAGTTTTTATAGATTTCCAAGAATTACTTCCATCTGTGTATTTGCTTGGAAATTTTGCCGGTTTTTCATCAGAACCATTTAAATATACGTAAGATTGCGTATTAAGGCTCTCCCATACTTGTCTTCTTCTTCCATGGAGTTTTTTGCTAAATTTTACACTTTTAAAGTTTAAATGTGGACTTTCGGCTAGTCTTAACCGCTCTTTTAGTAGTTACCAAAGCTTTGTAATTTAACTCTCGGCTAAAGTTCAACTAATTGCGTCGAAATTTGAAATTTACAAAGCGAATGCATTTAATTTTCAAATTAAAATGTAGACACTTCTTCTTTTGCGATGATTCAAACTACAAAATCTCCGTATCTAATTTAAATATACTGCCAACTAGTCGGGCGAAACTTTATTATTCTTGGGACAAGTTGCGGATGAGTGGAAAGTCAATATGCAGGTTAGAGTGGTTAGGGAAGGCTAAGTGAAAGAGAGTTCTTGGGCAGGTCTGTTGTCAATTTAACAATATTTCATTCGTTTCTGCAAGTTTGGGTTTTTATGAGGGGAGGAGGAGGGGTAATAGTAAGGGTGGGTGGATGTTAATAGCTTTTTAATTGATTGCTTGAATCACGTCTAATATTCTCTGTATAGAATGTGTTTCATAGACGAAGTTGCAAAGAATTTTCATAAAATTCGGTGTATTTTACATTCACGAAACCGAACATTTGTATGGGAGGGGGTAGAGAAGGTAGGGGAATCGTAAAATTTGATATGTAGTTTTATTTCGATTCTCTTGTAAGGTGCTTGTAGAATATTTCAAGTTCGTAGCTTTTAGCTTTGTTGGTTATTAAGTTGATTTAATAAAATTGGTCGAAATCATAGTTTTGTATGGGAGGGGGAAGAAGGGCAAGCGCGATTTCAAAACTTTTAAAGCAACTTCATTTGAATTATTTTTATAAGTTTTAATGAAAAATTTGAAATTGATAGCTTTTAAGAGTTAGCTGACAACTTATTTCTTAAAAATGCTCGAAAAAATAATTTTGTATGGGAGGGGGTAGATGAGGTAAAGGAATCGTAAGACTTGTGATACAATTTTCTTTTTTTTATGTTGTAAGGTGTTCGTACAAAATTTCAAGTTCGTAGCTTTTAGTTTGTTGATTATTAGTTGATTTAATGAAATTGGTCGAAATCATAGTTTTGCATGGGAGGGGGTAGAAGAGCAAGCGCGATTTCAAAACTTTTAACGTAATTTCATTTCAATTATTTTTATAAGTTTTTGTGCGAAATTTCAAATTGATAGCTTTTAATAGTTAGGTGATAATTAATTTCTTAGAAATGGTCGAAAAAATAATTTTGTATGGGAGGGGGTAGAAGTTTTAAAGTATATTTAATGATTTTTTTTAAATGCATTTCGCAAATTTTCAAGTTTCTACCTTAAAATTTCACTCAAAAATTTTCAGTTTATTTGTTTTTTTCAATGCACATGAAACACCTTGTGCACGTTAGACCGGGGGAGTCGGTTTATAACAATTATGGATGAAGTTATTATTATTTTTCTATGTATATCAAATAGACGTATCCACATGCAAAATTTAAACTTTTTATCTTTCACTAGAGCCCTAAAAAAATCACTCAAAATTTTCGACATTTTTGCTTATCGCCTCCCTCCCCTTACACCTCCCAACTTAAATTTTTAGCAAAATTAACCATTATATAGTTCCGCAATCTGACAAATTTTCGATTTGATATCTGTACTCTTTTTTGAGATATAAGGATTTGTAATTTTGAAAAGTGCGCCATTTTTGAAATGCTTCCCATTTCCCCGCACTACTATTATTTCAACATGTTCTTTTTTTTTTGTATTTTCCTAGTATAACTTAATATACGTTTTAAGTTTCAGTTACATAGCTTAAGAGATAGTTGAGATATTCATTTTTAAGTGTTTTTCTTTGCACCCCCCACTCCCCCTCCCCCTTACAATAATTAGCCACTCTATAAGCTGATTCCAATGAAACTATATGCCACCTTAATGGTCCCAAAATATAATTTTTTTACGATAAGTAATTTCGAAGATACAATAATTTGAAAAAACAATTCGGCCGACAATTCGTTTTTAGCCCCCCCCCCCCGACGCCAATGGATAAAAAAATTAAATTATTTTTGAAGTTTGTCCCACAACGTTCTCTATATCTCCACTGATTTTGAACTTTCTATCTGCATTCGTGGTGGAGATATTAGCAAGTGTAGTTTTCGACTTTTTCCCTCCCCCCCCCCCTCCCCCTTCCACCTAACACCTTCCAAAGTTTAGAAAATAGAGTTCACTTACCCAATCAACAATCCACCCAAAAACGAACATTCTACCTTCATTGGTCTCGGAGATATGAGTCCATATGTAGGGCGGACGGCGTACGGCGGGACGGATTTTTTTTTTGCATTTTTAGGCTAATTTAATCATGAAAGGCGAAAAAAAAGAAATTTCAGGGTAGCAAATTTTTTTTTTTGTGTGTCGATCACAATACTTTATTATTAGAATAAAAAAGTAAAACGCGAAGACTAGCCGAAAGTAAAATTTTAAACTTTATAAGAAGAATTTTTAGCAAAAATACTAAAAAATAAGAAGACAGGTGTAGAAGAGCCTTAATAATGGCTTTACAAAACAAGAAACTTGAATTGAAAGAAAAATTTTCGGGATTCTACACTGTTACGTTTTATTATTCGTGACGTTTCGGTCTCTGCTGAAACCTTTATCAAACTGTTTGCTGTTTGCTGAGACCTTTATCAAACTGTTTGATAGAGGTCTCAGCAGAGACCGAAACGTCACGAAAATTAAAGCGTAACAGTGTAGAATCCGGAAATCTTTTCTTCCAATTCATTCACCAAACCATAAGAAATTTGAATTTATAAAAATCATTTAGTTACTGAAAAGAAAACGCTTAATAAATTTTTCGAAAAATTAATGCGCATAGTGAATTGATTTTTGCGAATATACAACTAATGGTAATTCGAGACTACTTCATAGCAGAGCTGGATCTGAAAAGATCAAATTAATAAATCGTTTCTTCTAAATTACCGAATTTCAGCAGTACCATCTACTAAATATAATCGCGATGGCCACTTCCTGGTCGCTAGCTATTTCACAAGAAATGATTTTTTGTGGAATCGGTGGAAAATTCTTGTCTTGAATTTGGTTGAAATATTTGAGAAATTAAAATTTAAGGCTGCGTATGCCCGCAGGGGGATATTTGTATGATGAGGTTTTACCAATTCATGGAACTATCTTTGGAGAATAGTGACTCCACGGACCATCCCGCAGTAGGATGGACCAGTAAAATTCACCCAAAGCCAGTCCTCCTTGTCATAAAAATGGTAAATGGACACTCACTGGATCATGGGACTATCACCTGTGATCTTAAAACCTGACCCATACGAGAAACAGATACAACGCCTCGGATACGAATGGATTCTACAGTGATGACTTTCAGCATTCGCAAAACGGACTATTATTGGCTTCTGGAACGTTCGAACATTGAATGACGGGGGGAAGGTCAAAGGTCAATCGGTCCATGCACCGCCAGTGATCGACCGTGAAATCTAGCACTATAACATCCAAAACTTGGGCATGAGCGAGGTCAGATGGACAGGATTAGGAGACGGAAACACCATTCTGTACGTTGGGCCTAAGTGAAAAGCCAAAAATGGCAGTCGTCCTCACACCGAGAGCGAGAACCAGTCTCATCAGTTGGGAACCAATCTCGGATAGAATTATCGTCGTCAGGCTCAGGACTAGTGTCAGAAACGTCACAATTCTGCAGTGCTACGCACCAACTTATGCCACAACACCTGGCGACAAAGAAGAACTTTATAACCAACTGAATGCACATTCGATCGTGTTCCTAGAGGTGATATTATTATCATCTCCGGAGATACGAACGCCCAGATTGGCTCTGAGAACACTAGACTAGAACACGTCATGAAGGACCATGGTGGCCCTTGGGTCGACGTGTCACGACCTTGGAATAAGAGACCCGAAAACGGCGCATTATTTGTGGAGTTTTTGTAGTACTCGGAAAATGGTCAGCGGTGGGACCCTTTTTTCACACAAGAGTCACCCTAAAACATCTTGGGTTTCCCCTGATGGTGTTGCTCAGAACCAGATCGACCATTTGGATATAAGTCGCCGATGGAGAAGATGTCTCCTCGATGTGCGAGAGAAGCGTGGAGCTGATGTGGGCATCGATCACCACTTGATGGTTGCCTGCTTGAGATTGTGCACAGCAGCTATTCGATGACCACAAACTCTTCAAATGAAGTGCAAGCTTAATGTGGATAGACTTAGAGACAACCAAAAGCGCGAGTAAACCACCATTCTACGCGAAAATTCATCCATATTGGGCGAGTATGAAATACGCACACTGGACGCCAATTGGGAGGCAACGAGAAACACTTTTCTAATTAGTGCTGAGGAATCTATGGGATATGTGCAAAGTGGTGATAAACGCTGGATATCGCAAAACACATGGGATAAGGTTGGCGATCGGAAAAAAAGCCAATTTGGCAATCATCTCTTAGCCCGATGTCAATCAATGAACACCCGAGTTGAGGCAGAACTACCGCGATGGTCATATGCAGTTTAAAAAGGAAGTTAGACGCGACAAGAGAAAGGCCATTGAATATCTGGCCAATAAGGCAGAATCTGAGGCTTATCTTGGGGATATGGGTTCACTATTTAAAATTATGATACAGCCGAAGGAATTTCACCACCAGCCACGCGGTGAGAAATGTCAACAGAACGGAACGGAAGGACAGTACCAGGTATAGACGGACTACCAACCGAACTCCTCAAGGAGGACGTGGACTCCCAATATCAGCTGAGGTATGAAATGAAGGAAGATATCCGACTGAATGGAAGGAGGGCATCATTGTGAAAATTCCGAAGAAGCGCGAACTTCGGGATTGTGGCAATAGGTGTTGTATATATCTACTTACTGCCGTATCGAAAATCATGGCTAAGGTAATTCTGCACATGGAAGCGAGCAGTTGAACAGGTGGAGAAAGAAATAAACAAGTCCTGGCAACAGCTAAAGGCCGATGCCCAGGATCCCGCCTTGTGAAAGAGAGTTGTTTCTGTTATATGCCCCTATGTCTTAACAAGAATTTGATTGTACAAGACTAACAGAACTCCTTATCCATTTCAACATAGTACTTTCAAAATTTCAGTACGCAAAAGGCACAGAGTGCAAAGTATCAAAATTTTTGTAAAGCATCCAACTTCTTGTAGAATGCACAAAATAATAACAACAAGAAAATACATAAGTACAAAAACTTTAATTACAGGTGCCACAGTATAGGCAGGGCCAGTCCTATTAAGGTGCAAATAGAGCTGTTGCGCCAGGCGGCATGTTGCAAGCAGTTTAACCCAGTTATTAACTTCAATGTCGCTTCTGTTGCCAAATTTCCGAATTACAGAAAAATAGGATATTATGTTACATATTTTGAGAACGATCCTTTGTTTTCGGCTAAAGCGTCGCAGTTTTTCTCAATAATTCTTTTATTTGTAATAATTAAATTATGTGTGCAAATCGTATCAAATGTTCTGATAATTTAATCGTTGAAATGTCATGCCTTACTTTGTCGTAAATCAACAATTTATGTCTATAAAATGCTGGCTAAAACGACACAAATTTCAACATCAGTATTATCGTGCCACATATCTAAAACAACCTCACCTCTAATTCTCATTTCATAACAATTTTATCACTTTATCGTCGTGTTTTTGCCTGCAACAAACACTGTTCGACTTTGTATTTTCATTGAAATACATCCAGCCCTGAAGCCAAATTTTTGCAACATTAATGTTGTTGTTTTTGACAAAAAAAGTAAGAACAAGTTCCTGAACGGACCAAACCGCTCCAACCTTTCTAACCCTTTCAGTACAAAATGTCACAGTGTCAGAATATGAGAATAAACTGATTTTCTTGGAAAGTATGAAAGCTATTGATATGAAGTTTGGAATGTATTATTTAAATAATGATTTAAATTTATGGTGTAAAAATTACTCGAATACCAAAATTCCTTCCACCACCGCAAACACAAATTGCACTTTTTCATAAAATACTCTAAGCCAATTAACTCAGTACGTATACAATTCATCAAGCTGAAATTGTGCACTAAATATTTATTCAGAACTATTAGTAAACCAAAAAAAAAAAATAGACTAATAGTTGCACTTCTTCTACCACCTCCCATACAATATGGCAAAACTTCGCAACCTTGCAAAAAGTAGATTTTTTTGAAAAGTATAAATGCTATTGATCTGCAATTTATAACACGTCAATCGAGTGATGTTTATAGTTGTTTCTAAAAAAATCATTAAGAACTCTCCACTCCTTGCACCACTTCCCATATATACTACCCAATTTCACTGAATCCAATGCACTAATTTTCTCAGTACCTATTCAATGTATGAAGCTGAAATTTCGTACAAAATATTTTGATAGCAACTCTGGGATGATGTGAAATAAGTTCAATGCCGTAACCCCTTCTACGACTTCCCATTCAAAATTTCTTAAAATCAAAAAAAAAATCTCTTTCATTTAGATTATCACATTATTGAGCTTTACGTAGTGCTGTTATGTTTTTATTTTGCACTAGGCCTGTGCGCACGGTAGAATGACGCATCTGTCCTTATTGGTAGTCAAGTGTATGACCTCTGTTCATATTGAATTGCGCTTGGGATCGCTGGATTTGGAGTAAGAATAAATAAAATAAGTTCACTTTAATTTAACCGTACAAATTCATTTATCGCTTTTTATTAACTATCAGAAACACTTTTTCCATTTACCAATTGTCGCTTTCCAATCTCCAAATCGACTACTCTACCGTTTATTACACGACGTATTCGTTAACGGAATTCCGCCTGTCAAATACAGGACTTACTCCCGCCTGTTGATAACAGGAAATACTTGCTATCTGTCGCTTACTGAGCTCCGCCTATTCATCACAGGACTTACTCCCGCTTGTCGATCACAGAACTTAATCGCTTACTGCTGAACTCCGCCTGTTGATTACAGGACTTACTCGCTTGCTGAACTCCATCTATTGGTCAAAGGACTTGCTCGCCTACTAAACTCCGCCTGTCAATCACACGACTTACTCGCTTTTTGTCTCTTACTCACCCAGCCAACCGCACGATACACTCGCTCACTGCCTCCCGAATCTCCTACCCAAATCTCAACCAACAACCCTCTTTCATCACAAGCGCTCGCCCTTTTTATACTCAGCACTACAACTGTCTTCTACTATACAGTCGCCCACATCATCGCCGTCCATTCCGACGTCCACAGCAACATCGATCAGTATTCTATGCGCGCGTGTAATTATTATTGCTTTTGCTCGTAGAAAAGAGCAGGTGTTCTTTTAGAATAGGTTTTGATCTTGAACATTCGACATTCGACTAGTGCTGACATGTAACAATATTCTCAGGGTTCTTATTTCTACGCATTGTTTTTTTAACATCATACATGTATTGAAAAACATTAAATTAATATAGGGAGTTTCTACTAGTTTTAAATAAAATAACCCAAGTGCTAAGAAATTAACCCTCTTTAAACGATTCTAAACTAAACTTAACAAGAATATTTCTGTAGCATGTCTTCAAATGGGCTATGGTGTAGTCTAGTGGGTAGCGTGTTTGGTTTACAATTCGAAGGTCGTGAGTTCAAATCCCGGTCGACGCACAATTCCAAGCACACTACCTGCTTGAATATACCTTCGTTACCTCAATCTCCGAAAATGAAAAATTCGTAGATAGAGGATTGTGCGAAGAGCTAACAACTCTTCCGCAATAAATAATGAAAATGTTAAGTAACCTGAAGTTCAGGAGGCCAAGGTCCGATTTGGGCTGTAGCACCATTGAAGAAGAAGAAGAAGAAACGATTCTTGTCATGAGCCTGATTGAAATGAATGCAATACAAAAGATTAATTTATAGTTTAGATTCCAATATAAAAAAAACTCTCATGAACAGATGGTATTTTATTTCTTGTAATTGAATTAAATACTTTATAATTAAAATAATAAAGTAAACATCTTTATTTCGCCACTGAGCTTGATTACAATAATACGATTATCTCGATAAAAAAAAGGTTACTTCCAAAATAAAGGCAAAAAAATTAGAAAAAAAAAATCTGTGCACTAGGTTTTTCTTTTCATTTTAAAACCAAAAGTCCTTCAGACTGTTAGCAAATAGAGACGACATTTTTAATTGTATTTCGTGAACGAAAGCTAGAGACTACGGCGATGGATCAAATAATTTCCAGGCAAAATTAAATTCCTTTTCATCCTGTCGTTGGGTTATCCTGATTGCAGAAAACTTTTGAAGGAAAGTTTATTGCTGTTGGCAATCGGTGAGAAGGAGTTCTATTTTTTCCAAGTATTATCTAGCTAGCGGTTATGGACAGTTGTATCTTAGTAATCCTTCATTTCTCGAATTTTCTTCGGTTATGGGCACCTCATTTTCTCCTGTAAAGGACTTTAATTGCAACAACAGAGAAGAGTTTTGTTGAAACCGATGATAAAAGGAAAACTCTTCGTTAAGGTTTTTTTTATTTTTTACCTTTTCACAGACATACTTAAGATACAAACAAATAGATAAAGCGTAATGTCGAAAAGATGAATTCGAGACGATATGAAAACCAGTATTAAAAGTTACACTCAATCGTGCCTGTAGAGGATTTTGCCATTGAACATTGAGAGATGAGGATGAGGATTGAAAATGTTTTTAGTTTTTTTTTTTTTTAGTTATACTTTGAACCTGATTAAATACAAGATAAAGTCATGATAAACAAAGTTGAAATGAAAACTTTGAATTTGTCGATTTTATTAATTTGAAAGTCAATATTTTTGTCTTGAGGAGAGCTTGTTGTTAGCTTATTGGTTTTCTCATTGGCTTCCATGAATCTTTTAATAGAAAAAATATTTGCTTATTATTAAAGCATTGTAACAATCTGTTAGTATTAAAGAGCGAAATAAGAATTTGTTTTCCAAGTTTTGCAGATTTGCTGATAAAAATCGTAAGATAGACGTGATTATTGATTATTTTAATAAAAGATAGGGATGGAAGGATTGAGAATATTTGAATATGAATAAATGAACTTCTTTCAAAATAATAAATTTAGCTATTTTAGATAAATAGATAGAATATTGAAAATGCTTGCAAGTGTAAAATAATATTTCAAAGTGATTTTTTAATAGGATTTCAAAAGGCTGAAACAAGTTGTGGAAGTTTAACAAACTATTCAAACGTGGTCATATCGATCTACCTCCCTTAAAAGAGAACAATTTGATCGCCTATACCGAATCAGAAATGGCGAACATATTACCCAAAACTTTCGAGCTGCACATTATGTAACAACCAGTAATTACACGGTAAAAAACGATGTTACTGCCAGCGTAAATGCAATATTTTCGACTCCTATTAATATTACACCGGCAGGCCTCTGCAACCCCTGTGGTGTAGAAGAATTTAAATAAAACTCTTAGGAAAAGAAATGCTCAAGAAGTTGATAATATTACTCCGCTAATGTTAAAATACTTACCGATCTCAGTTATTTTTTACATAAATTTTATATTTATATACCAATAATATATTATATATAAAAAGTGTCTAAATTGAGATATTTCCCAAAATTGAGGAAAAGCTATCGTCACCCTTCTTCCAAAGCCCGAAAAAAACAACAATAATCCCCAAAATGATCGTGCTGCCAATCTCTGCCCCTTACTCGGGCAAATATTCGTTAAAAATTATTTTAAGAAGCATTCAAGAAAAAATCGAGGGATTTAACCTAAATCCAAACGTTCAGTTTGTATTTCGTTCGCAACACTCAACCCTAAACCAACTTTACAGAGTTAAGAATGACACCCAGTGTTTTTGCAAAATCTAAAACAATCAATAGGTTTTATATTATATTATTAGGATGTTAAAAAAGCCTTTGGTAGAGTCTGGCACGATGAACTCATATTTAAACTTGCGGAGTTCTCCTCCTCACTCCCTTGTCGATGAATACAATCCTGTCTATCAGGCAAGGATTTAAAGTAAGAGTTAAACATTGCTTTTCTAATCCTCAAACAATCCCAGCTGGTTTTCCGCAAGGATCATGTCTGCGTCCTAGTCTGTATAATTTAAGCACCGCCCATATACCTATGACTCCCGAATATAAATTACCAACATTCGTAGACGATACGGCCATTTACATCCATTCAAAATACCTGGATGATATAATTAACGCACTGCAAGCTCATCAAGATATAATTAACGAATATTATTGCAAATGGAAGATAAAAGTTAATGCAGGGAAAACCCAAGTAACTTTCCTTACCAAAAGCAGAGCCAACCACTTTTTCCATCCTGCGGCTATTAACATATTGAGAACTCCGATCTAATGCTCTAAATATATAAAATACCTCGGTATTCACTTTTATCAAACACCAACTGACGGATCAATCAAGAATCAAAAAAAGTATATTAGAATCTTCTACCCTCTAATAAATAGAAAATCGAAACTATCTACAGAACATAACAGGGCTACGATTGCGCGTAAAGCGCAATCTTACGATACTCTAGATGAAATTTTTTGTGATCCCAAGAAATTTTGTATGGGAAGTGTTAGAAGGGATGATAGCATTGAACTAATTTTTTCCCCATCATGCTAAAGTAGCTACAAAAATGTTTTATACAAAATGCTTACTCCAAAAATTGAATGGGAACTGAGAAAATTAGTGAGTTAGATTTATTGAAAATGTGCAGTTTGTATGGGAGGTGGTAGAAAGAGTGGGGGAATTCTAGTGATTTTTTCAGAAATAACTAGGAATATTATAAAATCGGCATCCCTTAAATTTCAGACTAGTGCCATTCATACTTTTCAAGAAAATCGAATTTTATAAAGTTGTGAAACTGTGTCATATTGTATGGGAGGGGGTAGAAGAAGTAAAACTAATCAAATATTTTTTTTTTGATCTTAGTGATAATACTAATTAAGCGTTTATTACAAAATATGAGCTCAATAAATGTTATATGTTCTGAGAAAATCGTCTTATAGCATTTCATGAAAAAGTGTAGTTTGTATGGGAGGGGGTGGAAGGAGAGTTAGGACGCAAATAATTTGTCTACTGTAAATTAAGATTATTATGAAAGTAATATATCCCAAAATTCAGATTAATAGCTTGTAGACTTTTCGAGTAAATCCATTTAATATAAAATTGCGAAATTGTGTAATTTTGTATGGGAGGGGGTAGAAGGGACGAAGCTAATCGTCTAATTTTTTTTGGCCTTACTAACAATTTTAAATAAACATTTGGTGCACAATTTCACCCCGCTACATATTATACGCACTGAGTAAATTGGCTTAGAGTAATTCATGACAAGTACAGTTTGTATGGGAGGTGATAGAAGGAGAGGGAGAACACGCATAATTTTTATACGGTAGATTGATATTATCGTAAAAGTAATATATTCCAAATTTCAGGCCAATGGCTTTTATACTTTTTGAGCAAATCCGTTTATTGTCAAATTGCGCAATTGTATCATTTTGTATGGGAGGGGGTAGAAGGGGTGGAGCGATTTGGCCCATTCACGAACTTGACGTTACTTTTTTGTCAAAAACGACGTGTACAAAATTTGAGCTTACTAGCTTAACGCGTTCTCAAGCTAGAGAACGAACGGACGGACGGACGGACAGACGGACGGACATCCGGTTTTGAGATTTTTGAGTGATAATATTATCTTCTGTATCATTCATTTTTTTCTCCGAGCCTTATTTCTTGGCGTTACAAACTTTAGAGCAAACTTATAATACTCTCAGATTTCATCTAGAGTATAAAAATAAGATTTTATTTTTCAAAATGATATTCCAACCATCGCTAATATGTTATATGGTTCGTCGGCTTGGTACGATTGCGCGAATATTCACAAGAAAAAAATGCAAATTATCCAGAGCGAAAACCTTAAAATAATATTGGGCATGCCATGGTACTTCTCAACACACAAAGTTAAAAGTATAAAAGAATTAATGTCAATCAATTTTAAGAAACTTATTAACAAAGGTCATAGTTCCGAAAACTCTCTAATATCTTGTTGTTGCAACCATGAATTCTTAAATTTTATTTCTAATTTAAATTAAGTCAGTTAGTGAGGGTTTTTTGTTAAAAAATTTCTCATTAAAAAATTCTAATTTTGTATTTATTGCATAGAGGAAGGTCATGTAGCTTGATCCGGGTTTCACTTAATGCACTATAACTTAGAAAATATTAAAGCATGATATTTCTCATTTATTTTGTTTTCAAGATACAAACCTCAGCTTCAAAACGTCATCTTAACATTTTGATAAAATGCACTGTTATTAATGTTATAAACGAAAGTTTAGCTAAAGTCACAGAAATTAAGAGCATATGCTAAAAATATAAGCTGTAACTAGAATTAAGTTATTATAAGTTAGATTGTATTATTTTTTTTTTACAGAATGATTTGTATTATAGGCCATTTCGAACTTTACTAAACTAAACATAGTCATAGAGAGAAAGAATGGGATTGGGAAGGTAGGGGAAGGTGAGTGAGAAGGACCGTTACGTGTGGAGAAGTTTGATATATTTTTCAATTGTACTGGCTGGCAGATGTTATGGGGGACTGAATGATAGAAAGCAAACAGAAACAATCTGTTGAGTATATACATAGACCTTCTTGAAGTGGAACTGTAAATGTTAGTATTTGTTATAAAAATTTGAATGTAAATAAAGTAAAATTGATCATTATGGTAAGTAGGAGATAAGTGATGCAATCTAGAAATTAAGAATAATCTTAAGCAAATTTTTATAATCATTAATAGCTGAGAAAGCTAATAAACGTTCTCTCTTTCTCTCTCTCTTTCTCTCTCTCTCTTTGAACTGGAACTTTTTTGTAATCAGTACGAGAAATTATAAAATAATATTATTAAATATAAAATTATTATTATTACATATACATATTTTAATATATAAAATTATCTATCTATATTTACTTATATATGATGCAATGGCGATTATTTGCTGCAATGGCTTCTTAGTTTCATAATCCATCCTAGTAAAGAGTTTGATTTATTATTATATTTAAATGAATTAAATAAATAAAAAAAATAAGTGTTGCGCATTTGTCCATGCGTTAATATGTCGGAAATTTTTTATTTTCATTCGGTGGAGGTGGCAGCAATCGAAACAAAATCAGTAAGGGCAGCGTACAGCAATCTGCAATTTTTTTAACCCTTAGCCGAATGATTAAATATTGTGAAAATCTTACCTTTTAAAGTTTTGTGGTATATACTATGCTAAGTATAATTCTTAAGAGATGGTAATATTTGAAGATGCCTTAAACGTTGCTTCATCAGAAACAATTCCTTCATCAATATTATTCAAAACGATTCCAAAGCCTAAACTATTATTTAATTTTATCCTTATGGGTTTTCATTCCAATGTAGTGAGTAATGTGAGTAATTTTTTTATTGTTTTTTTTTAGTTCTGTTTTAATTTCTTTTGTAGTTGTTTTTATTTATACATTTTTCGCTTTTAATTTCAGAATTTTAATGCAGTGTGGTTTTTTACTATGTTTGAATTTAATTGATTTTTTATTATGTGCGCGTCGGCTTCATTTCTATTCTCGAAGCTAAGTATCAGCTAACGGAGTCTGCAGTGTTTTTGTTGTTGCCCGTGCGAAGGCATAGAACTGCACGGGTAAATAACAGTTTAACGCTGTTGATTCCGATCTAGCTAAATTACTTTTGTTGTATCTTTGTTTGTGTATCGTCCCAGTTTGGTGTTACCAGAGCGTTGTGTTTATTTTAATTTGTTTGACTTTTTTATTTATTTATTTTCTTGTTATTCCAATTTTTTTTAGTTATTGTCCTAGGCAAATTTTTTATAGCATAATTTTTTTTCCGTGTATTGTCCTAGGAAATTTGTTATATAGTCTTTAGTCTTTTTTATTTTCGTTTTCTTACGTTCCAATTTTGATTTTTTTTTTGTGTCCTAGCTAAATTTATTAGTAAAATTTTTTTTTTCGTACATTTTCGTAGATTTTTTTTTTTATTTTTTCTCTTCTTATCATATTTATATTATCATATTATATTGATCATGAGTAGCTTTACTATTGATCAAGTCAATGTTCGGGGACTGAACTCTGCCTATCTCTCGCTGTATATCCATACCCAAAGCAAAAGACCGGATATACTAGGCGAATGCAAGGTGCTACCGGGAAGTGAACAGTTTTATTCTGTTCCCGGATATCACTTTATTCCCGCATTTTTTCGCCAACGGGGTGTCGCACTCTACATCCGCGATGATGTGTCTTTCCAAAATTTAATTATATCTGGATAAAATTGCTGATCCAAAGACACGTCATGTACTTCTGTTATGTGTATAGAAGCCCAGCAATGACTGCTGCGAACACTTTATTAGAACTGGATGGGTTAACTGAATCTATCCAGTCAATAAACACTGCAAACCCTGACGCTGAAATCGTTATCGCGGGCGATTTCAATGTTCATAGCATTGCCTGGCTTAAACACTCCTCGCCTACGGACCAGGAGGGGCGTGATACTGAGCTTTTTGCTTCTATAAACGGTTTAACATAGTTGGTAGATGAGCCTACTCGTTTACCGGATGTTGTAGAGCATTTTTCTAACCTTCTTGACCTTTTTCTCACCAGCCACCCAGAGAAATATTCTGTCTCTGTTATATCACCATCGCCAATTGGAAATACGAATCATTTTTTGATTCGTGCACAATTCCCAGTTGCAGCACTAACACCGCTGACAATCAAGGCACCCCGAAGAAATATTTGGCATTTCAAAAGAGCCAATTAGGAGGCGCTAAATGACTTCTTCAATGCCTTTAATTGGAAATTGTGCTTTGATTCCAATGACTGCGATGAAGCTTGTAGACTTGTCACCGAGATTATTCTGAAAGGTATGAAGCTCTACATACCTTCCAGTTACAAAAGAGTTAGGCCGTCGAAGGACTCTTGGTTCAACAATGAATGTCTCGATGCAATTAAGACCAAGAAACAAGCATTTCAAACCTTTAAAGGTAATAAAACACCTGCCAACAGAGAACTCTTCAATGCGTCAAGAAATGCCTGCAAATCCATACTCAATCGTGTTAAGTTTGAGCATGACCAAAATCTTCGACGGAAGATCCTTCAGTGCCCTAAAGGCTCGAGATCGTACTGGTCATTCGTCAAAACTGTCAACAACAATTTCATTTCTTCTTCAATACCACGTCTTGTTGATGGCGACTGTACCGTTATTGATCATGGCGAAAAAGCTAACTTACTAGCAGCAAGTTTCGCTAGAAACTCACGTCTTCCACCTTCAAACCAATCGCCTCCCGCTCTAACTGATTCTAGTTTCTCATTGCTTAAATTACATTTTCGCACGAGACTTATTTCTAGGATCCTTCAAGAGCTCAATATCCACAAATCTGCTGGTCCGGACGGTATTCCCCCCATTACCCTTAAAAAGTGCTCCTCTTCTTTAGCTAAACCTCTTCGCAATCTTTTCTATCTTTCCTACTCTTCTGGGTGCTTTCCACGTTTGTGGAAAGTTGCGAATGTTCAGCCAATTCTCAAGAAAGGGAGCAAAGCGAACCCCGCTAACTACCGCCCTATAGCCATTACTTCAGTGCTCTCGAAAGTAATGGAAACTGCTGTCAATCGCAAAATCGTTGAATATCTGGAGAATAACCAGCTAATCCATGATCGACAGTATGGGTTCCGTTCTGGAAGGTCGACGGGATACATTCTGGTCTACTTGACAGAACGTTGGAACTCATGCATACATAAACACGGCGAAGGTAAAGTTCTTGCACTTGACATTGCAAAAGCTTTTGACAGAGTTTGGCATGAATGTCTCATAGCAAAGCTTAGGGCCATTGGTCTTAATGCTACCCTTGTTCAATGGATTGAGAGTTTTCTTTCTGAACGCACTATACAAGTAGTACTAGATGGCGTTACTTCTTCCTCTTTCCCAATAGATTCCGGCGTCCCTCAAGGCTCTGTTTTATCTCCAACACTGTTTTTAATTTTCATCAACGACCTTCTGTCGTCCACTCTCAATCCAATCCATAGTTTCGCGGATGACAGTACTTTAGATAGCACCTATGAATTTAACTCTGCTGCGGAATCACACAAGTATTCTATTGCTTCCAATCGCATGGAGTTATTCCGTTCGCTGAACTCGGACCTCAGCTCAACCCTGGAATGGGGCAGGAAAAATAGAGTAGAGTTCAACGCTTCTACAACACAGGCCTGTCATCTATCCCTCAAACGTGATGTTCCAGTATTATCTCAAAATGTGACCTTAGGTGGCACACAACTTTGTACCTCGGATAACTTCACACTTCTTGCCGTTAAAATTAATGACCACCTGAATTGGACCCAACACAACTTTGATATTGCCCTCGATGCCTCTAAACGTCTGGGTGTGCTCCGAAAGTGCAAAAAGTATTTCTCGCCGAACGACCTCGCAACCATCTATAAGGCTTACATTTGACCACGTTTAGAGTACAATTCGCATGTTTGGGCTGGGTCACCCAAATCACACCTCGCGTTGCTCGACCGTATTCAAAAACATGCATTCCGACTGATTGGAGACGAGACCATCACGTCTTCTATCGATTCTCTCGAGCATCGCAGAAATGTCGGAGTACTCAGCATTTACTATCGCTACTTCCATGGTAAATGCAGTGCGGAACTAAACACACTCATCCCTCCACTCTATAATTTTCCCCGAGATACTCGTCAAGCTGAACGCTCACATGAGTACACCGTTAACCCTTGCATCGTACAGTGAAATATAGGCAGTCATTCGTTTCCCGAACACACTTTGGAACACATTACCATCCAAAGTGTTTCCCAACGAGTTCAACATCCAGTGCTTCAAAGGTAATGTACACCATCACTTTCGTCTTTCTCCACCTAAATTAAACTAATCTAACTTGAGTTTTTTTTCCAATTCCTATACCGACACATCTGTGCATAGCATTATAGGGTGACCCCCTAAATTGTGTTCGGTTATAAAAAAAAATATTTACTTTACAATTTTTCTCCCGTTGCTATAGATAAATAAATAACATTTCGTTAAATCGTTGTTCACGCTTGAATTGGAAAATCTGCGAATATGCAATAAGTATTCCATAAGACTTGGAAGTATATTATATATACCAGAATACAAAACATCTATTCTATGCACATTTTTCACGGATAAAAAGATCCACTTGCACTATTTTGCCCACTCAAATAAGAAAAAGAAACTGTTATTGTCAAGAATAAATCCAATTATAATGTAAATTCGAAGAGCAAACAAATTTCATTAAAATTTCAAAATAATAAAAAAAACGAACTAAGCGAATAGAGCCTACCCTGCACCCTATTAAAGGATCAACCAGGCTATTTTATTTGTTTTTTATGATTTTTGGCAAAAAAGTTTATCTCACGTTTTTATAAAATATATTGCGGTTAGAATAAGAAAACCTTTTAGTTTGCAACTTTTGAATATTCTTTAACAGTTCTTTAGATCAAATTTTTACTAAAAGAATGATAAAAAAATTAGTGACCACATTCTAGTATTCGTTCAATAACTATCAGCATAAATTTAATATATATATTGGAATAAACCTTATTTTGCCCTAATAAGAGCAAATGTTTATATTTAAATCCATTTACACTTTAAACCAAATTAATATAAAGTATTTTTATGTAATTGTTTTTCGTAGCAATTTTCAGATACATGACTTTTATAATAAATAAAGATTAGATGAGTTGTATCTTTTACACCAATATAAAAAAAAACATTATTTTATTTAGATCTTCCTCATCATTTTTAAGATAAGCAAGAGATAGAGACCAGCGATTTTCTAGTGGTCATGGAAACAGGATTATGGTATCTATATTACATATATCAATTCTATTACTATATTTGATTGTTTATATAATTCCTTTCATTCAGAGCCAACATTCTCAATTGAAAAATTGTAATGTCCTTTGAAGATTTACAACTTGACGATTTGGTCCGTTGCTGACAAACGAGAAATTTATATGAATTTGTGCTGCCAGAAAACTAAAACTCAGATATGTAAAATCAATCAATTCCAAAAAATTAAAAAATTAGTCCAATCAAAAAAAATTTTGTGTTATTTTCAGCGTACTACACATTAAATAACATCAAATTTAACTCTGCGGTTGAGCTTTTATCATCAGGGCATGAAAGAAAAAATAGGCAAATAATTTGAATCAATCTTCTTAATTTCATAAAAATTGGAGTTCCTACGATTATTTTAGCCTATTCAAAATAGATTGCACATAGCATTTGTGTATGGCATTTCTTTGCTGAAAAGATGAGTAACACGAATTTCGAGAAATAATCTGGATTTTAACTAGCAAGCAGTTAATATTGATAAGATAAAATTATTTTATTATTATTGCTGAAAAGAAGGTAGGAAATGACGTAAAAGCAAACCTCGATTTGAAGATATCCTGCCAAGTTGCGGAACTGAAACTCCAAACTCTACTTAAAATGGGTCCCATCTATAAACAAAAACTCTAATCAATGCGAGGCAAAGTAAATCCTATAGGTGTGTAAGCATTAAAACTTTTGTTTAATATAATTTTTTCTTAAGTTATTTAAATTAAGTAATCCAAAGCCAGGATACAGCGTATTAAAAAATAACATCTTTAAAAATATTCTCCGCCTTGAATGGAATAAACAAAAGATCTTAATAATTCGTAAATGATGTATATCGATCAGTTGTGCTAAAAAAATGTTTTACTATGCAATTAATTTCCAAACAATGATTTATTGTTTGACTGAGAAAAAATCCAAAAATTTACTTCAGCTGCCATGGCTCTACCACCTTCAAACGAAAACTCTCCATTTTGAATGAAACTCACCCTGAAGTGATAATGAAACTCGAAAAAGATAATATGAATTACTAACTCACCCATTGGTCGAAATACCCTCGATTCGGTTGGAGTTTCAGACGAAAAAAAAATTGAACAGGTGAACGTGAATTAAATTACAACTGCGACCAATAATAAAGGCGTCACAGCACCTGCACTTTTTATAAAAGATGGAGGACCACTAAGCACGCTATTCATTCACTGCCCGCAAGTAAGTACCTACATTCAAATATACTTACAACGGCGAAAAAAATCATCATATTTGTCTAAAAAAAAAATATATATATACATATATTTATTCCTGCCCACTTCCTGCATGTGAATAAATTCGGAGAAACAATGGGAACGCCCAGGTGTAAGGCCACACACAAGAACAAAAAAAAAACTTTTGAAAATGGCAAAATCATAAAGGGTCTGTCAAGGTGTAATTTGTATGCTTCGCCATATTAATTAGAAGTGCAATGTTTTTTTGGAACACCTACGGGCACGAATAGTGCGGCTTTCATACACATAAACGTACTTACGTATTATGCATATGAATTATATGATTTTAAGGAAGCGGTAATATTTTATTGCTTAAACGATAGTGTGAGCATTTATGTGAGCTATGTGAATGGGGTTATGCTTAAGGTTGGTGTAACTAGCTGACGGAAATTAGGACACAATTTGTATACTCTAGAGCAGTGTTCCCTAACACTGGATGCGTGGGCCTCTTAAGGTCCACGTACGGACGGTTGGACGCCGAAATTGGCGGAGTTTCCTTCCAGAAACAGATTCTATCTTTGTAATTATAATGGTAAGAGGTTGCGGTCAACAAATATGTACAATTCCTTTAAATAAAATGTTCAGAGTATAGTAGCCATCGCGTGCCATTCCTTAAATTGCACGAGCCACAATTGAAAAACTCAATTTCTCAGGAGAGCGTTTTTAAATAAGTTCGTTCAAGTCTTACGATGCCACTATTTCGTAAATTTAGATCTGTAAGAGTAAATTTTTATTTGAACAACACTCTTTTTAATTATTATTGATAACAAGACCGTTTACAAACAGACATTTAGGATATAATGTAGAAAATTGAAAAGAACCTATGATTTTCTTCGATGTTGCTTACTATAATTGATTTATTTGAAAAATTATTAGTTATGTGGATTGTACCTACCTCATCCAAATCTATGCTATTTTCATTCAGATGTTTCTGTTGCTATAAAACCTCAATCCCGAATGACCCTCAGTCTGTCTACGACATATTAACTCTCGACCGCTTTGAGCAAATGAGGTAAAAAATCGTGCAAAGGAAGAAAAATAAATTTTTGTCAGATATTTATACTCTAAATGGAACCTGAGACCATTATAAGTTTGCTCTTAAGTTTTTAACTCTAAGAAATAATGAATTGCGAAGGGTAGAGAAATATATGTTGTCGCTCAATAATTTTGAAACAGGCTTTCCGTTTGTCTGTCTGTACGCTCTCTACCTTGAGAACACGTTGTGCTACAAAGCTTAAATTTTGTACATGTTACTTTTTCGCAAAAATAAGGCCAAGTTCATGAACACGTCAAATTTTTTCACCGCTTCCACCTCCTCAGATACAAAATGACACAATTTTATAATAAGTCAATTTTGATGGAAAATATAAATAGTACAGATTTGGAATTTTAAAGTTATCATATTTTTTATATATGTACATACATATATTATCAGGCCTCCGTTGCGAAGTGTGCAGTGTGCCTGCTTTACAGATCATGGGTTCGACTCCCACCTCAGGCAGTAGGATTTTTTAAGAATGAATTTTTCAGCTGCTTCGGAGATGAAAAATTATTCGAAACAAAATGGGCAGACAATTTAAAAGTGTAACAGTTCCACTTCTGGAAGGTATATATACTTAGTAGATGGTTCATATTCGCTTTCTATCAGTCAGTCCCCCATAAAATCTGCAAATATTTATCAGTAGCAGCCAGTATAACTGAAAAATATACCAACTTCACCACTCGTTACAGTCGTTCTACTCTCTTTACCCTAACTTTCCAATCACTTTCCTTCTCTTCATGCTTGTGTTTGTGCATTGCACAAACAGAAAGAAATTACCTATAACCCAAAAAAAAAATATATATATATTTCTCTAAGAAGTTACAAAATTGGAATACTTCCACTCCTTTTACCACCTCCCATACAAACTGCACAGTTTCAAGAAATACAATGCATTATTTTTTTCAGTACCTATGAAATTTGCGGTAATGAATTTCGGTTGCGATTGTGGTGATATGTGAAAAATTAGGTTTGTTCTCCGTCAAGGTAAAATTAGTGCTTTTTGAACAAAAAATACAGGCATATGAACTAATCGGCCAAATTGTGGCATTTCTTGATTCGTTAACTTAATTTCTGCTTCCAAACTATAAAAGTGTCCATCTTAATCTAAAGCTCAAAATGTTGTCAATAATATAAACTTTAAAATAAATTAACTGCCAACAAGTCGGGCGCATCTTTATATTTCTTGGGACAAGTTAAGGATGTACAGGTTAGGGTGGAAGGAAAAAACTAAGTGAAATGGGGTTCTTGGACAGGGCAGTTGTAAATTATATAACACTTATATTTTAGAAAGTGTTTGTACAAAATTTAATATTGAATGCCTTTAATAGTTTGGTGATAAGTTAGAATTAGAACCAGTTAATATTTTAAACTTTTTTGAACTTGTTTAAATGGGTTTTCCCAAATATTGACGTTTCTAGCTCAAAATCTCAATCAATAATGTTGAGTTTTTTTTTTCATTTCACATGAAACAGCTTGTGCAGGTTTGGACCACCTTTCGGTGGATAACGGTTATGGTTAAAATTATTATATTTCCTTTATGCATATTAAATGAATGTATGCACGTGCAGAATTTGAACTTTGTTTCTTTTACCACAACCCTAAAAAAATTTATCAAAATTTTCGAATTTTTGGCTCACATCACCCTCCGCTTACACCACCCAATTTAAAAATTTTACTAAAATTATAGGTCATGTTGTTCTACAATTATACAAAATTTCAACTGAATTTTTTCGTTGAATTTTGAGATATACCGGTTTAAAATTTGAAAAAGTGCTTTCCATTATTATGTCCAAATGTTATGCATTACTTATATTTCGCTAGTATAGCTTAATACATGTCCCAAGTTTCAATTAAATACTTTGAGATATAGTCGATATATAAATACTTAAGCGTTTTTTTTTGCAACCCCCGTGACCCTCCCCTTTAAAAATATGTGCCTCAAGATGATTATGGTTGACCTATGAGTCACTTCGAGTCGTAAAATACGATCTCATTTTGTTAAGTAATATCGAAGTAATTAGCATTTGAAATAAAAATTTGAACGACAATTGGTGTTTAGCCTCCCCTTTTTTTATCCCGCTGAATAAAAAAAATTATTTATTTTCACTTTTGTCTTCATTCATCAATGTATCCAAATGTTGAGATATTAGCAATCGCAGTTTTCGACCTTAACTCTCCCCCAGCCTCCCTCCCTTCATCCACATTCCACGAAACTTAAGCTATGAAAGCTCCCTACCTAATCTACAATCCAACCAAAAATTAATTCTCTACCTATAAGGGCTTCGAAGTTTTGCGTCTTTGTGTGTCGTTGCAACGTACACGCACGGCTTGCAGATAGACGTTAACTTTTTTGCTAATTTAGTCATGAAATGAAAAAACAAAATTTCATGGCAACAAATTTTTTTCTGCGTCGATCACAATGCCTTATTACTGGAATAATAAAGTGAAATGAAAAGATAAAAATTAAAGTGCTTTGAATAGAAAAAAAATTTTAAATTAGCGGCTATTTTGTTTTTGTTTTTTTTTTCCTCTACAAAAATGTCTTTTTACCTAAATTTTGGATTTATTATCTCTAACTTATCAAATTTTTAGCCAAATTTCTCTTGTATTTTAGCAGATATGATTCTTTTTTAAAAATAAAATTTCGAAAATTTTATTTTTTTTTGATCATAGGTACCTAGATTCGTATTGGGGAATTTTCATCATTAGTTTGCTTGCAGCTTTCCTTTTTTTCTCCTTCCTTACAAAGCGATACAATTTACAACTTTTAACAGGGTTTTTTATTTGTTTTTGGAAGCAGAGAGCTTTACATAAATTAAAATAAAACACAGAAAAATTTAAAAAATGGACCTGTTAACTGGCCACCTCGTTTGTGGGATTTGACGCCATTTTTGTCTAAGGATATGTAAAGTCCAATATCTACGACGATAAACCAGAAACAATTGAGCACTTGGAAGCCAACATTCGACGAGTTATTGCCAAAATACAGCCTGATTTATTGCGAAGAGTGAATGAGAAGTGAATTAGACTTCCAGGTTGCGCCATGTATGTTACACGCCACGTATCCGAAATCATATTCAAATATTAATATTAAATTTATCTTTTAAATGTAATTTTCTGTGTTCTATTTTAATCTAAAGTTTTCCGCACCTAAAAAAAACACTCTATACTATGTCGATTTTGTTGCTGTATCAAAACTAGCGCTTTGAAATTTGGAAGTTACAGTTTCTTAGTGATATTATTTATTTGTATCAAAATATTCCCTCCAACTTCTCCCATACAAACTGCGCCATTTTGTGAAATAGAATGTACCACATTCCTTAGTGCCTATCAATGTTAGTACCTATTCACGTTATACAAATCGGCACAATTTTACAACTTTGCAATGTGTCAATTTTCTTGAAAAGCAGAAAGATTACTGATCTGAAGCTTAAATCGTAACTTTTTTACGTCTACTTTACCTACATCTGTAAAAGTCGTTCGACTTTCTCCGTACACCTCTACCACCACTCATAAAAATGTCACATTCTTGAGATACACGTTAAAACAATTTCCAATGCTCTAATGAGACATGATATACTTTTATAGGTAGTTTGATATTCAAGTGCGCTTGGGGTCCCTGGATTTCAAATAAAAATCAAACTAGTTCGCTTTTCAATTAAATAAGCTCAAAATTTATTTATTCGCCATTCAATAATCTCTTTAACACTTCTTCCTCACACTGTATGGTATTAATATTCGCAATGTCGATCACTCGACTCAATCGCTTTCCCAATTTTTGACTGACTAATACAACCAAACGCTCGCCATTTTTTTATTTCCTTGTCCAATCTTCGTACGCGTCGCATTTGGGACAATTTTTGACCTTCTCCGCTGTTTCGTCCAAGCTTTTTTTTTCGACCGTTTTTCGAGCTTCTTCGCCATTTCCGCAATGCTTTTCCTTTTCGGCCTTCTACTCTGTTTCCGGAAAGCCTCTCATTTTCGGCCTTTTTCGAGCTAACGCGCATGCATGAGAGCAGGCAGTTCAAAGTTATAAGCCTTATACGATGGCAGATAGTCAATGTGAAGGGTATGTTGAGAGTATTAGGCAGTCGATGATCGAAATATTCGATGAGCAACTAGGATTGACATGTTGATGTGCAACGATATTATTGAAAATTATCCCTTCTAAGACCACTAAAACTTCCATTTCGTCTAGAGTATCGGCATGATTGGAGTTTACCCGCTATTGTAGTTCTGATATGATTTTTTTCGTAATTAATTGCTTTAAATCTTATAAAATTTATTCTCACCCATACAAATTTCACGTAATACCGAAATTTTACTAAATTTATTTTTCTTCGAAACTATAAAATCAAGAATATCGACTCGAAAATTTCAGCAAAGTTTAACAATATAAATATCACCAACACCAACAATGTACGTTTTGATCGAGAACTTCTTCTATTCCCCTTCAGACAAATGCAAAATGTTGAAAAATGCATTATTTGATTATCCTTTAAGAAAATATCTATTAAAACTTGAAATACACATTTCACGAATTTCCGGAATTCCAATTAAATTATTTTTCTCCAAAACCGTCCAAGCTATCAGCATTGAATTTTGAGAAATGTATACTATTACAAATACGGTCCATGTCGTAAAATTTGGTTTTGATGCGAATTCTCCTTCTACCCCCTCCCATACAAATGCACAATTTCGGTAAAAGATTTAATCAATTTTCACTGAAACTTGAAAAATTACAAACTTAAAATTTTGCCAGAACAATTAAACAAAAATTAACAATTGCAATGAATGCTAAAAATATATGAACTTCGCTTCTCTCCTTCTACCACCTCCCATACAAATTTTTGTGTTGAAAATCCTAGAAAAGTATTTCTTCTTCGAACATATGAATGACAAAGCAATGTGATTAGGATAAGCAGATTCAAAACCATCCAAAATCTCCTACTTTCTCTACCACCTCCCATGCAAATGCCATAAATTCAGACGAAAATTGTTCAATTTCCTCGAAAATTATTAAAGCTACAAACTTTAAATTCAGCATGAACCATTTTTTATGCCACTCTGCTTTTACCACCTCCCATACAAAAGTCACTATTCACTATTCGAAAGAATTTGAGATGACATATCTTCCGGCACAATAAAATCTTTCCTATTTCATCTAGAGTATCCTATGATTGGGCTTTACGCCCAATCATATTTATGTTTTTTCTGTGACTGCGACCATTGAACACATCAAATAAGTTTTATTCAAAATTTAGAAATATGAACAAAAAATTAATTATCATCAAAATTATAAGCTAGTGTGTAGCCTAGTGTCTAGTTTGCTGCTCTATAATGCGAAGGTCAAGAGTTAAAATCCTGGTCGAACGTTACCATATACGTTCTATGGCACTGCCTGCGTGATGTAGCCCATATATGGGCAACATCAATCTGCGAAAATGAAAATTCATAGAAGGAGGGCTGTGCGAAGGGCTAACAAAATAACAAATCAAGGCTCAATTTGAGCTGTAGAAAAGAAAATTTTGATTTAAGTGCTGAAAAAATTTCACGAAAACATTTATTTTTGAAGGACTACAAACTGGTCGGTCTCGCTTAATTGCCCGAATTGACATTATTTAGTTTTTTTTCCTTCTTTTCAGAGTATATATCTAAATTATAGTTTGCCATATCGCTGGTTGCAAAGAATAGTGACCCAATTCTCACGTACTTCACGTGGGAGTTTGGCCACTGTTCAGAAGGGTTTTCCTTTTAGGCTAACTTAGTCGCCTCCAAACAATATTTCAGGCATGTAATTTTTTCCTACTTCTAACCTAAGGTGTAGCCTATTTGTTACCATGTTGGTCTAGAATGCGAAGGTCGTGAGTTCAAGTCCCAGTCGATGCATAATTCCAGCACATTCCCTGCTTGGGTATACCTTGGTCATCTCAATCTACGAAAATGGAAAATTCGTGGATAGAGGGTTGTGCGAAGGTCTAACAACCCTTCCACAATAAATAATGAGAAATGTTAAGGAACCTGGAGGTCAGGAGGCCAAGGCCCGATTTGGGCTATAGTGCTATTGTAGTAGTAGAAGAATTATTTTCCCTAACAGTCCCTAACAATACCTTATTATTAGAATAATTAATTGAAATTGATATTCCAACAAAAACAAAGTATGTGTAGAAAAAGTTGTGATTTTGTTAAATAAGCTTTTCACTTTATTACTTTTTTGAAAATCTTCCACAGTTAAATTCAACCCTAAGAAAGTTTCATTGAAATACGACCGTTTGCTAAGAATTTTTGAAGAGCTCCTTTTGAGCTCATTTAGGCTCCCTTTTCTATGACTCCAGTCCAATAAATTTGTTTCTGCTCCATTTTTTGCAAGGCGGTCGGCCTATTTGTTTCCCACAAATGTATGCCCTTGAACCCATATTAAGGTTTTGTTCCTTTTTCCAAAGTACGATTGGGTTTTGAAATCAGTCCCAAACCAGCCTCGATCCGTGTTTGTTGGACGCTAAGACCTTGAGAACTGCTTGTCTATCCGATAAGATATAAATAGTTTAGTTGCGATGAATCAAATTCCTGTTAAGACCCTCTATAGGGGCATAGGACAGAATTTTTGAATTCCAAAAGTCTTTACCGTAGAATCCGTCCGTATCTGAGGCGCTGTATCCTTTTCTTGTATCAGCTAAATCTTAAAATCACGGGTGATAAGCCCATGATCCAGTGAGTGTCCATTTGCCATTTTTAGGGCAAGCAGAACTGGCTATGGGTAATTTCTACTGCCCCCATCTCACAGGGAGAAAACGATGTTGTTGCGATGAGCTCTCCTAATATTTTCTTGGATGCATAGCTCCCATTGCAATTAATTCAGCCTGGAAGATTCTTCTTCTTTGCCGATTGGTTTTGAAACCGAGAAGTTGCGACTTTTAACTCCGGCTTCTATTTCCTTTGAGATGCGTGAGTCAACCGTTTACTAGATGGTTGATTCCTCTTCCATTTCAGGTAGTATTTATATTTAGACTCGATTCCAACTTGCATACTTATATCATTTTATATTCTCGAATATTGTCGCAACATGAAATTGCCACAAATTGAATTTTAGATCTTGATGCTGAAACCATGTGTTCCACATTTGAGACTAAATCTACAGAGAAAAAATCCTTGGATCAAAGCTGATCAGATTTTTTTCCCATTTAAATACTTTTTTTGTCTTCAGTATAGTAACTTTATTATTACCCCATGGAACGGAGGACAGATGTACACACGAAGACCAAATTTTTCATGTTACACAAAATATTGATGTATGTCGGACATAAACAACCGTCCAAACCATCCAAAAGACAGACATGTGTAAACATCGAACGTCAATGGCTGTCGTAATTTCCCAGGGTGGCACAAAGATACCAGAAACGTCTCATTAATCAAAAAGTAGTCCAGTTCGGAGGAAAAAGAACCAAAATGAAATCCCAATGAGGAGGATTTCAGCTGTGGCCCGGCCTTCCCAATAACCGCAAAAGCAATACTTCCCGAATTATCGGTTGGAACTCGCAGTGTGAAAATGAGCTATCAATCCATCGGTTGTGCGGAACCACCAACACCACAGAGCTACACATGTGTCTAAATAGCGCGAGCACCTCTATAGTGCGCCCTCGAAAGTTGCAAACGAATCGCCCGAGAAATGAATAATATGAGTATTTCGAAAGTTGGGCGCCAACTTCAAATATCCCTCGTACGAGGAAAATCCAATCCGAAATGATCTCGGCGCGGCGTCTTTTCTTGGCGGGTGTTAATTCTTATAATTAGACGTGTCGACACTTGAGTTCTTGATGTTGTGTCGGCGGCATTTCTTTTGAGTTATGGATTTTTAATAGAACTTCCGGGACGGGCAGAAACGAAAAATTTTCTTTGAAAATTGGAATGAAAATTATTGTCCTGCGTGAAAGCTATTATTATGGAAATTTTTCTTGTTTTCTTGAAATTTCTCACAAAATTTTCACAATGGATAACTGCAAAGTCATTTCACACCCACCTCTATATAATTAAGCCAGTAGTACATCCGCTAATTTAATGCTCACCCAAATCCGCACATCGGAAATGGATCAACGCATGTTCTAACTACGTAGCACCAAAAGAAAGCATAATAGCGGTGGACGAATACTTATTATCCAAGGAATTGTATTTTTTTGACGCACATTCGACATTGTGTTCGATGATCATCGCAGCCGTCAGTTTGCATAATGGGCCACAATGGGCCATTGCTACCCGATGTTTCATTGTGAACGATTCGAAAATTATTAGGTTAGTTTCAGCGAATGCATTGTGAGAAGTAGCATATAGCTGCGAGATAATGACTCAATTAGATGGCACAAAAGTTTCGGAAAGGCGAAGGATACTACAACAAAACCTTCGGAAGTGCAAGAGCTCTAATTTTCAGTCGGTCCAATTATATTAATTGTAGAAGATGATTTGATGTTCTGAGTTCTCTGCCTTTCGATAAGCTTTGTTTCTTTTGAATAAATGCGCCGAATGGAATGGTCTTTTAATCACATGAGAAATTTCAAAGATGAAAAGATAGCTTGTTTATTTTAGATGGAAATAATGAATGGGGTTGAGTTGGTTTTTTTCTGTAGAAATTTCACAACTACTTGTACGATTTGTATTATTTCTGAAACAAAATGTTGATGAAATTTAGAGTCGGACCCAAGGTTGTAAGTTTTGGTGACTATAATATTGCTTCTACAACTTGTGCTATTCGCTTGGTTGTTTATTTCAAATGAAGATGTTCGATAGACAAAATCTTCGGCTAATTATTAATAATTATCTGATAGAAATTATCCTCCAGATAATGAAATTAGATGTCCATGAGTCCGATTTATATTAAAGTTACTCGATGACAGGAGTACTCCAAAGCTAAGTACAATACAGGTATATCCGGACATCTGGAGATGCGCAGATTTTTTACGACAATTTAAATCGACCATTGCCACTACGAGCAAATACAGTATTTATTGATCTCAGCTTTTTCTTCTACTTCATAGTTACAGTCATTTAATAGAGAGTTATCAATATCAGTGACCTGCAGCAACATCTACATACATCAACATTCCGGAGCTGAAGCGAATTAAGACTAAGATTAGTACATTATGTAAATTATTTATTTTAAATTTTTCTTTTTACTTTTCTCAATGAAATCTTCACTTATACATTACCCTTCTGGAAAATTATTTATTTTAACTTTTTTCTTCATCTTTTTCTTTACATTATGCTTCTGGGAAATTATATGCTTTTGTAGTTACGTGCATTTCTTCCTAGCTTTGTCGATTGGAAATTTTCGCCATATGACGAGTAACAACTATTCCGGCACCTTTAACAATACTCGTGTTTTGCTTCACCTGTTTTGCAACTATGTGGATGGTCTTCGTACGTTTGTGTTTCTAAAATACATTTGATTGAATTCAATTGCAAAACAATTGAAATACCTGGATATAATTTCTTAAGAAATAATAGAGTTCTAAATATTGTGGTGTTGTTGGTATATATGTGAAGAAATCATTCAATGTGCGCATTGTATCAGCTTCTAGTATTGTTAGCGTATCTAATGCTGAAATCTTATGGTTAGATGTAACAAATAAGAACTTTAAATGTGTTGCCTATAGATCTTCTACATCTCCAAATATCTCGCAACTAACAAATAAAATAGCTGAACTCGTTGTCGAACATGGTAACATATTGCTGTATTCCTGTTTTGTGACTTCAATTGTAATATCTTGCGACCAGCAGCTAAAACTAGAAAACTAATAACGTGTTTCGATTCTTCTGGTATGAAAGTAGTTAACAAACTTCCTACTCGAATATCAACAGTGTCTACCTTACTTGATTTGTGCGTCACTAATAACGAAGACAAGCTACTATTTTTTAATCAATGCTACTTACCGATGTACGACCACCAGATAGGGTGTAGCCTAGTGGATAGCGTGTTGGTCTCAAATGCGAAGATCGTGAATTCAAATCCCGATCGACGCATCATTCCAGCACACTGCCTACTTGGGTATACCATCTATAATGGCGCTACAGCCCAAATCGGGCCTTCGCCTCCTGACCTTTAGGCTCCTTAACATTTTTCATTAGTTATTGTGGAAGGGTTGTTAGACCTTCGCACAACCCTCTATCTACGAATTTATCATTTTCGTAGATTGAGGTGACCAAGGTATACCCAACCAAGCAGTGTGTTGAAATTATGCGTCGACCGGGATTTGAACTCACGACCTTCGCAATGTGGACCAACACGCTACCCACGAGGCCTTAGCTTGGTCACCTCAATCTACGAAAATGAAAAATTCGTAGATAGAGGGCTATGCGAAAAAACAACCCAAATTGGTCCCTCAACCCGATGCCAAACCACCCGACTTTAGGCAGAAATATCGTGATTCTCATATACAGCTTAAAAAAGCTGTTTTTAGACGCTACAAGTGAAAGGAAATTGAAGATCTGGCTAACAAGGAAGAATCTGCGGCTTACCTTGGGGATATGAGTTTACTAATTAAAATCATGAAACAGTTGACGAACAGGAATTTCAGTGCCAACTACCTGGTGAGAGATGGCAACGGAATTCCCTTAATATGAGTGAGTACCAGTTGTGGCGACGGAAGGAATACTTCTTTGATATATTAAAGATCTTGACAGAGGACGATATTCCAGAAACAGAACAACTTCCAAACATCCAACCGCAACAATCCTCTATTGGGGACGATTCCCCAAATAAGGAAGAGATAGTTACCGCCATTCGGTCAATGGCGAGAAGGAAAGCGTCAGGTATAGATGGACTACCAACTGAACTTCTCAAAGCGGACCCGGAAATAACACCTGATATACTCCTTCCACTCTTTACTGAGGTGTGGAATGAAGGAAGATATCCGACTGAATGGAAGGAGGGCGTCATTGTGAAAATTCCTAAGAAGGGCGACCTTCGAGATTTTGGCAATTGGCGTGGTATATATATATCTACTAACTACTGTATTGAAAATCATGGCTAAGGTAATTTAAGCGTAAAGCGATATTACATATGGAATGCTTTGCGTAGGAGAGGTATTCCAGATAATGTTGTAAAAATTATTAAAGAATCCTACGTAGATACAGGGTTTCGCGTCTTGCATAGAGGAGAGCTGTAGGAGAACTGTCCGAGAGCTTTCCTATGCGAACGGGTGTCAGACAAGGCTGCATATTATCACCAGCCCTGTTTCTGGTGGTAATAAATGACATCTTAAAAGCTGCACTGGAAAGTGGGGAAGGTTTTCAATGGAGACTATTTAACATCTTATGTTACCTTGATTATGCTGATGACGTGTGTTTGCTTGCATATAATCGTTTGGACTTAAACTTAAATGTTCGCTCATTGCATTCTAAATTCAAAGAGGCGAAACTGAAAATGTATGAGCGTAAAACCAAGTACATGCGCATGGGATCGAACGCAACATTCCGATTGTTCTTAATGGACCTGATGTGGAAGAGGTACAAGATTCTTGTTATCTCGGAAGCGTTCTCAGCATAGACGGCGGTGCTGGAAAGGATATTGAAAAATAAAGCTAGTCAGGCCTTTGGTATCCTTTCCCCTTTCTGGAGGTTAAGAGAGATCTCCTTTCGCACGAAGCTGCAAGTATTGGACTAATGCGTCAAATCCGTGTTGTTATATGGTTGTACTACGTGGAAAGTGACCATTCGACTAACCAAGAAACTACAAACTTTCGTGAACCAATGCCTCCGACGCATTTTAGGAATATTCTGGCCAAAAGTGATCTCCAACGACGAACTTTGGAGTACAAATGGACAAACTAAAATAGGCATTGATATTCAAAGGCTGAAGTGGTAGTAGATTGGTCACACTTTGAGGAAACCAGAGCGAAAAATCACCAGGCTCTGGATTGTAATCCTCAAGAAAGACGTCGTGTTGGTCGACCACGTAGCACATGGAAGCGAGCGATTGACCAGGAGGCCAGAGGCATAAACATGTCCTGGCAAGAGCTTAAGGCCGATGCTCAGGATTGCGCTTTGTGGAAGAGAGTTGTTTCTGTCCTATGCCCCTACAGGGGGCTTATCAGGAATTTTATTGATTGATTTCCCAGACTAATTTTAATTACAAATGCCCGATACTTTATGGTCACAATGTATGATAAGCATTTATATTCTCCAAGAAACTTGACTTAATATAAAGTTGTGAAATTGTGTCATTTTGTATGAGAGAGGGTGGAAGCGGTGAAGAAATTCAGCCTGTTCACAAACTTAGTCTTACTTTTCCGCCAAAAGTATTGTGTACAAAATTTAAGCATTTTCGCTCAACGCGTCCTCAATGTAGAGAGCGTACCGACGGACGGACAGAAGAGCATTCAGCCTGTTTGAAAATTATTGAGCGACAACAAATATTTCTGTACCCTTCGCGATTCATTATTTCTGAGAGTTACTAACTTTAGAGCAATCTTATAATACTCTTAGATTTCATCGAAAGTATTAGAAACCGTAGTTACTTCATTCCAAAATATTGACTAATCCGTTTTGCTAATCATAACCTTATAAATTCAACATTGATCTAATCACATCTAAAAAGGGAAAAGAATCCTTTTCTGCAAATCATCTTTAAATTAATTTCTATTAACATTATCCAATTTTAATCTGTTATTTCACAGCTTGATGATAAAATTCCAATCCGAAATTCATTTAGGCGATAACAAATGACATGTTTTCCAAAATATTTCAAATTTTATATTCTTGTTTCACTAAATATCCTTAATACGCAAAAAACATAAAACACTCAACAAAAACACTGAAACAAGATCAAGATATTTTCGATGCCAAAAAAAGTGAAAAAGAAAATTAAGATCCGAAATTAATCCCATACGGAAAAAAAACCTAGGAAAGGATCCAAAAACAAAATTTATTTCATTAGTTGCCCGTCTGTTGTTTTTTCCTCGAGTTTTAAGGGCTAAAAGGTACGACCCACGTAATTATCAGATCCTAAAAACAGAGGTCAGGCTTGTCTAGATTTATGGACCCTCGTTGATCCTTTGATGTTTCTGTTGCCTAATACGATGCTCGGACCTTCATTTCGAGGCCTTTAAATTGAGAAATTACTTTAATGCTGTCAGGTGAGATCGCCGATAGGCCTCGACCGACCATGGATATTTCAATTCGGTATAATTTTACTCTTTCTACCTGCCTGGACTAGATTGTTGGTGTTTTTTTTAGAAGATTGCTATCTTGTATCTTATTTAGGTTTTTCGGACGGTTAACTGGTTTTAAAGGGAAATAAATTTACAAACGTTATGGCCGATAAGTCTAGCACAAGGAAAAAATGCATTTATGAGGTGATAACTGCTTTTATGATACGATATTCAAGAAGGTGTCGGTTTAATACATTTCGAACGTAATAAATATGTTTACAAAAGGAATTGTTGACTCTTGAGTTGCAGTAAAATAAAAATTGACCTTGCGGTAATAAGCTAGTAGATTTGTTAACACCTACTATAATAAAACCAAATTGTACTTCTTTCAAAAATTAGAACCCTAATATTTTTAAGAAGGAGCGAACGGTGGAAAATGCAATATCCTAAAATAAAACCATTTAAATAAAAAATAGTACCTAGAAGTTTATATAAATTTACATTAATACAAAATCTACAATCATTAAAGGGCTGTGTGTCGCAAATGGTGATTTTCTTCGAAAATTGCTTCCTCATTAATCGTACAAGATAACAAAACCTCAAATAATTTATTGTAATCTTTAATAAATTTGTTAGGTTTTGTATTGAACAAATTTGACAAATTTTGTTTCAAAAATGAAATATGATCACAAATTCGATTATAGTTTTTAAAAACTGTAAATAGTTACAATTTTTGAAAAATTTATTAAAATATTTCAGAAGAAGAATACTAAGTTTTTGTTACTATAACAATAGAAATACGTCACGCATAGGATTTGTATTGAAAATATTTTCGATTATTACTTTGTTAATAATATATCAAATAGAAATTGTTTTTTTTTCACATTTTTGTATTGCTAATTCTCTATGTACATAAATAGTTTTTTTTCTCACATAGTTAAGTTTGAAGTGAATTTAGTCTCGGGAAAAAAATCGTACATAAATTCACGCAATCAATGAGTTCCAATTAGTTCTTGTTACCTAGCTAGGGTATAGCCTAGTGGGTAGCGTGTTGGTCTACAATGCGAAGGTTGTGACTTCAAATCTCAGTCGACGCATTATTGGAATTATGCCTGATTGAGGTGACCAAGGTATACCCAAGACCTTGGTCACCTCAATCTACAAAAATGAAAAATTCGTAAACAGAAGATTTTGGGAAAGGCTAACAACCCTTCCACAATAAATAATGAAAATTACTAAGGAACCTGAAGATCAGGAGGCCAAGGCCCGATTTGGACTGTAATGCCATTGTAGAAGAGAAGAAGAATATCTTATTACCATTTAAATGTACGTCGAGTTTTCAAAGTTCTTTAAAACACAACAGAATTATGATTGGACTTAAAGCCCAATCATTCGATACTCTAGATAAAATGGGAAAGAGTTTAATGTACCGGAAAATATGTCATCTCAAATTTTTCAAAGAATAAATAAAGACTTTTATATGGAAGGTGGTAGATTCAGAGGGTAGAGGTTTGCCATTTCTGTATATGACACCGAACGTTGTATGCAAAATTTTTCATGCTGAATTCAAAGTTTATAGCGTTCGTAATTTTCGAGGAAATTGAACAATTTTGTCTGAATTTATGGCATTTGTATGGGAGGTGGCAAATTATCTGGACGGTCTTGGATGATTTTAAAATTGCTTATCGACATCCTAATCACATTGCTTTGTTACAATTTTAAAATTGATAGCTTTCATATATGGAAATGCTTTTCTTGAATTTCTAGCATATAAATTTGTATGGGAGGTGGTAGAAGGATTGAAGCGAAGTTGACAGTTTATCTAGCATTTATTGCAATTACTAAGGGACAAATTTTGACAAAATTTTAAGTTTCTACTTTTTTGAGTTCCAATGAAAATGGATTAAATGCTTTTGCCAAATTTGTGCATTTGCATGGACGGTGGTAGAAGGAGCATTCGAATCAAACCAAAATTTTTTGACATCAGTTATATTTGCAATAGTATACTTTTCTCAAAATTCAAAGTTGATAGCTTCGACAGTTATAAAAAAAAACTAATTTGATTGAAATTTCGTGTAATTTGTATGATAGGGGGGAGAAAGAGTGAGATGAAGTTGATCGTTTTTTTTATAATTCGTTGCAATTGTAATACAAATAATTCTGGCAAAAATTGGTTCTTTTTGCTTTGCTGGTTGCAATGAAAACCGAATAAATGCATTTTTGAAAATTATGCTTTTGTAAGGGAGGGGTGGAAGGATTAAAAGGATCGGATCAATATTTTTTACCGTTAGTGATATGCACATCATCATACTGTGACCTAATTTTGAAGTCGATAGCTGAAATAGTTTCAAATAAAAATCGGTTTCTTTGGTTTTTGAAATTTCGTGAAATTTGTAAAGGAGGGATAAAAGGGGACGAAGGATGGCCCGTTTAATAGCTTAAATTTACTTTGTGCTAAAAATGACAGAAAGTAAATTTCATTACGATACCGCTCGAGAGTTAGGTAGTAAAAAAATGGGCGAACAGACGGACTGACGATCAAGTTTTTAGCGACAAAAAATATTTCTGTGTGCTTGGCCACTCTGTTCGAGCAATATTTCTTAGCGTTACAAATGGTAAGGCAATCACAGTATACTCCAAGATTTCATTTAGAGTATAATAAGTTCCAGGCCTTCCAGCTAATCGGGTAGCTCTTTGTCAGCAAATTGATCACTACTAGTACTATTTTGAGCTATTCACATAATTGTTCATTTCGAAATTACGTCATTTTCAAGGATGATGATGACTTTTTAGGGATCACCTCACCTTAAGACCTGAAACCCAAGATCCAGAAATGCTAATGGAATGAAATCCCCAAACACGAAGTCTCGAAATTCTAAATTTAAAGAATATCTTTGAATCTTTTCAGTTTAATAAAGTTCATTTCACTATTTGCACATTCAAGATGAATTCTAACAGTATCATACTAATAAAAAAGTTTATTCCATAGACTTTGTAAAACTAAGCGCGCCGCCCCTCCTCCTCTACTCAATATTTCATATTTTCCCATCTTTCCCATATGTTGATTTTCTTAAAAAATACACAAGCTGATTTGATATTTGAAAAATATCTTAATTATTAAGATTGTAGATAATATTTCTGGAAAATCTTTTTCAATATTTGTTGAAATCTTCTTCTACAATAGCACTACAGCCCGAATTGGACCTTGGCCTCTTGACATTCAGGTTCCTTAACATTTTTCATTATCTATTGTGGAAGGGTTGTTAGACCTTCGCACAACCAAGGTATATCTAAGCAGGCAATGTGCTGGAATTATATATTGCGTCGACCAGGATTTGAACTCACAATCTTCGCATTACAAGACCAACACGCTACTCACTAGACTACACCCTAGCTATTTGTTGAAATCAAATGCAGTAATTTTTTGGTAACTATCAAATTACAATCAATCAATAAAATTCCTGTAAGGACCCTCTATTGGAGTATATCACAGAAACAGCTTCCACAAGGCGTGATCATGTGCATCGGCCTTTAGCTGTTACCAGAATTGTTAATTTCTCTGGCCTCCTGCTCAACTGCTCGACCAACCCGACGTCTTCCTTGAGGACTATAGTCCAGAGCCTGTTTGGCGATGTTTCGTTCTGGCTTCCTAAAAGTGTCACCAATCCACTGCCACTTCCAGTGCCTATTCTAGTCTGTCCAGTTGTACTCCAAAGTTCGTCGTTGGATATCACTTCTGGCCAGAACATCCTTAAAATGCTTCGGAGGCATTGGTTCACGAAAGTTTGCAGTTTCTTGATAGTACAACCACACAACAACACAAATATGACGCTTGCGTCGAATACTCGTGCAAAGAGAGATATATCTTAACCTCCAGAAAGGGGATACCAAACGGCTGACGGGCTTTATTTAGACGATCCTCAATATCCTATTAGGCTCCGTCGCTCATGCTGACAATGTTTCCAAGATAATAAAAATCGTGCACCTCTTCCATATCTTGTCCGTCAAATTTAAGAAACTTAAATTTGGTTTTCCTGATTTCAGTTCAGTTGGATGGAGGTCTCAGCATAGATCGAACCTTCGCGATTATAAAGCACAACAGCGTGAAATTAAGAAATCTTTCCTCACAGTGAAAATCTTTCTATTACTAGATTTTGTGTGTCGGTCGGTGACAAATATTGTGTTATTATAAAACTAACGAATTTTTGTGATGTATTAGTAACAAGGGGACGTGTCTTACATAGAGGAGAGCTGTCCGAGAGCTTCCCTGTGCGCACGGTTGTCAGTCAAGCCTTGTTTCTGGTTATAATAAATGACATCTTAAAGGTACACCCAGACGATACGCTTCTTCATTAAATTTTGTGCATGCGTCAAGCGCAGGCAGCAACGCAAGAGAATGGTACTTCAAGTTCATGCACTTTTTCTTGAAAATCGATAACTTACGCAATAACGCAAGGCACTCCGGATGATATCGGGATTACATGCGCTTTTGAGAGCGATTTCCTTGTACGCGGTATTTATTCTTTGCAATCATGGGGCTATCTAATAAGAAACAAAGTAAAATTAAAAGCAAAGAAAACATTCTCAATTTCATTGAGAATTACAGAACATTTACTATTCTGTGGAAAAGCGTCTTAGCTACGTGCATATATTACGACATTTTCGTGCACTAAGCGCAAGGCTTCTAAGAGAAAATTTATTCAGCTGAACGACGCACAACCTATTGTATGCGCTTTTCTTTCAGAATGCATGCAATAAGCGCACGAAAATGACACAAAGTATTTAAGTAGCTAACTTGAACTTTAATGCATTTTTTTTCATTGAATTTCTAAAATTCAATCTGAAATTTTTAGTTTTTGAGTTACAAGCAAATCGCTATAAATAGCACACGAGGTCCCTATTTCAGTCGACTAGCCTTACGCTATTCTATGAATTATCAAATTTCAGAAAAAAGCACATGCACTTGAGGTACCATTCTCTTACGTTACTGCCTGTGCTTGACACCATTCAAAATTGAGTAAAAATCGCATCGAGTGGACGTAATTTTACATACGTTTAGGCAAATGTTATACCTATGTTTGTCAGTCAACTTAATGCATGTAATTTTATTCTAAAATGCATGCGCTTTGCGCACGAAATTAGAGCATCATGCTGACATAGCTTGAAAGCTGTACAGGAAGGTGGGGAAGATAAAAGTATTCAGTGGGGATTGTTCAACATCTTAAATCACCTGGATTATATAAAACGTGTAAAGCAAGTAAAAATTGTATTGTAAAAATTTTAAGTGGCTATTTCGACATCTTGTTCATTAAGAACACTCGACGAACGATAATATATCCTGATTCAAAACAATAGGATTAGCTTTATTAACATCATGATATGACAATTCATTAGCTACGTTAATTCCTGCATCTGGATCCCATTGCAAGATGCAAGGGATGAAATGTAGATGCTGGCTGTATTGGACCAGTAAAATGGTTAATAGTCGTGCAGCTTAAACTCGAAGAAAAGATTAGGTTTAGGTACCATCCAAAACTGTTGGCTGTGTGATTGGACTGAAAAAACCTCGTCGACAGCATGCAGTCTAAAATATATTGATCTTGCCGAGAAGCCTATCTCTGTCTTGAAAGATGGCGTCAGGTAATCCTCATCTTCGGAGCCAGACCATATCACATAAGGTAGATAAAATCCCCGAAAATAAGCAGCTCATCGGAAGGACGCTTGCGATCGCAAATTCTCTCAGGATCGTTAATGACGGACTCGTAAGCACTAGAAGCGTTTGATGTCAAGATGAAAGTAGTGACGTTGTAAGGCTTTGTATCTTCAATTGTAAGAGCCATGCAGATAATCTCAATTCCACTGGATTCAGGAACCTCGGCGGACATTGCAGAGAATTTCCGACTAACAGCACAATAAAGCACTCCGCTACTAACTGCTGCGTCGAGAAGATCAAGGTGACGGTCACGATGAAAGACTTGATAATCGAAGTCAAAAAGTTCAGCATCCTTGAAATTGGCACAAAGCCAAGTTGCGGTGATTTACAACATCAAAGCAGGACAGGAGGCTTACACTGAAAGGCATATCATCTACGAATGGTCCTGTATCTGTGATTGAACTAGTAATGAAAACGGTATATTATACACTCCGTTTCATATTTATAGCCCACCTACCAATTTGAAATTATTTTCGCCTTAAAATAATTTTGCCCCAAATCAAATACAAGGAAAGGTTGAAAAACTCTGTGCAATGATTTTTCTGTAAATCATTTCTCTTTCCGTTCTTTTTGCTGCAGTTCTTGGAAATTCGTCATTTTTGTGCGTTTCATATTTATAACCCACACGGTGATTAGTGCAATTAGAAATCGACACACTGAATCAGTTTCGTAATAGTCTTATTATTTAAAATGCCGCGCGGTGTGTCTTTAAATGATGTCGAAAAGAGTGAAATTTTAGCGTACAAAGATGATGGTTTGATCATAAAAGAAATTTTGAGAAAAGTTGCTCGCAGTCGCCGTGTAATTCAAAACTTTTTAAAAGTTCCGGAGTTAAGCCTAGTACTCAGCTCGAGCTAAACTAAATATCCAATGCTTTTGGTATTGCCAGCTAAATATCCGTGGAAATTTCATGCATAAATTTCGCTCAGGTAATGTAATGTCTCCACAGGGGAAATTTGAATCTGTCACATTTCACGAAGCTAAATCGCGCTTATGAAATGAGAAGCATTCTTTATGTGACAGTAGTGCGCTCAAAATGAAAACCGGTATCAGAAATGTGGCCAGCGCCACTCTCGATTTAACAGAGACAGAGAAATATATGTGTATGGCTGTGTATATGTTCTTCACAAGTGTTGACGACTCTCCACTAAAAAATTAGTTTAGCCATTTAAATGACCGCTAAATACAGCCAAGCGATTATTTAGTTTAGCTCCAGCTGAGTACTAGGCTTTATATGGGAAAACGAAGCGAAAGGGAAGAAAAAGAAAACTGTCTCCGGGGAGAGAGGAAAATTGTACGGACAGCAAGCAATTCGATACTAAGTTGCAATAAATTGGCAGCTCTTATCCCAACAAAGGTATCAGAAACAACGGTTTGGAGAACGATTCAACGTAATCCTAACATTTCTAGAGGTAAAATGAAGAGTGCTCCACGACTATTAGATCGCCATAAGAAAGCTCGGATGGAATTCTCAGAAAACCACATGGCTACAGATTGGTCTTCTGTAAGACATACTGGCTTTCGTACTTCTTCATTGTTTAAGCTTAAGATTTCATTTTCAGGTGATATTTTCTGATGGAAAGAAATGGAACTTAGATGGACCCGACGGATCTAATTCTTACTGGCGCGATCTGAGGAAGGAACCTCTCTATTTCTCGAAGACGAATTTCGGTGGCGGTTCTGTGATGTTGTGGGAAGCATTTTCTGCAGCAAGGTGTTTGGATATACAATTTATTTCATCGCGGATGAATAATAGAGATTACATCCAAGTACTCGAGAACAGTTTACTGCCATTTCTGGCAGAATATGGCGAAAAAAACTGGATTTTCCAACAAGATAATGTCAGAATTCATACCAGTCGTGAAACAATGGGTTGGATGGAGGCAAATTCCATTAGGGTGATGAACTGGCCGGCATGTTCTCCCGATCTGAATTCTATTAAAAACATTTGGAGAGTTCTTGTCAGCTGAAAATCGCCAGTATGAATCACTGGCGGAATTGAAAGCTGCAATCCTTGATGGCAGAAACTTGACCCTAAAATGTTAAATAAATTAATCCAATCGATGAAAAAAATGATTTTTGAAGTCATCAAATCCAAAGGAGGCCCTATTAATTATTGAGTTTTTGTATAAAATTTATTTGAAATAAACACTTTATTTTGTTGCAAACTTCAATTCGGTTATATATATGAAACGAACAAAAAACGCATAATAGCTGGAACGATTGCAAAAATAACGAATCCTTGCAATAATTTACCTACAAATAATTTCAGCTCCAGGACTTCTACATTTAGCAATCAAATACAAAAGCATAATAATTTTCCGAGTATAAATAACCTAAAATTTCTACGTGGGCTATAAATATAAAACGGAGTGTATTATAAGATTAGAAAACCGCTAATATTTCGTTAGACTCCATATTTGGCTTAAAATGCAATGTTAGGATTTTTTTATAAATATAACAACTTTCAAGGGGTGAATTATTCGAAAGATTTAATCATATACTCTAAATATTTTTCATTTAATCCTTAACTATAAAGCGGTATTTAATTTAAAAGAATTTAATTGAATTAAGGTTCACAACAGTATTCGAAGAAATTTAATAATAAACATTGGATTCATTAAAATTTCTGTTTTTCTTATGAATTAAATAAGCAATTTCTTTATAATTTTCTAGTTTTGTGAATAACACTGTTGTTTTTCTCATTTGTTCCGAGAATTATTCAATTTCCCACCCGTGCTCTTTCTCAGCATAAGTACTACAACTCTCTACTCTCCCTCTACCCCGAAGATATCTTGTAAAAGTTCATTTGATTTCCACTCGAAAAGACAAGACCACCGTCGTTGATCACCTTGGCTATGTATAGATATACTTGTGTACAAATCGTCTTAAACGCTAAGTCATATCTTCCAGGAGTTCCCGTAAATCTTTCGGAAAATCGTCGAGAACTTATACAGCAAAGTGCCAACACGAAGTTCGCATCGAACACAAGAATTCCTTCGCATCGTCTGTCGTAACGTTGAACGCCCAACGGACAAGGCCACACCACTCACCTCACCACCTCCGATTTCTCAGCCGCACACTGCAATGCCAAGTACATCTGTTCTTCGTGCATCGAGGTAATTGAGTTGTTAGTGCAATTACGTACCTACCTTTATCTCAGATGTCTTAATCTTGACAGACCGTCCGACAGAGTCTTGTTCGGAATCGGAGTTCTACGGAATCGGGAAAATAATAAAAGTGGCAAGAAGATGCCGCCCGCCACCGTACCACGTACCATCGTGCAGACAACATGCTAATGGAAAAGGCTAATAGGCTATGATGGCGGACATTAATAAGTACGACGATGTCTCAGGATGATTGCACAGGCATTATTGAAACTATCTACAAGTAGCCCGACAGAAACAACGTACGCAATGAACTTACCATGTTATTATGCCAATTTCTGTCGAAAAGTCCTAGAAATCTCGATTTCTCAAAAAAATTGTCGCATTGTGGCCATCTGACACGAACCATATGCCGGCATGTTATCTTACCGCCACTTATTCGATTCCTTTGAGCGCGCAAGAATCTCAGGACTGATTTCTTACAAATAGGTTTCGAATGGGATTCAGAGTCATTTAATGAACACTCATCGCCCCTTTCACAATTCTAAACCCAAACATCTCCAACAGATGTCTAGAAAAGATTTACATTCTTTATTATTCTGCGATCCAGAAGCCTATGGCAAGAGTCCTTGAGATTTTCCCGAAAGTATCTATGGCTATGACAGAAGACTCCTTGAATTGCAACTGATGCAGGCAAACCTCAAAACATTTTCGACACATTATGAGCGATCGACCACAGCAGCCACGAATTTGAGGATCTTTTGGATTGAAAGATTCTCGAAAAATCAGACAGGTATGCGCTACCTATTGAGTGGTTGATTACTTACTTTTCTTTAGTTTTCTGTGTTTTTCGATGTTTTCCTTTTGCGCTAAAAAGATACATTTCTATTGAATTTATAAGATAATTCCTAGACAAGTTCTATCAGATTTTTGATCGATGACCTTGCCGTGATCACTGAAGATTCCAATAATCCAATGATCACTCATAGGTTCGATGAAGTTGTGGCTGCAGCCACTGTGACCAAAACGAATTCGTTTCGGGATGCGGTCGAGAAAATCTTAAGATTTTCTTAGAATGTGCTGTTAAAGTGTTTCGAATTTGTGGTACGGGTCTGTGCGTGAAGTAAGAGATTGGTAGATGCAGCGGAGAAAATCAATTTCAGATGGTTTGTAAATAAACGAATTGGACAAAATGTCATATGGTTAGATGGACGCAGATTCGGTTCGCTGCAAGATGGAAATTACGAATTTGAGACGGTTTGAGCGATAGTAAATCAGTAGGAATGTTTTTTTAAGGCAAAATTGGGTATTGAAAAAATTCCTAAGATTTTGTTTTTTGTTTTTTCGAAAAAAGTATTAAGTTACATGTTTTTGATGTATTTTTTTTATATTAAATGAATATTTGTAAGATAACGAAATTTATATCGTTCATATTGGTTTAATGTGTAACTTTACGAATCGATTATTAAATCCGACAGTTTTGAATTAAAACAGTTTATAAAACAGTAGAATGATTGGTTACATTAATATGTAAGTGAGTTATTACGTAATAAGCGCAAACATACACATACATACCTACATACATTTACCTCAACTATCAACAAGAGATGCATGATTTGATTTTTGAATAAAATAAACAATTGGAACCATTTGGCAGACATTGTGTCACATATATGATGTATGTATTCACTTTATAATGCAATAAAAATTTCTGAGACAACCAAACAATTGTTCGTTTTATTCAAAAAACAAATCCTACAGCTCTTGTGGATACCTACACCTCTTATTGATACATTCTATCTATATTATAAAAGTATCTATCAACAAGTCGAGCGAAACTTTATTATTTTTGGGTAAGTTGGGGATGCTTAGGAAGGCAATATACAGGACAGGATGGATAAGAAAGACTAAGTGAGAAGTTTTCCAAAGGAATATAAAAATGCAAATTATTTAAACAAGTATTTTGTTATATTATGTGAGAAACTGTTAATTTTTCCCATAACCGAAAAATCAAAGGAACTGGTTAGAAAGTTTTCTATATTTCAAAGTTTTTATTAATAATATTACATTTTGAAATAGCTATCTTTTTTACTGAAAAGGCTTGATTTTGATTTTAAATTCCTTGCATGTAAATGATGTTTTTCGACCCTATTTGTGTTATTAGTATAAATATTGATTTGAAAATAAATAATAAAAAAAAAATAATAATAATTTAAATAATAAAAATTCCTCAATAAACATTTAAAAGTACTTCGAATTTTCATAGTAAATATTTCTCCAGTCAGCTCATGACCATCGGAGGGCTCTTTTTTAGCCAATTTATCACTAAAACTAAAACTATTTTGAGCTATTCGTACATTTTTTCGAGTCTATGTTACCTCATTTTCAACGAAACACCTTTTTGCTACATACGATCAATTGAGATCTATAATGTTGCTGTGGGGTTTTCAGAAAGAGCTTTGGAAGCCCTATAAAACGATTTTATATATAAATAATTACCTCGATAACTCCGCCATAGACGGTCCCAAGCCCGAGTTGAGAAAGGAGGAGGGAACATGGAGTTAACCTAAATGGCCAGTAACACCAGTGCGTCTCAGGAAGTAGGCAAAAAGTATGACATAGTTGGACTTGCAACATAGCTGTGAGAACTCCAGCATGTCATATTTAGCTCAAAACTCCCACCCTTTTTCTACTAGGGTGTAATAAATAAGTAGGACCGGTCCTCCAGGTCGGGGGTTGGGCGAGGCGCCGACAACGCATCAACGGAAAAAGAACACTGTCCAGAAACCTGAAGAACAGCCTCGGAAAGGATGGACTCAACGGCAACGACCCCGCAAACGAAAAATGGACTACTCTATTGGATCTTGGAATGTTCGATCCTTATTTAGGACAGGAGCTCTGAAAGAGTTTCTCGAAGAAGTGGCAAAACACAACATCAACATAACTGCCATCCAAGAAACGAAATGGCTCGGTAACGAAATCATGGACATGAGATCACACACAATCTATCCAAGTGGAAAATTGTCGGGAAGCAGAGAGTTTGGAGTCGCTTTTGTCGTTGACAAAAAATTTAAACAACAGGTCACGAGCTTCAGACCACTAAGTGAAAGATTGTGTGCAATCCGAATAAAGACTAAATTCTTCAACACTTGGTTGATCAACGTTCACGCACCAACAGAAGACAAGGACGATATAACTAAAGACGAATTTTATGCCACCCTAGAGACAACCTATGATTCACTGCCCTCGAATGACCTAAAAATTGTCTTAGGGGATTTTAATGCAAAAGTCGGAAAGGAGGAGGCTCATAGAGGAACAACAGGAGGGCACAGTCTCCATGACATAACCAACGACAATGGCCAACGTCTTATTTATGTCGCAAGCAGCAAAAATATCATAGTAAGCTCTACGTGCTTCCCACATCGCGATATTCACAAACGAACGTGGGCATCACCAGATGGTCACACCTTCAACCAAATAGACCACGTTCTTATTGAGAAAAGGGCTGCTTCCAGCATACTTGATGTACGAACTCTCCGCGGTGCGAATTGTGACTCTGATCACTATCTAGTCAGAGCTAAGTATCGATGCAAAATAGCTTGTCGTGGGTATTCGAAAACGAGTAGAGCTCGCAAATTCAATGTCGACAAGCTTAACGACGAAACGGTGGCGCAGGCTTACATGTTAGCATGTAATAAACACCTGACACCAATATATGAAGATATCCAAAATATGCCAGTGGAGAATGCGTGGATAAAAATACGAGACGGCATCAAATCCTCCGCGGAAGAGGTATTAGGGTATCAAGCACGGCGAAAAAATAATGATTGGTTCGACCAAGAATGTCGCGACGCAATAGATAGAAAGAACGAAGCTTACAAAATTTTTACTGAACGACCAACACGAGCCAAAAAAGAAAGATATGACGAGCTTAGGCGAAATGCGAAAAAGACCTGCAGACGAAAACAAAGGAAGTACCATAATGACAAGATACAAAAAATGGACGACGACATGAGAAAAAATAAAACGCGGGACGCATACGCCATAGTAAAAGACTTAAAAAAGAGATTTAAATCAAAAACCAGTCTCTGCAAAGACGTAGAGGGCAATATCATCAGCGACACAGAAGAAATCAAAAGGAGATGGGCTTCATACTTTGAACATCTTTTGAATCCCTTCCCAGTAGCATCGATAACGACAGACAACATTTCAATTGAAGCCTCAACTGAAGAACATGAACCATCATCGACACCACCCACGCTTGCTGAAATCAAAGCAGCCCTATGTGACCAAAAACTAAACAAAGCGCCGGGAATTGACGAAATACCAGTTGGACTTCTGAAAAACGGTGGAAACTGTGTCGCTGAAATACTGTACAACATGATATGCAAAATTTTGACAGAGGAAATCATACCCGACGAATGGCGAAAAAGCATTATATGTCCAATTTACAAGAAAGGAGACAAACTCTGCTGTGAGAACTACAGAGGTATATCATTGTTGTGTACGTCCTATAAAATACTGACAAAAATAATTGAACGTCGTCTTAAGCCCTATACTAATCAAATAATTGGCGAATACCAAGGCGGATTCAGAACCGGACGATCTACAACAGACCAGATATTCTCGGTGAAACAGGTGCTTGAGAAATGCTGGGAATATAACACAGACGTGCACCAAATATTCGTAGATTTTAAACAAGCATACGACAATATCGACAGGAGCGTACTGCACCAAATCATGCTTGACTTTGGAATTCCTCCAAAACTAGTCCGACTAACAAGACTCACAATGACGAACACTGAATCCCAAGTGAGAATACAAACCGATTCCACACCAGCTTTCGACCGGAATGTGGTTTAAAGCAGGGAGATAGTCTAGCCCCTATGCTTTTCAACTTGGCACTAGAGTATGTCGTCCGAAAAATCCCAGTCGACACCAACGGGACACTACTATTCAAGTCCACCCAACTAGTAGCATACGCTGACGACAATAACATTCTAGCAAGATCCTTCCCTAGTGCTAAGGAGGTATTTGTCAATCTTGACTCCGCCGCAAAAGAAGTCGGGTTGCGCATTAATGAAAGCAAAACAAAAGTAATGACGCAAACAAGAAGGAGAACGCCAATCAGACAAAACATAACAATTGCGGAATATAATTTGGAGAGTGTGGACAACTTCATATATCTTGGGGCTAATCTAGCAAAGGACGGCAATGAAATGGACGAAATTAAACGACGGATAATACTTGCAAATAAGACGTATTATTCGGTACTTCCAATAATGAAATCCAAGAAAGTGCACAGGAACAATAAGCTGCGGATTTATAAAACTATTATACGACCTGTGCTCTGTTATGGCAGCGAGACGTGGACATTAACGCGAACTTCCGAAAAAGCAGTTAACGCATTCGAAAGAAAGGTCCTCCGAAGAATTTTGGGACCTGTGAAGGAAGAAACGGAATGGCGAATAAGATACAACCATGAGTTGTATCAACTCTATGACGAGCCAGAAGCTTCAACGTTCATCAAGCTACGTAAACTGCAGTGGGCTGGCCATGTAGAGCGAATGGAAGACAGAAGAATCCCCAAACGTGCTCTTAAAGGCAAAGCGAGTGGTAACCGGCCAGTAGGCAAACCACGCAAGCGATGGGAAGACTCGGTTGATGAAGACAGCAAAGCCATTTTAAAAATTAGCAGCTGGAGGACGCGGTCTTTGGATCGAGACGATTGGAGGCAACGACTTCAGGAGGCCAGGGCCCGATTTGGGCTGTCGCGCCATTGATGATGAATTACCTCGATACAGGTGGGATCTTTAACAAGCAACAAAATATATATATATGTATATATATATACATATATATATATTTTTTTTATATAATAGTTGAACCTAGGAGTTCTTTGCAGTTTGATAAAGTATGAAATTGCACTCATTTAAAAATTTAAGTTTCACCAAAAGTTTGAATCAAATATGTTAATTAAATGAAGAGTTTTAAATCGACCACCATAGATTTCAATTATCTAAATATCCTCCCATTGTGAATAACTCAGTATTTCATAAGCTGACAACCCCTCTACGCCAAATGTCAGAATGTCATTCCGAAAAAAGCCTTCAAAAACTTTGCTTATTACTTTAATCTGATTTTTTGTGCCTTTCAGTAATATGCTTCTCTTATAACAATAATCCTGATTACGGTAAAAAAAAAACGTACGAATTTATGTTTGAAACTTACAAAACTCTAATTTAAAACGAAAAATTGTCTTCGAACCTATCCAGTGTCAACTCCGCTTGTAATAATTTACAGAATTAATCAAAAAGGACTTGAAGTTTGGAACCAATCACTATAATGGGTTCACTTGAAAAATACATTTTTAAATAATTAAGATATTTGTGTAAAACGTTTTAACTGATGCCGGCCATTAAGTTAATTGCGCGAAAGACCCAAAATACACAACTACTGCACTGCATAATTTTTTTACTTTTGTAGAAAAGGAGACTTAAAAATAGTGCTATGGCAGCACTTTGCATAGACATCTATTTGTAGTTATACAGCGTTTTTCAGATAACAAGATCTATTGCTTGAATCACGTTGAAAATTCTCTGTGTAGAAATTTAGTTCCATAAAATGAGTTGGTTAGAATTCTTATGGAATTCGGTGTATTATTGGGAGGGGTCGGAGAGATGAAACAATCGTAATATTTGTGATGTAGTTTTATTTCATTTCTATTGATAGGTGTTAGTACAAAACTCCAAGTTCGTAGCTTTGAATTTGTTAGTTATTATGTTGATTTATTGAAATTGGTCGATATCATAATTTTGATAGAACACCAAAAGGAGTTTAAACATTTTTGATGTAAATTTGTTTTAAATATTTTTAGAAGGGTTTGTACAAAATTTCAAGTTGATATCTTTTAATGGTTTAGTGAAAATTGATTTCTTAAAAATGGTCGAAAAAAACTTTGGTGTGGGAGGGGGTTGAAATTGAGATGATATTCGGTTAACGTCTTAAAATTTTAAGCATTTTTTTTTTTTAAATAAATTTCATAAATTTTCAAGTTTTTGGCTTAAAATTTTAATGAAAAATTGTGAGTTTGTGTTTTATTCAATATACATGAAACACCTCAGGCATGTTTGGTGCATAACAATTCTGGTTCAAATTATTATTTCTTGTTTATGTATGTATATCAAATGGATGTAAGCACCTGCAAAATTTGACCTTTGTACCTTTTATCAGAACCCTAAAAAATTTCCGACTCTTTGGTCCATTACCTTCCTCCCTTTACGCCCCGCAATTTAAAAAGCTTACGAAAATTAAAAATCACAAAGCTCTGCAATCTGACAAATCTTCAACTTGATACCTAAATTGCATTTTGAGTTATAACGGTTTTGAATTTTTAAGACTGCACCATTTTTGCAATGCATTTTTCCCGCTACTATAATATAAATAAGCTATATTTTTCTGATATTATGCTAGTACACCTTAAGAACACAGTTTCGTTTCAATAGCATAGCTTAAAAGATAGTCGAGATATTAATTTTTAATTGTTATTCCTTGAACCCACTGACCCTTCCCTTACAATAATTGGCCTCCATCTAAGTTGTTTATGATGGATCTTTATATCACCTTATTTATCCTAAGAAATGAATTTTTATGGTAAGTAATTCCAACGGTATAATCACTTGAAAAAAAAAATAGACGTAAGATTTGTTTTAAGCCCCCCTCCCTCTTTTCAGACCCCAAAGGATAAAAAAATTTAATTATTTTTGTAGTTTGTCCCGCAAACCCGTCTATATGTGTATCAAATTTCAGCTTTCTAGCTAGAACCATGGTTGAAAAATTTGAATTAGTATTTTTCGGTTATCGCGCTACACCCGCCTTATACTTAAGCCCCAGAATTAGTGTCCGCCTGAGAACTGCACCCTTCTACGATTCACCAGAAAAGGAACTGTCTATCTTCTAGAGTTTGGGAGGTAATATGCGCTGAGCGTGAACGTACGTCGGATGGCGTATAGACAGTCGGATTTTTATACTCTAAATGGAATCTGAGAGTATTATAAAATTGTGACGCTAAGAAATAATACTCGCACAGAGGTGTCAAATCTCAAAACCGGATATGTGTCCGTCCATTCGACCGTAAGTCCGTTTATGCGACTGTGCGTTCTCTAGCTTGAGAACGCGTTGAGCTAGAAAGTTCAAATTTCGTACACATCGTTTTCGACGATAGAGTAAGGCGAAATTCATTAGCAGGCCAAATCGCTCCACCCCTTCTAACCCCTCCGATACAAAATGACACAATTTCGCAATTCGACAACAAACGAATTTGCACGAAAGGCATTAAAGCCATTGATCTGAAATTTTTAAAATACTACTTTTATGATGATTCTAGTCTACTGTAAAAAAATTATTCGAATCACTGCACTTTTCGTGAAATACTCTAAACAAATTTATGCTTTGATCACATCATCCAAGGAGGACGATTGGAAACGTTTTGCCCGTGCAAGCTCTCGTGATCATTAGGGTTAGGTTCTTTAGGGGAAAACGATCAAAGACTGAATTGACTGGCATTAAATACTGGACGCAACCTTATGTCAACATGGAATGAGTGTGTAAAAGCACTACTGGGTGAATTCTTTCCGGGTCCTTAGCCGTGAAAGCTTCCTTATGATCGGGTAATAGAACAGGGAGAAATCCCCGAATTCGAGCCCGAGGAGATTGATGCTAGTTTCAGTAGGCACAGATCCGGAAGGGCACTTGGGGTCGAAGGAATGACAGGCGAGATGAGTAAAAGCATCTGGCGTGCCATTCCTGAGTTAATTTGCGTTTTCAACCAATTCTTTCAAGATCGTGTTTTTTCTGCAGGTGTTATAGTGACATATCTTTTTTCCCAGTCCTTGTCAAGGTCTTGGAGAAGATTATGATTCGAAGACTGGAGGAGAAAACCAGCCATCTGGCATCCGAATGGCAGTTCGGCTTCCATGCCGGGAAATGCACGGACGATGCGTGGATGTACGTGAAAGACTGCGTTGCTAAGAGTGCTAGCTTGTACGTTCTTGGAATCTTTGTAGATTTTAAGGGCGTATTTTGGCTATTTGATCTGGGATGTAGTGATTGGTAAGCTACGATATTGCGATTCTCAAGAATTAGCCCAGAGAAAAAGCTCCTTCTCTGGCAGATCAGAATATGTTAGGGATCTGCTCAACACTGTAAGGAAAGTTGTGGAGTGTGGCTTTCCACAAGCCTCCATCAGTGGTCCATTTAAATGGAAGCTATTGTTGGATGATTTTCTCTTGCAACTTGCGGATTCATGCAGGGTCGCGGTATATGCTGACGATCTGTTAATAAAGGGAAACTCCAAACTTCAACTCGAGCGCAAGGGTGAGACTTTGATGACAACCGTTTGGGAATGGGGATTGAGGGTTGGCGTGGTGATATTAAAGGACAAGATGGTGACAATGATGCTTAAGGGCTCGTTGTCACGTCCTCCATCGGTAAAGCTGGCGTCAAGTAGGCTCAGGCATGCGACTGAAGTCAAATAGCTGGGCATCAAAGTTTTGGACGAGTCGGGATTTAAACCTTATCTGCGAGAGCTCAGGGGGCGTTTCCCCACCAGCGTGAACCAGAACCGCAGGGTGTTGCGGCGCGAGTGGGGCCTCTCCAGACGTTCTGTTCGTGTCATATATGATGGTCTTTTCATTGCTTGTACAGTGTATAGATCGGCGGTATGGAAGGAATCACTTGCGACTAGCGAAGGCACCCAACTTGATTGACTCGTACCAAAGAGTGCATGGTTTACTGTATGCTGCACGGTATGCACCGTGGCCATGCAGGTTCCCAGGGGTATTCAGCCATAGGACTTGGAGGTAAAGCGTCGTACTATCACCTAAAAGGTCCGGAAGGGACTCCCTTTGCTGGCTAAAAATGGGCTAACTTCGGAAGAGGTTAGAGAGAGGAGCCTTCGTGAATGCAAGAACTCCTCGAACTTAAGGTAACGTCATTGTGGCAAGCCAGGTGGGAAGGCAGTGACAAGGGTAGGGTCAAATTTCGATTTATTAGGCAAGCTTTGCGAAAGATAACCAATACTTTGACTTGGCTATTTCTTGACGGGTCACGGCAGCATGAAAGAGTTTCTCCACAGGATTCAATCAATCAAATTCCTGTTAAGACCCCCTATAGGGGCATAGGACAGAAACAACTCTCTTCCACAAGGCGCGATCCTGAGCATCGGCTTTAATCTTTTTTCATTTCATTTCATTTCATTTTCATTTATTTGGTACATACTACAAGATTACAAATCTTTTAAAAGTACATAAAATGTGGTAGAAACTCAGGCAAAAAATAAAAATTTAAATTAAAGTAAGTAACTTATAACTAAATACAGTGAGTTATAGAGATGTATATTAAAATAGAAATAATGTAAATAATGTAAAAATAAAATAAGAATTATAGTATAAAGTTAATTTAGAAAACTATAAAGCAAAGAAATCAATCTGTTGCCAGGACTTGTTTATTCCTCTGGCCTCCTGTTCAACTGCTCGCTTCCATGTGTTACATGGTCGACCAACCCGACGTTTTCCTTGACGGTTATAATTCAGAGCCTGTTTTGCGATGTTTCGCTCTGGTTTCCTCAAAGTATGACCGATCCACTGCCACTTTCGCCGTTGAATCTCAATACCTATTTTAGTCTGGCGAGTTGTACTCCAAAGTTCGTCGTTGGATATTACTTCTGGCCAGAATATTCCTAAAATGCGCCGGAGGCATTGGTTTACGAAAGTCAGTCTCCACAGGATTGGTCGGTGCGAAACGGAAGGCTGCGTATGCATAGTACCGGGAGAAAGCTGCATATCTTGGCCGAATTTCCAAGATATACAGACCTCAGACAGCTTGACGGCATGGGAGTTGAGAGAAATGGGGAGGGGCAGGACGTGAGAAAGTGAATCGCGAGTAGGGAAAGAAGGGCGTAAGCTAACCACTGAAGGGGATCGGAGATTACGTCTGGAGTAATTCAGAATTGGGTAGACGAAATTACTTTTCCGACGCAGGAAAGGGAAACCCTAGTTATTATATACCGGGTAAACGACCAAGGTCAATTGCAGTATAACCTTTGGGGACTACCGACCCCACTTTCCCGAAGCGGAGTGCTACCAGTCACGAGTTCGAAAAATACTTAAACTGGGAATAATTGTTCACAATCACGGAACCTGACCGGAGGATTTCTGGTACCATTGGTGTCGGGAAGCCCACGAAAAGTTGCTTCCAATCCCGGCAATGGAAGATGACACTTCGGAGAGTATCACGCTAGCTTTGGTTTATTGCCCATATCGCGGGCAGATCTCCTAGGAGTTAGGCGTGAAATTGCGTGTTCCAACCTGATGCCATGACCATAAGATTGGCAGAGATTTATATAGGTCCCGCATCCAGCAATATGAATGCCTAACTTGCATTTGGTATGGACTGCCACCTTCGGGGGCGTTAATGATTTTTGTCATAAAAGCAATCCGCATTGCTTAAGACAACCATGGACTTGCGACTTAACATCAGGCTGTACACGTAAAGCTATTCGGACATGGTATGTCCATCCGTCCGTCCATCTTCTTGCTCTCTAGCTTGTGAACGCGTTGTGTTAGGAATCTCAAATTTTTCACACGTTATTTTTGGTCGAAAAGTAATGTCAAATTCGTGAACGGGCCAAAGCGTTTTACCTCTTCTTCTCCCTCCCATACAAAATTACTCAATTTCGGAGTTTGGCGATAAATGGATTTTTTCAAAAAGTATGAAAGCTATAGATCTGAAATTTTGAACATATTATTTTTATGATTATATCAGTTTACTGAATGAAAATTATTTGAATCCCCGCACTGCTTCCTCCACCTCCCATGTAAACTGAACTTTTACGCGAAGTACAATAAACCAATTTACTCAGTACGACTAAAATTATTGAGCTGAAATTGTGCAATAATTATTTATTAGACAAAAAAAAATAAACAACTAGCTGCACTCCTTCCTTTCCCACCCATACAATATGACACTATTTCGCATCTTTAAAATTTAAAACAAGTCAATAGAATGGTGAATATAGTTATTTGTGAAAAAGCTATTAAGAACCTATCACTCCTTCCACCACCTCCTATTCAAACAGCATAATTTTACAAAAACAAATACACTAATTTTCTCAGTTTTTGAAACTTAAATTTTGTATAAAAATTTTTATAGTAACTCTCGCATGATGTGAACAAATTGTTTCCGCCCTTCTACCACTCCCCATACAAAATTTCTTAAAATAATAAAAAAAAAAAATATCTAGTGCCTTACGCCCTAGTACCAATCACCATTCTTTATTATTAGAATAATAAAGTTAAATTAGATGTTTTCCTTTATCACTTAATTTATTTTTATGAACTTTATCAAGTCATTTAAAGTTTCAAGAAACAGTAGACGTTGATAGAAGCTGAGCTTGGGGCCCCGGTGAACTGCCTCACTTTGGCCTACCCTAGCTACGAAGCTGGCTGTCTTTGACAAGAACGATTTCTGGAGGATTTTCTGAAAAGAATAGGAGAAAAGCAAAGGTGAAACGACAAATCTATTTAGATAGTGTTTGGTTGACTCTATTCAAAATTTTTAACTAGTAGAAGTTTAGTGAATATCACGATATGGTTAGGTGCTGTTGATAATGAGAACAGTTTGTTAATAAAGAAAAGAATTAGAGTGAGATCGAGACCCCAGAAGCGACAAAGGTAGAGCTGCATTAACATTAATCGCTGCATCCAAGGACGCTTATATTGCTTGTAAAATATATAAAGTTAATGGTATCAGTCAGAATTTTCTTCAGGCGTTTTATTTAAGCCCTATTATTTGTATTTAGCTAATATCACGATTCATTCATAAATATTAACTGAAAATCATACATTTGTTTCGAAACAAATGATAGCGAATAGAAAATGGTAAACACTATTTTTGGTTTCAATCTACCACTAAATTTAATGCCGGACTTTCACAACCAAATTTATGTAAAGTCATCCAGTCAAACACGATACTAATGATAACTAACGTGCTCGAGATATAAAATGTTGTAGTAGATAAATATAATAAAATAATAAATCACGACATAAAGATTAAAAATCTTTGAGCTTAGGACTATTTAAAGCAACTGCAGCAAGCTAAAAAATTTAAGTAATTTTATTCAGTCAAACAAGATGCCGACATTTAGTAATTCGGTAGATAGCAATAATCAAATTCCTTGGCTCTGTAGTGAATACATAGAAGAGGTGATTCGATCGAAATATAACGACAATACTATTAAAATTGTGAAATTTGAAATTATGCCAGCAACGGCCAAAGGTGAAAATTATGCAAGTGTTATGTCACGTGTTCGCTTAGAGTATGTCTGTAAGAGTTGTGATAAATCAGTTAAGTGCAGTTACATCGTAAAAACATCCTTAGACGATGACGACAGTAGTTTAGTCTACAATGTAATACAAAATTACGACTTTTACAACCGTGAGATGGAAATTTACAATTCAATTCTACCACAATTGAAGGCTATTCTCCAAAAGATTGGCTACAATCAAGACATTGTCGCCAATACAATTAAAATCGATAAGAAACATGAAGCGATGATCTTTGAGGATCTCGTTGAGAGAGGCTATGTTACAGTTGAAAGAAAGAACGGCCTTGATAGCGTACATGCCAAACTACTTTTGCGAAAGGTAGCAAAATTTCATGCAGCTTCGGCAGTCCTTAATGAATTGAAACCGGACACTTTCAAGTCCTACGATCGTGGAACTTTCAATAAATACACGGACTGCTTTGAACCTTTTTTTGCGGGTGGTATTGAAATGTGTGGAAGAATCGTTAGTGATTGGAAGGGATATGAATATTATGGCGAAAAATTGTTGAAGCTAGCGCCAAAAGTGCAGGAATATGGCCTAAAACTATTCGAAGTGAGAAATAATCTGTTGAATGTTTTCAGCCACGGTGATCTGTGGTGTAATAATGTCATGTTTAAATACAACGACGACAAACAACCGATCGATGTTATCCTTATCGATTTTCAATTGAGTTGTTGGGGATCTCCAGCCCTCGATCTCCATTACTTCTTTAATACATCGCTTACTGAAGATCTAAGACTTAATAGTCTCGACGAGCTTGTCCAGTTCTATTACAAGAATTTAACTGATTCTCTTCGAGCGTTGAAATATCGCGGCAGGATACCATCACTACTAGAATTTTGGCTCGAATACATGGAGAAGAGCTTTTATGGTGAGAAGATACTTCTAAATTTTATTCTTATGAGATTTTAATATCTTTATTAATTATTGTAGCTGTAACATCTGCATTCGTTTGCCAGCCAATTCAGATCAATGACAAAACAGAAGATGCTGATGCAGCATCTCTTCTTGAAGACAATGAAAAATCTCGAAATTTCAAAAAGGCCGTTTATAGTAATGAGAAAGTGCAGGAGAACTTGAAGCGATTACTTCCAGTATTCGATAGACGTGGACTCTTAGATGTTTACTAGAAATAATTTTAGATTTAATTTAAGCTGATTTAGACTGTTGTAAGCCAAAATTATTCAGCAACAATGGTATTACTTTTTCCATAAGCAACACAGCTTTTTTATATAGCGGTGCAAGTATTTTTGCTTTGAGCCAGATCTCTGGTGGGTGGAAGATGCGTAGATTTAAGTTGTTGGAAATTTTTTTTAGGTTCGATATGCAAAAGAAGTTCCAGGTCAGTGTTTTGATATTTGAAAGAGAAAGTCCCTGTTTATGTGTGTGATGATGATGCAATAGTGCTACAGCCCATATCGAGCCTTGGCATACTGGATAAACATCATCCAGTTGTCTCGCTCCAGCGACAGCGTCCTCCAGTTTGAAAAATTGAGAAGCGATCTGCAATCTGCGTCGACTGAGACCTTTCATCGCTTTCGTGGCTTCCCCTGCGGTCGGTTGCCTTGAGCTTTTGCCTAGAGCATTCGTTTTGGAATTCGTACCTCATGCATTTGCTCCACGTGGCCAGCCCATTGAAGCTTACGGAGTTTGGTCATGATAGATGCTAACGGGTCATCGAATTGTTCATACAGCTCATGGTTGTATCGAATTCACCAGTCATCTCCTTCCTTAACTGCTCCGTACACCTTCCGAAGAATTTTTCCCTCAAACGTGTCTTCAAAACCCACGTCAAGGTCCACGTTTCGCATCCATATAGCACCACAGGACGAATTAGTATCTTATAGATGTGTAGTTTATTGTTCCGATGGATATTTAAGTGTGTACCATTTATAAATCTGATATTGCGCAATACGAACCAAATTTATAAGTCGGCGAGTGAATTGCACAAAATTCTGTATTAAAATATTGAGTCACCGGAGACCGAAACGTGAGGACCCGCCTTACCGGAGCTTCGAGACTAGGTGGCTCTAATACAATACCACATGCGTGATTGATGTCTCGACCTCCGTCATACATTTGACATAAATATTTTGTGCGTAATTCAGGACCATGTAGCATAATTAAAAGAAAAGATTTCCGGATTGTACACTGTTACGCTTTATTATTCGTGACGTTTCGGTATCTGCTGAGACCTTTATTAAACTGTTTGATAAAGGTCTCAGGAGAGACCGAAACGTCACGAATAATAAAGCATAACAGTGAAGAATCCGGAAATCGTTTGTTTCAATTCAAAATGCACTGTGAAAACATTCACCAAACTATGTAGCAGAAGTTCACGCCAGCCGGGATCAACATGTGTAGAGAAAAAAAAATCTGTAATTTATCTTTTCCCATAACTTTTGGAAAGAGTATCTAAAATCATAAAAAATCTATTTTTCATATTTCTGTATATTAATCTTCATCTATTTCTGCGCAGTACTGTGCTATCCGCACAGCTCAACGATTAATATCGAACCAATAAAAAAATGAATGACAAACACCGAAAACACTAAAAAATAGCACTAAAAATCAAAAACACCAAGATAGTTTTCGGTTTCTCCTGAAAAGTTAAATATTTGTTTAGTAGAGGTACCTTTTTCTCGAAAACTACGAGAGATATCAATTTTAATTTTGTTTCAAGGCTATTCTATACCTACCTCTATACGAACGTAAGAACGCGTGAAACTGTTCGAAAGTGCACATTAATACTTTAAAATTGTTTAATTTACCACACAACAGACAACACTTTAAATGTGGTGCTTTTGGCGGGTTTTCGAAACCTCCGTCCAGATTTTAAAATATTTCAATCTATATTAATATTTTAATTCGTAGCCAATATCTGTAAAGACAGCAGTGAAATCAGCGATATCGAAAGAAGCATAGTTCTTTCAATTAATCAAATTACTGTTAAAACCCCCTATAGGGGCATAGGACAGAAACAACTCTCTTCCACAACGCGTGATCCTGAACATAGGCCTTTAGCTATTGCTAGGACTTGTTTATTCCTCTGCCACCTGCTCACTTCCATGGTTTCCTCAAAGTGTGATGGATCAACTGTCACTTTGAATCTCAATAACTATTTTAGTCTATACAGTTATACACCAAAGTTCGTCGTTGGAGATCACTTCTGGCAGAATATTCCTACAATTCATCGGAGGCATTGATTCACGAAAGTTTGTAGTTTCTGGGTAAGTCGAACGGTCACTTTCTACGTAGTACAACCATATACCAACACGGATTTGACGCATTCGTCAAAAACTCGCATCTTCGTGCGAAGGGAGATCTCTCTTAACCTCCAGAAAGGGGCATGGATACCGAAGGCCTGCTGAGCGTTTTTTAGATGAGCCTTAATCTCCTTTTCGGCTTCGCCGTCCACGCTGACAATGCTTCCGAGATAACGAAAATCTTCCACCTCTTCCACATCTTGTCCAATAAAAACAATCGGTGTGCTTGTGTTCAAATCCATGTGCATGTACTTGGTTTTACGCACATTTATTTTCAGTCCCGGCTATTTGAATTTAAAATGCAACGAGCGAACATTTGACTCTAAGTCCGAACGGTTATGTGCAAGCAAACACACGTCATCAGAATAATCAAGACTTTAAATAGTTTCCATTGAAAACCTTTATATTCCCCACCTTCCAGTGTCATTTATTACCAGACACAGGGCTAGTGATAATATGCAGCCCTGTCTGATACCCGTTCGCACTGGAAAGCTCCCGGACAGCTCTCCTCTATGTAAGACGCGACACCTTGCATCTTCGTAGGATTCTTTAATCATAGCTATGACCTTATCTAGAATATCTTTCCTACGCAAAGCATTCCATATGTAATTTCGATTAACGCTGTCGAAGCCTTCTTGAAGTCCACAAGCATTATATGTAGTGGCGAACCCATTTCGGCTGACTGTTCCAACATTATCCGTAGGTCGATACAAGACGACCCTTTACGGAATTCAGCCTGATAAACTTCGAAAGTGCTCTCCACGACATCATTAATCGTATTGAGTATTACCTTAGCCATAATTTTCGATGCAGCAGTTAATAGACACATACCACGCCAATTGCCACAATCCCGAAGGTCGCCCTTCTTCGGAATTTTCAAAATGACGCCCTCCGTCCATTCAGTCGGATATCTTCCTTCATTCCATACCTCAGTAAAGAGAGGAAGGAGTTTATTGGTTGTTATTCCGCTATGAGAAATTCGGTTGGTAGTCCATAAATACTTGACGCTTTCATTCCCGCCATTAACCGAATGGTCATCACCGCAACTGGTGGTCGCTCATATTAAGAAGAGTTCTGTTGACATCTCTCACCAAGTGGTTGGCGGTGAATTTCTTGTTCGTCAACTGTTTCATAATTTTAAATAGTGAGCCCATATCCCCAAGGTAAGTCGCAGATTCTTCAGCACTAGTAAGAAACGTATTTCTGGTTGTCTCCAATTAGCATCTAGTGTGAGCATTCATATCCGCCCAATGTGGATGACTTTTCGCGTAGAATGGTGGTGTACTCGCGCTCTTTGTTGGGGTCTCTAAGTCTATCCACATTGAGCTTGAGCTTCATTTGAAGAATTTGTGTTCGTCGGATAGCTGCTGTGCACAATCGCAAGCAGGCAACCATCAAGTAGTGATCACTTTCTACGTCAGCTCCACGCTTCGCGTGCACATCGAGGAGAAATCTTTTCCATGGGTGACTTATAGCCAGTAACACCATCAGGGGAAACCCAGGATGTTTTATGGTGACTCTTGTGGAAAAGGGGTCCCTCCAATGACCATTTGCCGAATACTACAAGACTCTGCAAATAATTCGCCGTTTTTGGGTCTTGCAGTCCAAGTTCATGACACGTCGACCCAAGGTTCTAGTCCTTTATTGTCAGAGCGTTCATATCTCCTGAGACGAAAATAATAACACCTCTTGGAACACGAGCGAAGTTAGCACTCAGTTGGTTATAAAACTCCTCTTCATCAGGTGTTGTGGTACGTATTGCTACAGAATTGTGACGTTTCTAACACTGGTCCTGAGCCAAACGACGATAATCCTATCCGAGATTGGTTCCCAGCTGATGAGCTCTCGGTATAAAGACGGCCGCCACGCCATTTTTGGCTTCACTCTCACTCTGGTGTTTTCGCTCGGGGTTCATTCTCCTCCGGATCCTGTCCAGCGGACCTCGCGCAAGTACAAGATTTGGACTTTTTAGTGCTCGATTTCACGGTCGATCACTGGTGGTGCATGGACCGATTGACTCCAGCTCTTCCTACCTCATCCGACAACTACCTCCTCGCGAAGAAGAAGATTAACAATAAAGTGACTCAGTGAATTTAATGCGAAACACGAAACACAAAAAGTGGTTAACTAATTTAGTGCAGCACCCTTGAATAAACAAAATACTTAATTTGACCGAATGAATGACAACTGCACGATCTGAATTGCTTTTTATGTACAAATAACACCATTGGTAATTACTAATGCATTGAATTCAAAACAGGAGCCCGAAAGTACATCCTGTTCCCTATAAATAAGACACACACTCAGAAAGAGCTTATCCCTAAATTTCGTTCAAGTGTTTTGCATTCAACCTCCAGCGAGAAACTAAAACGTCTGCATACGAATCATCAAATTATTCAAATAAATCAGCAGACTTTAATCCAGCTCTCATCGGAGGAGTCTCGGTTGATGAATTCGCTGTTGATAGTGGAGCGAAACGTCCATCACAATTCAGAAACCAAGCGGATTCGAATGAACCCGAAGGATAGCCCGTGGCCTATAGCAATGGCATCAGCATCCGTTCAGCATAGCGCATAGTATTTGCCCCGTAGGGTACTATAATCCGACTCATCTTCGATACAGGATATACACAGGCATCGCTGGGCCCGGGCAGAAACACCATTCACTTTCAACACGTCGTCTTTCAGTCTTGTGTAGCATCTGCACGGTATTAAGATGGATGATGCTGCCCCGTCTAATTTATCATAGAATCTGATGGAGGATCTTCACGGAAAATGGATAATGTGCTGGTAAATTGGCCGGTGATGACTTTATTTTCATATCGCGATGCGATCACATCTCGACAGCTTGGCCTTTGCTTTTGCCGTGCGTCTAACGTTACCACCGGTGTGTCTTCGTAGTCACCGTCATTGCTCATCAAACGTAATTTTTCCTCTTTTATATGTACACACGTCTACCCCACTTGTAATGTTCGAGTCGTCCAGATACATCGCAAGACGTTCAGCTACGTCCCTCTCATCCTCCTGGGCTCTGGTGTTTCCCGGTATCGCGTTCATCACGTTTCGGCTGTGTTTTTCCGACAAGCAACTCGACGAATCCGAAACCCAACTCAATTTGAAACATGATGTTTTATTTAAGGCGCCCTCTAATATCCATGATAGCTCAGCATGCCGACCTAGGAGGATGCCATAGGCCTTGCGAGGAGTTTATCATTTTATTTTTCATTTTCAACATGACATACGGCGCTTAGCCATATTCCATATCTTCATCGCGATACGAGATTGAGACATAGCCCGGCATTAACGGAGGTCTTGTGGCCTGGTGCTTCACCTCGGACCCCACTATGCCACGAATTATTTTTATTTTTGATTAATTGCGTGTTATTAATTATCATTAAAGGTGTATCTGATTATCGTACGTCGCTATCTACCTGGTCTCGGAAAATTTTCGTGTTTGATATCTGACACTGTGAATGCGTAGGCTCGGCCCAACTGGCTGTTCTACTGATTCATCGCCCGTCATCTCGTAGTATTTTTGAAGGCACATCCATAGCATAATTTATGCCACGAAGTGAATAGTTATGAGCCCTACCTGAAGATAGCGACTTAACTTACTGCCGGATTGCTTCCTGATAGCGCCGGCTATGCCCTTTTTATTCGTACGCTCACTTGCCTCCAGCTTGCCCTAATTGCCGTGAATTAAGACGTGAAAGTCCAAAACTGAGAAGATATTTCCTCGCACGATTATCGTTGGGCTTCAAAATTTTTATTATCTTAATGAGACGTCTTGAATTTATGATGTGGCAGATTTTGTTAAGTGCCTTCTCGGAATTTTTTCCCGACAATAATTGATGAATTCCGGGCGTAACTAAACACTAGAACTTGAATTTATTGTGGGCATGAGAACAAAAACATGTTTGGCGACATGAAGTATGTTCAGATCGCAAGATTTTAGAGGCACATACTCGTAGCTCATATTACTAAAATGAATTGATCTAAGTCTAATTCATTTTGCTAACATTTGTGGTGGTGTTATGACGAATATTTCAGAAGCGGGGATGGTCATATGCCTTGGTCCGCTTTGCACTTAATGCAAAATATTAATGCAAGATATTTCTCGTTTATCTTGTTTTAAAGGTAGGAATCTCTGCTTCAAAATTTCATTTTCACATTTTCATATAAATCGCTATTATTAATGTTATTAACGAAAATGTAGCTAAAGTCAAATCGGTCTAAGGTACAATTAGTACTTGTACCTTTTACCTTTATAAAAAAAAAACTTTATAAAATATTTACTTTTCATAAAAAAATAATTTTTGATCATGAACACAAATAACCTAAGAATACAATTTATTCATTAAAAAATTAATATTCGACGAATTCTATAAAAAATAAAATCGGCAGTAAACCTTTAGCAAATGGATAGCTTACCGATACCTTGCACTACTTTTGATTTTTCATTTCTTAGTATCTCATAACTTGCTACGGAACAAGGTGCAAGTAATAAATAGAACCAAGGTTCAAGGATGGTACCTAGCACTGTAAAGTGTTTTATATTAATACACAGTAACAATAAATCTATTTAATAATAAAAGGATTCCAAAAAGGATAAACAAACAAGACGGTGAACAAACTACCGAGAAAAAAGTCACAAGGATTTGCAAATTATTTTATTGACAAAAACAGTTAAAAATTAATTTGGACCCAGAAAAATAATCTTTTATCCTTTGTGAATTACGAGCTACTTCGAAAGGATGAAACATGTACAAAAGTCCACTTAGCTGCGATATACGGCTGTGTGCTCTTGTTACATATAAACTAAATTGCATGACAAGCATGCGTTGTCCAATCCTTGTTTTTACATATATACATGGAAAGTGACCGTTTGACTTGCCAAGAAACTATAAACATTCGTGTAATAATGCCTCCGACGCATTTTAGGGATATTGTGGCTAGAAGTGATCTCCAGAAACGGACTTTGGAGTACAACTGGACATACTAAAATAGGCACTGAGATTCAAAGGTAGAAGTGGCAATGGATCGGTTACACTTTGAGGAAACCAGAGCAAAACATCGTCAAACAAGCTCTGAATTATAATCCTCAAGGAAGGCGTCGGTTTTGTCGACTATATCTTATGAAAGCGAATAGTTGAGCAGGAGGTTAGAGAAATAAAGAAGTCCTGGTGGCAAATAAAAGACAATGCTCAGAGCCGTGTATTGTGGAAGAGCACTGTTACTACCATATGCCCCTATAGGATGTCATGACTGGCAATTGATTGATTGATTAGATTCATGTAACCATAGATTTGTATCGGAAAGGGTAGAGGAGGTGAAAAAATTAATCTTAGTAGGTTCAGCTGTTAAATGTGATAAAATTAGTAAAGATACTAGCTCCATTGCCTCTTTTAAAATTGTTATGACTAATAGTGAGCTTTTTAATCAGTTGTAGGATAATAATTCATGGTCGTCTGGAGTATTTGTTAAATAAGTTACTTCTCGTCGTAATAGATCACCTGCTACTGGTCGTAAATGGACTGCGCACTAAAGCCCAGGTGTTATTTGCTTCAACACAAAATTCTTCTTATGATGTTATTGCTATCTAACTGAAACGGGCGTAAACTGTAGCTTTTTTAGCAGTGAACTCATTATTTCTGACTTCCAAGTCTTTCGTAGAGATCAATATGTTTCCGATCTGAAATTAAAAGGCGGTGGTGTATTTATTAGCAGTCCGAAGCAGCATTAATTATGTACATAGTTGTGCCTGTACCGAACCTTCATTATTTGAAGATCTTCTGTGTTATACTCGTGCTTACCAATAAGGATATTTATGTTTTTTTGACATATATTCCCCCATCGACTCCTTGTAATTTATATGAAAAAACAGTTGACTGTATAAATTTTATTCATAATAATATGAACATCTCCGACGAACTCATTTTACTGGGTGATTTTAATATTCCAGGTCTTTCTTGGTCGTTCTCTGACGATGATTCTACTCTCTTAGTTTCTGATGCTTCGTCCTCGCTTGAATGTTTTTTTGTTGATAGTACATTTTGACATGGTCTCCATCAACTTAGCCTTGTTCGTAATTCCTATGAAAGACAGCTTGACTTGGTTTCTTATTCTGATTACTGTTCCTGTTCCGCGGAAGAGAGCTTAACCTCAATTTTCACCACTGATATCGTGCACCCTCCTATTAAACATATTTCTTATAATTGTAGAAGAGCATATTTTCAATCCTAGTGAGAAAGAGCTATTTTTCGATTTTATTAAGCAGATTTTTCGCAATTGGACTACCTTGTATCTAATTTGAACTTTGATAAAAATTTTGACAATCCCGATTTTGAGAGTGTCGTTGTTGATTTTTATTATATCTGTATAAATTTTTGGCTGCTGCAGTTCCTTCTACGTATCGCAAGTATATCTCTTTGTCTTATCCCTGGTACACAAGTGATTTGCATGCAATTCACAATTCTCGCAATGCTGCCCAGAACACGCTTACTAGGACGAAGATTGGCACTGATTTTCGTTTGTATGAAGAATATTATGACTTATTCACAAGAATATTATGAATTGTGTTATGAATATTTACTTAAAGTGCAGTCGGATATTATTAGAGATTCCTTGAAGTTTTGGAAATTTGTTAATTGTAAACGTGAATCTGATGGTTATCCAGCTTCTTTTCAATTCGTTGGCAGCAATAATAATGATCGATTCACTATCTGTAATTTTTTTGCCACATTATTCAGTGGATCTTTTACTGGTAGTGACTTTATCCCCGACATATCATTCATATTTTGATGACTTTAGAGATATTGCTTCAACCACTTTGTCGTATACCGATTTCTTATGATGATGAAGTTAATCACAATTCTCAACTTAAGGATGTTCCTTCACGCTTAGTCTTTTTGAGTCGACAGTATATGAGCGTATGTCATTCTACTGTAAGTCCTTAATTTTGAGTAAGCAACATGGTTTCGTCAGGAATAGCTCCACTGTCACTAATCTAATGGAGTTTGCAAATAAGTCCATTTTGGTTATTGAAGAGAGCAAGCTGGTTGATTGAATATGTGTTGTATTAGTAAGGCTTTTGATAAATTGCGCCACTCCATTATATTGTTGAAGTTGAACTTGTTGGGTTTTCCTACATGGTTTATCAATTGGGCTAAGTCATATCTACTTAATAGAACATATCAAGCTCTTTTTCGGTGTTGTATTTCTAAGCCATTTACTGCACATTCTGGTGTTCCTCAAGGAAGTCACTTGGAGCCACTTCTGTTTATCCAGGCCATTAATAATGTTGCGTCTATTTTTAAATATTCGGAAGTACTCATTTATTCTGATGAATTTAAAATTAATTAATTAATTTCCACTCTGACAATTTTTTTCCGGAGAATTTAATTAATTTTAGTAACTTGTGTCGCCATAATGATCTTAAACTAAATTTGTATAGATGTCATATAATGTCATTTACTAGAAAAATTTCTACGTTTGTGATAATTTCGAAGTGCTTGATGGAGGGCAACAAAAACAAAACAGGCAACGAAGAGAATCGGCCGACTGCGATCGGGTAAACTTGGGCAAAGATTAAATGCTTTATGGAAAACATCCATATGTATGGGCTCGTATGAACAAGAAAAGACTCAGATTAACGATGAAATGTGAAGAAGGCCGACTGTGATCGGATACTATCGGCAATGGACGAAGAAGGCGACGGCGAACGAATAGCGAACGAGAAACGATCAAAGCAATATAAAGAGGCGACCAATTTTGGTGGACATATAGTTGAGACTTTGAGAGAAGTGAAAGAGTCTGGTTTGGATCCGTCGACGAGTGAGTCATATGGAGAGATGGAAGCGAAAGATTTAGAAGCGATAATTTGTGATCGAAGAAGTTTTAAGTTTGAAACGAATTAAGATTAGTTAAATAAAGTTTTGGGTGGTTGATAGGGTAGACATCTGATCGGATTCAATAGGCAACGCCCAGTGTTGTAGCTATCATAAACACATCAATTGTGCTCATCATACCTCCACGTGGTAGCCACCGGGTACTAGTCTTGTCCATCCGAACTTGACTTGCTGAACTGATAAGTGCGAGTGCTAATGAAACTGAAAAATTCTAGCACTATAATATGGCCCTCCAAATTGGGGGTTGGGCGATCTGTTACCAACTCATCCTCGGAAAAACCAGATTTGTTTCGAAACCTGAAACAGGAGGCCAAAGTCCGATTTGGGCTGCAGTGCCATTGTAAGTAAGTAAAGTTTTGCGGTCTTTTGAACTAAAGTGGAATTGTGGTTTTATTTCTTTACTTGCAGCTCAGCGACCCAGTGCGCTCTTCAATATTTACTTAAGTTTTTACTTACTAATATACTTTCGGCTAGATACGGAGTTTTTGTAGTTTGAATCAGAAGTATCCCCATTTTAATTTAAAAATTTGGAATTGACCTTATTAGCTCTCTAAGTTTCAAATTACGGCGCAGCTAATTCAGCCTTTGCGGTGAATTAAACTACGAAAATTTGGTAACAAATGTAAGAAAGCTTAAGATTAGCCGAAAGTCTAATTTAAGCTTTATTAATATTACATTCAATAAAAAACAACAAGGATGAGGCTAGGGTGTTGCCTAGTGGGTAGCGTATTGGTCTAATAATGCGAAGGTTGTGAGTTTAAGTCCCGGTTGACGCAATACATAATTCCAGCACATTGCCTGCTTGGATATACCTTGGTCACCTCGATCTTCAAAAATTAAAAATTCGTAAAAGGAGGGTTGTGCGAAGGGTTAACAACCCTTCCACAATAAGTAATGAAAAATGTTAAGGAACCTGAATTTCAGGAGGCCAAGGTCCGATTTGGGCTGTAGTTCCATTATAGAAGTAGAAGGGAACAAGAATGAAGGAAAGAGGTATAGAAGAACTTTAGTAGGACTTACAAGCACTGAGTTCTCTGTTGTGAATTATGAAAAATGCCTAATAGGTAGAATGCAAGTTTGAGTGAAACATAATTCATTGTTTCTTGTTGCTTTTTCATTGTCACAATGAGTGAAGTAGATTCAGTCACAAAAATCAGCTTCGAGATATATTCTTTCTCATTAAATGGACGAAATTTAGCCATGTACACTTTAAAATATTTTTCATCTAGATATCGAGAAATGTTTTTTTTTTTAATTTCTTAAAAATCGACTTAAAAATTGTGTTACGTTATTTTTCAAAGAAACGAACAACAGATTACATAAAAACGTATTTTAAATTTATTCCATTTAAAAGATAACCAACAAAACGAATCTCATCTCATAACTTAAAAAAGATACAAACTAAGTCGACAACAAGACACTATGTCCATGTCGATAAATTCCTTAGATCGAAGAAAACCTAATCTATCTACAAAAAAAAAATATATATTTACGATCGGTTCGATCTTGTTCCAAAATTTTTCGTAGTTCCCTGGGGATATCTAAGTTTGCCGCGAACTGGATTAACCATATCTTAAAGCCCTAAAGAAATCTAAAATCAATCTTGTCCTCGTTTCGTTGCATTCTTTTCGATGGTTTTCTACACACGAACGACTCAATTAGGTTGCATCTGAAATGGGATTTTCTCTATAAAATTTGTGTTGAGTGATAGTGGTCGACTGCATTTAATTTTCGTTATTATCGTTTTCTTAGCTCGTTTCTTGCGGGGTTCGATGAAGCATCTCTTAAAGGCTTCTTGATAGACTTCGATCGTTTTTTAACTCAAAAAAAAAAAAAAAAAATTACTGAATCAGAAATTCGATATCGTTCGGTGAGATATCTTTATATTTGTGTCGATTTAATACTTTCAGTATGATGCTGATTAGCGATGATCACTACTTAATCTTTGATTTACTGTTGTTGGTGATTTCTTTTTCTTTATTTTTCTTAACGCTAAATTAATTAGAATTTATTACAGTCGATTGCACGAAGCGGCAAATCACATTCAATGTGTAGTGAAATTAATACTGCATTTAAAGTTAAAGTTTTTATAGCAGATAAACAAAACAGAAATGATTAATTACACACATGTGGAGACTGCTATTGGTCAATACTGTCATCACATTTTAACAGGAAATGGGCGTGAATTAGGCGATAATATCGCTATAGATAAATCATACAGTGTCAAACGGCATCCAAGAAAAATGCCAGGATTTTGAACTGAATTTCACATTATGTATGCACATTTTGATTTTTAGAAATTAATTAACCGAAAACTATTTTATTTTCTGAAATAATCGACGACCACTACTTCCTGAATGGCACAATAGCCCAAAACGGGCCTTGGACTTTCAGGTTCTTTAAATTAATTTTTTTTTGTTATTGTGAAAGGGATGTTATCCGTTTGCACAACCGTCCACCTACAAATTTTTACTTTCGCATATTAAGGTAGGTTACGGTGCAGCCTAGTAGGTAGCGTGTTGGTCTTGTAATGCGAAGGTCGTGAGTTCAAATCCCGGTCGGCGTAATTTATAATTCTAGCGCATTGCTTGCTTAGATATACCTTGGTCACCTCAATTTACGAAAATGAAAGATTCGTAGATAGAGGGTTGTGCGAATGGCTAACAACCCTTCCACAATAATGAAACATGTTAAGGAACTTGAATTTCAGGAGGCCAAGGTCCGATTTGGGCGCTAGTGCCATTGTAGTAGTAGAAGCATATTGAGGTATCCCAGCAAGCAGACTATGTGCTTTTCATATGAGAACGTACGCTGCCTGTAAGCATTATGCAAAACTTATTATAACACAATTATCATAAATAAAGAAATCTTTTGCAAGGTATTGAGGTTTACTCGGTGAAATTTCTCAGCTTAACTGCTCGTCAACTTTTTGACACGATCTAGAAAATTTTCATTTTCTCTGCTCTAGAGTTTTCGTCACTATTTGCAAATTGTTAACTTAATTACTCATCATTTCTACATAGAATGTCCCTTTTGATACCGATCGCAGTCCTTTCGGGGTCGCTGTATATAAAATAAAATTAATCTATTCGAAATGACAAAATACAAAATTGACACCATTCTCAAACAAATAGCCTTCGAAAAACGATGCAGAGACAAGAACTTAGTTCCTAAAGGCTTCATCGTGAGCACATGGGACAACCGTCGTAGCAAGACTATTTTGAACAAAGGAGCTCTAGAGGAATGACATAAAACTTAAGAGAGGTAAGCTGAACTGTCTCAATGAAGAAACCCTATCTCTTCACTTCCTCCTCAATAGTCTTCTACCGAGGGATACCTCTAATTATTTTGATTCTTTCATTTCAAAACGCAGAGATGCAGAGTTCATTGCGAAGAAAAAGGTGCAGGAACGGAAATTCAAGAGTTTACTATCAGCATTAAAAGCAGCGCAAACAAGAAGCAAGAACGTATTAGTTAACCTTTCATCAGTGCCATTAGCCGAGTACCAAGAGAATGTGCTAAACAAAGGATTCAACTTCAAAATCATTCAGCAAATACAGCCAGCAATCAGAGGTATTCCGCAAGCGATTGGAATCAAACACGAGATCTCTCACATCATCAAGCGAGCAGTGCCATCTGCAACTAATATCCTCCGAAAGAACAGAAGGAGCTTAAACAAACGAAGGAGATAGCGATTATGGGAGCGGACAAAGGAAACGCAACAATACTTATGGACAAGGAGCAATGCGAGAAGAAGATACGCCATATTCTACAAACAGGACCATGTGCTGAAATAAAAGAGAGATCCAACCGCTGCCTTCCACCGGACATTAGCCCCATCCATCAAGAAAAATCCAATATTTGTGGAAAAATATGCCAAACTAATCCCTTTAGACCCTCATACACCAAAAATGTATGGACTTCCAAAAATTTACAAGGAGAATATCGCGCTTCGACTCATCGTCAGTTTGGAACGATCACTTACCCAAAAACTGGTTAAGGTTCTCGCGACTGAGTTATGCCCACTAGTAGGTAGCATATCGCGCTCAGTTAAAAATTCCGCTCATCTAGTAGAAATTCTTCAGAAAATCAAATTGAAACCAACGGATATTTTAGTCAGCCATCATCAACATCCCGATTAAGGACACCTTAACTATCGTCAGGAAACTCATCCCGGACAACAGGTATGGCTTAATAGTTTTGTTGAAATAATACTTTATTTTCAGTTCTTTCGAAACTCTATAAGCAAAAGGAAGGAGCGGCAATGGGATCCTCAATTTCACCTGTGGTAGCGGAAATTTTCATGGAGAAATTCGAAAATAACGCACTGAACTCAGCTACATTAACACCGAAATTGTATCTACATTATGTGGATGACACCTTCATCATTTGGCAACATTGGAAAGAAGAGCTCGACAAATTTTTAACACACTTGAACTCACACCACGACAAAATTAAGTTCATCATGAAAGCTGAATGCAACTGGAAACTGCCATTCTTGGATGAACTCGTAAAAAGAAATAATACGTCGTTAAGCTTCGGGGTATAAGAGAAACCAACTCACACCAACAGATACCTCCAAGCTTATTCACATCACCACCCAAGTCAAAAAGCAACAGTACTGAAGACCCTAATACAAAGAGCCAGATGCATAACTGAAGGAAACTCGTGCAGTCTATGAAACAGTTGAATCGGGTTTTCACAGCAAATGGATACACAGCGAGCGAAATAAACAAGGTGTAGAAACCAAAGCGTCCAAGGGCACTGAAGAAGGAAATATAGACTAACGATGGGTAAAACTACCGTACATCTAGGCCAAATGGTTAAAATACGGAAAAAGCTTCGAAAATACAACACCAAGATAAGATTCTCCACGCTGACTACCATCCGGGGAATTTTAGGAAACTAGAAGGACAAAAAACCATAGGAGACTGAAGGAGTGCACAAAGTACCTTGCGGCTTATGCGATAAAGCGTACATAGGAGAAACGGGACGAACAGTTCAAACAAGGATCAACGAAGCACAGGGAAAAACCAAATACAGTCATCAGCGACCACGGAACATGCAACGACAGAGAAACATACGATCGATTTCGATAACGTGCAAGTTTTGGCCAGGACAAATCCATATTTTCAACGAATAGTACGAAAAGCCATTGAAATTTCCAAACATCTACGGAATTTCAACCGAGAACTAGATATAAGTTGTCAGCAGTTTGACTACCTGTCTATGAATTTGGTAAAAGCAAGTACCCAGAAAACTTTAACTTATGTGCTGATACTAATTAGCTAACTCTAATTAATTAATTTAACCCTAAATTGCACTTCTCACAACCACCGAACCCAATTCTGTATTAAATAATAATCTTTTGTGATTGCAGATCAGTTTGATAAACGTCTCAGCAGAAACCAAAACATCACAAATAATAAAGCGTAGCAGTGTAGAGTCCGGAAACTTTTCCTTTCAAAATAAAACTAGTTCACTTTCTAATGAAGTGTAGGTCGAGCGATAACTTTCCACGTAGTACAACCATATAACAACGCGGATTTGCCACATGCGTCAAAAATTCGCAGCTCCGTGCGAAGGGAGATCTCTCTTAACGAAAGAGTCTCAATATACTTTTCAGCTCCGTCGTCCAAGCTAACAATGCTTCCGAGCATACAAAAATACTAGTCGTTAGCATAATCAAGGTGACTTAAGATGATAAATAGTCTTCATTGAAGAACTTTATCTTCCCCATCTTCCAGTGCAGCTTTCAAGATGTCATTTATTACCAGCAGAAACGAGGCTCGTGATAATATTCAGCCTAATCTGGCACCCGTTCGCACAGGAAAGCTCTCGGAGAGCTCTACTCTATGTAAGACGCGACACCTAGATTCTTCGTAGGATCCTTTAATCATAGCTATGACCTTAAATTGAATACCTCTCATACGCAAAGGATTCCATGTGTAATCTCGCTTGACAGCCTTCTCGAAGTCCCCAAGCATGAGATGTAGCGGCGAATCCATTTCGGCTGACTGCTCTAATATTATCCGAAGGGTATTTGTGTGGTCGCTACAAGACGACCCTTTACGGAATCCAACCTGATAAACTTCGAGAGTGCTCTTCACGACATCACTAATCTTATTTAGAATTACCTTAGCCATGATTTTCAATATGGCAATAAATAGGCATATACCACGAAAATTGCCAGAACCCTGAAGGTTGCCCTTCTTCGCAATTTTCACAATAACGCCCTCCACGCATTCAGTCGGATATCTTCCTTCATTCCACACCTCAGTAAAGGGTGGAAGAAGTATATCAGCTCTTATTTCCGGGTTCGATTCGAGGAGTTGGGTTAGTAGTCCGTCTATCTGGGGCTTTCCTTCCCGCCATTGACCGAATGACGAAAACTATCTCTTCCTTTTCTGGGGAATCGTCCCTAATAGAGGATTGTTGCAGTTTGATGTTTGGTAGTTGTTCTGTTTCTGGAATATCTTCCTATTACAAGGCGTTTAAAATATCAGAGAAGTATTCCTTCCATCGCCTCAACTGGTATTCATTCCTATTAGAGAGTTCTGTTGACATCTCTCACCAGGTGGTTGGCGGTGAAATTCCTGTACGTCAACTGTTTCATAATTTTAAATAGTGAAACCATACTCCAAGGTAAGCCGCATATTCTGCCTTGCTTGCCAGATCTTCAATGGTCTTTCCCTTGCCGCGTCTAATTGCCTTTTTAAGCCGTATATGAACATAGTGGTAGTTCCGTCTCAACTCGAGTGTTCGTTGATTGAGAAGTGATTGCCAGTTTGCATTTTTTCGATCGCCAAACTTGTCCCATGTATTTTGTGACATCCAAGGTTTCTTATCGATTTGCAAATATACCACAGGTTCTTCAGCATTAGCTAGAAAAGTGTTTTTGGTTACCTCCCAATTGGCATCTAATGTGCGCATTTCATATTCGCCCAATGTGGACGACTTTTTGCGTAAAATGGTGGTGCACTCGTACTACTTTTTGTTGGGGTCTTTAAGTCTATCGAAATTAAGCTTTTACTTCATTTGAGAATTTGTGGTCGTTAATAGCTGCAGTTCTGCTCTCAAGCAGGGAACCATCAAGTGGTGATTGCCCCCACGTCAGCTGCACGCTTCGCTCACATATCGAGAAAATATCTACTCCATCGGCGAATTATAGCCAAATGGGTGATCTTGTTCTGAATAACACCATCAGAAGAAACCCAAAATGCTTGATGGTGACTCTTATGTGGAAAAAGGGTCCCTCCAATGACCATTTGCCGAGTACTACAAAACTCCACAAATAATTCGCCATTTTCGGGTCTCTTAATAAAAGGTCGTGACGCGTCGACCCAAGGGTCACCATGTCTCCCTATGACGTGTTCTAGTCCAGTGATGTCATAGCCAACCTGGGCTTTCATATGTCCTGAGATGTAAGGACGACCTCCACACCATCTTTGGCTTCACTCTCAGTACCAACGTACAGAATGGTGTTTCCGCTCGGGGTTCGTTCTTCTCTTGATCCTGTCCACCTGACCTCGCTCAAGGCCATGATTTGTATGTAATAGTGCTCCATTTTATGGTCGATCACTGGTTGGCGGTGCCCCCTCCCCCCTCTGCAGAGACTGTTCCTGTAGTGTGCTAAAAATCTATTCCGAATTTCCTTTCATGATCTTTTAATCTAGATTATGTTTTCGTAGATGCTTTTTGGCATTTTGATTAAACCATTTGTTGCGCAGACAAAACCCTAATTTAATTAAACTTATATCAAAAGATCAATAAAAATTATTCAATCACGATGACTAAAATTTTTCAAGCTTCAGTTATTAAATTCTATCAACGAAAACCAATGCGAAGGTCAAACACATTATTGTTTTATTCTCGGCAAAATTCATCAGAAAATTAACAATAAGAAATAATGCCGAAAATATTTTAAATAGATAATCTATCCTATCGTTTATTAAAAATCTAAATGAAAACCTGAAAAAGGATAATAAGCTCGAAATGAAATTACCCAACCGAATCGAAACCTCCTTTACCAAAAACCTACGAACCAAATGATCTGTGCCATCAAGTTAAATGAAATGAAGACACTAGACACCATCAGACTTGAAACTTGTATGGGATACGATTATCATCTTTCGAAATCTCACCTTTTCCTTTTCAACTATATGAAAATGGTATCGGTCGGAAGAAAGTTGTACAGACTATATAAGGTGACCCTTATACACCTTAATGACTATATCCGGTCACAAAAACAGGTCCAACCCGTAGAAAGGATCTCGAGTATGAACCTAAAAGAAACGATACGATCTAATTACGTCCGCAATTATGAAATTTTGGATTAGGGCCAAAAAACAGTATAAATAAATCTAACGTGGTTCTCATTCTCGAAAAGTCTTATCACTCAATTACAATCACATCCTTGATTGAGCCCATCCAGACAATGAAGTAAAAGTGAGCAAACGAATTCCTAAATGGATAATATATAAGTAACCGGGAGTTTTGACCCTCAGTTTTCTACACTCGACAAATACGTCGCAGGGTGAGTAATGCACATAATGTGTGTCACATTTAATTGAATACTGTCACAAAATAAATGAAGTTGATACTCTTACCAAATGAACCAGTCTGTCTTACTGTTTGCCCAGCACACGTCCAAGATGGTTCGTCCTTTGAACTGGACACAATTCATCTAATGTGAACCATGTAATTAGCCACCATCGTTAATCTTATCCGACAATAAGTTGAGTGTTTTTCGTCTTCTCATCTTGGTCAGGTTGTTTCTTGCAATATTTAATGTTTGCACATACGCTTTGCTTCGTTCTTAGGATATTTCTATTCTAAATAAAATCTCGAAGCTTATATGTATAATATTTGTAAGACCTATTAGTGTTATTTTATTTTTATATTAACTACTTAAGGACAAAGATTTGTCTCGCAGGGGAAAAAATCAGTTTGTCTGGACCCAGTATGTATGGGATCTCTCAAAGCCTTGAAGCTCATTCGTGGGTGGATTCGCTATGATGCCATTTCGTCCGAATTCAAAGATGTAGAAGAAAGAGGAGGCGTAGATAGATTCAAAATTAAATCTTACATATGAATATTTTAAAAAACTTAGAAATGATTGATTTGATTTGATTTCTTTTATCTCCTGCTCAAAATATATAATTGCTTAAATTTAAGCAAATTGTTGAGCTTCGTTTAAAATTGAAGAAACATAGGAGTCTGCTACTCTGAGCTGAAGGTCGGTCACTTATGTATTCCCCAAGTATTCTATATTACCTTGTTACTTTCTACTTACGTACCTATTAGTACAGTATTTTCTTAATTTAGTTCATCGCTCCCGCTTTATACAGGGTGTTTGGTACTCCGTGCATAACCTTGTAAGGGGTTATTCCTAGATATATTTTGAGCAAAAAATTGTTCTACGGAGATGGTCCATTTTCAATATCCGCGGAGATACAGGGTGACCAAGAAAAGTGTTTCGGACCTGTACCCTCACTCACTCAAAACGCTATATCTTGAAAACCAATAATCGCATTTCAAAGTGTTATAGCTTGTTTTTTAGGGAATCAAATTACCTTTCATTTGGTGTAATAGTCCGTATTGTACCTGTACCCATTTCTGAGGTATTTGCTTCAGACCACAAATTTTTGATACTTAGACCCTCAAAATTCGGTGATCAATGTAGTTTTTCTCAAAAAAACGTATTATAAAAATGTCATTCAAATGACATTCGGCACCCTCGTCACCATGCTTTGTTTCAATTTTAAAGTCATAGTTCCCATATGTCTGAAAGAGAAATGCTCTTCCTGAATTTCTTAAGTGGAAATTTGAATGGGAGGGGTAGAAGGAGTGAAGCAAAGATGATGATTTTTTTAGCATTAATAGCAATGATTAAGGGTCAAATACTCACAGAATTTAAAGTTTTACTTTTCCCAGTATTAATGAAATTCGATATAATGAATTTACCAAAATTATCCATTTTTATGGGAGGGGATAGAAAGAGTATATGGGCCAAAAAATTGTTTTTAGCTTTTAACTATTTGCACATACTACGAAATTTCGTTAGATTTATATGGCAGGGGTATAAGGAGTGAGGTAATGTTTTTTTTTTAAATAGATGGCTATTTTAACAAAATTAATTCCGACAAATTCGATTTTTTAGCTTTAATAGTTGCACTGAAAATCGAATAAATGCATTTTAGAAAGTTGTGCACTTGTATGGGAGGGGGTAGAAGGAGTAAAGGGATCAGATGAATATTTTTAAGGGCATTCACGTCACTATACTTTGATCAAATTTTCAAGCCGATAGCTTAAATAGTATCGTGGAAAATCAATTTCTTTAAATTTTTTAATTTTATGAAATTTGTATGGGAGAAAGGGACATAATTTATTCACGAATTTAAAGTTTCTTTTTGGCTAAAAATGAGATAAAAGAAATTTCAGCACGATAGCTGAAAACGTTCAAAAGTTATGTTGTAGAGAGACGGACAGACGGTCATTCGGAATTGAAGTTTTCGAGCGACAATAAATATTTCTGTACCCTTGACGAATCTATGCCAGCATTATTTCCTAGTGTTACAAACGGTAAGACAAGCATAATATACTCTTAGATCTCATTTAGAGTATAACAATTTTATAAAATATCAAAGCAACGTAGTTAATGCTAATTGCGGAGTATTCGTTGCGAGTATTCTCAAAGAAGCACGGACATTGCATTTCCAAAGTGCATTCTGGTGACGAACATGAAGCCCAGCCCAAGCAAGTATAAACTCTCGCATAAATCAAATTACACAAACTAATAGCAAACTATTGCGGCATTGCTTTGGCAGTAATGAGTCCTTGGTTACGCATAATCCAGCAAGAGTGCATTCCTTGCATTAATTATTTATTAATTAATTATTTATTAATTAATGTGATGTAACCAAATAAATGCAAACGATTAGTAAAAGCATAACCGAATTATAATTGGGCGCATAGCCCAATCATATGTTACTCTAGATGAAATGGGATATAGTTTAATGTAACGGAAAATATGTTATCTCAAATTCGAACAGTGAATAGTGACTTTTGTATGGGAGGTGGTAGAAGCAGAGGGAGGAGGTTTAGTTTTCATACATGGCACCGAACGTGGCATGCAAAATGTTTCGTGTTGTATTTAAAGTTTGGGGTTTCATTATTTTCAAAAAATTGGACCTAGTTTTCCTGAAATTTTATCATTTGTATGGAAGGTGGCAGAGGATATGGAGGGTTTTAGATGATTTTGAAACTGCTTATCAATCTCCTTATCGCCATGCTTTGTTTCAATTTTAAAGTCGGTAGCTCTCATATGTTCGAAAGAGAAATGCTTTTTTTGAATTTATAATATATAGATATTTGTATGAGAGGGGGTAGAAGGAGTGAAGTGTGATCTGATAATTTTTTAGCAGGTATTAAGTGACAAATTCTGGCAAAATTTTGAGTTTGAACTTTTCTCAGTTTTAATGGAAATCGATATAATGCATTTAACTAAATTATGCATTTGTATGGGAGGGGGTAGAAGGAGTATACGGATCAAAACAAATTTGTTTCTCGTCAATGATATTTCTATTGTTATACTTTCCACAAAACTTCAAATTGATAGCTTTGACAGTTTCGAAGAAAAATAATTAAATTGAATTCCGGAATTTAGTGAAATTTGTATGGAAGGTGTATGCAATTATATTAAAATTAATTCGGGCAAATATTAGTTTTCCAGCTTTGCTAATTTTAATAAAAATCGACAAAACAAATTCTCTTAAATTGTGCATTTGTATAGGAGGAGTAGAAGGAGTGAGGGTATCGCATCAATATTTTGTGATATTAATGATCACTATCAACCCAAATTTGAAGTCGATAGCTCAAATAGTTTCGAAGAAAAATTTATTTATTTAAATTTCGAAATTTCATGAAATTTGTATGGGTAGGGGTAGAAGGAAAGAGGGGATGTAGCACGATCACGAACTTAAAGTTACATTTTTGCTGAAAATGATAAGTTCAGCGCGATAATTTAAAGCGTTCGGGAGTTATGTTGTAGACAGACGGACAGTCGGAGAGATTTGTCGATTTGAAGAAACTTTGCCGTCACTCTTTCTACCACTCCCCAGGTTGAAAGGGTGACGGCATTGAACTAATTTTTTCACATCATGATAGAGTTGGTAGCAAAATAGACCTTAAGCTTCGAAAACTTGATAGGTGTTGAGAAAATTAGTGTATTAAATTTAGTGAAATTGTGCAGTTTGTATGGGAGGTGGCAAAATGAACAGTGAATTTTCAGTGTTTTTTTTTCAGTAATAACCATGAAGATTATGCAATTGACATCTCTCAAATTTCAGACCAGTTACCAATTCATACTTTTCAAGAAAATCGATTTTATATCAAGTTCTGAAAATGGGTCATTTTGTATGGGAGGGGGTAGAATGAGTGAAGCTTATCAGTAAATTTTTTTCGACCTCACTAATAATTCTAAATAAATATTTAATGCTCAATTTTAGATCGATAAATATTATACACACTGAGTAAATTGGTTTAAAGTATTTCAACGAAAAGTGCAGTTAGTATGGGAGGTGGTAGAAGGAGTTAAGCGATTGAAATAGTTTTTATACAGTGGATAACGTCACAAAGATTATTTATTCTAAATTTTGGATCTATAGCTGTCATACTGTCTTTTTGAGAAATTCCGTTTATTCCAAAATTCTAAAATTGAGTCATTTTGTATGGGAGGGGGTAGAAGAGGTTTAGCGATTTGGCCCGTTCACAAACTTGGCCTTACTCTTTTGGCAAAAGACTTGTACGAAATTTCAACTTTCTAGCTCAACGTGTTCTCGAGGTGAAGAAGACACGGAGGGACGGACAGCCGGACAGACAGACAGACGGACGGACTGACATCCAGCCTTGGAATTTTTGAGTGCTAATATAACCTATATCATTCATTTTTTCTCCGAGCCTTATTTTTTAGCGAAACAAACACACTTATAAAACTCTCAGATTTCATTTAGAGTATAATGATGCCATACACGTATTCAACAGTACACCGCAAGTGAAAAAGTACTGTTTTTGAGTTGTAGGAGTTTCCATTGGAGGAACCACATTGCGTAGTAAAGTTATGAATAAACGCCTGTGCAAAATTATGGTAAAATCTTAAAGTTGAAAGAAACAAAGCACGCATGGCTATTTTCGAAATTCTTCTTTCTGATACCGAACTTAAAAAGCAGCAGTTTCCGTAACGGATTGAGGTGAACTAAGGTAAAGAGCGCTGGCAAATGTTTGACAAAGTCAGCCAGGCCATTTTCCGACCATTGGAGACCCATCCACTCAATGTAAATTGCAATTAAATGGCCATCGGTTCCTGTTGGTTCTACGACCAAAACGATGACCTATGTATTAGAGGATGCAAAGGAATTATGTACCTTCAGGTCTGGAAAGAGTTCGCTGCTCATTAGATTCCACTCAGGATGCCCTTAATCTAAGTGTTCACTCGCGCGAATGCAGTAATTTCAATCTTGTACGAACGAAGTACAGGAATGAGTCCTTTTTCTGATGCAGCGCAATGCTCCTGAGAGTTACACTATTATGGTCGCCGTGCCTGCAAAACATTTCATAATTAGTTTTATAGAGCACTCTTAATTAGCTTTTTATTAATTTTCACGAGGAGAGTAAACTTCTCGGAATGGAATTACGGACAGAGCTAGTGTCTGGTCAGTATTGTGGCGGCAGCCACGATCCTTTTTTCATGTGGCACTGCAAGGTTTGCGTCTAACTTCTCGTCTACCTTTTTTTCCATGTTTGTGAAATTTTATTTAGTACCTAGTGGAAGTTTGCGTTTATCACCCAGCGGCATCCCTAGCACTATGAAGGTTTTTATAGGGGACCACTACGACGGACGGACTGTTAGTTCAACTCTGTTTATAGCTTTATGTGCTCGGCTAGGCAAAGTTTTAACATTTTTTCTCAACTTAACTTTCCCTAAGTTGCACTTCAAAGCCAAATGAAATGACATTTTTACAACACCTTTGAGAATATTCGCTTTGATGTGTAAAGTGTTTTAGGACCATGCCATGGAATTTTTGTTTTACGAGAAATTTTACGGCATTGCTTACCGCAAAATCGTGGCTGTTTCTGGACGTTGTAGGAATTTTAGGTCAACGAGTGTTTTATACATGGTTGGATCAGAAGTTATTTGTTTTTTTTTTTTGGTAGATTAATGAGAAGTTGGCTTTGCTGGAATCAGAAAAATGTTAGAGCCGAATTGAAGGCCTTTGAAGTAAAATGCAACCGCTTTACTTTTGGATTTTGTAGAACTTTCAGAAATAAAAGTATAGTATGGCTTTCGTAAAGGATATCAATGAAAACTGGTGTTGTTTGAATATTTGGAAAGTTTCGAGTTTAATAGTCAGTGCTCTTTGAAAACATGTATCTGGAATTGGCAATACTGTTGCTGAAAGGTGACATCTGATGTTCACATTGAAAAGTTTAACATTTTCGATTACATACGTACTCAGAACGTTTTGCCATACGGACGCTATATTCGTGTCATTCAAGAAATGGAATTAACTTGTGAGATTTTTCGTGTGTTGATTATATTACAAAAAAGTTGCTTCTACTTTTGGCGATGAAGCACAATCTAAAAGCACTGCACACCAATTGAATTCAATTTTTGCTGTCGTTCGCTTACGGACGAATTTCAAGGATATTGCGCACAATTGGTTGTTATACCAGAAACTATCGATGCTGTGCGCAAACTGTTAAACCAAGATCGTCATTTAATATACTGTGAGATTAAAGCATCCTAGGGCATTAGTATGACAAACATACACTAGTTTTTACATGAGTATTTAGTCGTGAAAACGATCTGTGCGCGTTATATTCCGCATAATTTAACAACCGCTCAAAAAAAGGTTCGTGTCGATTGGTACAAAAAAAATGCTAAAAAATATTTTTATCATAACGAATCTGATGAGCCAAACCCTACAAACGATGTTCGTGCAAGAAGCACTTCCAAGAATGATTGCCTATTTTTTGGGAATAAGTCGGCATTTGACTACAGTGCCACTGGAGAATCGGAGGACGGTTAATTCTGAATGGTGCACAACCATTTGTTTGCTAGAAGTCTTTAAAGAAATAAGAAAAATCAATAGTCGACGCAAATTTATTCTAATGCGGTATCAATACTCTAATAGTACCAACACCCAAAGGGAAACACTCCCAAGTGTCCACCGCCGATTTTGACAATATTCACATATGGAAAGAAAAGATTTCCGGATTCTATGCCATTACGATTTATTGTTCGTGACGTTCCGGTATTTGCTGAGATCTATCAAACTGATAAAGTTCTCATCAGAGACCAAAACGCCACGAATGATAAAGCGTCTCGTCTCGTCGCAGCGCTACAGCCCCTTTCGGGCCTTGGCTTCCCGTAACCGAAGTCTCCATCGATCTCGGTCCAGTGACCGCGTCCTCCAATTTTGAAATCCGAGCAGCGATGAACAGTCTTCGTCAACAGAGTCGGACCAGCGTTTCCTGGGTTTTCCCACTGGCCTCCGGCCCTCCGTTTTTCCCTCGAATACCTTTTTAGGTATTCGAGTTTCGTCCATCCTTTGTACATGGCCAGCCCATTGCAGCTTCCGCAGTCTGATGATAGTGGAAACCTCCGGTTCGTCGAATATATCATACAGCTCACTGTTGTATCTAATTCGCCATCGGTCACCATCACGTTTCGCTCCAATTATTCGTCTCAGGACCCGTCTTTCGAAAGCGTTCAACACATTTGCGGATGCTTGTGTAAGGGTCCATGTTTCGCATCCGTAGCAAAGCACAGGTCTTACTATTGATTTGTAAACTTGGAGTTTGGTCTTCCTGTGTACGCAGCTGGCCTTAAGAATAGCTAAGACTGAATAATACGTTTTATTTGCGAGCTGGATTCGTCTTTTTATTTCATTCGTTTCATTTCCACTCTTTGTCAATTTTGTGCCTAAATATATGAATTCGTCCACATTTTCCAAATTATATTCGTCAATTGTAATGTTTTGTCTATTGGGGGTGATAAAGCGTAACAGTGTAGAATCCAGAAATCTTTCCTTTCAATTCGAAATGCACCGTGAGAACATTCACCAAACCAATATTTATATATGTTGTAAATTTCGGAAATTTAAGGGGCATGTATTGTTTTATCAGCAGTGATGAGCAGCTATAAAGTGAAACACTCCCCCGAATATGGTTAATAATCGACTGAACTTTCGACTTCCTGAGAAGCACTCGATGGATTTGAATGATACTTGGCAGGAATATATATCGCGTGAGCACGATCCAAAAGCAATATAGTCTGATAAGATAGCACTCCCATAGAGGTGTAAGCCACCCTCAATTTTTTTAATTTTTAGTTTTTTTTATATTGTTTGATTTAAATTAAAACAAGTTTACGTTAAGGCTCACCAGCTACCCAGAAAAATATTCTGTTTCTCTTATATCCCCATCGCAAATTGAAAATATTTATCATTTCTTAATTCGTGCACAATTCTCAGATGATGCAATTACACCGCTGACAATCAAGGTTCTTCGAAGAAATAATTCGCTTTCAAAAGAGCCAATTGGGGGCGCTAAATAAATTCTACATTGCATTTAATTGCAAGTTGTGCTTCGATTCCATTGACTGTGATATAGCTTTTAGACTAGTCACCAAGATTATCCTGAAAGGCATGAAGATCTAAATACCTTTTAGCAAAGACTATCAATAATATAGGATATCCCAGGCCTATGAAAAAACTTTACCACGGTTTTCGCTGTTGAGGTAAGTTGAGAGCGAATAGCTTTCCGAATGCTTTGGTGGCAGTCACATTACAGGATCGCTGCTGGGTTCGATTGTTCTATTGTAATTGATCGTAGCCGCGCGCGTTGCGGCGAATGAGCGAGGATCAAGTTGTTGCCTGCAATTTAATATAAGAGAGCAGGTAGCCGGGAATGAGCGGGGTTCAATTCGTATGAACAATTCTATGGTGATGATCCATACTCAAGCGTGTTAAATTCTAGCATGTCCAAAATTTCGGCGGAAGGTCCTTCAATGCCCAAAAGGTTTGAGATCTTACTGGTCAACAATAATTTCATTTCTTTTCCAAAATCATCTTATCGAAAAGCTAAACAGCAGCCAGTTTCGCGTGAAACTCACGACTTCCACCTTTAAATCAATCGCGTCCAGCTCCAAATGATTCTGTTTCTCGCTGCCCACACTACATTTTCGCACGATACTTATTTCTAGGATCTTTCAAAAGCTCAGTATTCACGAATTTGCTGGTCTGAACGGTATTCACACCATTAATCTTAAAAAATGCTCCTCTTAATTAGCTAAGCCTCTTCGCATTCTTTTCTAACATTCCTATTCTTCTGGGTGCTTTACACGTAAGTGGAAACTTACAAATGTTCAGTCAATTTCTTAGAAAGGAAGCAAATAGTACCCCGCCAACTACTACCCGATAACCATTACTTCAGTGCTTTCAAAAGTAATGGAAATTGCCATCAGTCGAAAAATCGTTAAATATCTCCATAATAACCATCTAATCTATGATCGTCGGTATGGGTTCCGTTCTGAAAGGCTGACGGGTGATCTTTTGGTCTATTTAACAAAGCGACGAAGGTCAAGTTCTTGCACTTAACATTGCAAAGCTTTTGACAGAGTTTGGCATGAAAGTCTCATAGTTAATCTTATGGCTATTGACCTTAATGCTACTCTTGTTAAATGGATTGAAATTTTTCTGTCTGAACGCACTATACGAGAAGTACTAGATGGCGTTACTTCTTCCTCCTTCCTAAAAGATTGCGGCATTCCTTAAGGCTCTGATTTATCTCCAAATGTTTTCTTAGTTTTCAAAAACCTTCTGTCTTCTACTTTCAATCCAACCCATAGTTTTACATATAACGGTACTATAGATAACGCCTATGAAGTTGACTCTGTTGCGAAATCAAACAAGCTATCTATTGCTTCTAATCGCAGGGATTTATTCAATTCGCTGAACTCAGGGGCAGGAATAATAGATTAGAGTTCAACGCCTCCAAAAACACAGACCTGTCATCTATATCTTAAGCGTGATGTTCCAGTGTTGTCCCAAATTTAACCCTAGGTGGTGGGCAACCTTGCACTTCGTATAATTTCAAAAACATACGTTCCGACTGATTGTAGACGAGATCATCACATCTTCTATCGATTCTCTCGAGCATCGCAAAAATATCGGAGTACCCAGCATTAACTATCGATGCGAAACTAGGCGCACTCATTCTTCCATTCCATAATTCTCCGCGGGATACTTCTCGTACAGTAAAATTTAGCCAGTCATCCATTTCGCGAACGTCAAAACTTTGGAACACATTACCAGTCAAATCATTTCCTATCGAGTATAACCTCCAGTACTTCAAGGGCCATGTCCACTGTCACTTTCGTCTCTCTCCATTTAAGTTAACCTGTTTATACTCTAGACAAAATCTGATAGTATATTGTGTTTGCCTTACCGTTTGTAACACTAAGAAACAATGCTCGCACAGAGCCGCCAAGGGTAAAGAAATATTTGTTGTCGCTCAAAAACCTCCGAGTCCGCCTTTCCGTCTGCTTAAAACATAACTCTCAAATGCTTTGAGCTATTGTTCTGAAATTTTTTAAGTGTAATTTTAAGCAAAAAAAAAAAACTTTAAGTTCGTGAACTACATACTCCTTCTACCCCCTCCCATACAAATTTCATGGAATTTCGAAATTCTAAGATTTTCGATATTTCCTCGAAACTATTTAAGCTATCAACTCAAAATTTGGGTGAAATTATAAAAATGTAAATGTTATTAACATCACAAAATATTGATGTGATCTCTCATTCCCTCTACCCCCTCCTATATAAATGCAAAATTTTGAAAAATTAATTTTTTTTCGATTTTCATTGAAACTATCAAAACTGAAAATACGAATTTTTGACACAATTAATTTTATTATAATATGAAACTGGTTTGGTGAATGTTTTCACAGCGCATTTTGAATTGAGAGAAAAGATTTCCGGATTCTACACTGTTACGCTTTATTATTCGTTACATTTCGGTCTATGCTGATACAGGTCTCAGCAGAGACCGAAACATCAAGAATAAAAAAGTGTAACAGTGTAGAATCCGTCAATCTTTTCTTTCAATATCAAACTGTTTTCGAAAAATGATCAACTTCACCTCACTCTTTCTACCCCCTGCCATACCAATTCCACTAAATTTTGAAATTTAAATTAAATTAGTTTTCTGCGAAACTTCAAAGCTATCGACTTGAAGTTTTGTGGGAAGGCTAACAATAAAAAATCATTGACGACCAAAAATTTTGAATTGACCCGTATACTCCTTCTACCACCTTCCATACAACTATCTATATTATAAATTCAAGAGCAGAATTTTTCATTCGAACATATTAGAGCTATCGACTTTGAAATTGAAACGGAGCATTCTGATAAGAACATCGATGAACAGTTTCAATATCATATAGAGATCTCTATTTCCTATGCCACCTCCCATACAAATGCCCCAAATTCAGGGAAACTATGTCTAATTTCTTTGAAAATAATGAAAACTACAAACTTTAAACTCACTACGAAACATTTTGCATGCCACGTTCGGTGTCAAATACAAAAATTACAAACCTCCTCTCTCTGCTTCTACCACCTCTCATAAAAATGCCACTATTCACTATTTGAAAGGATTTGAGATGACATACCTATTTTCCGGTAAATTAAACTCTTTCCCATTTCGTCTAGAGTATCATATGATTGGGTTTTACGTCTTGCCTTTTCGCTATCCAAGATGATTCTCAGATAATATCGATACGGCTTAAAGCAACTCCTCTCATGGATGGCAGATTGAATCTTTCTTGCCCATCGTTTTGTAGTGAAGAGTATGAGCGTAGTAGGCTTCTTTCTCAATTCACACGTCTAAACTGACAAAAATGCACTTTGCATAAGTTCGCCAAAAGTTGCGAGGTATTTCCTACTAATTTGGATGACTAAGTCATCGGCATAGGCGATAGTGTTTAGCTGCTAGATGATACCACTCAGGGCCAAACTAAACGTGACAAGGTTTTCCTCTATTAACTTGTTTTGTCCTAGAGTCCGATCGAGGCAGTAATTTTATGCATAACAATGATGAATCCATTCCGTGAGCATTGAGTTTACAGCACGTACGCATAGCACGCTTATTGTCACATTGGTGCATATACATTATTATATACTTCCACTCCTTGAGTTCGACAGACTTTTCAATTTCTGATACCACCATATGCAGTGCCGTTTCCATTCCCGCATCGAATGATTGTTGAAACTTATGGTGAGGGGTGCTATTATTGAAAGGAAGTATCGTTAGTGGTATCAACGGTTCAAGAGCGGTGATTTTGACGTCGACAACCGGCAAGGCGGTGGAAGAGAGAACATTTTTGTGGTATGTTACGTGATGTTGAAACCAAGTGAAACCATCATGTGAAATCATTGTCGACTACAATTGGTGCATTGAAGGAGAAACGGCCACAGGACCAACAGAGACACGACGATTTTACTGCACGACAACGCTCGGCCACATATTGCATAGGTTTTGAAAACCTTCCAGAAAACAGTGAAATGGGACATCCTACCCTACCCGCTATATCCTCCAGACATCGCCCCTTCTGTAGTCATTGATAGTCCACCTATTTCAATCGATGACGCATGGCCGGGTTGAGCAGCACTTCCATTCTTACGAAAAATTCAAAAATTGGGTCGTTTTGTGTATCGGCTTAAAAGAAGGGCAGTTTTCTCGACGCGGAATCTGAATGCTGCCAGAAAGATGGGAAAAAAGTTGTGGCTGCCGATTGGCATTTCTTCGAATAATAAATATTTAACCATTTTTGCACAATAAAGGCTCAAACTTGGGGAAAAAAAGGCGGTATTCAATTTATAATCTCAATAATTTGTTTTCGAAACCTCTTTAGTTCGATCTTATGTCTGACTCCAAACGAACAGAATGCAGGTGATTTCTGAGATATCGCTGTAGTCATGGATTTGCAATTTATTCGTCAAATGGAGTCGCGCAATGATCGCCATATTTTCTTCAATTATGCGCAATTACTAAAAACTATTTAAACCAGGTTGGTACTATGGATTCTCCACTATGATCTAACTGCCACTAATACAAAGATCTGGATCAAGTTGTATGGTTTTGTGCGAAATATATTAGTAGGGATAATCTATTGATCTCCCCACAATGTCTCGGCTTTTTTTCCACCTTTTGGGATTAGAGTCGTTGTGGTGATATGCTCCTCTCGAAGAAATTTGACACCACTAGACGCAATACTGGATCACAAATAATTTCCTCCTTCTAGCTTTCAACTGGCAGATTGGCTCCAGAACTTAAACGTGTAATGAAGATATAGATAGTAAGTAGTTAATTTACTAATACTGATCGATAAAATTTGTACAATGGCACTGTAGCCCAAATCGGGCCTTGGCCTCCCGACCTTCAGGTTTGTTAACATGTTCATTATTTATTGTGGAAGGGCTGTCAGCCATTCGCAAAACCCTAAGCTATGATTTTTTTTTTTTCATTTTCGTAGATCGAGGTTGCCAAGGAATAGCCAAGCAGGCCATGTGCTGGAAATATACGTCGATAGGGATTTGAACTCACGACCTTCGCATTATAGGCTAATACACTACCCACTAGGCTACACCCTAGCTCGACAAAATTATGAAACTAAAACTCGTTGTCTCCTTAATTTACTATCACCTTTGCCTGCATATTTTCTACCAACGTTTACCCAACTTATTTCAATAATAATGAAGTGGCGCCCAACTTGTTGGCAGATGCTTTTAGTTTTAAATAACATGAACGTTGCAAAAATTTTTTTTTTTAATTCAATAATCTAACTCTGCTTAGCCTAGAAAATATTTTTTCACGTTAGATTGCGTTTTTATTTTGGTTTTTAGCTCACAGAATGTGTTGTTTAGATTAAAATTCGACAGGAAGTAGGTGACAGGACATTTCTTATAATTTCAAAAAAAAAAATAGATTTAAATCAAGCCTCCACAAAAAACAACATTTTTCATCGCCCATTAAGACAATGATGAAAGTATGAAATTAACGGCATTAATCATAATTAAGAATATCCTTTATTACCGCCCTTAACACAAAATTAATTTCATTAAAAACCTAATCAAAACCGATTTGGAAAGTCAAGACCCCCAAATAATATTATGCCAAAGTCAACAATCTACCATCCTCCGATTAACCATTCCATTCGCCCCTCTACTCCCTCTTACAGAAACAAAATCTAACTCCAGAGAAGGATGTTTAATGTCATGAAAATGCTTTCGAAATACAAAACACTCATTACAGTCCTCCCGTGCAATTACTTGCTATGCAAGACAGCCCAGTGTTCCATAATCTCAGGGTCTAACCATATGGCCTTCTAAGAAAACTTCGTGCGTTCGGATACAAAGTACCGATTTCGGTAGTACTAGGCATAAAGTTATTCCTCCTCTCTTAGCTAAACCTAATCGCAATGTGCATTGTGATTCTTCCTTAATCAATTTTTTGGTCATAAATAATCCCCGAAATGTGATTTGCTCGGTGGCACCCTCCTTTACGGAACATATTCAAAATCCCCTCACGACAAGTGCAACTTTTCCGAGTGGCATTACAACAGGACAAGGAATAATATCGTACTTCGGATAAAGGTAAGGAGTAAATTAGATAACGAAATTAGGCAGTGTTTCCTTTACTTTTAGCCCCCGCGGTTGAGTCAAAATGAATGCAGCCACTCGGGTTCTTTTCTAATTAAATTGCGCCAGGGAGTCCCTTAGCCTTTTCGGAATCATTCATCCTTTGCGCGCCAGTTTCAAAGATGCTTTGAAATATGTATTATACATTTTTTTTCTGTTCATCTCATCTACACCAGGATAGGCCTTAGGGGTTAATTATAACACTTCGGCTTCAATGTCTGGACTCGGTTCGTTCGATATAAAATGGAAAACTCAATTGATCCCATGGGTTATCATCATCCTGGTCGTGTTGGTGAATGGTGATGCCGGCAATGGTGGCAGTGCGGTTGTTGTGTTCTTCTTCTCGTCCTTCATCTCAGAGGATTTCATTTGGCAACCAAAGTCGATACCGAAATGAAAGGATCAATAACTTTGCGGCAATTGTTTGGCAAAAGAAACACTCTGTGGTAGGATACCGCAAATTCTGTTGAGCATCATTAACACTATGCCGCCAAACATTGTTGAATGGTTCGACGCTCTCTGAAGTCCTATCACAGTCTTTGTTTGGCGCGCTCTCTGATATGTTTCCGAAATACGTATGTCACATTATCTAATTTTGATGTCCAATATTTCTTGGGATTTACTGGAGACTTAACTTTTGTTATTCGCCCTTTAAATTTCTACCTGTCGAGTTTTCTTTGCGATATTCTTCTCCAACACTAGGTTTTCCGAATAGTTTAATCGATAAGTTGTAAGCTGTGAACGTGCGGTGTTCTTTGATCCTAGCAAGGATATTGTTTCTTCTTTCTTTTTTACGACGGTTTCTTTTTGATTGTGTCTGGGGTTTTTGGCAAATAATTCTCTATTATTAGGGAACCTTTCAAACGTTGACTTCTTTTAATCTATCGTCGTGGTGACACAATGCTTGTACACTTTCGGAAATTGTTTGCAAAGTGTAGCGGCTTAGATTGATGACAAGGATTTTTTTTTCGTTTTTTTTTCAACGATAAGGATTTATGTAGTTGGTCATGTCGCAAAGAGTGATGGGAAATCATACTCTGATACTCTAAAGGGATGGTTTATAGCACTGATATGTTTTGCGAGATTAGGAAATATCATGGTTGATTTTTACTCAAGGAGAAATCTGAGAATCTTTATTAACAAAAAAATTAGTTTTTGGCACTTATTAACTCCTAGTGAAATCTTACTCTCAACTAGCGAACGACTGTGTTTCATGAATAGCTTGGCCTATAAACTCGAAATTGAATCAGACTCTAAGCTAAGGAGGATATATAATATGGAGTGTCTGATAGGTTGTCTCAAATAGGACTACTTTTTGTTTCGGAAATTTTCGCAAAGTGTGTTCAAGCTTAACGTGTCCTCAAACTTTTATAAACAAAATACCATTATTTGTATTATCTTTTGGTTGCTACTATTCAGTCAGCAATAGAGTAATTTTCAGTACAATAGAGTCTGCTGTTTTATTTCAGAAATCTTGAATTTTTCAATTTTTATTAGTTTTTGGTTCGTGTCTTAGCTAATCACAGCAACGTACAATTTAACGCGGGACATAGATAGTTACATTGGGCTTAAGTATGCCGTATAAGGATAAGGAAACAATTCTTTCGAAAATTGAATGATAGTTTCGGATAATTTAACGCGGAACAGAGTTAGTTGCATTATTCTTAAGTGTGGCAGACAAGGATAGTGTGAAACGATTTTTTCGAAAAATTTCGAGCTTGTGGTCAGTAAGGGAGGGAAATAATTTCATTCCCATTTTCTTACAAGGCAAAAAATGCTCATAGTCTCTCCTTATTATATAACCTCCTTGCTCTAAGCAATTTTTCGAAATTTTACTTTCTTTTCATGTAGCGAGTGAGCTGCTACTGCGCTATGTTGCGTTTCGTCCTAGGCCTACGTCAGTAAGGCAGACCCAGTCTTAACACTAAGGGAATACCGTGCAGGTGTAGTGGGATTAGAACCCGGGGACTTAAAGTTGCAAAGCGGCCGTGCTATCTAGCTATCTACACCCCACAGCTTATTCGGTTAGTACTGATGCGGTATAAGCTGCCACAGTACTCCCCCACCAGTGAAGTGGTGAATCGTGTCTTTGAGCAGGTGACGACTAGGAGACAGCTGTGTAGGTGCAGGCGTCGTATTGTGCTGCATGATAGCGAGGCGAAGATGGGTACGTTCACGTTGATCACGTCGCAGTCACCAAAGTAGCGAAAGAACGGCTACGGTGATTTGTTGCGTTTTGTTCTAGGCCCGCTTACGACGGACTCGTCAGCTAGGCTTGTGTAAGAGATTCTGCATTAGGCACCAAGGGAATGTAGTGGGATTAGAACCCGAGGATTTCGAGTTGTAAATCGTCCGTGCTGACCACTGAGCTATATAGACCCCACGGTTTAGTTGGTTATTAGCGATGCAGTACAAACCGCCACATGCATATTTGTTCCTTTCGATTCTTTGACAAAGGCGATTTTGGGGTTTTCTTGAATTCTGCCATTATGTCATAAGATAGGAATTTGATTGTAGTTATTTAACCTTGAACATAAAAACTTTGATAATTTGATCAAATATTCCAAATTGCCTTTAAAAAACTAAGCTCTCTTCTAAACATCCAATCGTTGTATTTTCTAAATGGTTCGCCTTACGATGGTGCTATAGCCCAAATCAGGATTTGCTCTTCTATATGTTTCACCTCCATCCATTTCGTTTCAATAACCACGTCCTCCAGTTTGAGAATCTTAGCAGTCATTCGCTGTCTGCATCAACAGAATCCTCCCAGCGCTTCCGTGGTTTTCCGACCAGTTTTTGTCCATTGGCTTTTCCTTTTAGTGTGTGAGAGATCGAGTGATATTCCTTTGGGTAGACTCAGAAAGTTCAATATCACACTGGTAATAGGAGTTCCAAATGGAAGAACAGTAATCTAAAATAGGACGAACTAACTTTTTAAACAGTAAATCAGCAACGGTTATACTCGAAAAGGATTTAGTGGAGCGCAATATAAAATCAAAAAGCCGATAGGCCTTAGCTGAGATTTCAGCATAGTGATGCGTACGTAAACTTAAGTTTACTATCAAATAGAACACCAAGGTCCTAACCTCAAAAAGACAAGTCGCATTAATTATGTAGGTAAAGTTAAGGGGTTTAAATTGGTAAGTGAATTTCATGAACAGACATTTCTCAATGCTAAGGGAGATGTCATTGTTAAGACACCACTCAGATAGAGAATAAAGGTCACGTTGCAGTGCCAGACAGTCACAAAGAGAATCGATGACTCGGAACGTTTTCAGATCATCAGCATATAAAAGACAGAGGATCAAAATGATGACAGTTCATTTACGAAAACAAGAAATAAGAGTCGACCGAGAATAGAACCCTGAGGAACTCCAGAATTTGCTGAAAAAATGGGAGTGATTTGCCGAGAAAGGTCAGATAAATATGAAGAGATCTAACTGAGAAGCGAACCACAGATCCCGTAATTTTTCAATTTTGAGATAAGAAGATAAGATTCATAGAGTCAAATGCTCTGGCAAAGTCGGTATACATGGTAGGCAAGGATCTATGGCTTTCAAAGGATTTCGCAACAATATTAGTCATTTCGAGGAGATTTAAAGTCGTGGACTTGCCTTTAAGAAACTCATGTTTCTTTGAAAAAAAGAGATGAGAAAGATGTTCGAAAACGGAATTTCGAACTAATCGTTCAAATATTTTTCCAAAGCAGTTCAATGTTTAGATTGGGCGATAGTTTTTAACATTGTTCTTGTCACCTTTTTTAAAAATTGAGAATGGACAGTAGGGATAATGACCATCACTAAGATATTTGTTGAAAAACATCGCAAGCGGAGAAGATAATTCATCACAAAGCGATTTGGTGAACTAGTTGGGAATACCATCCGCACCATCATTAGTATTTGGATTCAGCAGACTAATGCAATTTACGACATCGACTGAAGAAATAGGGATGAAGTTCAGAGGTTCATGGCTCTCAATAAATAAATGGTAGTTTAGATCCTTGTCGGTGGAAGAGAAAACAGAGCTGAAGTATGAAGCAAAAAGATCGCATATACTTTGAGGTTCCAAAGCAGAGATATTATCATAACGCGCAATAGAGGGAAGCGGTAACGTCTTTCTATTCTTCTTAATGAACGACCAGAACGGCTTAGTCATATTGCGAGCTAAATACGTCGGAATAGTTACAGTAATATTTAATGATGGATGATTGGTGTCAATGAGAACAAACCCATCGAAAGATGAAATTAACACATTAAAAGCAGCCGTATTCGGAAATACAAGGTCAAGTAGTTTATCGTCAGAATTGGGAATACTATTGTGTTGTTGAAGGGCACAAAATCCGATAAAAGACGAAACACTAACGTTAAGACAGGAAGTAGTAAGTATAGGCACTGTGATTGTTGGACCGCTAGGTGGAGGTTATGTTAAAGTCACCACAGATAAAAAACGAAGAATTGGCACTAAGATTATTGATGAAATTTGAAAATAGGTCAAAGAAATTTTCATACACAGAGCGCGGGGTTTGACAAGGGATGTATATACAGCACTTGTAGAGAGACTATGACCGGTGACAGGTGGCCAAATGGTAGTAAGGGTCACAGAGTGTAATCGTGTTTTTGGTACATGATGTAGTATAAATTCTATGAAAAGCCCACTGTAAATAACATCAACAGCTCTGCTACTGAATCCTATCTCAACCTCCCTGCGGTGGCCACCGGGAGTTTTGTTCAAAACAGCAGACGAAGAAGAGTGAAGGCGAGTATTTCGCGCCTCTAATCGGAATTGCCATCCAGACTGGCCCTCTAGGTTGGGGGTTGGGCGAAACGCGGACAACGTCTCCCAGGAAAAAACTCGTGTATCCAGGAACCCGGATTACAGCCTCGGATTGGACGGATCAAACGGCAACAATTACGGCAACGGAAAATGGATTATTCTTTTGGATCTTGGAATGTGCGTCCACTGCTTCGAACGGGTGCACTGCGGGAACTTCTTCAGGAGATGTCTCGTAACAATATCAGCATCCTCGCTATTCAAGAAACGAAATGGCTTGGAAGCAAAATTAACGATTGTAGATCTCACACGATTTTTACCAGCGGGAAAAAGTAAGGAAGCAGAGAATTCGGTGTCACCTTCGTGGTAGATAATGCGTTCAAACAACTCGTAACGAAATTTATACCGATCAACGAACGAATCTGCTTAATCCGCTTCAAGTTGAAGTTCTTCAGCGTTTGGTTCATCAACTGCCATGCTCCTACAGAGGAAAAAGATGAAGTCATTAAAGACGAATTCTATGCCCGACTTAACAGCACTTTTGACGGACTGCCCTCCATTGACATCAAAATTCTAATAAGAGACTTCAGCGGTAAAATTTGCAACGAACTGTTTCATAGGGGCGTATCAGGAGGGCATAGCCTCCATAATGAAATGAACGACAATGGCCAAAGACTTATTGAATTCGCCTGCAGTAAGAACCTAGTCATAAGTTCCACCTGCTTCCCGCATAAAAATATTCACAAAATGACGCGGGCATCACCAGATGGGCACACCTTCAATCAAATTGACGTTTTCATCAAAAAGAGGGCTGCCTCCAGCATTCTAAATATCAGGACTCTACGTGGTGCGAGCTGTGACTCGGACCATTTTCTTGTTCGAGCTAAATACCGCTGTCGCATAGCTCACAAAGGCCACACTAAAAGGAGCTGGGTTCTGAAGCTCAATGTGCAAAAACTAAAGGACGACACAACGAAAGTGGAATGTATGACCACAATCAAAGCACATATTGAGGCATTACCTCAGGCTGAGCCTGAGGAAAGTATTGACCAAATGTGGTAGAACATTAAGGATAGTATTCAGCGCGCAGCTGAATACACGTTAGGACATTTAGAGCGGAGAAAATGAAACGACTGGTTCGATGAGGAATGCCAAGAAGCAATCACTAAGAAAAACGAAACCTATCGACTATTTCTCGGAAGATGAACACGAGCTAGAGAGGACCACTAGCAGCGGCTTAGGCGAGACGCCAAGAAGATCTGCAAACGAAAACAACGAAAAATAAACAATGACAAAATTTTATAACTGGACGAAAACCTGAAGAAAAATGACGTGCGAGCAGCATTTAATACCTTGAGACAAGGTTACAAACCGCAAACTACCCTCTGTAAGGACGGAGAAGGCAACATCATAAGCGACGTTACCGAAATTAATGCACGATGGGTTCAGTACTTCCGAAAACTGTTAAATAGAACGACATCACAGACTGAATCGTTTATAATCCCGGAAGATCCAGATGGAGATCAAATGCCCATTGCTCCAACTTATGATGAAATAGAGACAGCGCTACATAATTTAAGGCCGAATAAGGCGCCCGGAATTGACGAAATCCCTGCAGAGCTCTTGAAAGAAGGTGGAACAGAGGTTACCAGTCGAATATTTAAATTAATTGCTAAAATCTGGACAACTGAAAAATTACCCGATAACTGACGGAAGAGCATTATGTATATGTCCAGTATACAAAAAGGGTGATTGTCTGCGTTGCGAAAATTACAGAGGAATTTCATTGTTGTGTACGTATTCCAAAATTTTGACGAAAATTATCGAACGGAGACTCAGTGAATACGCTAACAATGTCATCGGAGAATATCAAGGAGGCTTTAGATCCGGACGATCGACAACGGACCAGTTATTCTCAGTAAAACAGGTGCTAGCAAAATGGAAATATGATATTAATATGCACCATTCGTCGATTTTTGCCAAGCATACGATAGTGTCGACCGTAATGCTCTGTACAGAATAAAAATTTAACTAGGTAACCCACCGAAACTAGTTCGGTTAATAAAAGCCACGATGGATAGCAATGAGTGCCAAATAAAAATCCAAAACGAGTTGACTCAAAGCTTTCCAATGGAGTCAGGTCTCAAACAAGGAGATGGTCTCGCCCCCATGCTATTTAATTTAGTGCTCGAGTATGTCGTCAGGATGCCAAATTCAGTTACCTCAGTGGACAACAGAGGTACACTACTCGCAAAATCCGCACAGTTGGTGGCGTACGCAGACGACGTGGATATTCTGGCCCGATCAATGTTGTCGGTAGCGGGTGAAGTTGGGCTCAGGGTCAATGAAGCGAAAACTAAATGCATGACCCATACACGAAAGACTGTCCCAGAGAGGCAAAATATGGTATTACTATAGGCGAATACAACTTCGAGCAGGTGGATGAATTCGTATACCTAGGAGCCCTTCTCGCAAAGGACGAGAATGAGCGACATGAAATTCAAAGAAGAATCACGACAGCTAACAAAGCATTTTATGCGGTCCTCCCCGTAATGAAATCAAGGAAGGTCCATCGAAACAATAAACTACGCATCTACAAGATATTAATTCGTCCTGTGGATGCGAAACATCGACCTTGACGCGAGTGTCGGAAAAAAGCAATCGACACGTTTGAGCAAAAAATTCTTCGGAAGGTATTCAGAGCAGTTAAGGAAGGAGATGATTGGCGAATTCGATACAACCATGAGCTGTATCAACTATTTGACGACCCACCAGCATCTATCGTGATAAAACTGCGCAAGCTGCAATGGGCTGGCCACGTGGAACGAATGCACGAGGAACGAATCCCAAAACGAGTGCTCAAGGGCAAAGCTCAAGGCAACTGACCGCAACGGAAGCCACGAAAGCGATGGGAGGACTCAGTCGACGCAGATTGCATATCGCTTCTTGATTTCTGAATCTGGAGGACACAGTTGTTGGACCGAGACAACTGGAGGAGGTGCATACGGGAGGCCAAGGCTTGATATGGGCTATAGCGCCATTGCATCATTAGAGAGACTATAACAGAGACAAAAACACTCTTAACACAATGTTTTTTAATTGGGAAGGTGTCGAGGCCAGAGCAAGAATAACAAGAAAACCGGGTGTTGACACCAACCATAACTCCACTACCATCCTCCTTATCAGATCTTGCCAAATCGCAATCGCATCTAAAGAGAGTATAGTTATCAGGAACCAATTCCGAGTTACTAATGGAAGCATTTAGTCAAGTTTCCAAAACACAAAATAGGTCAGGCGCATCTACATAAACTGAAGACCAGAAATCCTGTAGCTTGGTCTTTAGACCACGCAGATTTTGATAAAAAATATTGAAATTTTGCCAAATTAATTTTAAAATTTAATTTAGAGGCTGCTAAGATCTTGCCGATGCTAAAGGAGCCGGCGGAAAAATTGAATTCTTTGAATTTTTCGGAGTGAAGTTTCTAGCGATGATTCTGCCAGGTGAAAAATTCTTAGAAATTATTTGCATATAAAGGCAGTCCGTAACTATGATTTTGAACGAAACGAAGTTAAGGCGTTCTTCATCAACATCTTTACACGTTAGCTTAAATTTATCGTCGGTAAATCAAGTTCCAGTGGTCTAGCAACAGAATTTGAAGTAAAATTGGAAGTAGCGGCATGGAAATGACTGTTTGAAAACTAATTTTAAATATTCATTTACTTATTATTTTCATAAACTGGTAACTCAATATATATTTTTTAGAAATTCTATTACAATTTCTGTTTGAATCGTCCCAGTATTCACCAAATCCGTCCATATTTCAGGATATGAGTTAAACATTATTTTTTTCAGTAAGCCCTTTTCAAATACTTAAACCCTATTGACAACACTTCATTATAGAATAGCGTTCTCTAAATTGTTTCACATTCAAATATTGTCGAAAAATCGTTAATTCGCACTACTTGTCATGCTGATATAATCTTAATCCGCAGTCGAATCGATGTCGAACGATTTCCCTTTTTCCATGTGCTCTTATCTTTTGCAACACTGAAAGCCGTTTATAGAGTTGTAATCGGTGTCGATTAGCCCTGAAACGGTTTCAGTTAAAGTGACATAAAGGGGCTGATGTTACGTCTTCTGCACTTGATAGACTTTTCCCGTCAATAATGAAGTAATTGTTATATCTCTGGTAGCAATCAAAAGGGAAGCTGTGTTTTCTTTTTATTATTTTGTTCCTCTTGTTCCTTTCAGATCTAATGACGTGGATAAGGCATTTAATAGATACGAGCATTCGACAGTGTATGCTGGCAAGTATGGTAAAAATCGAAAGGATAATGTTCGACGAGAAGCGACTATTTTAAACTACCATCGAAAATCATTAAGTGAAATGAAAATTTATTACGAGAGTTTATTCTTTTTTTTTCGCTTTTTTCAACGGAAATTGTAATTTAGTAATTTCATACGAAATTAAATATCGGATGACTACGTCAGCGTTGTAAGTTCAGAATGAAGTCTTTATCATTTTATAGCTGCAATATGCAATATGCTATGGTATTTTCGCATTGAAAAACTGACAATTAAACTTAATCGCAGTCGACAATATAGTAGAGCAGTGGCTTTGGAGATCCGCGAAATGATTGAGATAGAAATCACGAATTGCTTCTTTGGCCTTTGGAACCCACATTGGAGAAGAATCATTTATCTGCCGCAGTATTTACGGTCTTAATGAAAGAGTTTAGTTCAAACTCCGTAATGCTAAGCCATAATCCTTCAAGAAAAAATCGATTACATAAAAATTAATTAGTGGATTTCGAATAAGTGTCAAAACTACTCTCACACCACCCTTCAACAAAAACCTTAGAAAATTTTAGCTGAAAATTGTTTGAAACCCCTCCAGTCCTTTTTCTACCTCATTTACAAATGTCATTAATTATACAAAAACGAGAGCAATTGCATTGTAACCTATACCATTCAATATTCTAAAGAGATGGCACAATTTTCCATTGCAACCTAGTGTTTCAAAATTGTTTTAAAATATTTGGAGCACAAGACACATTCAAACATCGCGTTGAAACTGGTTACTTAGCTGATCAAGAATGCAATCAAATACCTATTTTTCTGGAATATTTCTAGTTAGTACTGAGATAGGAAAGTAAATAACATATTTAAAGTTCGATTTCTACTTTCTTATAATGTTGATAGCGTAGTGAATAAAAATATGAGAAATAAAAATTTGAAAAAAAATTTCGGAGGGTGGTAGAAGGGGTGGGCCGATATTAATAATGGTGCAATTGGTTGCTTGACTCACATTCGAAATTCTCTGTATAGAATATAAGTTTCTCGGATGAAGCAAATTCTATGAAGTTGGGTGTAGTTTATATTAGTGAAACCATACATTCGTATCGGAAAGGGTAGAAGCTTGAATGAAATCCAAATTTTAACAAAATATCTCCATTAGCTTTTGAGTTAAAATGGTTTGAAAATTTTAAAAGTGCATCATTTAAATTAATGGGATCAAATACATCGTGTTTGTGTGCTGGACTTGGCCTACATCGGACCATTCGAGTGCATTCACAGTCCGGGTTGATGTTTCTCTACACGCAAAGAAATTTATAGAAAATATTGCTAATTTTCGGAGATTCCTTGTAAATTTTTTGATAGATTTTGGGACAGCTATAATTTTATAATTTATACAAGAAAAATATTAGGCATTTTAGGACTTTTACTTAATACTTACGATTTCATCTTCATCCTCTAGATGAAATCTGAGAGAATATTGTGTTTGCCTTACCAGTTGTAACGCTAAGAAATAACGCTCGTACAGAGCCGCCAAGGCTACAGAAATATTTGTTATCGCTCAAGAATCTCGAGTCCGAGTGACCGTCTGTCTGTCTGTGCGTCAGTCTACAGCATAACTCTCGAAAGCTTTGAGCTATAGTGCTAAAAAATTTTGTGAGTCATTTTTAACAAAAAATTAACTTTAAGTTCGTGAACGGGCTACATCCCTCGACTCCTTGTACCCCCTCCCATACGAATTTCATGAAATTTCGAAATATTAAGAAATTGATTTTTCTTTGAAACTAACTAAGCTATTAACTTCAAATTTGGGTCAAAGTATTATGATGTATATGTCATTAATATAACGAAATATTGATCCGATCCCCTCACTCCTTCTACTTCCTCCCATACAAATGGACAATTTTGAAAAATACATATTTTCGATTTTCATTGAACCTAGTAAAGTTGAATAGACGCCAGAACTAATTGTATTATAATTGCAATTAGTTTTAAAAAAATTATCAACTTCACCTCATCCCTTCTACCCCCACCCATAGAAATTTAACGAATTTTTGAAATTGCAATTAAATTATTTTTCTTCAAAATTGTCGAAGCTATCGACTGTAAATTTTGTGCAAAGTAGAACAATAGAAATATCATTAATGCAAGAAAATTTTGTTTTGATCCGTTTACTCGTCGTAACCCTTCACATACAATTGCAAAGTTTTTGTTAAATGCATTATATCGATTTCCATTAAAACTAGAAAAATCACAAACTTCAAATTTTACCAGAATTTGTTTCTTAATAATTGGACTAAATGCTAGAAAAAACTATCAGCTCCGCTTCACTCCTAAATATCTGTGTTATAAATTCAAGAAAAGCATTTCTCCTTCGAACACATGAGAGCTATCAACTTTGAAATTGAATTAAAGCATAGTGATAAGGCTGATGATGAGCAGTTTCAAAATCATCCTAAACGCTCCACTTCCTCTGCCACCTCGCATACAAATGCCCCAATTTCAGGAAAACTATGTCCAATTTCATTAAATATAGTGAAAACTAAAATCTTTAAATTCGGCAAAAAACATTTTGCATGCCATATTCGGTGTCATATACGAAAAATACAAACCTCCGCTACTGTTTCTACCACCTCCCATGCAAAAGTCTCTATTCATGATTCGAAAGAATTTGAGATGACAATATTTCCTTTAAGGTTTGATGATTTTGCAGGCAAATATGATCGCAAGAGCTTCACGATGTAGTTGTGAATAATTTTGTTCACTTTTAGAAAATATACACGCTTTTCGACTCCATCTATAACATGACATAGAACTGCTCCAATTCCTACCGGACTTGCATCCGTGCAAACAACTATGTCCTTCAACGGATCATATAATTCCAGTAAGTTATTTTCTAACAACGACTTTTTGCATTTATCGAACGCTGACATTCATGACATTCTTTGGACCAGAAGAATTTACATTTTTGCATTTTAGTTTATTCAAAGGAAAAATATCCGTAGATTAGTTTGGCAGATAAAAATTTGGTGATAAAAATTTAATAGTCCTAAAAATTATTCTAACTCATGAAGATATTTTGGGGGCGGAGCTTCAACTATAGCCTTGACTTTATCCTTATTTGGACTAATCCCTTTTCCTGATAGGGTGTGACCTAAAAAATCGCAGCTATTTACTAGGAATTTACATTTTGCTATATTAATGCGAACATTGTGATTTCCTAGGCGAGTATAATTCAAATAATTTGTTTTGCAATCCTCGGTAGTTGTTCCACCAATCAAAATATCATCAATATATGTAGCTCACTACCTGTTTGAGACCTAAGAGTAATCTGTCCATGAACGACTGAAAAATGCCCGGAGCGGAGCTAACTCCGAAGACTAATCTCTTAAAAGCAAAAAACCCTTTAAATGTATTAATCACTAACAATTTTTTAGACCATCAGCTGCTGATAAGCACCTGTTAGATCTATAACACAAAAAACTTTGTAACCCGAAATTTTTGGCAAAAATATCCCGAAACATTAGAATCGGATAATACTGAGTTTCTATGCATTTGTTGATCGTCACATTACAATCCACGCATATTCTTATTTCGTTGTCGTTTTTTGGAACAATCACTATGGGACTAGCGATTCAATTAATTTTAAATTTTGTCTATAACACGACAAGGATCGTTGTATGCCTTATGAAAAATGAGCATAACATTTGACTTTAACAGGACTTCAGCCTCAAAACCCACAATCGGATGGTCTAGGGACGGATTTAATATTTTCGGAAAATTTAACTGAATGTCTTGAATAACATTGCTTTTACTCACTTGTGCGATATCTTTTTTATTACCAAATTATTGCCTCTAATTTTGAAAAATCCTGTCAATCCAATTCCGACCCATTAGACACTTTTCGGGCTTATCTCCCACTACAATAATTAGCGGTAAATCTAATTCTTTCCCGTCCACCGTGACCATCACATTGATGGTGCCTTTTTCAGGAATTGTATTGCCTGTAACAGAACAAAATTTTAAATCTGATTTTATAATTTTGTTATTTGATAAAAATTTGTATGAATCAAACTGGTCACTACTGCACCAGTATCGATTTCCATTTGTACTTGTTGGAACTGGTAATTTCACAAATGCGATCCAACCTTTGACGCGGGTTTTTCCAGAACTCTCCAACGGACGGCGCCTTCAGCGTTCTTAAACGTTTTTCTTTCATTCTCTTGCCGACAGTCTTGTTAAACAGTTTCTGAATGTATTTTCTTTTATATTGCCAATAAAATACAACATAATTTTTGTCAACAGGTTATGGGCCCAGGCGTGGTGCGAAAATAGTTTACTATCCGAAAATTGAATTTATAATCCAGTTCGGACGCGAGTGTAATATAAAAAAACATAACAGAATTATGATTGGACGTAACGCCCAATCATATGATACTCTATATGAAATAGGAAATCGTTTATTGTACCGGAAAATATGTCATCTTAAATTCTTTCGAATAGTGAATTGTGACTTTTGTTCGGGAGGTGGTAAAAGCAAAGGGGGAAGGTTTGTAATTTTTGTATATAACACCGAACGTAGTATACAAAGTGTTTCATGCTGAATTTAAAGTTCGCAGCTTTCATAATTTTCGAGGAAATTGAACAATTTTTGTCTGCATTTTTATGGGAGGTGGCAGAGAAAGTGGGTGGCTTTGGATGATTTTGAATCTCCTTTTCAACATCCTAATCATATTGCTTTGTTACTCATATGCTCGAAGAAGAAATACTTTTCTTGAGTTTTCAATACAAAAATTTGTATGGGAGGTGGTAGAAGGAGTGAAGCGAAGTTAATATTTTTTTAGCATTTATTGCAATTATTAAGGGACAAATTGTGGCAAAATTTTAAGCTTGTACTTTTTCTAGTTTCAATAAAAATCAATTAAATGCATTTTATCAAAATTGTGCATTTGTATGGGACGGGGTAGAAGGAGTATTCGAATCAAAACCAAATTTTTTGGCATCAATGATACTTGTTATAGTATACTTTCCTCAAAATTTAAAGTTGATAGCCTTGACGATTTTGGAGAAAAATAATTTTGTTCAAATTCCGAAATTTCGTTAAATTTGTATGGGAAGGGGTAGAAAGGATGAGGTGAAGTTGACAATTTTTACAAAATTGGTTGCAATTGTAATAATATTAATTTTGACAAAAATTGGTTTTTTAGCTTTGCTAGTTGCGATGCAAACCGAATAAATGCATTTTTGAAAATTGTGCATTTGTATGGGAGGGGGTATTATTGACTTAGACGCATTTTCCGACGATTCAATATTTAATGTTTTCTGACAATATTTATCGAACGAAAGCGAATCGTCACTTAGTAATCCTGTTTGAATTTTTTCACTTTTTGAACCGCAAATGAATCTATCTGACAGCATTTCATCGATGGCTTTAATTTTTTGTTCTACCACTTTTGGATTGTCCAAAAAATACCCAAAAAGACATGTTTGAGCTGCAGCTTTCAAACGCACAATACATTCCGAAATCGGCTCTGCAATCTCTTGCTTCATCTCTGTTAAACTTGAATCGTTCGGCTCTTTTGTTCAATTTTGGAGTAAAATGGTTCCGAAGTAAATTAATTAATTCATCGAAACTTTTCTGACTCGGCAGAGACGGGACCGTTAACGACATTAGGACTTCATAAATTTCTGCTCCGACAATTGTTATAAAAAGTGAAGTTTTTATGTCTTGTTCCACTTTATTTACAAGAAAAAATTGTTCTCATTGATCTTCATACGCCCAAAAATTGCTTCTCGGCACAAAAGGCTCAATCGTTCCGATTAGGTTCGCCATGATTTCGTTTTTAGCACATACACTCAGAGTCATAAGTCTACAAGAAACCAATAAAATAATGTTTCGACGAATCCACGCAAATTGCAAATGATGTTCAGGAAAAATTTGTATTTCTGTATTTCTGTCATTACTGTACGAAAAATTTTGAGACGGTCTGGTTTTCATGCCAGAATTGCACGAAAGAAACCGCTTATTTCTGCAATCAATCGAAAAAAGCGCATTGCTTTCGCAAAGCAATACTTAAATATGCCTGAAGAGCTCGGGAACAACGTGCTTTTCTCTGATGAATCGAAGTTCTGTATTTTCGGTACAACAGGACGCAAATTAGTATGGCGTAAGCGAGGAGAAGCATACAATAGGAGCAATCTTTACCCAACAGTAAAACATGGAGGTGGTGCAGTGATGGTTTGGGGTTGTATGGCAGCCAATGCTACGGGCAACCAGGAGTTTGTGGAGACAACGATAGATGAGCACATATATTTGAATATTTAATAAGCAATCCAGTGCTGACAAATTGGGACTGTAAGATAAATTTTATTTTCAACACGACAACGACCCAAGCACACTGCGGGAATTGTGCGCACTTGGTTACTGTACAAGGCCCCCAAACAATTACACACGCCTCCACAATCACCAGATTTGAGCGCTATCGAGCATTTATGGGCTCTATTGGAAAGAAAAATACGCAAACATACGATTTCAACTAAAAAACATAAAGAAATTATGATTGGGCGTAAAGCCCAATCATATGATACTCTAGATGAAATGAGAAAGAGTTCAATGTACCGGAAAATATGTCACCTCCAATTCTTTAAAATAATTTATAGTGACTTTTGTATGGGAGGTGGTAGAAGTAGAGGAGGAAGGTTTGTAATTTTTGGATATGACACCTTATGTGGTATGCAAAATATTTCGTGCTGAATTTAAGGTTTGTAGCTTTCATTATTTTCAATTGGGCATAGTTTTCCTGAAATTGAGGCACTTGTATGGGAGGTGGAAGAGGAAGTGGAACATTTAAGATGATCTTGAAACTGATTATCATTATCCTTATCACCACGCTTTGATTCAATTTCAAATTCGATAGTTCTAATATATTCGAAGAAGAAATGCTTTATAATACAGATATTTGTATGGGAGGGGGTAGAAGGAGTGAAGAGGAGCTAATAATTTTTTTTGGGATTTATTGCAATTATTAAAAAACCAAATTTTGACAAAATTTGAAGTTTGTACTTTTTGTAGTTTTAATGGAAATCGATATAATGCACTTAACAAAAATTGTACATTTGTATGGGAGGGGGTAGAAGGAGTGTACGGATCAAAACATATTTTTTTCTTGTTATTGATATTTCTATTTGTATACTTTGTGCAAAATAGGAAGTAGATAGCTTTAACAGTTTCGAAGAAAAATAATTTAGTTTAAATTTCAAAATTTCGTGAAATTTGTATGGGAGGGGGTAGAAGGAGTGAGGTGAAGTTGATAATTTTTTGAAAACTAATTGGAATTATAATAAAATTAATTGTGGCAAAAATTCGTTTTTCTAACTTTGCTAGTTTTAATGAAAATCGAAAAACTGCATTTTTCAAAATTATGCATTTGTATGGGAGGGGGTAGAAGGAGTAATGGGATCAAATCAATATTCAGTCATATTAATGAAATCTATATCATAATACTTTGACCCTAATTAGAAGTTGATATCTTAAACAGTTTCAAAGAAAAATCAATTTCTGAAAATTTCGGAATTTCGTGAAATTTGTATGGGAGGGGGTAGAAGGAGTGGAGGGATGTGGCCCGTTCACGAACTTAAAGTTACTTTTTTGCTAAAAATGACACACAACAAATTTCAGCACGAAATCACAAAGCGTTCGAGAGTTATGCTGTAGACAGACGCACAGACGGACAGACGTACAGACGGACAGACGGACAGACAGCAACTCGGATTCGAAGTTTTTGAGCGACAACTAATATTTCTGTACCCTTGGCGGCTCTGTGCGAGCATTATTTCTTAGCGTTACAAACGGTAAGGCAAACACAATATACTCTCAGATTTCATCTAGAGTATAAACAGCTCAAAGACATAATATCAAAGGAGTGGACGGAAATAACAGTTTTGATCCTTTGTTTTGCTACACAGAAGAATAAAAATGCCGTTATTACATTTGTTTTGCGAAAACGTTGAAAGAAATTTGGCGTCAACATTTTACTTTTATCATTATATAAGAAAAACAAAAATTGAATTGAATAAATTGATTGATATTTAAGATACATTCTTCTCTCTCTCTCTCTCTTCAATGGCGCTACAGCCCAAATTGGGCCTTGGCCTCCTAAACTTTAGGTTCCTAAACATTTTCATTATTTATTGTGGAAGGGTTGTTAGACCTTCGCGCAACCCTCCATCTAGGAATTTTTCATTTTCGTAGATTGAGGTAAGCAAGGTATATTCAAGCAGGTAGAGTGCTGGAATTATGTCGACAGGGATTTGAACTCACGACCTTCGCATTGTAAAACAAACACGCTACCCACTAGACTACACCCTAGCTAAAAAAAAATACATTCTTACCAACACTTTTTTATTGATTGCTTGTAGACTTATGACTCTGAGTGAATAGTTTTTTGTAACCTCTAAAAAGCACGTGCAATGATTTTATTTTTGTAATTTCATGAGACAAAATGAAAAAATCGGGTTTTTCGCAGTTTCTTATTTGCACAAGACGAAAAAAAATGTCTAGAGCCGAGAACAGGGGCTCAACGACGGAGCTGTTTGGATATTGCGAATTTTTTTCACACACGAAAATTTTCACGACTTTGTGCACGGCCTTTTTTTTACACTGTTCACGGATTTTTTTTTAATTTGTTTACTCTTTATCCTCGTCACCACTTTGTTATATTTTTAAAATAATTATACTTTGTTATAGTATGTAAATAATCACACTTTATTAGCAAAACGTGACCATATGTCAGCTATACCTTATAGTGTTGGGTTACTCATACAAATCAATCAAATTTCAATCAAATTCCTGTTAAGACTCCCTATAGGGGCATAGGACAGAAACAACTCTCTTCCACAAGGCGCGGTCCTGGGCATCGGCTTTAAGCTGTTGCCAGGACTTGTTTATTCCTCTGGCCTCCTGCTCAACTGCTCGCTTCCATGTGTTACATGGTCGACCAACCCGACGTCTTCCTTGAGGGTTATAATCCAGAGCCTGTTTTGCTATGTTTTGCTCTGGTTTCCTCAAAGTATGACCGATCCACTGCCACTTTCGCCGTTGAATCTCAATACCTATTTTAGTCTGGCGAGTTGTACTCCAAAGTTCGTCGTTGGAGATTACTTCTGGCCAGAATATTCCTAAAATGCGCCGGAGGCATTGGTTTACGAAAGTCTGTAGTTTCTTGGTAAGTCGAACGGTCACTTTCCACGTAGTACAACCATATAACAACACGGATTTGACACATGCGTCAAAAACTCGCAGCTTCGTGCGAAGGGAGATCTCTCTTAACCTCCAGAAAGGGGAAAGGATACCGAAGGCCTGACGGGCTTTATTTAGCCGAGCCTCAACATCCTTTTCGGCTCCGCCGTCCATGCTGACAATGCTTCCGAGATAGCAAAAATCTTGCACCTCTTCCACATCCTGTCCATTAAGAACAATCGGTGTGCTTGCGTTCGAACCCATGTGCATGTACTTGGTTTTACGCACATTTATTTTCAGTCCCGCCTCTTTGCATTTAGAATGCAACGAGCAAACATTTGACTCTAAGTCCGAACGGGTATGTGCAAGCAAACACACGTCATCAGCATAATCAAGGTGACTTAAGATGTTAAATAGTCTCCATTGAAGACCTTTACCTTCCCCACCTTCCAGTGCAGCTTTTAAGATGTCATTTATTACCACCAGAAACAGGGCTGGTGATAATATGCAGCCTTGTCTGACACCCGTTCGCACAGGAAAGCTCTCGGACAGCTCTCCTCTATGCAAGACACGACACCTTGCATCTTCGTAGGATTCTTTAATCATAGCTATGACCTTATCTGGAATACCTCTCCTACGCAAAGCATTCCATATGTAATCTCGCTTAACGCTGTAGAAAGCCTTCTCGAAGTCCACAAACATGAGATGTAGTGGCGAACCCATTTCGGCTGACTGCTCTAATATTATCCGTAGGGTATTTGTGTGGTCGGTACAAGACGACCCTTTACGGAATCCAGCCTGATAAACTTCGAGAGTGCTCTCGACGACATCACTAATCCTATTGAGAATTACCTTAGCCATAATTTTTGATACGGCAGTAAGTAGACATATACCACGCCAATTGCCACAATCCCGAAGGTCGCCCTTCTTCGGAATTTTCACAATGACGCCCTCCTTCCATTCAGTCGGATATCTTCCCTCATTCCACACCTTAGTGAAGAGTGGGAGGAGTATATCGGCTGTTACTTCCGGGTCCGCTTTGAGGAGTTCGGTTGGTAGTCCGTCTATACCTGGAGCTTTCCTTCCCGCCATTGACCGAATGGCGGAAACTATCTCTTCCTTATCTGGGGGATCGTCCCTAATAGAGGATTGTTGCGGTTGGATGTTTGGAAGTTGTTCTGTTTCCGGAATATCTTCATCTGATAAGATGTTTAAAATATCAGAGAAGTATTCCTTCCATCGTCGCAACTGGTGTTCACTCATATTAAGGAGAGTTCCGTTGACATCTCTCACCAGGTGGTTGGCGGTGAAATTCCTGTTCGTCAACTGTTTCATGATTTTGAAAAGTGAACCCATATCCCCAAGGTAAGCCGCAGATTCTGCCTTGTTTGCCAGATCTTCAATGGCCTTTCTCTTGTCGCGTCTAACAGCCTTTTTAAGCTGTATATGAGCATCGCGGTAGTTCTGCCTCAAGTCGGGCGTTCGTTGGTTGACATCTGGTTGAGAGATGATTGCCAATTTGGCTTTTTTCCGATTGCCAACCTTGTCCCATGTGTCTTGTGACATCCAGGGTTTCTCACCGCTTTGCACATATCCCACAGATTCTTCAGCACTAGTTAGAAAAGTGTTTCTGGTTGCCTCCCAATTGGCGTCCAGTGTGCGCATTTCATGTTCACCCAATGTGGATGACTTTTCGCGTAGAATGGTGGTGTATTCGCGTTTTTTGTTGGGATCTATGAGTTTATCCACATTAAGCTTGCGCTTCATTTGAAGAATTTGTGGTCGTCGGATAGCTGCTGTACACAATCTCAAGCAGGCAACCATCAAGTGGTGATCGCTCCCCACGTCAGCTCCACGTTTCGCTCGCACATCGAGGAGACATCTTCTCCATCGGCGACTTATAGCCAAATGGTCGATCTGGTTCTGAGTAACACCATCAGGGGAAACCCAAGATGTTTTATGATGACTCTTGTGTGGAAAAAGGGTCCCTCCGATGACCATTTGCCGAGTACTACAGAACTCCACAAATAATTCGCCGTTTTCGGGTCTCTTAATCCAAGGTCGTGAAGCGTCGACCCAAGGGTCACCATGCCTCCCCATGACGTGTTCTAGTCCAGTGTTGTCTGATCCAACCTGGGCGTTCATATCTCCCGAGATGATAATAATATCACCTCTTGGAACACGTTCGAAGGTGGCACTCAGTTGGCTATAAAACTCCTCTTTGTCACCAGATGTTGCGGTATTAGTTGGTGCGTAGCACTGCAGAATTGTGACGTTTCTGACACTGGTCCTGAGCCTGACGACGATAATCCTATCCGAGATTGGTTCCCAGCTAATGAGACTGTTTCTCGCTCTCGGCGTAAGGACGAACGCCACGCCATTTCTGGCTTCACTTTCAGGGCCAATGTACAGAATAGTGTTTCCGCTAGGGGTTCGTTCTTCTCCTGATCCTGTCCACCTGACCTCGCTCAAGCCCAAGATTTGGATGTTATAGTGCTCCATTTCACGGTCGATCACTGATTGGCGGTGCAAGGACCGAGTAACCCCAGCTCTTCCCCCGTCATTCAATGTTCGAACATTCCAGAAGCCAATCATAGTCCGTTTTCGAATGCCAAAAGTCGTTACCGTAGGATCAGTCCGTATCCGAGGCGATGTATCCGTTTCTCGTATCATTTAGGTCTTAAGATCACGGGTGATAAGCCCATGATCCAGTGAGTGTCCATTTGCCATTTTTAGGGCAAGCAGGACTGGCTGTGGGTGAATTCTACAGCCCCCATCCCAGAGGGGGATAGTTAGCTCAGGTCCGTGGAGTCGCTAACTCCAAAGATAGTTGCAGGAATTGGTAAAACCTCATACTACAACTACCCCTTGCGGGTACTCATACAAAAGGTGGTACAAATGTCCCACTCATGCACTTCAAATGTCCCATCACTACAAAAAACATTTTTCTCCCACTTCAAAGCTTTTGTCCCATCTGAATTAAAGTCAAGCATTTGTATGGCTGCTGTACCAATACATTTCTACTTCTACAATGGCGCTACAGCCCAAATCGGACCTAGGCCTTCTGATATTCAGGTTCTTTAACATTTTTCATTATTTATTGTGGAAGGGTTGTTAGCCCTTCGCACAACCCTCTTTCTACGAATTTTTTCATTTTCTTAGATTAAGGTGACCAAGGTATACAAGCAAGCAATGTGCCGGAATTATATGTTGCGTCGGCCGGGATTTGAACTCACGACCTTCGCATTACAAGAACCAACACACTACCTACTAGGCTATACCAATACATTTGTACCACTCAAATCACACTCACACAGTTTTGGTCCCATGCATTTGTATGGCTGCAAGCAAAGCTTTCTAGAATGTATAATTAAATCAAATCAAGCACGGAAATATTAAGCAAGTGCATACATTTTCCTAAAAACTAATATTTTACAGTTTTCCGTGTGGAAATTAACCGGAGAACTCTGCACAATATGAATGACAGATTCTCTTCGATAGGCGAAACCGAGATTTGACTTTGATCGCACTTTTTTCAATTAAAAATCTATTACACTGATATCAACGTGTAATAATGACACGCCAAGCACTATTAATAAAGTATCTTGGAAAGCTGAACTATTTTTAACACTGCATTTAAGAATAAACGCGATTCTTACGAAGCCCGCCGTGTCTGCTATATACAAAACTGTCATTTTTGTTATGACTCCAACATGCAAATCGACTCACCCAACCCACAAACCGAGAAATAACGGTTTTTATGGGACATGGAGCTTTTGAATGGGACATTTGAGGTGGGACATTGTACCACCTCAAATTTCAAATCAGCCCCTCATACAAACATGAGACAAGAATTCTTGTCCTACCCAACACTAATACTTTAATGCAAGAGACCTATCACCTTTTTTACTTTACAGTCGGCTACACATTTCTAATACTATTCAACGGTACATAGTGGGATACACAACATAGACAATTTTAATCCCTTCTGTCACACCGCACTCTACACTCTGGACTCATCGATTTGAATCAAACAAATGGCGAATGCGTGATCGTTTTTCGTTTATGGACGAAAAGATGACGGCAATAAAAGTTCCTGGAAATCAAGAAAAGAACTTTGATTTACCTCCTACCATAGTTTTTTGCGAGTACTTTCATGGTTATATAATCAGGAAGCGCTGCAAATAACGTTCCGCTCGATAGATGATATTCTATGTATCTTCTTTAAAAACGATTTGGAAGCACTTCCATTAGCATATGAAGACGAAGTGCTTGAGACATGCTTCATATGACGCACTTTGAATTTCTCCAGCTAGGTTCAGTTTGGCGGTTTTTTAACAATGTAATATTTGTGCTGAGAATCTACTAAACGCTTAAGATACTGTGAAAATTTTCCCATTGTTCACACTCTATTAGGAATGGAAAATTCCGTAGTAACATACGCAAACAAGGTTTAATCTTCACCAATCTTAGCGCATCGTGTAATTAAACCCATCGCGACCGCAAACCATACAAACTCCGTACCTACTTTTTTTTTCTTGTGCTCTTCAAATCATTTCTCATATCGTAAGATCTGTCAGCGCTGTTTCCAATTTTCAAATATTTTCCACCATGAAAATAAACAATTTCCTTGCCACGAAAAGTCAAAAAGGTCCTTGTCGCTTCGTTGTTTCGTATAGTGCACATGCATAATCATAATGCAAAACAGATGCGCCGCATGCACACACAAAAGAAAAATACGAAAAAAACTGCACGACAGGCTCCGAATTAAAAAATTAAGGACACGTAATTCCCGTTTCTCGTCCCCTGCGAAGAGCACTGTTCCCACTTTCGCTTGTGCATTGCGTGTATGATACTGGTGTTCCATTCCCATCGTATCGAACTGTTCCCACAATTTCCCCTCGTGCTCAGCTGGAACGCGCTTCAATTCCACCTGGGCTGCTGTTTGTTCCATTGCACAGGTAATCGTTCCCGGCGGAAACACTGGAAAGCGTTTGTTTACGTGCTCTCGGCCCGCGTTCCACACGATTTTCCGGTCCAGATGAGCAGCGAGCAACGATGCTGGAGAACACTGGAACGTGGAAGCGACTTCCGCTCGCGGAGACAACCGGGCAAGATTTTCGTTTGGGAGCGACCGCGACGAGATAAATCTGCCTGGCTGGAAGGATGCTCAGCTACTATCACCGGTATGTGCGTGGAAAATTCGCTCAACGGGCCTTAGACGAGGCCGCACGAATTTCCATTGCGTGGAAATGTCTGCAGACATGCACACGGCAGGAAAATTTTCCCAATCGAAACAACGGTTCGGCTCAGCAGTATCTGACGAGACGTCGTTCGTAGTGGGTGTACGTGGAATTGCTGCCGATCGAATTGCAGCGCGCAGAACGTCGCGACGAAAATTTTCTCAAGTGTAGTTTTCTTTAATTTTCTGTTTTTTTTGGTTTTCTTCTTGTTTTTTTGTTTTGTGTCTTAACATCTGTTCCGTTGTCAGTGTCGTCTCAAACCTTTAGCAAAGCTACGATTAACGCGTAAGCAAACGAAATTGTGAAATTATCTCCGTACGACTCGCCAGAGCAATGTCCTTAGGGCCAAAGTCATGGCACTTGGCGGCAAACTAAATGAAAATGCCCGACATAATTGCGGTCTCGTGACTTCCGGACGATTTTCCTTCGCCGCTGCAGTCACTTTTCCGACCACCGGTCTCGATAATTGCAGAATCGTGACCGCAAGCGTTGAGAAATTCTCACGAGGTCATATGATCACGCCGACAAGCTGAAGACGACGTCGGAAGAAATTTGCTGCGGTTGGGCCACAAAGCGGGTGGCGAAGGCGACCAGGAAAGTGTTAATTTGCGCGGGACAAGTTTGACCTCAGATTCGCGGACTTTTCCGGACGAGAATAAAAAGAAATTTCGCGGTAGTGATTGTTTTTTTTTTTTTTTTTTGTTGTCAAGCGATGAGTGTAGCGGTGAAATATCCTTGAAGTTAAGTTCTGTTTAGTTGTTTTTCAGTTTTGTGGTTTTTCGTTTTTTTTTTAATTTTCTTGTTCGTTTCACCCCCTTCCTCCTGGTTTGGTTTTACCGCGAAAAATTAAAAGAAGAAAAGAAAATCCCTTTCGGCTTTAAGTTGAGTTGTTACGTGAAATTTTGGTGTTTTAGTGAAAATCGAAAAATTCATTTTGGGATTAGCCACTTCGTGCAGCTGAAACGTAAGTAGACCGAATTTATTATTAGCGGAGAGATGTCCTTTGGCAAAAGCAGCAACTGCCAGTTCATGTTTCGCGACCGCAATAGTGAGAGCAATTTGAAATTCGCAACGCGGGCTAATCTCTAAGTCCTGACGGCATTTTCTTCGTAATTTACGCGAGAAAGACAAAAAGTGTCAAGGATTACCGGGGTTGTTTACGCTCGCGGCGGGCATTGTTTCGACAGGATTAGCACGGGATTAGTTTCAGACGAGATGGGGTTTTCGCCACGACCCCGATACGATTCTTGTTGTTCTCCAACGCAAAGTGTGTAAATACACCAAAGATTTTCTCTTATTGTTTGAGCATTTCGGAGCAATATTGAACGTTTTCGAGTTTAGAAAACTTGGTGGTGAAAAAGTTATTAAGTCTACGGTTAATGAAGAACTTTGTAAATATTTGTACGGAGCTTCTTCCGGACAAAACGGTTCTGACGTCAAGGGGCACACCATTCAGACGATGCGAATTTACTTAGCTTGTTGACATTAGAACAAGTTTAAAGGATTAAAATAAGCAATGAGTGTTTAAAAACCAACAGTTCTACTTTTTTTTCTAAAAATTTGGCTTCAAAATTTTGTATCAAGACATTAAGGTGTAACTGTATTATTCGCAATGGCAACATAGTAAACTAACTAAATAGAAAATATCAGCGCAAATTTATTGAGGATGCGCGAGAAGTCAATATGCAGATTAGGGTGGATAGGGAACACTGGAGTTACTGTATCTGAACGCACCCTTTTCTGCTGATGTCGAGTTTGACCTCGGATCCGGCAATCGAGCTGTCACTCGTCGATATTCAAAAAGTCGACGAATGACAGTTCGTACTGAAAAGATGATAAAAGATTGCGTTGACTTCAAACGTAATTCACGGGATTTTAAATTTATACTTGGCCAAAAATTTCAACGAAAAGAAAATCTATCGCAGAAAATACAGTAAAATACTTGGCCTAAGAACTTCGATTTGAAAACTTCCCGCTCTGGCCAAACTCACACTAAATGAATGGGGGTTCTAGCCAGTGACAATGCGGGCGGTGGTGCCCAAAGGAAGTTGAAAGCAAATAATACTCGAACTTAGAGATCTGGTCTTCTCAGAGACCAACACAGCATTTTCGGGCCCAGTAGATGAAATTCAAGCGGCCCTATAATATTTTTCGTACGTAAGGTTGGCCAGGGCGATTTTGGCTCTGGTGTGGTTGGAATCAACATTGATCAAAACAGAATTTAATTTCAACCCACAGATGAAGTTCGCTTAGTAAAAAACATAACAAGCGTAAAGCCCAATCATATGATACTCTAGATGAAATAGGAAAGAGTTGATTGTACCGGGAAATATGTCATCTCAAATTCTTTCGAATAGTGAATAGTGACTTTTGTATGGGAGGTGTTAAAAGCAGAGGGGACGTTTGTAATTTTTTGTAAAGGGTGGTCCAACTATAATGCACGATGTTAATTGTGAGTCACACCTTAACGTCAAGTTTTTCGCCCAACTTAATTTGACATTTCTTTGTTTCAGTGTTTGACAAATTCAACCATAGAGAGGTACACAATTGAGTAGCGCGTTAAGGTTGTTGAAGCCTTTTACGAAAATGGGAGTTCAAATCAAAATGCATTTCGTACACTTCGTGATTTTTTTGGTCAGCATAATCGACCAAATGTGTCCACAATCGCGAGAATTGTGCGCAAATTTCAGCAAACCGGGTCTGTAGGAAATGTGAACTCACCTGTGCATACTCGCCCAGTTCGTTCTTCGGAAAACATTGCTGTTCGCGATAGTGTGGCAGAAGAGCCGTCAACCTCGACTCGTCGCCGTGCCCAACTATTGATCATCTCACGAACATCACTGATGCGAATTTTGAATAAAGATTTGAATTTACACGCTTACAAGATTCAATTGACTCAATAGCTGAAGCCTACTGACTATTTCAAGCGTCGATAATACGCCGAATGGTTGGTTGAACAGACAGAAGTAAATGGTGACTTTACAAAGAAAATCATCTTCAGCGACGAGGCACACTTTCACCTCAGTGGATTCGTTAACAAGCAAAATTGCCGCATTTGGGCAAATGAGAATCCACGAGTGATTGTTGAAAAGCGGATGCATCCACAAAGAGTGACTGTTTGGTGCGGTTTATAGGCTGACGGCGTCATCGGGCCGTACATCTTCGAAAATGAGGACGGCCAAGCAGTTACCGTTATCACTTCGCTATCGAGAGATGATAACGACTTCGTGTGGCCAGAAATTGAGGATATGGACCTGGACGATATGTGGTTCCAACAGGATGGTGCCACTTGCCACACAGCCAACGAAACAATGGCTCTTTTGCGCGAGAAATTCAATGGCCGTGTTATCTCACGTTGTGGCGATGTTAATTGGCCGCCACGATCATGTGATTTCTCTAGGGATATTTAAAAGAAAATCAATCAATCAAATTCCTGTTAAGACCCCCTATAGGGGCATAGGACAGAAACAACTCTCTTCCACAAGGCGCGATCCTGAGCATCGGCCTTAAGCTGTTGCCAGGACTTGTTTATTCCTCTGGCCTCCTGCTTAACTGCTCGCTTCCATGTGTTACATGGTCGACCAACCCGACGTCTTCCTTGAGGGTTATAATCCAGAGCCTGTTTTGCGATGTTTCGCTCTGGTTTCCTCAAAGTATGATTTAAAAGAAAAAGTGTATGTCAATAAGCCAAGAACAATTCAAGAGCTAAAGGATGAGATAATTCAGCACATTAACGACATTGAACCTCAACTATGTCTCAGAGTCATTGAAAATATGGACCATCGGATAGAAGTATGCCACCGTAGCTGTGGCGAGCATTTGGGCGATATTTTCTTTTATACATAATTGTCATAGATCCTTCTATCATAATAAAAAATATTAAGATAATTATTTGAAAACTTTTTGTTTTATTTACAATTAACATCGTGCGTTTTGGTTGGACCACCCTTTATATAACACTGATAGTAGCTAGGGTGTAGCCTAGTGGGCAGCGTGTTGGTCTACAACGCGAAGGTCGTGAGTTCAAATCCCGGTCGACGCATAATTCCAGCACACTGCCTGCTTGGGTAAACCTTGGTTACCTTAATTTACAAAAATGAAAAAATCGTAGATAGAGGGTTGTGTGAAGGTCTAACACCGCTTCCACAATAAATAATGCAAAATGAATTTAAAGTTTGTAGCTTTCATAATTTTCGAGAAAACTGATTAATTTTTGTCGGAATTTATGGCATTTGTATGGGAGGTGGAAGAGAAAGTGGGAGGTTTCGGATGATTTTGAATCTGCTTATCAACATCCTAATCACATTGCTTTGTTACTCATATGTTTGGAGAAGAAATACTTTTCTTGTATTTTCAATACAAAAATTTGTATGGGAGGTGGTAGAAGGAGTGAAGCGAAGTTCGTATTTTTTTTAGCATTTATTGCAATTATTAAGGGACAAATTGTGGCATAATTTTAAGTTTGTACCTTTTGTAGTTTCAATGAAAATCGATTATACATTTACCAAAATCGTGCATTTATATTGGAGGGAGTAGAAGCAGTATTCGAACCAAAACCAAGTCTTTCGACATCAATGATACTTATAATAGTAAACTTATCTCAAAATTTAAAGGTAATATGTAGCTTTGACGGTCTTGGAGAAAAATAATTTAATTGAAACTCCGAAATTCGTGAAATTTGTATGGGAGGGGTTAGTGAGGTGAAGTTGATAGTTTTTTTTTTTCAAAATTAGTTGCAATATCAATATAATAAAAATAAAATTAATTCTGATAAAAATTGGTTCTTTTAGCTTTGCTAATTGCAATGCAAACCGAATAAATGCACTTTTGAAAATTGTGCATTTGTATGGTAGGGGTTGGAAGGAGTAAAGGGATCAGATCAAAATTTGTTGACGTTAATGATATTTACATCATTATATTATGACCTAATTTTGAAGTCAACAAGCAAAATGATTTCTGAGAAAAATAAATTTCTCTAAACTTCGAAATTTCATGAAATTTGTATGGGAGGGGGTAGAAGGAGTGAGGGGATGTACCCGTTCACGAAATTAGAGCTAATTTTTTTGCTAAAAATTATCCATGAAAATTTCAGCACGATTGGTCGAAGCTTTCGAGAGTGATTCAAAAGTGATGGAATAGCATTGAAGGTTACACCCTTACTTATTTACTTACGATGGCACTACAACCCAAATCCGGCCTTGGCCTCATGTATGCTTTGCCTTCATTCATCTCGGTTCCGTGAACGCGTTTTCCAGTTTGAGAATCTTAGCATTGATTTGTTGTCTGCGTGAATAGAATCGTCCCAGTGCTTCCGTGGTTTTCCCACCAGTCTTTGTCCATTGACTTCCCCTTTTAGTGTGAATTGTTCCGTCATCCATCCGCTCCACATGACCAGCCCATTGTAGTTTCTTAAATTTTATGAGGGTTGACACTTCTGGATTCGAAAATGGCATACAATTTTCTATTGTATCGTATTCTGCAGCTCGAGTTTTCCCTCACAGGTCCGAGAACTCTTCTGAGGATCTTTCTTTCAAAGGCGTTATTAGTTATTAGTTATTTTTCACATGCCTGCGTTAATGTCCGTGTTTCGCTGCCATACCATAACACACGTCTTATTATTCTTGAATAAAGGGAGGGCGTCATTGTGAAAACTCTAAAGAAGGGAGACCTTCGGGATTGTGCCAATTGGCATGGTATAGTCTACTCACTGCCGTATTGAAAATCATGGCTAAGGTAATTCTCAATAGGATTAGTGATATTGTGGAGAGAACTCTTGAAGTTTATCAGGCTGGATTCCGTAAAGAGTCGTCTTGTACCGACCACACTAATACCCTGCGCATAATTGTGGAGCAATCCGCTGAAATGGGTTCGCCACTACATCTCATGTTTGTGGATTTCGAGAAGGCTTTCGACAGCGTTAAGGGAGATTAGATATGGAATGCTTTGCGTAGGAGAGGTATTCCAGATAAGGTCACAGCTATGATTAAGGAATCCTAAGAAGATGTATAGAGGAGAGCTGTCCGAGAGCTTCCCTGTGCGAACGGGTGTCATACAAGGCTGCATATAATCACCAGTCCTGTTTCTGGTGGTAATAAATGACATCTTGAAAGCTGCACTGGAAGGTGGGAAGGGTAGAGGTGTTCAATGGAGACTATTTAACATATTAAGTCACTTTGATTATGCTGATGACGTGTGTTTACTTGTACATAACTGTTCGGACTTAGAGCCAAATGTTCGCTCGTTGCATTCTAAATGCAAAGAGGTGGGACTGAAAATAAATGTGCGTAAAACCAAGTACATGCACATGGGTTCGAACGCAAAAACACCGATTTTTCTTAACGGGCAAGATGTGGAAGAGCTGCATGATTTTTGTTATCTCGGAAGCATTGTCAGCATGGACGCCAGAGCCGAAAAGGATAAATAAAGTACGTCAGGTCTTCGGTATCCTTTCCCCTTTCTGGAGGTTAAGAGAGATCTCCCTTCGCACGAAGCTGCAAGTTTTTGAAGTATGCATTAAATCCGTGTTGCTATATAGTTCTACTACGTGGAAAGTGACTTTTGGACTTACCCAGAAACTGCAAACTTTCGTGAACCAATGCCTCCGACGCACTCTAGGAATATTCTGGCCAGAAGTGATCTCCAACAACGAATTTTCAAGTACAACTGGACAGACTAAAATAAAAGTGGTAGTGGATCGGTCACACCAGTGCGAAAACCAAACAGGCTCTGGATTATAATCATCAAGGAAGATGTCGGGTTGGTCGACCATGGAAGCGAGCAGTTGAGCAGGAGACCAGAGGAATAAATAAGCCCTTGCAACAGTTTAAGGCCAACGCTCAGTATCGCACCTTGTAGAATAGAGTTATTTCTGTCCTTTGCCCTTATAGGGGGTCTTAACAGGAAATTAATTTTGCTCATTCCCAATACCTATTAAATCGGCTCATTATCTATTTGCTAGTGGACATGGACATAATCTTAACATTCAGTTATTTCTCAGGAGCGCATGTTACGTCTGAAAAATTAGTAAAATTATAATCTCATATTAAAAAGCTCACTAGAACAAATAAAATGCTACTGCTATCCAAGGAAAATGGAATAGTCTTGCCACCAACCGAATCCATATACCATCCACCTAAAGGGCTTTCTTCCACCCTCGACCTAGTTATTAGTTTTGGTGTTATTAATATCTTCCAACTTAGAACTGTAAGAACTTTCGTCCCCTCATCTACCGGTTCTGTAATAGCACTGTTCAAATTATCCCAGAAAGCGATGGAAAACCTATCACTGTCTCCTGTGCAACTTTCTATCTATCAGCGACTTCGACCTATCTAAAACTAGTCCCACTCTAATTGACGAAATGGTGAATAGCTTCTCTTCCGAAGTTATCGAAGCCGCCGAAAAATCCACGCTGAAAATGATTTTCAAGGAAAACAGTATCTCTATCCCAAATGAAATTAGAAATCTAATCTCAATTTGAAATAAGAAAAGACGACAAATGCAAAGATGTATGGATCCCGAATTAAAAAAAGAAGTTCACGTCCTGCTGAAGGAGATAAACTATGAAATATCACAAATGGGAATTAAAAAACTAGAATTCTGTGCTAGAAGGTTTAAGCAAAGGCTCTACAAAATTTTGGAAAGTCTTGAAAAATAGAGGGAAGTATATCTTATTTCAAGCTCAACAATAAAAATTTTTATTTTGACAGCAAAAAAGCAGGAATACTTGCGGATCAATTCCATTCCTCTCATGATATCGTAGGCTCAAACGCCACCCATGACCAATCACTAATGATGTCAATGATCAAATTAATAATCTGTACTCGGCTCCTTTACCAAAATTCGAGCCAAACCAACTTTGTAAGCCTATTGACATTAAAAACAGAAAATGCCCCAGAAAACATGGTTTACCCAATTTACTTTTACAGAATCTCCCCAGAAAATCAGGCGTGTTCTTGTGCTTTATATTCAACAGTTGCCTAAAATTAGGATACTTTCCTAAATGCTGCAAAGAAGCAACTGTTATAGCTATTCATAAACCTGGGAAAGTTTTTTGTCACCCAGTAGGTACAGACCATTAGTTTACTATCCTTAGTTTCAAAAATGTTTGAGAAAATAATCCTGTATCGTCTTCAACTTCACACCGAAAAAAAAGATATTCTCCCTGACTATCAATTTGATTTTCGAGCAAAGCACTCCACGTGTCATCAACTTCTCAGAGTCACCAAGTTCATCAAAAAAGCATTACAGAACAAAACATCCGTTGGCATGATCACGTTAGACCTTCAAAAAACGTTTGATACAATGTGGCATAATGGACTCCTATTTAGGTTAATGAACTACTCGTTTCCCGAATATTTAACCCATCTAACCGGTTCCTTTTCCTCGCAGCGATTTTTTCAAGCAAAACTATAATCCACTAAATCGGAAAGATGCTCTATTTCTGCTGGTGTACCCCAAGAATCTTGTTTAAGTCCGCTACTTTTCAACTTATATATTTCCGATCTCCCTAAGGACTTAACTTGTGAATTAGCTACGTTTACAGAGGACACTGCAATTTTTACATCAGATCCTGCTGTAATCATAAGCAACCTACAGAATCAGCTTTGTAAAATTATTAATTACTTCACAACCTGGCAAATAAAAATGAATACAGCCAAGACTGCAGCAATTTTTTCACAAAAAGAAAAGTCTCCCAGTACCTACCCTCCCCTACAATCTACGTTTTCGGAGAATATATATGTAACACGGTACCTTGGAATGGACAAAAAGCTAACTTACGGTCTCAAATGCTGTTTCCAAAACACTTATGCTCATTAGGAGATTATAATCCTTGATAAACTGAAAGTCAAAATTATCGACGCAAAACCAACTACTCCTGGTCAAAGTTGTGATGAGACCGTCTTTTATATGCAAGTCCTGTTCGGAATAAATGCGCTACAAATAGCGCAAAATAAATGTCTAAAATGAGTATTTAACAAAGCCTGGTATTTTTCAACAAGACGCCTCCATAAACTGGCTCTTACAGATTTAGTCCAAACATATAGCAATAATCTGAGTAAAATATTTTTAAGTAGATGCGAATACACCAACAAACCTTTAATTCTCTCTATCATTGAATAGAAACTACCACATAGTTTTTTTTAGGAGGTTAGTTTTAAGTTCAAGTATCTTAAGGTTTTCAGTTTTCCCCTCTTTTCCTTACTATATCCAACTATATTAAGAAAATGGTCATAAAATCATCATTGTTTTTCTATTCATCCATAATCTGTAAAGATTTAAAACACAATCTGATCACTAACTGCAAGAAAAATTAGCGTAAGCATGTTATGAAGAAACCTTGAGAAACAAATATATTATGAATAAGAAATAATTGCTTAAAAAAAATTCTGCCAACAATTTGTTTTTAGCGGACCCTAGTGCATATAAAAATTAAATTATTTTTAAAGTTTGTACCACAGACCTCATTATATGTTTGTCCATTTTCAGCTTTCTAGCTAGAACCATGGTTGATAGTTGGTAGTTTTCGGCTCCAGTGCTCACACGCCTCTCCCTTAAATCTTGCTTCTTCTTCAATGGTACTACAGCCCAAGTCGGGCCTTGGCCTCCTGACCTTCAGGTACCTTAACATTTTATTTGTTAATGTGAAAGGGTTGTTAGCTCTCTGCACAACCCTCCATCTACGAATTTTCGTTTTCGCACATTGAGGTGGCCAAGAAACACCCACGCAAGTATTGTGCTGAAATTATATATCGACCGGGAGTTGACCTCCCGACCTTTGCATTGTAGACCAACACGTTATTCACTAGGCTACACCTTAGATTAATCCTACATTCCCCAAGTGTTGCCCGCCTGAGATCAGCACCTATCTACAATCCACTCAATATTGAACTTTTATCTGAGATCAGCACCTATTTACAATCCACCCAAAACTGAACTTTTATCTTGCAGGTTTTGGGAGTTATTGTGCGCGGAGCAATGAATTCAGAAATCGAGGAATATACAAAAATTAATTTCCTTGAATTGAACAAAACGTAAATGAATTGTTTTCCTTGGATGTCATCTTATTTACTACCGATTTAAAAAGATCTTTTGAAAATGACTAATTCATACGGAAAATGTTAATACAATATTTGGAAAATATTCAATTTAGTTTGTTTAAAAGGCTGATTTCGATTTTTCTAAATGGCAAGTTCCACGGTCTAGTTTTGTTATGGGAAAAATTATTTAATGAGAATTTCACAGAATATGAACTTTAATTTGTTCTACGTTATTTTTTTCCAAATAAATTAAATAATGTACGAGTATCTCTTTTATTTTCCTTGTGAAAATCCATTTTTCGACACAACTCTAAGATACGGCGTCGCTTTAGATACAATTTTCAACAAAATATCCGGAGCTTTCTTATCTGAATTTTTTTCTAACTAGAAGCGAATTAATTTGAAGTATTTCATAAAAAAAAATTCCTATTTATAACATCGGCATTGAAGCGTTGTTTTTATAACACTGATAGCACATTTTTATACCACTCCTCAAAACAACTAAATCTTTGTTATTTTCTGTGTTTTTTTTTTATTCTTTCTCCAAACTCTTATTACTCTTGTATTCAAAGCATAGCGTTCATTGCATCTCATTCCCCATCTCATCACATCACTATATTAGTCCATCACCAGGATAGACAATGTGTCATTTCTAGCGCCCTGGAAATCTCCAAGTTCCACTCATCAAGCGTGAAATTAGCATAATAATCCGCACCTATAAAAACTCATTTTTTGTCTTCCGTTCCCATTCATTGCCATATAAAATGTAATTAAAGGCCGACGCTACGGTAGACCCTCGAAAAAGTCTAAAGAAATTGTGCGAGGAGAATTTTACCTTGCTTTTTTTTTATTTCTTGAAGAAATCTTTGCTCCACCGCCTTATAAATGAGTTATGGCGGTAATAAAATTTCCAATTGGATATACAAAGGTTCGGGTGAATACCACGCGCCATTGGCTTTTGTGCGATGCAAGAAGCCCTGCAGGTCTGCTACACGACGGCATTGAAGCAAATTCTTCAATGAACGTCGACGGCAATTAGCAGCGATATAAGTCTTAGCGGATTGGTCTTTTGAAATTCGAACTAGCTTCTGCGGTAGTAAGACGCCAGTCTAGGTTCAGAGCTGTCCATCACCTGATAGCGACTGGAGAAACGGATCGATCGAAGAAGCCCTAGATTTTCTGTTGTGCGGTACCGCAAGTACTATCACTCTGGAATTTCCGATCAAATTAACTGACATTTCCGTCTATCGGTGTCACCTTTAATTACCGGCGACATCTTTCTTTAGCACACTACGGGTCGGTCTTATCAGTTTTGGAAACCAAACCAATACCTTCCGGACAAAGAACCAATCTTACTTTCCCGGTCGCGGAAACAAATTGGACTCTGGACTTCACTAATTGCCAAACATTAACGATTCGATGGGATGTTTACCTGTCGACTAGGTATACAAATTCAGTACTGCATTCTTTTCTCCGGAATTATTACCAATGTCAAATGGTCAATCGATAGCGGTGTGTAATTCCTGGAGACGAAAGACCGCCGTAACAAAACTACTCGTACAACAGAAAAAATGTTTGAAAGCAAAAAAGAGAAGAAAAGTCGAAGGCTAACGAGTCTTAAGTCAATTAGTGCGAATCAGGTAAACAAACAAACAAGGAAGCAAGCTGGAATCGTGTTGAACGGACAACTCAACTGGGAAGTATTCCATCCGATTCCAAAACACTTCAGATCCAAGAATATTGCTAAGCTCAGGAGATCAAGAAGGCGGAACCTCCTGGGAAGTAGCCAACTTATACGAATCCGATGGATACGGTGCGGTGTGCGAAAAAAGCAGCAGGAAAGTACTCCTAGAAGCGCGACCTCGCTATCGATTCAGCAGTTGTTGTTGTTGCCGTCGTTGCCGTCGTCTTTCAATTCCGAATTCGATTGATGTCTTCAGTTGATTGGCGGGCACTAAAGCAGAATCGTCCTTATGTCCTTATTCACTACGACCATCATTGCCTTTTACTATGCCATTTCTTTATCTACGGGTCCTTACTCTTCGCCATTGAATTATTGATGTAAATAAATTAACTGCTGACGACAGACAGAAGGCTCTTTGCTTCCGTGTCGTCGAGTTTTCTACGCGTTTTTCCGTTTTCTTTTTTTTCCTTCTCTGGTTTCTTACGCTTGCGTTTTTTTTTTTGCCTTTCCTTTTCAGTCTCATCGAATCAAAGTCTTATTTAATTTCACAACTCGATGAATTGCTTCTGTTTCTTTGGTTTGATGCGAAATATAAAATTCTCTAAAGTATGGTGTTATAATTGATGTTCTTAATTACCATACACAGTTCCATATTGTTATGAATTATTAGTTTGTTTGTTTTTTAACAATGCATATTCTTTTGATGATTTTAGATTAAAAAAAATAGCTATGATTGCAGGTAAAATCCGATCATTCGATAATTTCGAGAAAATATAAAATTTTGCGACGAGATTGAATTATTTTTATACTCTACATCAAATCTAATGCCTCCGACAGACGATGCAAGCTAATATATATTAACTTCCTATTTTGTTATAAGTAGGCCGAATTATGTATAGGATAATGATAAGTAATATCGAAAAGCGAGATAATATATATTAACTCGCATCGTGTGTCGGCAGCCTAAGAGTATTATAAGTTTGCCACAAAGTTTGGAGAAAAAAATATGAATGATATAGTTCATATTATCACGTATTTTCCCAAAAACTATTAAAGATATATTTCTGAAATTTAGAATATATTCATTTTATCATCAATCCATAGTCCAAAAATTATTTTAATCACCTCGCTCCTTCTACACCTCCCATACAAACTGCTCATTATATTGAAATACTATAATTCAGTTTACTCAGTACGCCTAAAATTTATCGAGCTAAAATTTTTATTTATTTTAAATTATTAGTCAGATCGAAAAATAAAATAACTGATTAGCAGCACTCCTTTTACCCCCTCCCATACAAAGTGATACATTGTCAGAAAATCGATTTTCTTGGAAAGTTTGAATGTTCTTGCTCTGCAATATAAGAGATGTCAATTGCATAATCTTCATAGTTATTACTGAAAAAAAAAACATTGAAAACTTCCCGCTCCTTCTACCACCTCCCATACAAACTGCACAATTTCAAAAAATTTTATAATTTTCGCAAAACCTATCAAATTTTTTAAGCTTCAATTTCGTATAAAACATTCTGATAGGAACTCTATCATGATGTGAAAAAAATAGTTCAATGCCTTCACCCCTTCTACCACTCCCCATATAAAATTTCTGAAAATCAACAAATTTCTCTTTCATTTATCGCATGACTGGGCCTTATGCCCAATCATAGTCCTGTTATGTTTTTGTTTTCTTTTTTTTTTTCAATTTCAAAATATTTTGCTCTAAATTTGTTTTTTTTAGTATGATAAATCCAGAAAAATTTTGATATTTGAATCTTCATTTCACTCAATTGCCTATCAAAATATTTTACATTAAATTTGAGCTTTATTGGTTTGATAAATCCAGAAAAATTTCAAAATTTTAATAAAATAACGTGAAGACCAATACAAGATGCTAAAGACGATTTTTTTCACCCGATAGTCTTTATCATGATAATGCCAGAAATTTTAACTTATTGGGATCAGTGAATTTTTAAAGGTTATCTAAATGCATAAGACAAATTGTTACTCCCCATTAACTGCCTAAAACTGACACTAAAGAAATTGAATTCCAATTCGTTATCTTTTAAAATTGAAGTCACTTTAAAGAGATCTTTATTATACTGTATATAGGTATATATGAAATCTAAGAGATATTATGTTTGTTCTAACGTTTGTAATGCTCTCAAATGATGTTTTTTTAGTCAGTTTTAGCAAAAAAAAATTAAATATTGCGAACGGGCGACATCCCTCAATTCCTTCTATCACCGCCCAAATTTCACGAGATTTGAAAATTTCAAAAAATTTAATTTTCGTAGAAACTGTCAAAGTTAACGACTTAACATTTGACCAACGATTTAATACCATTGACGTCGAAAGAAGTCAGTTTCGATTCACTTACTCCTTCATTCTCATGAAATATGAAATTTTGTCTCTAAATTTGGAGGGGTTTAAAAAATGATGGTGTGAGCTTAGGAAACCATTATTTGTTGAAACTATGTTGACAATTAATTGTCCGGAAACATAGTGAAACTTTAACATCAATTATCTTGAAACTACAGTTTTTCAAATTCAAAGTGTCACAACTTCGTAAATTTTTGACTTTTTCTCGCTTTGTCAAAAAATTGTGTATTTTTTCCAGTTGCATCAGATTTGACCTCTGGCAAGATAAGGTACCTTTTGCTATGGAACATTTTAATAATTCGAATATAAAATAGCGATCGAATTTCAAATTTGAACACGGCATGATGTTCAAAATATTTCTGGACCTTGGAGGTAAGCTTCGCTATATCATTTTGTTCAACTTTTCAGTAGAGCAGTTTAAATGCTATTGAAATCTTATTGTACCATAGAAATAAAATAACTTCTCCCAGTAGGACACAAGGACTATTTTACGATATCATTAATACATAGTGGAGCACTTCTCTGGAAATCTCGCGAAGAGATGAGTGAATTAAGATAACTTTTATAAAACCGCACCAAGTCGACATATTGCAGTTTACCTCCGAGTTCCAGATATGTAAGCCGTATCAAAATTTACCAAAACATTCCATGCAACAATTTTCCACAACTGGAAGGCGGATCGTCAGGTGAAGCACACGAGGCGGCGCCTCACCTGTCACAGCATTTCCGATCAATTGAATCTAACATTCCTAATACGATTAAATTGCCCAAAATAGATCCCTGTTTCCCATCCTCATAAATGTTTCTAAAATCAACTTTTGGTTCACTACATGTATTGCTGAACTCACTCAATCAAAGAATGTTTGCAGGAAACAGTTCCCTTGCAACTCCATAGCCTATCAAAAATCCCAATCTATTCATCGTTGTGCATCGAAATTAGCTAAACGTGACTTTTGGACCTTGTTTGTAAACTTCTTTGATCCCACGCTTGCTTCCTGTGCTCTCTGGGGCAAAATCAAACCCCTTGCGATCAACCAATCACCCCCCACTTTCCCTTATGTAATCCACGAATCTTCCATTAGATTCTGCACAATCTTCTACTATGCGGAGCAAATATAGTTTGGATTCCTCCTTTCTTCTACACGTCATTCATGGAAAACTGCAGTTCTTGAGTCAATTGAACCTTGTTCGCATGCAGAGCCAAATCGTTCGTCAATATTCGCTCAAGTGTGGACGTGGTCGAGTTCTTAAGCGCGGTAGCGAATAGAGGTGCTTGGACCGTTTTCAACACAGTCTTTCACTGCGGCGATATTTTTGGCCGAACGTCAGGGGCGAAGTTGTTTTGGTTTCTCACATCTTGTACTAAGCCAGTCTCTTAGAATTTTTTGATTAGGCTGCGCACACACGTCTCAGAAAGCACATGATAACGATCAAAATTTGCACGAATTTTGCACATCGTAACTGCGATTAAACGCGAATTTTCGTAATAAAATTCAACAACTGTGTGGCACTCCATAGTAAATTTCCCGCATTTACAGATCACAACTGTCAACATTTGACAACTGTCAAGCGATAAGGTTGCAGTTTCTTGGTAAGTCGAACGGTCACTTTCCAGTAGGGGAACCATATAATAACACGGATTTGAAGCATGCGTCAAATACTCGCAGCTTCGTGCGAAGGGAGATCTCTCTTAACTTCCAGAAAAGAGAAAGGATACCGAAGGCATTACGTGCTTTATTTAGACGAGCCTCAATATCCTATTCGGCTCCGCCGTCCATGCTGACAATGCTTCCGAGATAACAAAAATCTTACACTTATTTCACATCTTGCCCGTTAAGAACAATCCGTGTGCTTGCGTTCGAACCCATGTGCATGTACTTGGTCTTACGCACATTTATTTTCAGTTCCGCCTCTTGGCATTTAGAATGCACCGAGCGAACATTTGACTCTAAGTCCGAAGGACTATGTGCAAGCAAACAACCGTCATCAGCATAATCAAGGTGACTTAAGATATGAAATAGGCGCCGCGCCATTGAAGATTTTTATTTTTTCCTTCTTCCAGTGCAGCTTTCAAGATGTCATTTATTACAGCCAGAAACAGGGCTGGTGATAATATACTTGTATATTACTACCTTGTAGGACACCCGTTCGCACAGGAAAACTCTCGGACAGCTCTATGTAAGACGCAACATAACTATGATTTCATCTGGAATACCTCTCCTACGCAATGCATTCCATTTTTAATCTTGCTTAGCGCTGTTTGGAAGATAAGCAGTACGGTTTCCAGCCCGCGCGAGGTTTCCATACTTTAATTTAACTGCTTGAGGACCACATAGTTCACAATCTTCTGTCCATCGACATTGAAAAGGCATTTGAACGTGTACTTTAACTCCCACTATCAACCAACTGCTGGCCTGGAGAATCGACACAAATTGCCTTACTTTCCTGCATTCTTTTCTCTCGTTGAGAGAAATCAAAGTGCAAATCGAAGGCTACTTTTCCTGTTCTTCCCCGGTAGACAACGCAGTCCCGCAAGGATCTTCGTTGTTGGTTATTCTCTATAACATTTATGCCAAACTACTTTTCCGACACCTTTCCACTTTCCACGAGAAATAGATTTGGTTGGCTTCTACGCGAATATGTTTTACTTCTAAGCATAGGGCGATCCAAGTGCCGTCCATGGATCAATGGAGATCAGGGCCCAGCGAATCAGCGCAATTATTCCTATGTCCAAAATAGAAGGCCAATCTTTGCCGCAAAACTTCCTGCACCTTGCATTCTATTTATCTCTCCGACATAAACTTGCCCCTCTTACTGGAAATCCACATGCTCGGATTAATATCCACATCCAAACTATCCTGGAATGTTCATGCAAATTTCTTCATCAACCGTATCCATATCATCCGAGATGCTGTGCTCCTAAGAGAAAGACCATCATATAGAGGCTACACTGCAACTCTTAAGAATCCTATCTGGAGGTGTTCTGCAACATGGCCTTCAAGCGAAAGTAAAAATAAACTGAACGCTGCCGTTAAAAATGTCACAGTACCGCGATCGGAGCGCTTTCAGCGACTCCTATACCCTCATTTCAAATAGAAGCGCTTGCTTTGAAACCATCCCCTCAAAAGTTCTATTAGCTTAGCCAGCAAAGCAATTTCCTCATCATCAAATCCCTTGCACAATACTATCCTTAGTGTTACGAATTTATCACGTCCTCCTTCTCCATTCCTAGATGAGGCAAACTTGTCTCACTTCATTACTCCCTCCAAAGTGTCTCACAGACCCCCACCACTGATTTTGCCTCGATTTCACACAACCTACGTCACCTTTTCCGAGCATCCCACAAGAAGCTTATTCTTTACACTGATGGTTCCTTTTCTGATTCACAGACCCCCACCACTGATTGTGCCTCAATATCAACCTGAATTTCCCCCTATAGTCTACTCATTGATACCTCTCTATCGGCTTACGTCACCCTCTGCAAGCATAAGGGGCGTTCATCATTCCTACTCTAACTTTATTCCTTCTTACGCAGTGGTAAAACACACACTCCACCAAGCTATCCTTCCATACTCAGCAAGATACGTGGCTGAGATGGCGGCTATTTTTGCTGATATACAGATTTCTAACCAATAGTACTTGGTCACAGTCATATATAGCGATAACTTTAGTATCCAGCACGTGCTTTTTAATCCCTTCACCAAATGCCCATTCGTCACTATCATCCGACGCTCCCTGTCCCTAACACTTTTCATCTGTCTTTCCTGGATTACTGAGCGGATCGACATCACAGGCAGTGCAGCAGACAGGGAGACCCTAACAATTCTCCTATTTGAGACCCCAAACCTGCATGCTATAATTTCCCACATCGATAAACGTCTTTCCCTCAACCTTCTACAGGAATCTTGGTCACATAACATCTCCTTCCTACCTTCGCATATTTCCTCTATATCCTGCCCCAAATACAATACTTCCTATGCTCGACTAGACTGTTCACGTATACTTCGAATGTGACTTGGACTATCATTATTTAGTATTGAGCATTATATCGGACATCCCCCATCGCTGTGCTCAACTTGTGACAGGCGTCTATCATCACTGGCATCAAGCATATCCTTCAACTCAGATCTTGATACGGAAACCGAATCCCGTTATCCTAATACTTCACGATCTATGGCTTCAGATACCAACCACTTAAGCTAAGCTGTTAAAAAAATAAACACAAATATTGAAGTCGTATAAACTTAGTTATAAAACATAACAGGACTACGATTGCACGTAAAGACTAATCATACGATAACTTCGGTGAAATATAAATTTTTATGATCTTACGAAATTTGTATGGGAAGTCGTAAAATGGCTGACAGCATTGAACTACTTGATTAGCTATAAAAATGTTTTATACAAAATGTAAGCTTCAAAAATTTTAATAAGTACTGAGGAAATTAGTGTATTACATTTAGTGAAATTGTGCAGTTTTCATGGGAGGTGGTAGAAGGGGCTTCTCAGTTTTTTTTTTTAGAGATAACTATGAACATTAGGCAAATGTGTTTGTGTATCTTAAATTTCAGACCAGCAATGGGAGAAAGTGGAGTTTGTATGTGAGGAGTGGTTCGAATAATTTTTATACCATAAATTACATTTATGATGGAAATAATATATTCCAAGTTTTAAATTACTGGCTTTTATAGTTTCCAAGAAAACTTCATTACTTTTTATTTCTGAAAATGAGTCATTTTGTATGGGAGGAGGTAGAAGGGGTATAACGATTTGGCCCAAAGCGTTAAAAACTGCGTACACATCCAAACTGCATAAATAAACGAATGAAACATTGATTCTATGTACTCGAACTATTGAATGTAATCGCAGTTAAGTATTAAATAATCGCAAAGAGCTCTGCGGTAGAACCCCCATTCCCTTAGTCTTCCCTATCCACTCTAACCTGTATATTGATTTCCTTCGCAATCTTTAATTGTCCCAAGAATAATAAAGTTGCTCCCTAGTTGTTGGCAGATATTTTCTTTAAATTGCTTGGACCGTGACGGTAAGGAATTTCGTAATTTTTAACTCAAATTTCTGCCATGTGCCATTCTTTGTTGTGAATGTAATCGAAAATTTGATTTTCGCATTTGACAAGAGCCTAATATTAGATAGAATTGTGAACAAATCGCGTCTTTTTATACTCAAGATGAAATCTGAAATATTTGTTGTCGCTCAAAAACCTCGATTCCGAGTGACCGTCTGTCCATCTGTGCGTCTGTCTACAACATAACTCTCGAACGCTTCGAGCTATCGTGCTGAAATTGTTGTGTGTCATTTTTAGCAAAAAATCATCTTTAAGTTCGTGAACGGGCTACATCCCCCCACTCTATCCCCTTCCATTCAAATTTTGATTTTTCTTCGAAACTATTTAAGCTATCGACAAAGTATAATAATGTACATATCATTACTGTCACAAAATATTGAACCGATTTCCTCACTTCTTCTACCCTCTCCCATACAAATGCATAATTTTAAAAAATACTTTTTGTTTGGTTTTCACTGAAACTGCCAAAGTTATAAGGACGAATTATCGCGAGAATTAAATATGTTATAATTGCAATCAGTTTTGAAAAAATTGTCAACTTCACTTTACTGCTTCTACCCCCTCCCATACAAATTATACGAAATTTCGAAAATTCTATTAAATTAGTTTGCTTTGAAACTGCCAAAGCTGTCGACGTTTTGTGAAAATCATAATAATAGAAATATCATTGACGACGAAACATTTTTTTTTTGATCCGTATACTCCTTCTGCCACCTCCCATACAAATGCATTATTTTGTTAAGTGCATTATATCGATTTCCATTAAAACTAGAAAAAGTACAAATTAAAAATATTGTTAGGATTTGTTTCTTAATAATTGTAATGAATAATAAAAAATATATCAGCTTTGGTTCACTCCTTCCACCCCCTCCCATACAAATATCTATTTTATAACTTCAAGGAAAGAATTTCTTCTTCGAGCAAATGAGAGCGATCGACTTTGAAATTGAAATAAAGCATTGCGATAAGGAAGTTAATAAGCAGTTTCAAAATTTTCTAAAAACCCTCCAATTCTTCTACCACCTCCCATACAAATGTCCCATTTTCAGGAAAAATATGTCCAACTTCATTCAAAATGATGAAAGCTATAAGTTTTAAATTCAGCTGGAAACATTTTACAGACCACGTTCGGTGTGATATCCAAAAATTACAAACCTCCCCCCTCTGCTTCTACCACCTTCCATACAAAAATTACTATTAACTACTCATTATACATTAAACCCTTTATTATTTCATCAAGAGTATCATATGATTGAGCTTTACGCCTAATCATAATTCTGTTGTGTTTTTCTTAATAAATTCCAAAATTTAACCGAGTTTTGGATTTTGTAAGTTTTATAATGAAAAAAAGCCTTATTTTGAAATATTACGGTTTAAGGTTTAGCTACTTTTAAGAACGATTCTTGAAATTAATAGGTCTAAATTTTTGTCCGATTGTTCTCAAAATTTGGTACTTGTAAAGCGTGCAGAACATATCTGAGCAGTAGTATCAAACAAAATATTGAAATCGAGAAATTTCACCCAAACACCTCTATTTGACAGTACTGAAAAAGTGGTCTGGCAATATAAGGTCCGTTTTCATATGGACGGTCACATCATGTGATGTGACTACGTTTTTCCAGACGAAATCATCCATTTTGTATCCTAACCTAAGAATAATCATCGATGCTTGTCGGTATGTGACCTATCTCAAACTTTTCCTCATTTTCGCATCTTGGTATTTAATTTTGTATTTGCCAGGACATATTATTGTTTGCTTTTTCGTTTAGTACACGTCACGGAATTCATACGAGTCCTACGCTCTGTCTGAGCAAACAATTTTCAATTAATTTCATTTCGGTACCAATACAGAGACACTCAGTCATACGCATACACACTTTTCTATACTCTATTAAATCAGGATACCTTAACAAAAACGAATGCACATTAATAAAATGCAAACATTGATACGAAAATTTTTGCTTTTATTGACCGAAAGAGGTCCTGATATGCCTATTATAACCCTCCGTCAAGTAATCCATTGAGAAAATTCTCTCAATAATTTTAAGCATTTCCCTATGGAGACCAAAACAAATTCCGTGCTATATGACAGCGAGCTATTTCGAATGTTGAGAATTATCCGTAAGGACTTCTTTCCCCTAAACAAATGGAAAATATTTCGACTCCCCGAAAAACAAATATTTTCGCAAAGACGATGCTCATGATTATGATGATGATGACGATGACGACGACGACGATGATGACGACCTTTGATGGTTACGATCAGTGTCATTATGTCGGCATATTGCAACTTTCAGAGTTAAGTGCCGAATCAAGAAATAGAGAGGCAGCAGGAAAAAAAACAATCGGATTAAATTAAGGACAAGACATCGTTTCATGTAAATCTCCTTCAAGGATGTAATTAACTCTCGACATTCACTTTAATATTCCAGAGCAAAGTTAAAATAACATTTCCGTTCGATGCGACGAATCCGAATTTGGAGTATTTCTGATACTGAAGAACTACCACCACCCTGCATAGTATCCACTTTATACATACCACCTGCATATTTCATCTGTCAGACTGTCTTTCTTTAAGCGCGACAGACTGGTAATTGAGAACTACTCTACTCCTGTCAACGAACTAATTATATTAAAGCCGCAGAGAATAAAGGAATCTAGCGTCTTGGCGCACTTTTCTTCTACGTCTTCGTTCTCTTATATTCTTTTAAGTCGCGAACATCAACCGACAACTCTATACACAGTCCAAAGTCTGTTGGTCTTCTTCACGTTTCTTCAACGAAAATTAGTTTTCTCTTTGCAATTTCTTATACATTTTTTTTATTCTTTTGAAAGGAAGAAAAACTATAAGGAAGATGTTTGGCGAAGACGATAACGACAACGTCGACGACGAAAGACGGCGCCTGTTTACATTTTACACTATTTCCAAACTGGGATTTTATCCTTCAGGGAATTTTCATTTTAAATGAGTCGAAAAAAAAAGAATTTACGAAAAAAATGTAGAATTATACTTGAAAAAAAAGGGAAAGGACTAAAGTTTTACTTCTTTGGTGAATAATAGAAAACGTATACTTTCTCCGCGGAATAACTGAATATTGAGTAGCATAATATATTTCAAGAAGGCTTTAAGTAAATTTATCCGGTGCCAGATGTCACGCGAATAATTTTATCAAAGTAACTTCTTTCTTCTTCTTCTTTTTTTTTTTAAATAATAATTTTGTTTTGAGTTTGTGTAATGGGGAAATTGAATTCTTTTATAATTGAAGAACTTTAAAAATTTTTGTAACAAAGTTTAAGGTTACGTCTTTCCATCGAAATGCGATCTTTCAAAGTTAGCGTTTTTGGGCCATATTGCCGCTTTTACAACAAAAGCGCATAAAAAACGCCTTCAATAGTGGCGCACGGATATGCCGAAAACGATTCTAAATTGAAAAGTACAACATTTTTGAGAAAAATCATAAAAACACCTTTTTGATAGGTATGTGATCCTTAAGGTACGTCCAGACGATGCCTAATTTTCATGCGCTTAGCGCATGCTTTCTTTAACAAAAAAGCGCAAGCAAAACGCCTTCAATAGCGCAGAAGCAAATCATCCTAAATAGCGTACAAGCAAAGTTTTCCGACTAGCTAGGGTGTAGCCTAGTGGGTGGCGTTTGGTCTTGTAATGCGAAGGTCGTGAGTTAAAAATTCGGTCGACGCAATATATAATTCCAGCATATTTCCTGTTTGGATATACATACATACCTTGGTCACCTCAATCTACGAAAATAAGAAATTCGTAGATACAGGGTTGTGCGGTGGGAGCAACCCTTCCACAATAAGTAATGAAAAATGTTAATGAACCTGAATGTCAGGAGGCCAAGGTCCGATTTGGGCTGTAGCCTCATTGTAGAAGAAGAGAAAGTTCTCTGACTGATATGGGGATCACGTACGCTATTGGGGACGATTTTCTTGTGCGCTATTTAGGACGATTTACTTGTGCGCTATTGAGGACGACTTGCTTGTGCGATTGATGGCGGTTTGCTTGCACTTTTGTTGTAGAAAGCATGCGCTAAGCGCACTAAAATGTGGCATCGTCTGACGTAGCTTAAAAATCATCTACCTAACAAAAAGGATTTTTCCAGATTTTTCCTAAAAATATTGTACATTTTTATGTTCAACTTATTTCAATTGAGAATGGTTTTCGTTTAGTTTTCGGCATATCCGTCCGGCGATTTTTCGGTCTGTTATTCAGAATTTTACAAACTTTAGGCCTTAAATACAAAAGAACTAATGCTAACGATTGTGTTGGATGGAAGAGGATGAGAGAGGGAGTTTGGTTTGCACGATCGATGGCTAGCACGGCTTAGCTCGTCGACAACCGGTTTGGATCGTTGCCATTTCCGCCATTACGCAAATTTCGTGCAGCTTGTAGTCGTGCCATAAATATTGATACAAGTAGTAAACGCGCCTTTTGCGGCTGATAACCTAAACGCAGCCAAATGATATGTTGCAAGTTTTGACAGTCTTCAAATGCGCCAAACCATTTCAGTTGGAATGGTCCGTCAAAGAGAACCGTATTGCTCTTCATAGTGTGAAATTTTGATTTATTAAATTCGTTGAATATTATGCATGTTTACTGTTAAGTTATTGGCTGATACTGGAAATGTAAACGACCATAAAAGATCCGGCTGGCTTCGCATAGCTCGTAAGCCACAGGCCATCAATGTTGCCAGGTCGCGAATCAATCGAATTCCTGTCCGCAGACAAAAAATCATGGCTCGTGAAAAGGACTTAGCGCTGCGAACCATGATCCGCATCGTTAAACAAGATTTGGGACTTTGGGGCTTTCAAACGACAAACACCGCTGAATTAAAAAAAGTCGGAAAAAAATCAAGACCCCTGTTATCGCTATACGGCAAAGAGAATTGCAAACAAAAAATCCTGTTTAATGACGAGTTTTGGGGGAGAGAGATGGAAGTGCCGATGGACATTATTTTTGAAGTGCTGAAGGTTGTACTTGCTTGGAAATATGCCAGCAGGCAATGCGTTCCAAAGTCTGGACGTTCAGGGGACGAATGACTGTCTATATTTCTCTGTACGAGTAGGAATAGGGTTGATGGTAAGCTCGTGCGCGCGTTTAGCTTGATTGTGGAGGAAACTTTTAATAAGCAGAATGATAGGGTGTATGCACGATCCTCCAAGGAAGCCAGTTAACTGGTGGATTGAACGAGGTAATTATCCCTATGACGGCGTCATTTCCTTATATTTTTGTGAAAAGCATGTTAAAACAGCGGCAAAAAACAATGAGCGAGACATTTTAAGGAATGTAGTGGAGCCCTTGAATCAAACCATGTTCCAGAACAAACCGTGGATATTCCAACAAGACTCTGCGCCCACTCATAAGGCCAAAACAACTCAACATTGGCTTGAAAATTATGTAACTGAGTTTATTAGTACTAAATATTGGCCGGTAGCCAGCTCAGACCTTAATCCGCTCAACTACAAATTGTGGTCAGTCTTAGAGAACATCTGTAAGTCTGTAAAAGACGTCACCACAACCTGAAGTCATTGAAACAGGCGTTGGTAGTAGCTGTGGACCATTTTCTCATGAATATCGTCCGTACAGCGATCGATGAGTGCCCTCAGACTTCGGTGCTGTATTAAGGCTAATATCGGCTATTTTGAAGCACAAGATCTAACAGGGAGAAAATCTGTACAGTGCTAAGTTTAACTATCAGAAGAGGATTGGGGGCTAGGACTTAACGCTTAAATTACGATGTGACTGAAGCAGGGTTTCCGCTGAGACGACTTACTCCTACATGGGGTAACTCCACTGCCTTGTTTCATAACTTTTGGCAAGTGTTCCCTCAATCTTCTACCTGAAAATTCCTGAAAAGGTGATGGGAGTGCCGTGTCCAAAATTTGAACGTTTTGTGACAATGTTCATCAAATTTTTATTTCATTCTGCCACAGTAATTCATTTTTTATAATAAATTATTAACTTACTCCTTTATCTTAAGGGGTTATATGCACTTGCGACTTGGCTAAAACTACGGTTATGTTTAAGATTTTTTTTCATGCATAACACTGAATTTTATTGAAGAATCATGCCATATCTTTAAAAGTATGACATTTTATCTATATTGTGTGAAAACTTAGTTGAAAAATTTCAAACCGTAAAAAAGTTACAGCCGTTTGGTGAATGTTTTCACAGTGCATTTCGAATTGAAAGAAAAAGATTTCCGGATTCTACACTGTTACGCTTTATTATTCGTGACGTTTCGGTCTCTACTGAGAGTTTGATAAAGGTCTCAGCAGAGACCGAAATGCCACGAATAATAAAGCGTAACAGTGTAGAATCCGGAAATCTTTTTCTTTCAAGTTACAGCCGTTTTCCTGGGACGTGTTTTTGTTGACACCAATTAAAAAACATAACAGGGCTACGATTGCGCGTAAAGCGCAATCTTACGATACTCTAGATGAAATAGAATTTTTTGTGATCCCAAGAAATTTTGTAGGGGGAGTGTTAGAAGCGGTGATACCATTGAACTAATTTTTTCCCCATCATGCTAAAGTAGCTATAAAAATGTTTTGTACAAAATGCTTACTCCAAAAATTGAATAGGAGCTGAGAAAATTAATGTGTTAGATTTAGTGAAAATGTGCAGTTTGTATGGGAGGTGGTAGAAAGAGTGGGGGGATTTTAGTAATTTTTTCAGAAATAACTAAGAATATCATAAAATTGACATTCCTTAAATTTTAGACCAGTAACATTCATACTTTTCAAGAAAATAGATTTTTTGTGAAGTTGTGAAACTGTGTCATATTGTATGGGAGGGGTTAGAAGCAGTAAAGCTAATCAAATGTTTTTTTCTGATCTTAGTGATAATGCTAAATAAGTATTTATCACAAAATATGAGCTCGATAAATGTTATATGTTCTGAGAAAATCGGCTTAGAGCATTTCATGAAAAAGTGTAGTTTGTATGGGAGGGGATGGAAGGAGAAGGAGGACGCAAATAATTTTTATACTGTATATTGAAATCATTATAAAAGTAATAAATCCCAAAATTCAGGCCAATAGCTTTTATACTTTTCGAGCAAATACATTTATAGTCGAATTGCGAAATTGTGCCATTTTGTATGGGAGGGGGTAGAAGGGGTGAAGCTAATCGTCTAATTTTTTTTAGCCTTACTAACAATTTTAAATAAATATTTAGTGCACAATTTCAGCTCGCTAAATTTTATACGCACTGAGTAAATTGGCTTAGAGTAATTCACGACAAGTACAGTTTGTATGGGAGGTGGTAGAAGGAGCGAAAGAACACACATAATTTTTTTATGGTAGATTGATATTATCATAAAAGTAATATATTCCAAATTTCAGGCCAATAGCTTTTATACTTTTCGAGCAAATCCGTTTATTGTCAAATTGCGCATTCATGTCATTTTGTATGGGAGGGGGTAGAAGGGGTGGAGCGATTTGGCCCATTCACGAACTTGACCTTACTTTTTTGCTAAAAATGACACACACAAATTCTTAGCACTATAGCTCAAAGCTTTCGATAGTTATGCTGTAGACAGACGCACAGACAGACAGACGGACAGACGGTCACTCGGAATCGAGATTTTTGAGCGACAACAAATATTTCTGTACCCTTGGCGGCTCTGTGCGAGCGTTATTTCTTAGCGTTACAAACGGTAAGGCAAACACAATATACTCTCAGATTTCATCTAGAGTATAAAAAATTTTTTCCTTAAAGTAGATAGATAAAACTCATGCTTATCTGGCCGGAATTTAAAAATTAAATTTGCTCGGATCGTGGCAGTCTCTGGAATAAAAATTGCTCCGTACTTTTGTTTAAAAAAAAACTGCCAGTTATCGAAAAAACAGCTCGATAAGTACTAGAGTTTGAAAAATAACTGTGCAAAACCAGATTCCGATTGGTCCAGAAGTCGTGGATATGGTTCTGGTACCGATTTTGAAAACACTGTTTCGAGAAAAACGCGTTTAAAGTTTTGAGTCATCTCATAGTCGTTGTTCACCCTGTCGGTTACACAGCGTCATTACTCCGAATTTCTTTATGAAATTGTCAGGGTAGACACTCAAAGAATTCTACTTTCGAATGATCACTTTTTTAAAAAATGCATTTTTTTGAACTACTAACGTGTATGTAACCCCTTAACTTTAGATTGAAATTCGTTTCAGCTCCACTACAATTCCAACACTTCTGCCTTTTCTAATTACTACGACTGAACTGAGGTTGGAATTTAATTCTTACTTTAAGTGTAGAGTTTGTATCGATCCCTTTACGTGAGTCGCTACCGTATAGGTGCAGACTCAAGGTTGTTTTAAGCAACGTGGATTGTTTTTGAGACGAAAATCATTAACGCCCCTGAAGGTAGCAGTCTTTACCAATTGCAACTTTGGCATTCATACTGCTGGATGTGATACCTTCTAAATCTCTGCCAGTTTATCGGTCATGGAACCAGATTGGAAAACGCAACTCCACGTCGAGCTTTTTCGCGATGTGGGCCACCACAGCTACCATCGCCGAGGGTGGAAGCAATCTTCTATGGGCTCCCCGACTTCCATGGTATCAGCAAACCTCTGGTGGGGCTTTGTAGCCGGCTGAGTTTCTTGCAACTCGTGATTTGTCGCACACCTCAGATACGTGGGGACGGCGCTCTCCAAAAGGTGATACCGGAACGACCTAGGTCGTTCACCCTGTATCTGATGACCGAAGTTATTCCTGCCTTGCGTGAGAAACATGTAACATTAAGGGGACGGACAATACAGCACAATAGGTCCATCAGGACGGCTCGTCAGTCGGAACCTCATTCAGGTGGAGAGTAAAACAACTAGACCAGTCTAGTTACCCACCGGCCCCACAGAGAAAGCGCTATCCAGCCATTTCCAAGGGAAGCGGGTGGCGGCTAGCTCATAGTGGCTTCCCTCCCTCTTCTTGAGTTCTTGAGCAAGTGCGATGCTCCGTTCTTAGATCAGGAGAACCAAGCTGCCATTCGAAGTTCTTTCCTTCTCTTGAAGGTTTCTCTGGTGAACATTTTCACGGCCTTATAGTGCTCCTTGGTAGCAAGCACCTCGCTCACGTCAATCCTTCCGTTTGCCGTACCCAGCCCATGGCATCGAGGTCGCGGATGTCAGCGTATTGGGTGCACTTAGCGAGTATATGCTTCCAATATTCGTGGGAGTTACTACACAGGCAGCTTGCGCTGAGAGCCCCGTCTGATCCCCGCTCGAAGAGGAAGGCATTGAAACTGCCGTGGCCTTTCAGCAGGAGACAGAGATTGAGACCGGGGTCAAAATCTGAGTTCCATCCGGCAAATCCATCGTCGGGTATGAACTGGTGCGTGGCCCGCCCGTTCTTACTCGTCCCCCACCCGTTCTTACTCGTCCCCCACTCGGACATAACATGGACCTCCACCAGGTCGCGACATTCCTGGACGGTTTTACCTGCCACTTGACCATCGGTTAGCATCAGTTTCCTACTCAACGTTCAAATATTTCCAAAACGTATAAAATTAATTGCAGAAATTTAAACTCTTGTAGTTCAAATAATCTAAAATTTTTATGGTTGTCAAAATAAACTTAGGGGTTCACATTTTAATGCGCAATGCACAGTTAAATCGACATGGGTAAGGGAAACAAGTGAAATAGAGGAATTAGCAGGAAAACACAGGATGGAAGAGTTGGAAGTGGTGGTGAACGCTGTTCTTAAACTGTAGGAGTTTGTATTCAGTGGGAAAGAGATTGCATGGTAATGAATTCTACAACACTATCGTCCGAGGGATGAAGGACTGCCTAAACTTCACTGTTCTCCACGGCAAGGTGTACTCGTGTTGGCATGCAGCTTGGTGAGTATTTCGGGGGGCAATACAGGTGGTATTAATGCTTTTAGTTCCTTGCTGCATTCACCATGGAAGTATCTATTGTAAATGCACAATACTCCGATATTTCGACAATGCTCGAGGTAGTCAATTGTGGCCGATATAGCTTCATCTCCAATTATTCGGAATGTATGTTTCTGGATACGGTCAAGTAGAGCCAGATATGATTTTGGGGCCCCAACCTAAACATGCGAGTTGTGCTCAAGACGTGGTCGGATATAAGCCTTATAGATGGTGGCTAATTGGGAAACAGAAAAATATTTCTTACACTTCCGCAGAATACATAGACGCATTAAGAGCAACTTCGTAAATGTGTTGGCTCCAATCAAGGCGATTGTTAAATTTTACACTTAGTAACGTTCAGTTTGCAGAAGGTAAAATCTGTACGTAATGTAAGGACATATTAGCGGCCGACGTCGGAACGTTGTGCTTAAGAGATAAATGACTGCGTTTTTAAGGCATTAAACTTTACTTTGTTTTTCCTGTCACATTCCAAACTAAGGTCAGAATTCAATGACAGTATTGACTAAATACGGCATGAGGCCACTGAAGTTGAACGTGCCTCCGCAGGGGAGTCAAACTGGAAGGTGTTACCCAAAGTGCTGTCATCTGCGAAACTTTTCCCCTGAATACGGGCCAAACTAAACACACACACGAGTACATGTCAAATCTAGGCAGTTATTCATTTTCCGAACGTCAATACTTCGGAACGATTTCCCAGCTAGTCTCTTTCCCAACGAGCACAACCTGCGGTGCTTCAAGAACAATGTCCAGCGTAATTTTCGTCTATCTAAGTTTTACTCGGTGCTGTAAAAAAAAAGGATTAAGTGTAGATGATAGTCGTTTATAAAGACTAAAAATAGGGTAGGTGATAAAACTGAGCCCTGAGAGACGGCGGAATCAATGGAAAAGGGTGCAGAAGTTACTTCATGTAGCACGACTCTAATGTAGTGCTCGGGAAGAAAACTCTCAATCCATTTAAGGAAAGCAACGTCAAAACCATAGACCCTCAGCTTAGCTAAAAGACATTCGTGCCAAACCCTGTCGAACGCTTTAGCAGTGTCAAGAGCAACTACATGACGTTCTCCGAACTTTTGGATGTAGGAGTTCCAACGCTCGGTAAGTCAAACAAGGAGATCGCCAGTAGAATCACCTGAGCGAAATTCATATTGGCGATCATGCATGAGATTTTTATCCACAAGAAAGTTGACTAGCCTGCAGCAGTTTCAATTACTTTTGAAAGCACTGAAGTAATGGCTATGTGTCGATAATTAGCGGGGTTCGCTTTGCTTCCATTCTTAGGAATGGCTGAACATTCGTGACCTTTCAAATCTGAGGAAAGCACCCTGAAGAGTATGAAAGATGAATGAGATTACGAAGAGGTTTAGATAGAGAGAAAGCGCAGTTTTTAAGGATAATGGGTGGGATGCCATCTGGCCCAGCAGACTTGTGAGTATTGAGCTCCTGCAGGATTCTGGAAATGACCCTAGTTTGAAAGTGAAACCCGTGTCCGGTAAGTACGGAGGACTCTGATTCGACGGTGGAAGCCTTGAGTTTCTTGCGAAGATTGCCAAAAGATTTGCTTTTTCAACTGATTCAACAATGGTTCGGTCGCCATCGAAAAGGGCAGGTGTTGCAGACGTTCTGAAATTGTTATTAACAGATTTCACAAATGACCAGAAAGATCTTAAGTTCTTGGGATTCTCAATGGTATTAAGTCGACGTTTCTGGTCATGTTCAAATTTAGCACGCTTTGAGATTTCATTACAGGTGTTTCTTGACATTTTTAATGAGTCCCTATTTTGTACAGTCGTATTGCTGGTAATTGCTTCAAGGCACTCATTGGTAAACCACGAATCTTTCGAAGGTTTGATCCTTTTTAGATGCATGGAATAAAAAGCATCATGCCCTTTATGATTATTTCGGACACAAGTTGTGCGATGACATCCAATCAAAGGCACGGTAGAATGCATTAAGAGCCTGCCAGTTGGCTTTCTTATAATGCCATATCGTTCTACGAGGTGTCTTTTTAGTCGGTGGATTTGATGCTGAGATGGGAAACTGTGCTCGAATCATAAAATGATCAGATTTATCAACTGGAGTCAACAACGAGACATCATATTTTAGTGGGTGGGTCGTTAAAAAAGGTCAAGGAGATTTGGATATGAGTTGGGTTGTCTACCAGCTGTGCTAAACTGTTGATAGATGCGAAGAGCTCATCCAGCAAACAATTTAACGAGCGCTCGCAAATAATGATCTTAAAACGAGCATGAAATGATGCAAAATAAATAAACTGCCTCATCATATTAAGCAAACCAAGCAAAAAGAGTCGCACAACGTCGAATTTGCTATGTACAAGCAGTTATCATTTCACCATGCGCATTATCATAGTAAAAAATGATTTTGAATCGATATATCAAAATATTGCAAACGCAAACGACGAAAAAACGAGTTCGCAGAGATATCCGCGTATGTTTGTGGGTGTGTGTGTTCGTGAAATGTTCAAAGTTGTAACAACAGAAACAGAGCAAGAAGCAATTGTGAACTTAGAAGATCTCTCTTGTTTAGCTTTAAAAGTCAAGTTCCTTAATAAATCGTTTATGAATCGTTTACGACATTTATTAATGAATTCAAATAAAAATCAATAACAAAACATTAATGATTCATTGATAATAATTATATACTTGCTAACATACTCGTTTCTTGTAAGCGTTTTACAATTCATCAATGAATCGTTAAAAGTAATTCATTAACGAATGTCCATTTAGTCCGCTTGATGAATCGTTAATGATTCGTTAACGATCAAATCGCTCGTTAATATAATTCATTAACGATTCTTTAATGAACTCTTTTATTTGCTGGACAGCGTCTTGACCCGGCTGGTCCGTATGCGTAGATTGTTTAAGCCAAGCAGCTTTATGACAAATCGCGCGCGACAACAATCGCAATTTCAGGGTAGACAGCATATATAGCGTGAATAGCAATTGATAGATTATCAAATTATAGGACAAAACCGGTTCTCTTCCTCAAGGCGTGATCCTGAGCCTTTAGTTGTCACCAGGACTTGTTTATTCCTCCGGCCTCCTGTTCAACTGTTTGCTTCCATACGCTACATTGTCGACCAGCCCGATATCTTCGTTGCGGATTATAAGAGCTTGTTTGCGATGTTTCGCTCTGGTCTCCTCAAAGTTTGACCACTTCCACTTTTGAATCTCAATGTCCATCCAATTGTACTCCAAAGTTCGTCATTGGCGATTACTTCTGGCAAAAATATCCCTAAATAAATAAATAATTGTGTTAATAGTTCGACACTGTATGTGTTATTATTACCCGGATGTCGTAAATAGTTAAAGATCGGAAGGAGAGAAGTTGACGGATAATCTTCTTCGTCTTCCGCCACGCCAGAACTGTATGCACATTTAGTATACAATTACTCGAAAGAAACCGATATCTAAATTACTATCGTAAATATAAGACTCTATATCTATATTTTCGAAACCCTCTGGCATTGTCGAATCAATGCTATATACGCTTAGTTTTGGTTTGAAAATATTTTCTTCCCGTGAAATTTATCATTCAGAAGAGATTCGCATGAAAACAAGTCGTTTATAACGCAAATCTCCAATTTCACTTGACATTTCGTAGAAATCAATAAACGCCACGTACGCCCAAACAACTTTCAAACTTTCAGAAAGTAAAATTGGTTCCCACCGACGACGGATGCAAACTTCTATTCAACTGAAAATGATCAAAGCTGAGCCATAAGTCAAGTGGGTATCATTCACCTCGTGGTGGCAATCACTAGGTCGAGTATATTTCACTTGAACGTTGATTTGGCGATGATTTCTTCACTTAATATAGCCTTGAGCGTATTCGCACGTGCAATCCTTGTCACCCGTTTCCCACCTAAAAAAAAAAAAAGAAGGCTGAAACATAAGTACATCTACTCGATGTCACAATTTGAAAGTAACATCTGTCACTATTGAGATTTTAGTGCGCAACCCCCCTTTAAAATTCGATTCGTATCTGTTCAAGTGGTTGGTATCGAATCAAATCAGGACAACCAAAATCGAATTTACACCGCCATCTTTAATCAGAAATGCTAATATCCAAGAATTTTAGTACGTGCATTATTTATTTGCGTTACGCATTTTCTTTTTTTATTGTTATAGCGGCTGGCAATAAGGTTTCTGCAACAAGAGCTCAGAACGCTGGTATCTATAGTGAAACGTGAATCCTGCCATTCTACAAATGCGGTTCGTTGTTTTGAATCATCCCTTTTTTTTGTACCGGCGTTTATCCGAAAATCCGAATTCATCTCACGTAGAGATGGCGCATGCTTATTGTCTGTATCGGCGTATCCTTTAAGAGCATGCTGCCTGTTTCAGTTGTTTTAAGTCCCTTCTGGCTCTAACAATTTTTTATGATCATTTTACACTACGGCTGGATACCGAGTACAGCGGGATGGTAGAAAATATAGGGACAGTATGCGTAACAATATTTTTCATAATTCATGAGGTTTATTCGTTATGCAGAATGTGGAACGAGCGGACAATGCTACAGTCCTATCTGTCATTCTGATGGAGTGGCAAATTTTGGGTGGTTCGGTTTTCTACTTTTCTTGTAGAGTGTGTTTTTCGTTTCGGTATGTTCCAGTAAGGTACTACAATTAAGTTTGAAATCCTGGCGTGCTAGCTATGTGTAGAAATTTTGCAGTACTGTGCGCTTACAGCTGGGATTTTTTTTGTAGGGTTTATGGTGGTTGGTTGGGTGCTTTTATGCATATACTCCGAGATTTAATTTTAAAGGTGTTAAAGGTTGGTGCAAAGTTTGGGGGATCTGAATGGAATCGGCAATAGCTGAGTCATATTTATTATTTATAATGCTTAGTTGTTAAAACTATCATTTTTTTTTTACGTAGCACAATTTAGGGGTTTACCCTTTGATGCAATTTACACAGTCATGCCGGTACAGAAGGAAAAAAAGGAGTTAAGGTTAAACGGGATTAAAAGGAGGGAAAAGTCTGAAATTCTGGTGAACGTCGAAGGTCGTGTGACAATTAGAATACAGCTTCTGGCAATGCATCCCAAAGCTTAGAAGTTCAGGGTATGAATGACTGTCTATATTTCACTGTCCGGGAAGTTGGAACTTTGAAGCTATGCGAGCATTTCTAGGAAATATGTACAGAGGTGGACTAAGTTTGGCAAGTTCCTCACTGCATTTACCATGAAAGTAGCGGTAGTAAATGCTTAGTAATTCAACATTTCTGCGATGCTCTAGGGAGACTTTAGAAACCGTGTTGGCTTCATCTCCAATTTGTCGGACCGCCTGTCAAGGAAATATGAGAAAGATGACTGGCCTGTGTTTTTGAGGTGTTGAGCTCTACTCTATTTATCCTGCCCCATTACAAGATCAGGTTCAGGTCAGAGTTCAATGAACCAAATAGTTCGACACGTTAAGATGCTACCGGGACACGGTGAGCGCTAGTAATCGAGTCGATCTCATAGATGTTATCCAGGGTACTGTCATCTGCAAAATAATGTTTCGGATTGAGCGTTGACGACAGAAGGTCATTGATAACAATAAGAAAGAGTGTGGTTTATAACAGATCCTTGGAGGATTCCGGAATTTATGGGAAAGGGGGAAGATGCTACGCCATTAAATACGACTTATATGGCGCGTTCAATCAATTTTACAAGGTTATTATTAAGGCTTTGAGCTTCACTAGAAAACATTTGTGCCAAACTCTGTCAAACGCTTTAGCGATGTCAAGTGCCAGAACTTGACCTTCGTCAAATTTATGAATTCAAGAGTTCCAAAGATTAGTCACATATGTATACCAAAAGTTCACCTGTAGAACGTCCGGAACGTAATCCGTATTGGAAGTTCTTGAAGATAGCGGACTATTTTGGGATTCACAACCGTCTCCATTACTTTGGACAGAACGGAAGTAATAACGATGGGGCAGTAGTTGGTGGGTAACGCTTTGTTTCCTTTCTTGGAAATCGGCGGAACATGCGCCACTTTCCACGTGCGTGGACAGTGCCTAGAAGAGTAAGAGAGATGGAATAAATCGCGCAGAGGTTTATATAGAGACGTAAAACAATTTTTAAAGACTAAGATGGTAATACCATCGGGACCTGCAGATTTCTAAACATAGAGCTCACGAAGAATTATGGAGATATGTCGTTTGCATAAATGAATCTCAGGCAGCCTGGCATTTCGTGCGAAACTTGCTGCAAGAAGACTGGTTTTTTCAACAGGATGGACTACAATTCGGTTCCCATCTAGAAGAAGTGGTGTAGATAATGTTACATGATTATTGTTGACCATTTTAACAAATGACCAAAAAGATCACGTTTCGAAAATCTTCCGTCGAAGTTTTTGATCGTGTTGAAACTTATCACATTTCAAAATGGACTTGCAGCTATTTCTTGACACGTTGTTAAGAGATCTGTTGGCAAACGTATGGATTGCTCTTAAGAATTTGAAAATATTTTATCTTGTTCCGGATGGCCATAAGACAATCTTTAGTGAACCACGAATCCTTCGACAGTTTGATCCGTTTATAACTAGAGGGTATGAGGAGTTCCATACCCTTAAGGATAGTTTCGGCTGCAAGCTGACAAGCTGTATCACAAATATTAGACTTGAAACACAATTTCCAATTAAAGGCCCTGAAAACTGCTTTAATGCTCCCCAATCTACGTTTTTGTAATACCAGTTGTTTTGGTATCACTTAAAATTGTATGTTCTCCGTAAAAAACATAATTTTCGCAACATTTCTATTTCTCAATGTTGCTATTGACCGCACGGTGAAATGCCACGGCTTCTTCGTAAACAATTTAGTGCGAATTAGTGATGGTCACTATCGGTTGTTTTTATTATCGATAGTCAACTGAACTATCGAATAACTATTGATAGTTTTTATTCGAATGAAATTGTCGATTGTTATTCGAATAAAAACTATCGATAGTTATTTGAATGGTCTATCGTTAGTTATTGGAATGAAAGCTATTGAAACTTTTAATAGTTATTTGAGTAAAAACTTGCGGATTTTAGTTTCTTTCAATAAAAAGGCAACACGACCCGATTGATTGAACAATATCTATACTACAAGTGAATTAAAGGAACAAATATTCTATCGGGAGTATAAATTGAAAAGGCGGGTTTTTCAATAGATGGCGCTAACAGTAAATGTTGATTAACAATGGCGGATCAGAAACGCCACATGGTAAACGTAGGCATCTGTCAACAACTCCTTATCATAAGATTTGTGAAGTTTTATCGGCGTCATATACTTTTTTGTGCGCGAATATGTCGAAATTTGAGCCAAATAAGCGTCATTTGCGGAAGTTTTGCTTTTTGCCTTCAATTCAAAAAATTGCGGTTGAGGCGCGTCAAATGATTGTTGAAACTTTTGGTGAGGGTGTGTATCGTGAGTGGTATCAACGTTTCGAGAGCGGTGACTTTAACGTCAACTACGGGCATGGCGGTGTAAGAGAGTCAATTTTGGTGGTATATCCTGTGCTGTTGAAACCGAGTGAAACTATCAGGGGAAATAACTATCGGCTACAATTGATGCCTTTGAGCCAAGAATTGAAGGAGAAAGGATCCAGAGTACCAAGAGACACGACAAAGTGATCTTGCTGAACGACAACGCTCGGCCACATGTTGATTAGGTTGTGGAAACCTACCTAGAAACTCTGAAATGAGACATACTACCCCACCCGCTGTATTCTCCAGACACCTCCCCTTCTGACTACCACCTATTCCGATCGATGATGCATGCCCTGGCTGAGCAGCACTGCTATTCTTACAAAGAAGTCAAAAATTGGGTCGATTTGTGGTTCGGCTCAAGATAAGAGCAGTTTTTTTTATGGGGAACCAACAGTAGATGTAGTAGTAGAATCTGTAACATTAGTTGATGTCGATGATAAGAGGTTAAGCAACGAGAATTGGCTTCGAGTTTTGGGCTGCTCTATCCCGCAAACTTCACCGTCTTTATCATGAACGATAGGATGTGTTCGTTTTATATCCTTCTACCCCTTCTACAATGACGCTACAGCCCAAATCGGACCTTGGCCTCCTGACATGCAGGTTCCTTAGCATTTTCATTACTTATTGTGGAAAAATTGTTAGTCCTTCGCACAACCCTCTTTTTACGAATTTTTCACTTTCGTAGAATGAGGTGACCAAGGTATATCCAAGCAGGCAATGTGTTGGAATTATATATTGCGCCGACCGTGATTTGAACTCACGACCTTCGCATTATAAGACCAACACTCTACCCACTAGGATACACCCTAGCTCGTTCGTTTTATACGGTCATTCATATTTGAGGTATTTCAACTGAAGTCTTTTTTGCATAATTTCCACTTACTTTCGTCAGTCCAACTTTTTCAAAATTATTCCAAACACAATTTTTTTAAACTACTAAATACTATTAGCCGGAACAAAAAATAGATAATTATATTATATTTTAATTAAAAGTACACGGAAAAATAATTACAATAAACCTAATAATTTGTGAGTTCTTTATCACTATCTATTATCACTATTGTTGCGAGCTAGAGGTTCGCCGGGATTTCAAGAAAAACACAATTCGTTTAAAAATAAACGATAATTTATTTATTTGCACGTTTCACTTTAATTCGCACTTTTAATTTAATTCTTACTATACGGCACCACTGTTATCGCGTTCTTGTAACGGTTCACGTTCTCTCGCAGATGTTGCTGAACTGACCGCTGCTGTCTGAAAGTTGCGGATATTTGTACCAAATCTCCCAGACAGGTGTCGTTGGGTGTGTGTGTGTGTCTAGACTATTCTAGATTGCCTACATTTTGGAGTATACGAGAAGTTGCTGGAACTTTGTTTCTGGCTTTTTACATGTTGGGGGACTTTTCTTGTATATTCCAGAAAGAGCAATTACGTGGTTGCCAGACCTATAACACTATTATAGTTTAGTTGTATAGCTTAGCGATGTTTTAAAGTCAAATTTGAACTGTGAGACCGAAATTTCTGTTAGGCTTATCAAAAGAGAACAGTCAATTTACTCGAATACCATGTATCTAAAATCGCATAAATAAATATGAATAATGCATCAGGTTCCTTTGCTTGCGCCTTAACATCTGTGCACACTTTCTATTTTTACGCAAAGTGTGAATTTTCACAAGGGTTGATTTCATTTGGATTGAAAATCCGTCAGTTGTGAGAACAAGAAAACTGTTTGAAACCTTTTCACCATCTGCAATATTTTTACTAAGCACCATTATAAAATTTTAACAATTCTTCACCATTGAAATGATAAGAATCGAATTTCACAGGACTGCTAGTGTGCTGAGAGTTCATATTATGTGCTATGGGAACTTCCTAGCAAACAATTTTATTAGGGTTTGCCAAAAACGATGTAAAAATGAGAGTGCAATATGCCTTATAATAAATATTTGCATCTGGACATATGAAACCGATTAGGTTTAATCTTTGTACCATACACGCGTTAATGTAAGCAAATGAGATCACACCTCAGCAATTCGAGAGATCATGTCGAACTCAAATTTTCTCAGTATTCAAACAATAATTCAATAGTCGCATCTACTCCATAGTCATTTTCATTCATACAAAAAAGTAATTTCAAAGGCACTATCGATAAAAATGATCATTTATTCGAAAAATTATTTGATAGTAATTTTCATTCGTTCGGAAAGTTATCCGATAGTCCCTATCGATATTAAATACTATCGAATAACTTCTCGATAGTTATTTGATAGTGCCCATCACTAGTGCGAATATGAAACGTATTATATATTCCAGGAAGTATTCCCAAATAAACTTGACACGCTGCAGTTTATTTAGTCTTTTTTCTTTAATCTAGAGTACAACTTCTGTATCCAACTCAATAATCGATGCATCTAGCATCGATTATTCTTCTGTTGTGACATTGTTCTTTTGTATGTGCGATGGTAAAAGAGGTGGACAAGAGCAACTGGTAATTGCAATAAAATTAGTTGAATTTTTAGTTGTGGTATTTTAAAGGAGGTGGCAAATGGGTTCTGTTCATTAATTACTATTTTTATGACAAATCAGATGCAGAATATATTTTTACTTTAAAATTAACGCACTATTGAAGCTTCCAGAAAAAAAAGTTCCTTTAAAGAAATTTATTCACACTAAATTGAATTTAAAATTGTAGGGAGTCTTACTACATGTCTGCTCAAAGTTATAGTTAATTTTTTTTTTACCATACACCTGTTTTGTTCTCCCTTTTGTCGACAAAAAAAAGGACTCTCCTTTGAATATGACAAGTATTGAATCCTGCTTTCGGTCAATTATGCAAAACCCTTTCACATGAATAAATTTTTAATGGCACTCATACACACATGATTTTGTTCGGATTCGTTTTCCGCGCCATACATACGTTACGCTCATGCCACACATAAACGATTGCCGAAATATACGTAACCATCCTGGCTGAAAAGGATACAACTGTATAAAGGCTGCGTTCACTTACATCGGCTCGATGAAACAGCATTTCACTTTAATTGGGTCATAATTGGTATCCCATAATGACCCTATCTACAAGCTCGACACCATATAAAATGATAAATTTGTTGCATTTCTCGTTCAATTATCGCTACGGTCATACCATATGCCTTGTCATGCCTGTAACTCGTGCTTTTGCAATCGATATGTCCATGCTAAAAGCAATTAACTGATTTGCCCTTTATCAATTAGTTTTAATAAATTTATCAGCCTTATTAAATTTGTTTGTATTTTTCGATTTCTATTAATTTCAGGTCAGCGCAGAAAAGAAAAAAAATCACATCTTCGATCGACATGTTGTCTTCAACTTTTCACATGCAGACTATTAGTGATCTCCGAAGAACATATCCTCGGTGATATTGTGTTAAATTTCCGGTGATAAATTTTGATTGGGAGTTTTGCGCGGAGGTTCTTGGAGGATTCGAGTCCAGAATTCAGCGATCGTTGAATTCAATCGTGACTCGATCGCTAGAAAAAAAGAAGAAGAAAAAGACTCATCAACATTATCGTTATTACGCATCAAATTGATGTGGGAAATGATGGATAGCGATATTCAGTGCGATGAATGCGGGGGAGTGGGTCCACCACCGAAATTTATGATTCCACCACCGCCGCGACCGCCATTCATGCAGGAATTGACAAAATGTTCGGAGGAAGATGGCTGGATGGATTACGATATGTGCGAAGCAATACCGGTAAGTTCTTATGTTTTTATCTCCTACATATTTTTCTTTCTTAATATTTCAATCAATTTCAACAATTTGTTGATACTGAAATGTTCACGATAACCAAAAAGACAACACAGAATTATGATTGGGCGTAAAGCCTGCAACTTTTTGTTTCGTCATTTTGCAAGTCTTTCCTAGTATCCTTTGTATTTTTAGTCCTGGCTCTTTGCACTTAGAATACAGCGAGCGAACATTTGACTCTAATTCCGGATGGCTGTATCGATGACTTCAGATGTTAAACAGCTCCTACTGCAGAACTTTACCTTCCCCATCTTCTAGTGCAGCTTTTTAAGATGTCATTTATTAGCACCAGAAACAAAACTATGCAGCCTTGTTTAACACTCGTTCGCACAGAAAAGCTCTCGGAGAGCTCTCCTCTATGTAAGAGGCAACATCTTGCATCTTCGTAGGACTCTTTAATCATTGCTGTAATATTTTCTAGAATACCTCTCCTACGTAAAACATTTCACATGTTATCTCGCTTAATGATGTCAAAAGACTTGTCCAAAAACGTAAGATGTAGTTGCGAACCTATTTCGGCGGACTGCTCCAATATTATTCGAACAGTATTAGTATGGTATATGCAAGGCGACCCTTTACGAAATCCAGCCTGATAAAATTCGGAAGTGCTCTCTTCAATGTCACTGAGAACTACCTTAACGGATTTTCACAATGAAACCCTTCTTCCATATCTTCCTCTATTCCACGCCTCAGTAAAATGTGGGACGAGTATATCAGTTGAACATCTGACTTGACCGTGAAGAGTAGTGTTGTGAAAAAAGTAACTATTCGCTACACGAGTATTCGTTATCGACCGACATCCGAAGCAACGAGTACCGACGTAGATTTATACTCGTTACTTAAGTAACGGAATGAGCTTCCGAAAAAGTAACTGAAATCTCAAAACGTTTCGTTATTCGAGTAAAGAATACTCGAGTATTCGTTACTCGAGTTTTTGTTAATCGAGTAATCGTTACTCGAGTATTCGTTACGCGATTATATGTTACTCGAGTATTCGTTACGCGATTATTTGTTACTCGAGTATTCGTCGAGTATCCGGTAGTCGAGTATTCAGTACTCGAGTATTCGTTACTCGAGTATTCGTAACTCGAGTATTCGTTACTCGAGTATTCGTTACTCGAGTATTCGTTACTCTAGTATTCGTTAATCGAGTATTCGTTCCAATACAAAGTACCTATACTGAAAGTAACATTTAGTTGGTTTTTTCATTACATAACAGGAAGGAAATCTATAATTGCGCATAACGCCCTACCGTCATTCCAAAGCAAGAATGAAAAGGAATACTCTTACTCTATCTTACAGTGCTGAAAAATATTGTATTTTTCGTTTCGTTTCTTTCAACACCAAGAATGTCGCCGAGTGGAGTTGTGGCAGAGCAGACAGTCGTTACTAGTATTAGGATTGTGGGATCAAGGATACCAGATTGTGGAATTTTTTAATTTTTATGTGATAAAAGGACTTTGTTATCAATTTGAGGGTTTTTGTTGAAGAAAATTTCGATTCAATAAAAGTTACTTAGTTCACATTGTTGTTTTATTTACGTTAGTGTTTAAAGGGATTTTCTACTTAAAAGAGGGATAATTTAAAAAATCTTTCTTAGCATCATTGATATGATACACGTACTAAGCCAATGAAATCAAATGCCATTCAGAAGTATTTCTTGTTGCGTATATAGTAGTTACTGTATGGAGACTAAACGCGATTTCTTTTAATTGAATTTATGATTTGCAAAACTGGCTTGCTCACCCCTGCAACATGATATGGCTGTCATTTCAAATAAACGATTACCTAGTAACGAATAAAATGTAATGATTACTTTCCTTAAAGTAACGTATAGTTACTGGTACCGAAAAGTAGTTAGTGAAGAGTAGCTTTGCTCGATGTTTATCTTGAAAGTGAGATTCAATGGATACTCTACCAATAAAATTGCAATACGAGTCTTGAAAACCCAGAATAATATTAACCACCTCAAATTAGATTTAATTTTCCATGAGAGAATAATCACTTTGTATTTGTTTTTGCCGAACCTACTTGCGTTTTGAAATAAACTTGATCGGACATCACACTGAATATCTGAACATTAAATATTATCATTAAGATTGTCTAGCCTGTGAAATGTTATCCAAAAGACAAACATAGAAAGGTAGCCATCGAGATAAGGTCATCGTACTGACATTTTCTTATCATCTATTCCAATGGCTTCCATGAACGCACAATTTCGATGTGTCAGAAGTTCGATACTAATCCAAACGCTGCCGTGTAAATATCAAATTTAATCCATAAATTATGAGAACACGGTCGCATCATCAGGACAGGCACAGAAAATAAACAGAAAAATCAACAAAAACTCAGTCAAAACTAATATCGCATTAATCTTTGCTTTGATAAGGGGGAATATTTGTGCTTACTAGCATTGCGATAAGGAGAAACATTTTCAACAAATATTTGACGCATTTGTAAGTGTATAAATCAAGTTGCATCCAAAATCATGATAATTCAATTTACTGCATGTACTCGAGGAAAACTTTTTAAATGACATCGAAATTAATTAGGTCTGAATTTGAATTAATTACACTCGAAAACGACCGTATTTTTAATGGACCTATAAATCGCCACGAAACTAAGTAATTTAATTGAAAGTTGAACCAGTTAGTTGCACACTTTTTTTTTGCCGGAATCCTGAACCGAACTTTTACTTCCGCGATGTAAATGTATTTGTGTCTGTGTGTGTACCACACCGGGTATTCATTCCAGCATAACTAACCACTTGAAAGTCAGAAAGTTAAAAGGATCGGGAGCAAATACAAAAAAAAAAAAAAATGAAACCTCTATATGGAGTGGAAGTACCCTATCATCCTGTTATCTGGTATCAAACCAAATGGATAATGTACGACAATTTCTATCTACGGGCAACAACTTTTCACCATTACATAAAAGAGCACACAAGTTTTACGTTCTATATATTGCTGTGGATTGCGAAAAGTGTAGTATACATAGTTCTTCTCCACATATCCTTTAGCACACGCTCGTTAAAAATGAGAGAATTGTTTTTTTTTTGTTCTCGGTAACATTTCAGCCGAATACGTTACATCGAGTAGGTTGATAGCAAAAGAAGGTAATAAAACAGGAAGGAATCCTTCAAAGGAGCTTTAAGAAAAGAAGGACAAACTTTGATAAAAGACCGCGTAACATCTTGTGATCTTAAGGTTGCCTTGCTTCAAGAAAACGATATATGCGACCACCTTTACTCCTCGAACCCCAAAATGGAGATGCTATTTTTCGTGGTAAAAATTGTTAAAGTTACAATGGCATAAGTTAAATGGGAATCCTTGCTTTAGTCCTTAGTTATCCTCTTTCTGAACATACCATAAACTCGTATATATGTTTTTTTTTCGTGAATCTAAAGTTATGTGGATGCTCGCTAGCTTCTGAATCCAATGTGATTCTAGTAGTATAAGTGGTAGGAGCTGAAGAACTAGTAGTGGTGGTTGCTGTCGTGAATCGTTTTCAAACAATTTCCTCGCAAAGCAGTTGCGAAACTCAATATCACTGTAATCAAAGAAAGAGTTTTCCTGGTCCGTGAAATTCTCCAATACAGCATTAGAGAGGCTCCCTTATATGAGGCTCTTATCAAAAAAAAAAGCAGAAACCGACATAAAAAAACATATCCTGATATTGTTTATAGGTTTACATATATGTATGTTGAAGTGACGAAAAAGCCTACACCAATAGTCCTAGATAGGTTAGAGTCATACGACTAGAACTCAGTTTTGTGTCCTGTATTATGGTCGAAAGCTGATTTTTTCTCACCAGCATCCAGTCCAGACTGCTGGACGTCGAAATATTCTTTCTCTGTTGAGTGATTGAACGACAAAGTCCTTGTTAAGTGGAATGAATGCTTCTCAGAGTTGGGAACTAAAGCATCCCGTAACTACAATATATACGAAGTTAAGGATAGAGGCTTCTTTTTTCGTCTCCTTTTTTTTGTTTTCGCTTGTTTCCGGGCTGTGCCTAGCCGTTTTTTTTTGTTTTGATTTTCTTATTTTTATGGTTTTATTTACCGAACTTTCGTCCTTGTATGAATCTATTCTTCTTCGGTTTTTTTTTCGTTCCTGCCTACCAGCTCGTTTGATATTGTGTCTTTTATACGACCGTTTTTGTTGTCCTTTTGTATGACGCTTAGGACTTTACCGTAGGATTACAAAATGGTCGGAGTTTGGAGTGTGTGGTTCCGAGAAGTTTATTTACAGCTCTCGAAAATGAATGGAACTTAGGTGTTCCGGTAGATGAAAGTTCACGGAATAGAACCGGAAATAGGCTTTAGTTCGGGTTGTTTTATTTAGTTAACGTAAAGGGATGTCGAAACAAATCTTTTTCTTTCTTACTTTTTGCAAAGTTGTTAAAGTTTAGATTTAAAATATGCGCTCTTAGCGAATCAGGTGAATTTTAGCGGTAACTTTCAGTAACGAAAGAATTCATTCCTATTATGAAATCCAATGTTTCAAATTACAGCATGATCATTTCTTTCTTTGAAATGATTTAAAGTTTGAAAGCTTACAGGGGTGGAATTAGCTCGAATCGTGCATAAAATTGGAGTTCATAGTGGTTAGTAGTGGCTCGTATCGAGTTTAACAATACTCGAATCGATATAATACACTGTCGTAAGAAGGAAATTGGACGAAGGTTTAAGTTAGGTTACGTTTGTGGAGTGGTTGAGTACCGGTGGTGGATACGTAGGCAACCAATATGTCCATTGCATGCCTCTATATTTGCACCATGTGGACATACATATCATTTAGCTGCTCTACCTGTGAAACTAATGAGCTTCGTCAGTTCAAGGAGCCGGAGATCTTTCAGCTCGACGAAGAAGTACTCTCTGAGAATTTTACTTCGAGGAATGGGCAATGGCCGAGGAAATGCTCTACGATCTCATCCACCGTCGTTCTGTATGACTTAATTGTCAAATTATTGCTAACTGTCGGGTAGAGTTGCTTCATAGTGCTGTCAAAAAGAACATCTTTGATAGCAGCATCATCACCAATGACACAACAGCCCGAATCGGGCACTGGTCTGCTGAAGTCGTCGCCTCTAGTCATTTCGATCCAAAGACCGCGTCTTCCAGCTGCCAGTTTTTGAGATGGCTTTGCTGTCTTCATCAACCGAGTCTTCCCATCGCTTGCCTGGTTTGCCCACTGGCTACCACTCACTTTGCCTTTAAGAGCGTGTTTGGGGATTCTTCTGTCTTCCATTCGCTTTGCTTGGCCAGCCCACTGCATTTTACGAAGCTTGATGAACTTTGAAGCTTCTGGCTCGTCGTAGAGTACATACAACTCATGGTTGTATCTTATTCGCCATTCCGTTCCTTCCTTCACAGGTCCCAAAATTCTTCGGTGGACCTTTCTTTTGAATGCGTTAACTGCTTTTTCGGAAGTTCGCGTTAGTGTCCACGTCTTGCTGCCATTACAGAGCACAGGTCGTATTGAATAATACGATTGATTTCGTCCGTTTCATTGCCGTCCTTTGCTATATAGCACCACGATATATGAAATTGTCCTCACCTTCCAAATTATATTGCGCAATTGTTATATTTTATCTGATAGGTGTTCTCCTTTTTGTTTGCGTTATTACTTTTGTTTCGCTTTCGTTAATGCGCAACCCGACTTTTTTTGCGGCGGAGTCAAGATTGACAAATGCCTCCTTAGCACTAAGGAAGGATCTTGTTAGGATGTTAATGTCGTCAGCGTATATTACTAGTTGGGTGGACTTTAACAATAGTGTTCCTTTGGTGTCGACTGGGATTTTTCGGACGACATACTCTACTGCCAAGTAAAAAAATATGGTTGCTATTCCATCTCCCTGCTTTAAACCACATTCCGTTCGAAAGCTGGTTGTGCCGTTCGAAAGCTGGTTGTGGTTTGTATTCTGACTTGGGATTCAGTGTTTGTCATTATTAGACTTGTTAGTCGGACTAATTTTGGGGGTCTCACAACCAAGCATGATTTGGTACAGTACCCTCCTGCTAATACTGCCGTATTCTTTTTTAAAATCTATGAAGATTTATTGCACGAATGTGTTGTATTCCCAGCATTTCTCAAGCGCCTGTACCACCGAGAATATGTGGTCTGTTGTAGTTCGTCCGCTTCTGAATTCACCTTGGTATTCGCCAATCATTGCATTTGTGTAGGACTTAAGGTGACGTTAAATTTTTTTTGTCATTATTTTATAGGACGTACATAACAATGATCTTTTTCTTCAATGGAACTACAGTTCAAATCGAGCTTTGGCCGCCTGATTTTGAGGTCCCTTTACACAACATTGATATTACTCTGTAATTCTCACTGCAGAGTTTGTCTCCTTTCTAGTAAATTGGACATATGATCCTTTTTTGCCAATCGTCGGGTATGATTTCCTCTGTCCAAATTTTGCATTGCATGTAGAATTTCAGCGACACAGTTTTCACCGCTTTTCCGCAGCTCAACTTGTATTTCGTTAATTTCCGGCGCTTTTTTTAGTTTTTGGTCCAATAGGGCGGCTTTGGTTTCGGTAAGCATGGGGAGTGTTGATGATGGTTCTTCTTCGTCAGTTAAGGACTCAATTGGGATGTTGTCTGTCGTGATCAATGCTAATGGAGTGGGTTTTAGAAGGTGTACAAAGTAGGAAGCCCATCCACTTTTAATATTTTGCGTATCGCTGAAGATGTTGCCTTCTGCTTCTTTGGAGGGACTGGTTTTCTTGGTCTTTGATAGCATTGTATCATTAATATCGCTTGGGAAAGAAGTTTTTTTTTTCCTTACCCTCCATTCCTGCGCACCGTATGTAGTTTGGTAGTATGATACTGGTATACGTCCAACTTACAATTTTTGGTTTCAGTTCCCACTTTGCGCTTTAATTCTTCTTCTTCTTAATTATTTCCTCGATATTAAGTCGCCATCTAAGTTTTTTGTGATTCCTTGATGAATTACCCTATCTGAAACGCTAAAAGGAACTCCCCTGGATGACAGATTGAAACGTTCTATACTTCGTCTTTTAATTAAGAGTATGTATATAGTCTTGTCGGAGTTGATTTTCAATCCGCACGAATTAGACCAACTGACAAGAAGTGTTATTGCACTTTGCATCAGCTCGCCTAAAGTTGTAGGGTTTTCCCACTAATTAGGATGACTATATCATACGCATAGATGACCTTGCACTGTTTAGCTGCAAGAGGATACCATTCACGGCTAGCAGCCAAAGTAATGGTGAAAGGCTCTTTTTGGTGATGTTCCTCTATCCACTTGTTTTGTCCTGTAGTCTTTTCCCATTGTGGCAGTAATTCGTCTGCCTACTAACATGCTATGAATCCATTTAGTGAGCATTGAATTTACACCATATGCAATTAACGCCTCTATTAGCGCTTTGCTGCATATATTATTTAACGCGCCCTCTGTATCCACAAAACCACTTAAAGTGTATTCCTTGAGTTCCATATATTTTACAATTTTCGATACTTCCGTATGCATAGAACCATATCTTGTTTGTTTAACGTGGACATCCTAATACTAAGTCTCAATTCCACGGTTGACTTGAGCAACACGGATTGTTATTGTGACGACAATCATTAACGTCTACATCCATTATTCTCAACGATAGACGTAAGGACGACCCTCGCATCACAACGGATGATACCAGTCTATGCTTAGTTGTGTGCTCAGCATTCACACTGGTAAGAGCCAGGCCTATCCAAATCTTTTCCAATCTTAAGGTCATGGAACGCGGTTGATAAACAACTCCACGTCGAGCACAATTTGTTCACTAAGCATTCCAAGAACACCGAAATACTGCAAAAATACAGCAAAACAGAGTACGCTCTACCTGCGATGTAGGTGGTAAACCAGCCAGCCACTATGTACGCATCGATACGTCTCAATTCCTGTTCCCTCTACGTATGATCATCAGCTGTTCAATTCATACCTTATTATAGCTCATTGTGACTTCTTGCTTTAAATTAACTTCCATCCGTCGTTACTAAGCCGTCCCGGCTATATCGCCTACTTTTTACATACTTCAGTCGGACTAATTATCAACAATTTTTATCACTTTACCAACATCAGCTAATTTTACATCCTTCCGTTTGCTATTAAGCCGTCTCGGTTATACTGAATCTCGCTTTTCGCATTTTCCGTTTGCAACTTTATCACCCATTTGACATCGATTTCGTCATTACATCCTTCCATCAGCTACAGTGCCGTCCCGGCTATACCGAGCCCCTTCCTCTCGCATGCTTGAGTTTGCAACTTTATCGCCCATTGATCTTGCAGCCATTTTCGCAATCTTCCGTTTACTACTAGGCCGTCGCGGCTACACCAAATCCATGCTTTTCGCATCCTTCAGTTTCCTACTTATTATACGTACCGTTAAGCCACCATTCGTCAGTTCCTACATCTCCTACATCTGATACCTATTGAGACATAATCGATACAACCTGGTACGGGTACCTCCTCCCGTAGTAGTAAGTTTAAAGTTCTTAGTTAGGGAAACCTGACTTCAGTCTAAGTTCACACAAGCCTTTGATACTGATCGAACAGCTCAGGTTCGTGGAGTCGCCACGCTTCAAAAGCAGTTACTGGAATCGCCGAAGCTTTCTGGACCTACACTTACTTCCCTGCGATAGCTCGAGTTCGTGGAGCCGCTAAAATCTCCAAAGATACTCGAGCATGGATGGGCCTTTGGCAGAACTTTCTGATTTATTTACGAGTTAATAGTTGTGTAGAGCTGTCGGTAAATTTTCCTTTTTGACGTTCGTGAAGAGGACGAGGTTTGAAGAGATGATGTAATCTAGAATTATTTTGAAAGCTAGATCTTAGATGTGTTGAAAGAAATAAATCTGCTAGCACCTTAGCCTCAATGGAGGTTGATTCTGCATTTTGTAGTCCCACTAGGCTAGTTTTAAATGATCCGCAGTTGCCCTATCTATCTAAAAATGTTAACTTTCAATAATTCAGACGATTAGGAAACACCTCATAACCCTCACATCAAAAGACAAAACACTTCCTAATAGACTATACCCAGTTGTTTGCCATAGATATTTCTAATAAAAATGATACCGAAACAGATGAGGTCCTCAAGGTAGCTTGTAGGAACAAGCTTTCAGATTGGGAGTCAAGAAGAAAGACAAATCTTGGTGCTTCATTGAAGACTGCTGTAGTGTATTGTAGGGGCACTATTGATTTTTCTCCATGGACTGATCAGTTAGAAGTTTCAGGAGTGTTGTTCTTCGAAAGTGAAGGTTATGATCTCAAATTCTGATCTATGTAACCGACATGTCCAAATTCAAACCAATAGCTCACGTACTGATTATTAGATGGCTTTGCTAACTCTACAAACTGAATGAAAAGAGAAAGGAAGAACAAAATACCTGAAAACTAAAGTTCTATGTAGCTTTCAAAACTATAAATTATCGTTTTCAACTCAATCCGCTACCGTAATGATAATCACCTTACGCCTAATCGTTAGTTGAAAGCATTTCGTATTTTTCGAACTTCAGACTACACACCCTTTTCGAAAACATTAGTCCAACACAATTTCTAATTAGATCCTCCCCATGCCGAGATATTTTGCCAATTTTTTTTCTTTTATTTTGTTGTTCTCATTATGCAAACATTTATTCAACGGGCTCATCTAGTTATGAGTCGAATACCTTCAAAACAGCATTAGCCTAAATACTCTACCATCTGTTTAGCATTAAAAATATTCGTTCTTGTTTGCCGCTCTTTTGTCCGCAGCTTTTTGCCAGTTCCTCCGATCCCTCACCATACTTCCCTACATCGGTTTTCTCCGCGTATTTCTAGTAATTTTCTTTAATATTAAAGATTCTTTCTTTATTGCCTCCTCGTCGCGCGGAAACTCCTTTCTAATGCGAAAGATTTTTCGAACATTTTACATAGAATGAGAGTGGAGTTGTAACATTAGGCCAGGCAGACAGACTGAGCGCCTGTAGGTATCCTGAGCGTGCCCATTACAAGGAATACAGAGCGTATTATATGCTGTATATTCGCTAGTCTGGTAGCGTAAAGTACACATATAGAAAGTAGACGCCATTTATAGCTTCCAAAAATCTAAGACGAACCCAGTAACCAGCTTGCAAGAATGGATCCTACTTATGTTTTCTCTTCGTTCTGTTTTTTTTTATTCTTGTTGTACATAATAATCATAAAAAGCATGAAATGAAAACAAAAAGAAACCACACTGAAAGCTAATAAGGAATATTATTTCGAAGGACTAGAAAGGAATAGAAGCGGTAGGAGGAAATAGATACTTTGTGAAGGAATCAAATTACTTGATGAGGCAGTCATCATTGTAGCTCTCCCAATTTCCATTTGTTTTCGGATGGAATAAGTCTACTAGCAGGCAGGATCATCGCTACCATCAACATTCAGCGGCATCTCTCAAGAAACCTTTTATTTGCTTTTTTCCGGAGACGGAACGAAAAATCTGAGAATTTCTTGTTGATTAGATGATGGTTTCTACGTAAATAATTGGAGTAGAGTTGAAGAAAAAGTTGATTTCCATGGTTTCGCAAATGGATTTTCCCCTTTAAAAGTTTACAAACATTTCTTGCGTTATGGATTTTTGTTTTATCAATGAGAAATAAACGAAATTCTCGGGTTTATTTTCAGCTTTTGTTTAACTAATAGTTTGAAATCTAATATTCAATTGTTCCGTGACAATAAAGTCAGACGTTTATATAGTTTCTGTAGCAATATGGATTTTCGATGGTACGAAACTTTCGATCCGAAGGTTTGCTTTTCACTGGAAAATATTCGATATCGAAACTAATTACTATACGAATGTTAGAAGGGAGTAAGTAATTGCCGTAAGGAAGGGATTCGGCTGAATGAAAGGAAGGCGTCATTGTGAAAATCCAGAACAATGCCGAATTTCGAGAATGTGGCAATTGGCGTATCTAAAGTAATATATTGAAATAACCCATTGAGAATTACCTTCTCAATAGGTTTTCAATGAGGACTGTTCAATAGTGATGTCAAAAAAGTAACTATTCGTTACACGACTACTCGTTACCAATCGAAATCCGAAGTAACGAGTACCGAGGCAGATTTATATTCGTTACTTAAGTAACAAAATGAGCGCCCGAAAAAGTAACTGAACTGTCAAAAAGAGTCGATACTGTTTCGTTTCTCGAATATTCGGTCCTCATATATACACAAAAAATGTACCTATACCGAAAGTAGCGCTTAGTTACTTTTTTCGTTACACCACAGGAGAGAAACCGACACTTGTGCATAACGTCGATCCCCCATTCCTAAGCACTTGGAATACTCTTATTCTACCTTACAGTGTACTGAAAAAATGATGTGTTTTTTTCGTTCCGTTCCTTTCAACATCAAGAATGTCGTCGACTAGAGTTTTGGCGCTCGGTTCGAGCGGCGGTGGCGCAGGCATTCGTTACTTGTGTTAGGTTTGTGGGATCAGTGATACCAGATTGTAGAATTTTTTAATGTTTGGAGTGATAAAGGGATTCTTTTTTATCAATTTGAAGGATTTTTGTTAAAGAAAATTTCTATTTTCCTCTATTTCCTTCTCATTATCATTTTATTTAGGTTATGGTTTAAATGGATTTTCTTCTTAGAAGAGGGATAATTGAAAAATCAATCAAAAAGCATAGCCGCTCGGAGTTGGAGTCAAATATCCGCTCGTTGCATTCCGAATACAAAGAGGCAATGTGCATAAGACCAAGTACATGCACATAAGTTCGAACACAAGCGAACGGATTGTCGAGCCAGCAGTTGAACAGGAGGCAATGGGAATAAGTAAGTCCTGGCGACAAATATAAACCGATCAGTATCACGCCTTGTTTTTGGCGTATGCCCCTATACGGGGTCTTAATAGGAAATTGAGTGATTGATTAATTGGACCCGCTATCAGCATGACAGGCAGAGTCTAAAAAGATGTTGAGGCTCGTACAAATAAAGGAGATCGCCCATCGCAGAACGTTGCAAGTGGTTGATGATTACGTCAAGTTCATATTCCTAAACGATTCTACTACATTTTTTTAAGGCAACGAGTATACCCTAGTGGGTCACTCTTTAATGCATTGCACAATTACAATTAAGGACACATTAATGATTCACTGATAACGATTATATACTTGAAAGAAAAGATTTCCGGATTCTACACTGTTAAGCTTTATTATTGTTGGCCTTTCGGTCTCTGCTGAGACCTTTATCAAAAAGAGACCGAAACGTCACGAATAATAAAGCGTAATAGTGTAGAATCCGGAAATCTTTTCTTTCAATTCGAAATGCACTTTGAAAACATTCATCAAACGATTATATAATTGCTTATACTCCTTTCTTATAAGCGACTTACAATTCAGTAATGATTCGTTAAAAGTAATTCATTAACGATCTAATAGCTCGTTAATATAATTCATTAACGATTCTTTAACAAATCACTTTGTTTGCTGGGTAGTGTAAAAAGAAGGGTCACACGACTTCGATCTTGTTATATAAAGGCAGCTTTCATCTCACAATGCGCATTAACAATGCCATCATTTATTTTGTGTCGATGTCTCAAAACATTGCAAACGTTGGAAACGTTAGAAAACGTAGAAATTTAGTTAGCGATCAAATCGCTCGTTAATTTCATTCATTAACGATTCTTTAACGAATTCTTTTGTTTGCTGGGCTATCATAGTTCCAACTCAATCAAATACAGATTGCAGAAACAAATAGATTACAGGTTTAAAATCATTGCGGCTGTTCAATTCAATTTTACTCTCGTATTGACTGAAACCAATTTCCTGCAACCTCTTTTTTCCCGGGAATAATTAAAAAAAAAATGCAAATTCAAATAACGAAATTCCTTCTGACGATTGAACGCACCAATTTCCAAATAAAACAATTTCGAAATTTTCTTTACCAATTATTCTCTTTTCCTTCTACAATACTGACCTATCTACATCGATTTTCGATAGCGAAACTTTTCTCTCGAATTAAATGAAGTCCCATCATTCACGAACTTTAGTCATCATGCTTGTAGTCACGTTACGTTCCCAATTTCAAAAAAAGGAACAAAACATAAAAAAAAGTCCCCAATAGTACGTATCATTCATTTTCCTGTCTGCACAGAATGTCTAACACATTTCTAACTTTGGCTATACAACATTTCGACTATATCCGTTCTAGCTCAAAGGGATTTGTTACAAAATGCTGTGTATCCCTTTTACGTGTACATCAAATTCTCCATTTTGCTTAACACTAATAGACCTCTACTCTGCACTCATAAGGACAATGAATAACCTTCGGGTTGGCACTGAATAAAAAAAAAAAAATGGAAATGAAAGGATTCTGAGCCTACCCAAAATAGATTGTTAGACCAAAAATGAGCTTCATGCCACGTTTCTTTTTTTTTTTTTTTTTGCATTTATCCTTTCGTTTATACTATTTTTCGCATACATTCACATTATTCCTGGATAGTAGTCGGGAAGATAGAGTCTAGTCGACGCATTTTCTGTTCGGCCACATACTTCAAATGGTTCAAGGCTCATTGCGAATGCTTCTCTCTCACAATCTTATACATATATAGCGAGCTAAAATAGTTAACTATATGTCTATACTTGAAGCTTGTATTTATAGTTAGATATAGATTATAGGATGTAGGTTCGCCTATCATCATGTACACACGACCGTCTATCCGGAATGAACATTTGTGTACTACAACTACAATAGGTGATATAGTTTTGGTCCTGTATGGAGCCTCCTTCTACCTATCCAACAACTGAAATATCACATGGTTAATGGATTTGAAAGAGTCCATTACTGTCCATCTCTATGGCAGAGAATGGGTCCTTACGAGGTTCAAGGCTTATAAAGCTACCGAAATGTGTGACATACGCAAATATATGTAATACGCTTGTATCTTGGACTACTATCCTATATGTGTCCAGTTTTATGGTTAATAGGATCGTAAGGAAATTCTTAGACCATTTTTTTCTTCTTCTTTATTCAACTGAACAAGAACATAGAAGACTCTTTTCCAGGGCTTGGAGCAAACTATGCATGATGAAATAAGAACTCTCGTTTCTGATGTTGAGTGTTTTTTTTTTCTATATTTTTTTTTCTTGGCCTGGATTCTGAAGTAGATGGCAGAGATGTTTTCTATTGTTACACTCCGAAAATGTCTTTGCTTAGGATTCAACAAATGTGCTCGTGTAACAAGGGTCACTCGACCACTTCAAAATTGATTAAGAGGACATGCAAGGACTTTTCAGTTTTGATAATCGCTTATTCAACTGATTTTTAAGATTTATTTCCCGCGGGAGATATTATTATGAAGAAAGTTTGAAATTGTGAAGGTTACAGTATAGAAATCGTGAATACTGACGAAATTTCATGTTTTTTAAGTTAAATAACTTTAACTGATTTTCCTAGTTGCAAAAGATCAATCAAAAAGATCTAATGAGTTTTGTCCTTCAGATATTAGGTCAGTTGCTTATGTCTCTGAATGTGAAGGTCATGGGGCGTAATTCTGAGCTGTGACGCAATTGAAAAGAAGCATTAAATTAGTCAGCATCTACATCCAGGGTAGTAATGCTAGCAAAGCGTTTCATATCCAATTTTAAATTAACGGTATCAATACAACTGAAGATTACTTATTGTGCTTTTGTAAAATGGAGGTGGTAGAAGTACCAAAGTGATTTCCACGAAGATTCTTTCCTTCTACTAAGACTATGTATTTCAAAAATATATTTTTTATAAATCAATTCCCAGTAAATTAAACAAGTTGTCGAAAGCTCAAAGCATTTGGCTTTGATGCTTCTTTTTGCTATGGATTGAGAGTTTTCTATCGAAGTGCGCCAAACAAGTTGTTTTCGACTCCCGTTCCTATCAATTCCGGCGTTCCTCAAGGCTCCGTTTTATCACCTATTTTATTTTTAGTCTTTATTAACGATCTTCTGTCGTCGACTCTCAACCCAATTCACAGCTTCGAAGATGACAGTATACTTGAAAACACTTACAGCTTCGACTCAATTGCAGAGGCGCACCAGTCTTCTGTGCTTATTAAGGACCGTGAGTTATTTAATTCATTAAATTCTGACCTCAACACAATCCTGCAAGGGGGTAGGGCGAATCGAGTACAGTTTAATGCAACTAAAACACAAGGCTGTCATCTTTCTCTTAAATACGACATGTCGGTGCCTGACCTAAGCATTGGTGGTGTAACACTTGATCATTCGAAGAACTTCTACCATCTGGGTATGCACATTAATAAAAAAACCATGACTGGAGCCAGCACATCCACAATGTAGCTTTAGACGCCTCCAAGTGCTTAGGCTTTCTCCGAAGGTGCAAGAAATATTTTACACCATCTGATCTTGCAACCATCCACAAGTCGTACATCAGGTGCCGACTCGAGTACCATTCGCATATCTGGGCTGAGGCACCCAAAACTCATCTAAAGGCACGGGATCAAATTCAAAGATTTGCGTTTTGACTTATTGGATGACGGCATATTTAGACTCCCGTGAACATCGCAGAAATGTCGGAGGACTCATCATCTGCTACAGATATTTCCACAGCCGCTGTAGTCATGAAATTAGTCGTCTTATAATTCCCGTGTAATTCTCGTGTTGCTGAACGTGCTCATGTGCATACAGTTGAGCCACCCAAATCACGTACAGTGAAATATAGGTAGTCGTTTCTACCTCGAGCAACCAAAATGTGGAATGCACTACCCGCGGCCGTTTTTCTTAGTGATTATAAAACCAGTAATGCAATTTAAAAGCAACATTCACTGATTTCTTCTATCCTGTCCATCCTTATTCAATTAACTGTTTACTTTCATTTTGTTTCATCCCTTCCTAAGCTGACTGGACTGTACGCGGTAGTATTAAAGGGTGACCCCTAAATTCAACGTGGTGCAAAGCTACTGTTTTATATGGAAGGTGGTAGAAAGAGTTTGTTTCTTCCTCTCTCACTACATTTATTACTAAAATCTTTTATATTTCAGCTTGCTAAATTGTTTTTTTTTGTTTTTTTCCATTTTCAAGATTATATTATTTATACGGGAGGTGGTGAAAGGAATGACAATATTTAGGAGGTTTTTACTTTGGTTACATTATAACATCTTTCCAATCAAAAGCTTTGATAGAATTTATTTCTATCAATAAATTTATTCATCTGACTATTAACCAATAAGTTTATTAGTTGAATAAGGTGAATGCTGTAAATTTATAATATTTCTGTATAGTTGAGTCAGTCAGGCAATGAGAGAGTTATCATGAGAAGCAGTTCTGTCCATTATACTGCTGTACAAAGCTAACAAAACGAATTACCTAGCTGTAGGTTTCGTAGATGACGGAAACATTTTAATTCGTTACAATCTATCGCCATGTGTGTTGGTCAATGCTACTTTTCATATTGTGTAAAGCTTTGTGTTCGGTTTTCATGGAATACTGTTCTACAAACAGAATATCTATTATAGAGCTATGAGAATGGTGGAAAGTACAGACTCACTATTTACTAAGTTAGTCAAAAAGAAATTATCAAGCCCTTTAATTAGATACTCGACTCCATACTAGAGCACTGGTCATGTGAATTGGTATGAATTTTGGCTTATAAAAATTATGGTAATTTTCAGCTATTCTCTTCAATTGCTGCATGATGTAGTTTTCCGGGAGCTCCAAAATGAGCAATAACTTCCACAATTGTTTTTATAACAAATCATTAAATTTAACAAGAGATAGTTGGGAGAGAGTATTAGTGTGCTTGTTCATCGCCCGGAATATAAAGGGATGAAGCCATGCAATGTAAATTTCGTCTCAACAATCTCCACTATAGTAGCGACACAAATTACTTAAGGAGCAAAGGTAAAGAAAGACGATAAATCGTACTTAAAAATATCGCAAGAGAACCGCTTCAGGGACCCCATCTGAGACGGACGATTTGTTCAGATTAGGATTTTGAAGAACACAATATAACATACGTTTCGCGATCGAGTAGAACGTATATATTAATTTGTCTTAAAAAGAATTTAGCGCAGTACACTTTTTTTAAGGGTGCACCGCAAATAGAGGTGTGCCCTTTTATGTCAAGAAACAGCTCCGGTGAAATGGGAAGTGTTGGAGGTCCTAAGTAGTAGAGCAGAAGTAGTCGAATATGACAATGAACATTTCCTTTAAATTGTTGCAGATTGTAGTCTACTAGAAACACGGAGCATACTCATATGATGTGATTTAGAAATGAGTCTCAAAATTTTACGGCGCTCATATTCCTTCACTTCAAGGAAGTCGACCAATTATGTCATGTGGTCTCCACAAAGTTTTGTGCAATCCAAATAGGACAGTGTTGCTCCATCCGACAGATGGGAGTTGTGTTCAAGAAGGGCCCTACTATGAATAGATTCTTAATAATGCAGATGTGTGGATGTTGTCTTCTATCAAATCTTGATGTTCTAGGATAGATTTTTCATGATTTGAATGCATTGTATATTGAGATTGGCATATCTTCATATGGGCTCTGCTCCAAAGTTCCTATGTGTTTCATTTAACGAGAATTCTCAGGCCAAAGCGTTTCTCCAATGCGGATTTATTTCGCGGTTGTCGTTAGCTAAGCGAGTTGTTTTTGAGGCGACATTCATCAACGTCCCATATTTGCAGTTCGGCATTCATACCGCTGGATGCGCGACCTATCTAACATCTCTGCCTATCTGAGGATCAAGCCGCCCGGTTGTAACGCAACTTCACGCCAAGGAGCAAGTTAACAAGATATCCGTCACAGCTACGTGTACTCCGAAGAGACCTCATCCATGGATGTGCCAATTCACCCAAGCCATGTAGCATCAGTTCCTCGCTGTACTACCATACGTACGACGCTAGGTGTTTCATCATACAACAATTTCGATTCAAAATACGATCCCTTTGGTTTACTACTTTGACATCTATTTACAGTGCATTTCGGTCCCCTCGTTCACTACATTCTTCAACATATCTGCCAGGCGCTAACAATACTGCATATACTACCAGTTTTACAATCAGCCTTCATTTGATAACCACTACTTGATTGGAGGAGAGCTGTGTGAGAGCTTTCTTTTGGGAACGGGTGTCAGACATGGCTGCATATTATCACCAGCCCTGTTTTTGGTGGTGGTTTCAAGCTGCACTGGAAGGTGGGGAAGATAAAGGTCTTCAATGGACACTATTTAACATCTTAAGTCACCTCGATTATGCTGATGACGTGTGTTAGCTTGCACATAACCGTTCGGACTTAGGCTACCGACACACGATGCGAGTTAATATATATTATCTCGCTTTTCGATATTACTAGTGTCATTATCCTATACATAATTCGGCCTACTTATTTCAAAATAGGAAGTTAATATATATTAACTCGCATCGTGTGTCGGTAGCCTTAGAGTCAAATGTTCGCTCGTTGTATTCTAAATGCAAAGAGGCGGGACTGAAAATAAATGCGCGTAATACCAATTATATGTACATGCGTTCGATCACAAACACACCGATTGTTCTTAATGAACAGGATGTGTAAGAGGTGCAAAATTTTTGTTATCTCGGGAGCATTGTCAGCATGGTTGGCGGAGCCGAAAAGGATAATTAAGGCTCTTATAAATAATGCTCGTCAGGCCTTCGGTATCCTTTCTCCTTTCTGGAGGTTAAAATAGTGATCTCTTTGCACGAATCTGCGAGTTTTTGACGCATGCGTCAAATCCGTGTTGTTATATGGTTGTACTACATGAAAAGTGATCGTTCGATTTACCAAGAAATTGCCAACTTTCGTGAATCAATGCCTGCGACGCATTTGCGGAATATTCTGGCCAGAAATGGTCTCCAACGACGAACTTTGGTGTACAACTGGACAGTTTAAAATAGACATAGAGATTCAAAGGCGGAAGTGGCAGTGGATCGGTCAAACTTTGAGGAAACCTGAGCGAAACATCGCCAAACAGGCTATGGTTTATAATCCTCAAGGAAGACGTCGGGTTGATCGAAGCGAGCAGTTGAGCAGCACACCAGAGGAATAAACAAGTCCTGGCAACAGCAAAAGACCGATGCACAGGATCGCGCTCCTGCCCTGTGCCCCTATGGGATGTCTTAACAGAAATTTGATTTACTTGATCGGAACATACTGTGCATGGGTTTCTTTTACCTTGGATCCCTGCTCTTCATCTTTCGGTACAAGCAGTGTGTTTCGATCTCCTCAGATTTCGCAGCTGGGGTCCCTACTTTGCTCTGTCGGTATACGCATTGCAGTTCGATCTCTCATTCACTACTTTCTTTCGCGTGTCTGCCATGTTCTCAACATTTAGTCTTCACATCATCGCTATGTCTATACCAAATTTCGGTAACTTTAGTGTGTCGTTCTCCACCTCAGATCTCTACTTTTGTTTTTGCAAGTAACACGTTGGGTGCATGCCTGTCCTTCAGTAGGACGATCCGTTCATCTGATTCCCCATTAGTGCTCCAGTTCATCTGTAAGCGGATGTTGCTCTGTAAAACTATATGCCTAATATATAGTCCTACAGCCATTGGATACTACCGATGTTGCTTACTTTCGGGTCCTCGACACATCCTTCATAGACCACGATTTAAGCCTTTGGCCCGGCTTTCGTGGGTCGCCACTGACTTCAGCCTAAGCTCGTGCATAGCTTTGATACTGATGGATGAACTCGGGTCCGTGGACTCGCCAGGCTCCAAAGGTAATGTCTCTGGAATCGCCAAAGCTTTCTGGACCAAAAATTACCCCCCTGCGGGGAACTCTGCTTTACAATATATTAAATCAAAATTATTAATAAGTTTCAGGGAGACTACTAGAGTGCTTTGTTTTCAATGCATTGAATTCGACTGTTCTTATTCTTTTCGCCCTTGAGAAGAACACGCTCTAGGTCGTCATACACTGTTTAAGTGGTCATGGTCGTACGCTGGTCAGCGAGGTTAAAGTCGCAAGCTAGATGTGCAGTAGAAAAAGTCAATAGTGCTGCCGTTGATAAAACTGGGATTGGAACTAAATGCCAGAAAATCATTAACGAATATAAGAAAAAGATTAGGAGAAAAACAGAACCCTGAGAAACACCAGCATTAATTAAATGAGATATAGACACCACACCATGCAAAACGACATGTATTAAACAGTTGGTTAAGATACTTCCAATTCAATTACCTTAGAATTTTGGCCATATTAGTGTTAATTCCAATGCTCCTTGAGAACAGATAAATGGTCTCTCGGAATCTATAATGCCGATCCTTAATATTTCCATGTAGGGTGTAGCCTAGTGGGTAGCGTGTTGGTCTACAATGCGAAGGTCGTGAGTTCAAATGCCGGTAGACGCATAATTCAAGCATACCGCTTGCATGGATATACCTTGGTTACCTCAATGTACAAAAATGAAAAAATCGTAGATAGTGGGTTGTGCGAAAAGCTTACAACACTTCCGCAATAAATAATGAAATTATTAAGGAACCTGAAACTCAGGAGGCCAAGGCCCGATTTGGGCTGTAGCGCCATCGATGTAAGTAAGTTTAAAAATATTCTTTTATCTTCTAGTTGATGACAATTTGACGGGACTATATTGTTTACAGCGAACATTTACAAGTTTCCATGAACAGGCTGCCGTACATAATCAGATTAAGGTTTGTTGGTAGAACAGCTTTACTAGCAGTGACATTTTTCACTAAATCCTGAAACATTTTTCACTGAATCCTAGCAAAACTGCAATCATTCAATTTAGTAAGCCACCAATTGTGCCTAAGTAGTGTAACCAACAACAGCAGTCCTCAAAAAATTTAAGTAATTTGGAAGTTATTTTTGATCTGATGCTTAACTACTCTGACAGCAATGCTGTCGGTAAAACCGGAGTACTTTACTGCATTAGTTAGGGTGCAGCGTGTTGGTCTACAATGCGGATGTCAGGAGTTCAAATCTCGGCTGACGTAATATTTTTTGCGAAAGCCTCAATCTACGAATTTAAAAATTTTCGCAGATTGAGGTGGCTAAGATATACCCACGTTGAATTATACGTCGACCAGGAATAAAATAATGATTACTAGCTATAAAAGAATTATGATTTCATTGAATGCTTCGAATTATATGCATAACAAGAGCTGATAATGCAAGAAAAATTTAGTGCAAAGTCCGTTCCAATCTTCTAGAATAGTGCATTTCCTGGTGAATCAAGATTTTTAATCGGTTTTGTAACCGAAAATCGCATTTTAACCATCAATCGCCTGATTTAGCTCCGTGCGACTTTTTTTATTCGGAAGACTCCTGTGGGCCGTGAAAAAACGGCGATTTGTGAAGGCTTGTACTGGCATTTCGAAAAACATCCCAGTCATCAAGCAAAACACCCAGCAAATGCTGCTTGGACTTGCGAATCACTGTAAACATTCCAAAGGGGCTTATGTTGAAGGTAATAAATGAATTAGGCAGGGCCGTGTTTAGCTGGGGCCCCATTTTTCCTCCACATGGCCCTGGGCTTAGGCCAAAATAATTTTCAGTTGTCTTTATTTTTGAAAAGTTCGAAATTTTTTGGGTCGTGCCGATCCAGCCGTACTTGACGAGCCGCCACTGTTATATACAGCCGATTTCATGAAGTTTTTTTTTGAAACTTTGTGGGATTTTTTCACCTTCGATAGCAGCAATTAGTTGGTTCAATGAATTTAAAGATGTATATCTGTCCCCGATGAAGACTAGAGATTAAATGAACAATAAATCCATGATATCGTGTATATTGGAAATTCGGTCATTAAGACTCATAGAGTTGGTTGAGATAATAGGCATCTAATTTGAACGTATGCAGAATATGGTATGTACGTGAACATTTGTGTATTACAAAGCTATCGACAATACAGGTACCACGTTATCTCCTTCTACTTCTACAATGGCACAACAGCCCAAATCGGGCCTTGGCCTCCTGACCTTCAGGTTCCTTAACATTTTTTCATTACTTACTGTGGAAGGGTTGTTAGATCTTCGCACAACCCTCTATCTACGAATTTTTCATTTTTTCACCAAAGTATACCCAAGCAGGCAGTGTGCTGGAATTATGCGTCGACCGGGATTTGAACTCACGACCTTCGCATTGTAGACCAACACACTACCCACTAGGTTAAACCCTAGCTCGCGTTTCACCCGCGTTATCTCACTGTGTACAAAAAACGGTCACACGAGTACACTGTGAAGCTCTTGCCGTAGAGAACAGTGAAGTTTAGGCAGTCCTCCGTTCCTCGAACGAAAGTGTTGTGGAATTCATTACCAGACAATATCTTTCCCATTAAATACAACCTCCAGCAGTTTAAGAACAACATTCTTCCTCACTTCAAACTCTTCCCTCCTGTGTTTCGTTGTGATAAATAAAATTTTTATTCTTTTTTAAGCATAATACATAAAAATTATCAATAGAATCATAAATTAGATGTTTCAAACTTTAATTTCTATGGTCTCGTGTTTTGGCCTTGTCCTCGCTACAAAAAAGGATTTTCGCAGTGGCGCTTTTTCCGGAGTCAGCCGTCAAATATGCTTTGGAACCAGCATCCTCAACAAACTATTCGGTAAAATCATCCTAGTTTCGTCTGTTCATTGTTCAAAACTTCTTTGAACTTTCATCTATAAGCTTTTACAAGTAACGTTCATATCCATTCCATGGAAATCATTATTTTGCGATAAACACTAAAGGGAGCGACTCTTCACATCCTGCAAGATCTTTGCTATGATTTTCCAATGGTTCAACGATAACTACACCTTAAACAAACACACCCGCTACTCTGCACTATACACATTCGCTCCTGATGGTCTCTCATTCTACACATGGCGAGTCCTTGCACTCGTATAAGACAAACAACCGCATTTTCTATGTTGCTTGCAAGTTAACCAACATTTTGCTTGCAGTTGCGGATAGTCCTTAGCCCGAAAAACCACCCATCCCGCATTAGGGATAAAGCTTCGTCGAGACCTCAAACACACTGGCATAGGTAGTTGTTGCTATGTTGGCAAAACAAGTGCAGAGCTCTCTCTAGGTTGCCGAAAAACTTTTCATTAAGCGAAAATGTACGATGAGCCTTTGTGTGGTTAATCTGAAAATTTGCATAGACATGGCTCTAGTAAATTTCACATATAGATATCTTCGCTTATATGTAGAAAAAAGAGTCCTCGGTGCACATTATCGTTATTTTTTTTTTTCTGTGTATCAGACAGAGAATTTCCTTGAAACTAAATATGCTTTCTCTCCGATGGTTTGGTATGCAATTAAATATATGCAAATAGTGCGCAATATTTTTAATCCTATAGCTACTTTTAAATTTTGAATGTAAAATTTCCTTCTGGATCAGATCATCTCATTAAAAAATATATATATATAAGCTTAAAAGCGAAACGGAAAAACACAGAAAATACTAAAATAATTCTTCAGATTTCGAGTTGAATTAAAAAAACGTTAGTTTTTTTTTTTTTTACTTCAGTAAAAAATTTACTAATCCTTTTAGTATTTGGGCAAATAGCCAGAAGCGATTTTCTATAAATGGGCGCAAATATAAATTCGCTTTGCTCGTTAGGGGGGAGAGCGAAAAAAATGGAATGAGGGTCGTAACATGCGAAGGCACTTAAAAGTTTAACATGGCTAGAATTCAAACATTTTTCAAAAGCAAATTGGCTTTTATTGGTGAAAATATTTCAGATATATGAGTATGAGAGTATTTTCAATTTAATTGTATATGCTCGACTGAATTCAGAAAAGCGAATTTGCCCAATTGAAGCGTGGAGTAAAATTATATGCGTTTCAAGTGTTTATGGTGGTGGTTATAGCTGGGCGAGTCCTAAATGTCCAATTGGCGATTTTAAATAAATTTCTTGCTTTCCAGCCAAACCAGCCGCTATTGAACATCGCACTCTTTTGAAAGTAATTTCCAAATCTGTTGGGGAATCGTGGCTACCGTCTGTGTGCAGTGTTGTGAAAGAAGTATTTATTTAAATAGAGTGCACTCAATACCAAAAAAAATAAGAATTAAGGCATATTTAATGCAGACATCAGAAAAAATGGCTAATTCCTGCGAGAGGAAGGTAATACGATGAATCCTCGGACCGGCGGTAGAACAAGGCGCATGAAGAATTCTATTTAATCAGGAAATGTATGCCATCTTTGGGAGCCCAGAAGTATCCTCTACTCTCACCAAACTTCGAAAGCTACGGTGGACTGGTCACCCCTGCAGGGAGTAAGTGCTGTTCGAGAAAGCAACGGCGATTTCAAAAACTGCTTTTGGAACTTAGCGATTCGAGCTGTCCGATCGGTATCTTGCTTACAGGGGCTAGACGGAAGCAGGGAGAGGTTACATATATGATCCTCATGTGTGTGTGTGTGAATAGTCTCTGCAAAGCCCTACCAGTGGTTATCTGATACTACAGGGTAAATTGTCTCTGCTTGCAGTCTTTTACGCTTTAAGGATGCATTAGTGGCTTAAGTGCATAGGACGAAAGATTTCAGAAGCTGGACAATGCGCCATGGTTGAAGTCCCTTCGGAGTGAACGTGGTGGCTGATGGTTGACGCTCTCATCTCGAGTAGAGAATTAAGTCGCTTTGCTTCGGTATCGCGGATTCTCTACGTGGAGTTGCGTGAGTACAACTGGATGATTTGATCCCAAGAAAAACAGAGTTATACATACCAATCAGTGTGTACTGCGGTCCTAATAAAACATTGTTGACTGATATCAACCTGGTACTTAGAATTTGGGATGGCAAAATCTAATCTTTTCCAATCGCAGTGAGCAACTGCTCTTTTCCAATCGCAGTGATCAACTGCGATTGCTCTTTTTCAATATCTGTGAAAAAGAGCAGCTCTTCTAATAGCAGTGATTTTTTTACCTCTATTCTCCATGCTAGTACGCAAGAATGGTAAAAACTGCTATTGCAGTGATAAATATCTTCGAAAAGAGCTGCTATTTCATTTTTTTAATTTAGCAATGATTCAAACGAAATGAATTAAACGGATGAGCACAAAAAACTGAAATGACATCAAATCCGAAATATTCAAAGTGTTAAATGTTAGTTAAAATAACACAACTCAATTAAAAAAAACAGACAAAACAGCAATTTCCCGCATCTAACAATTAAGCACACCCAATCTCATGCTCAGTACCACCAACTCAGTGCGCATAGTGAACATTTTTACCATTTCCCCTTCAGAATGAAAATGTTTTCTTTTACTTTCCAAAGTCCGAAAAAACAAACGAGCGCAATCGAGTCAGGATGGCAAAAATGTCCACCGCATCGCATGTACATAATCCAAATAAAATAAAAAAAAAACACCTGGTCATACAAAACTAAACCTCAAACGTAAAGCTCTTACCGACACAGTGAACTGTAACATAAACCGGCGGTACTCGCAATAGGCGCAACTCACATGTCCCACCTCATCCCGACGACATCGAAACTCAGAACAAAGTCCGCCAAACAAATCGCCGCTTACCCAGGAACCGTACCTCGTTGATCACTTTCCAGGTCCCACACCTCACCCCTCAGATCATGAAACCAACCGACCAGATCAAAGCACGCTAAACAAATCGCAGTCGCACTTCACCTATGACCAATTCATTCATTACCTCAGTGTAAACCAATAGCACTGAGAGCACGAGCGTGTGTAGATGGTGTAGATATCACTAAAGACTATCAACTAGGTTTGGGATAGCTTATATTATTGATAGTCTTTGATATCACTAAGCTGAGCAGTGGACAATTTGCAGGTATTGCTGAACGCGAGCGATTTAACAGATACGAACGATAACGCTGAGGCTAGGAGAAGTGCGACTGCGATTTGTGTAGCGAGCTTTGATCTGATAGATGGGCCTTGTGATCTGATCGGTAAGGTGGGACGTGCCATGTGTCAGTGAGGTTAGCTTTCGAGGGTAAGCGGCGGTTTATTTGGCGAGCTTTGTTCTGAGCTACAATCTCGTCGGGAAGAAGTGGATGTGTGAGTTCGTGATTAATGTGCGAGTGCGAACAAAAACTCTGATGATCATTGCGGCAATTTTATTGGCGATATGCATTTCTGTTCTTCTAATCTCTTTCAAATTTTCTATAGCAATATGCGATTGCGCTTTTAAAATAGCATTAAAACAATTGCAGGTATGTAAGATAGCATACCATCTCTACTTAGAATATAAACTCCTGTTTGAGGGTGGCTGTTCTATTTCCATGGGGCGTTATCGTCACAAAATCATTACGCGTTGCTTCAGACAACTATGGCATCGACTTAGTCTTAGCGTGTCCACGTAAAACAAAACAAGATATGACTCTATGGTGGACTGGTCACGTACAGCGAATGGAGGAAAGAAGAATATCCAAACGTGCACAAAAAGGAAAGGCGGAAAGAAAAAGGCTAGTCGGAAAACCAAGAAAACGTTGGACGATTCAATCGACGAAGAAAACCAATCGGTTTTGTAATTTTCGACATGGTGACCGAGGAAATTGAAGCCAAAGTGTTCAGGAGGCCAAGTCCCGACTTGGGCTGAAGCGCCATAGATGATGATGAAAGCATATTTAGACTTGAATGAAAGCCTAGACAAATTTTCATGTGTGTACAAATCCTTCTACTTATGATGGACTCAATTCCAAGCTATGAGAAAATTGTAGATTCGTCTTCCAGTCCACGCGCAAACTCTTCTCGGATTTAACGAATTTCCTGAACATCCATTCATTATAATTTGCGCCATAGTATTGCATACGTTTTTGGTTTTCGTGGTGTAAAGTCATTCACCCATCAAAACTGGGTCTTTATTTTTCTATTACCAATTGTTAAGCTAACTGAAGCAGTGAAAAGGAAATTAACAAGATTAAAAAGAACAGGAAGAAGAAAAAGAACAGGAATAAAATAACAAGAGGAATAATGAATAGTAAGAAGGACAAAACAGGAAAAGAAGTTAAAAAGGTGGAATTTCCTTCTTTTTCTCTTCTCCATTATATTTCATTCATCTAGTTCGCTAAACAGGACGAAGAAACTGAATAGATAACTTCTATTCTTGACAAGATAACGCAAGGATAACGCAAGCAAAGCATCATCGCTTTCGCTGAAGCTTAAATTTCTATCTTCTTAAAATTGAATAATATTCAATTCATTCACACTGACTCAACCATTTTCCGAACTATTTTCTTTTCTCTTTCAATGAGCCAAGTCCGTGTTTCAAATATCATCGCTTTGAAACAATGACTTCTCATCTCAGCAGATTTTCATCAAAATCTCTACCATTTGGTGTCTATAAAGTCGGCATGGGGATGAAATACTATCATAAACGATTTTACATATAAATATCAAGAAGGCGACAAACCAGAAACAAACAGCGAACGAGACTGAACCAATAAAGGATCAAATAAAGATGCTTTTTGTATCTGAATTCAAGTAATATGAGAACGTGCTATGCGTATGTATATTTTTTATGCTGGAAATATAAGGAATTCGGAATCCTTTCCTCTTTCTCAGAATATTTTCGGCTAGAAGAAGCATCAACAGCAGCGAAAAATTCTTTTCTGGGTCATGGGGGAATCATAAAATACTCTCTGACTTCACTTTACCACCCGATAAAATTCTACGCTACATAAAATATATTTAGAATTCGACCGCATAGAATTCGATGAATGTTTAGGAATCGCTATCTATGGATAGATTACGACTTTTTTTTTTGAATTTTCGATTTTGTATTTACGAGAAATTCCTTAACGACATTTTAAGAAAAAGGCTTGTTTTGAAATCGTGAGACTCTTTATTTTTGTTGTGGTGATGAATGGGAACAATTTTTTCCCGTTTAAAATTTGATTTCGAAAAATAATGTTTTTTCATATTTTCTAAACAAAATGGCAAATTTAAGTGAAAATGTAGCGATTTATGTACAAACAATTTTGCCAAAGACGTTGAAAACCTTATTTTTTTCGAATATCCTTAAATCATAACCTTGGTGAAGGAACTGGTTTACTGGCGATTTGATTGGTTGATTGGCTTTGAGGTTATCACCATTTTCGTGTTTTTTATAGAAATAAAAAATGAAAATTTTATAAACAATCTTTTTTTATATTTTATGAAGAAATGTTAATTTTTTTTCGTATAACCGAAAAATAGACCTTTCCGCAGAGTAATCTGGTTGGAGTTTTCCAAATTTCCAAATTTTCGATATTAACATTGGACTTTAAAAAATATATTTTATTATAAAAAGCAAGATTTTGGGTTTAAATTCTTTGCATGAAAATTATATTTTTCAGCCCTGTTTCTTTATTGGTATAAAAACTGATTTGTTGCAAACCGAAGAAAAATAAAAATAATAAAACTTACTCAACCAATTACATTTTATAACCATTTAAAGGTACATCGAATTTTCGAAGTCATCCAGTTAATCGCATGACATGTTTTTCTCCAATTTATCACAACTAAAACTTGATTCAAAATTACCTCATCTTCAACGAAAACGCTTTTTCGGTATACCAATCAATTAAATTTCTGTTACGGTCATAGGACAGAAACAGCTCTCTTCCAAAAGGCGCGATCCTGAGCATCGGCCTTTAGCTGTTACCAGGACTTGTTTATTCCTCTGGCCTTCTGCAAAAATGCACGCTTCCATGTACTACATGGTTGACGAACCCGACGTTTTTCTTGAGGACTATAATCCAGAGCCATGTTTTGCTCTGGTTTCCTTGAAGTGTGACCGATCCACTGCCACTACCGCCTTTGAATCTCAATGCCTATTTTAGTCTGTCCAGTTGTACTCCAAAGTTCGTCGTTGGAGATCACTTCTGGCCAGAAAGTTCCTAAACTGCGACGGAGGCATTGGTTCAAAAAGTCAAACGGTCACTTTCCTCGCAGTACAAACATATTACAACACGGATTTGACGCATGCGTCAAAAACTCGCAGTGCAGCTTTCAAGATGTCATTTATTACGACCAGAAACAGGGCTGGTGATAATATGCAGCTTTGTCTGACACCTGTTCGCTCAAGAAAGCTCTCGGACAGCTTTCCTCTATGCAAGACGCGACACCTTGCAACTTCGTAGGATTCTTTAGTCATAGCTATGACTTTATCTGGAATACCTCTCCTACTCCAAGCATTCCATATGTAATCTCGCTTAACGCTATCGAAAGCTTTCTCGAAGTCCACAAACATGAGATGTAGTGGCGAACCCCTTTCGGCTGACTGCTCTAATATTATCCGTAGGTATTTGTGTGGTCGGTACAAGACGACCCTTTACGGAATCCAGCCTGATAAACTTCGAGAGTGGTCTCGACGACATCACTAATACTATTGAGAATTACCTTAGTTATAATTTTTGATACGGCAGTAAGTAGACATATACCACGACCAATTGCCGCAATCCCGAAGGTTGCCCTTCTTCGGAATTTTCACAATGACGCCCTCCTTCCATTCAATTGGATATATTCCTTCATTCTACACTTCAGTAATGAGTGGAAGGAGTATATCTGCTGCTATTCCCGGGTATGCTTGGCGGAGTTCGGTTGGTAGTCCGTCTATATCTGGGGCTTTCCTTCCCGCGATTGATCGAATGACGTAAACTATCTCTTCCTTATCTGGGGGATCGTCCCTAATAGAGGATTGTGGCGGTTAGATGTTTGGTAGTTGTGAACAAAGTGAACAATATTTTGCACCTTATCAAAATAAAGTTTTAATAACTTAACTTCACTTTAATTACTGAGCTCAGCAGTATCAGCCTGAAATCAAAAAAAATACCTCCAGCTTGAGATCATAGAGAAAAGTTGAACATCATCGGCGTACAAACGAGAACTAAACGATTGAAATATGGAAAACGAATATCGTTTGCAAATAAAACAAAAAATAAAAGCCCTAAATGGCTTCACTGAGGAATAAGAGATTTAACAGATTTCAAAACACGCCGATGAAACTACATTTTTTCACTCATTAAGTGAGATAAAAGCCAGTTCAAAAGATTAGATTGAAAACCAGAGCCCTTAACTTCTCTATCAAGAGTAAGTAGAACGCTGGAAAATAAAACCATTATGGAAATTCGAAATACACTCTTTAAAGGAAAAAAAACAACAGAATTTTGATTGGGCGTAAAACCTAATCATTTGATATTCTAGATGAAATAGGAAAGAGTTGAAAATATGTCATCTCAAATTCTTTCGAATAGTGAATATTGAGTGATTCTATGGGAGGTGGTAAAAGCAGAGGGGAAATGTTTGTAATTTTTGTATATAACACAGAACGTAGTATGCAAAATGTTTCATGCTGAATTTAAAGTTTGTAGGTTTCATAAGTTTCGAGGAAATTGAACAATTTCAGTCTGAATTTATGGCATTTGTATTGGAGGTGGCAGAGAAAGTGGAAGATTTTAGATTATTTTGAATCTGCTTATCAACATCCTAATCACATTGCTTTGTTATAATTTTAAAAGCTGACACCTCTCATATGTTCGAAGGAAAAATACTTTTCTTGAATTTTCAATACAAAAATTTGTATGTGAGGTGGAAGAAGGAGTGAAGCGAAGTTCATATTTTTTTAGCATTTATTGCAATTATTAAGGGACAAATTGTAGCGAAATTTTAAGTTTGTACTCTTTCTAGTTTCAATGAAAACCGATTAAATGCACTTACCTAAATTGAACATTCGTATGGGAGGGGGTATTGGGAGTATTGGAATCAAAACCAAATTTTTCGATATCAATGATATTTGTAATAGTATACTTTTCTCAAAATTTAAAGTTGATTGCTTTGACGGAGAAAGCTTATTTAGTTAAAATTGCGAAATTTGTATGGGAGTGGGTAGAAAGAGCGAGGTGAGGTTGATAGTTTTTCCAAAATTGGTTGCAGCGCAATAAATTAATTATGACATATTCTTTGGGCATTGCTATTTGCAATGCAAACCGAATAAATGCATTTTTGGAAATTGTGCATTTGTGTGGGAGGAGGTGGAAGGAGTGAAGGGATCAGATCAATAATTTTTGACGTTAATGAAATTTACATTATTATAATATGAGCGGAGTGGAGGCCCGTTCACGAACTTAAAGTTACTTTTTTGTTAAAAATTTTATTTGAAAAATTTAACACGATATGTCAAAGCTTTCGAGAGTTATGTTGTAGACAGACGGACAGACATTTAATTTTATTGAAAAATTTGGGACAACAGTTAGGGTTGATCTGAAAACAGAATTAAGAAAGAAGCAAACAGTTAATAAGTCTTTAAAGCAGAGTTATAGAACTCTGTTTGAAATTCATTGAATTCGATGGTAGCAATGAGTTCTTCCGTTTGGGGTTAAAGAAGACCAATTTTAAAAATATTCTTTTTTTTACAATAGCGTTACAGCCCAAATTAGGCCTTGGCCTCCTGATCTTCAGGTTCCTTAACATTTTTTTTTTTTTTTTTTCATTATTTATTGTGGAAGTGTTAGACCTTCTACGAATTTTTCATTTTTCGTAGATTGAGGTGACCATGGTATACCCAAGCAGGCAGTGTGCTGGAGTAATGCGTCGATCGGGATTTGAACTCACGACCTTTGTATTGTAGACCAACACGCTAGCCACTAGGCTACATCCTAGCTAGAATAGAAATAATCTGGCCAGATGTTATCTCAAATGACGATCTTCAGACTACAACTAGACAGACTAAGATATGCATAGATATTGAACGGCGGAACTAGTACTTTGACGAGGCCAGCGTAAAACATCTCCAAACAATCTCCAGATATTTCCTTGAGGGAAACGTCAGCTTGGTCAAGCCTGTAGCAATTACATTAACAAAACTTTAAGATATCCACCCACAATCTCTTCTTCTTAGATTTTACCTTGTCAACAACCTAAAAGATTTTAACTCGTCAACAACCCCATGTAGGGCCGGTATTGTAGTTTAGACATTTCTTAGTGATCAATAAGCAGGTTAATGGACCTAATAGCAATTTCGAAAAACGTACGATTTGGTAGATAAATCGTGAATGATTTGAATGCATTGGAAAATCTATTAAGAACAAAGTTCTTGGATAGTAAGAAAAGTTAATAATTTTTTTAATTGCACTTGATATGAAAACATTTTCTTCCAATTTTTGTTTTTAGTTCTTACAATGGAAATTGGTAAATTGACTTGAATGACCACATTCATATGAAAAGCTATATTGCCAAAAAATTATAGATACTTCTCCCAGAATTCTCTAGTATGTGAGCTCTTAATCTTGAATAAAATATATCATAAGTTTTATTTCCTTAAAGATATGCCTAAATGCCTTCCTTTCGTTCTAAGCTCTTACGAATTTACCTCTCATTTTTACTATATTTCTTGAATATGCCTTAAATCACGTCTTCTATTTATTTGTTTTTCTTTTTATTTACCGAAAGAAAAGAAAAATCCAATTGTTCTTAAAAGAGAAAAAGAACACCGCGATAAATCAACACTTGATGAGTATTTTTTTTTATCAAATTTTCTTTTCATTCAGTCTCAACACTTTCAAACTGAAGAGACTCAGAAAGACAAGAGAACGAGTCTACCACCATCAACCCTCGTAATAATACCTCTACAGGAAGACAACGACGAAAAAAAAAAATAACACCAACCTTTGAGAGTGCTAGCAACATAAAACGTTGCCTTTAGATAAAAGAAGAAAAGTCTTTTTTCTATTAAAAGTAAAAAAAAAAAAAACAAATCTGCTATACAAGCGAAAAAAAAATCGGGTTTGAAATTATCCTTTTGGTGCTTAACAACCATTTCGCTATAGTCAAAACTCCAAACCCGGAAACTTCTCAACAACTGGGTGGCCATCGTCGAAGTAAAGAGGTTAGAACAAACAAATGCTACCACCTCTCGTCTGTCCTAACTATGAAATTTAAAAGGACTAAAGGACAACGCTTTCATTAAAAAAGATTTTTTTTTTCATTTTTATTTTTTTTTTACAGCAATCCTTATCTCAGTGCATTCGAGTTTCAGACTAAAGAGTTAAAAGTTTGCGGATATGAGTCAAGGAAAAGGATTCGGAATTATAGCTACGACACGGATTTTGTACTGTATATAGGTATTTCAGATGGAAAATAACTTGACACCACCATTCCCAACCATACTCAAGGTTAAATTGCAGATGACGTTGATACAAAACGATAAAAATTATACTGAAAGCTCAGGGATAATGCAAACGTGAGCTCAAGTGATGCTTTGTATATGAAGCACATGGCAGTAAATGAGCGCATAAAATGGCACTCGTTCTAGGACTTCTATATGTACACGGAGAAAGGACTTTTCTGTAGAGAACATTTTAGATTTTATGGTAAGAGGATATTGAAAAAGGATGCTGTAATTAAATTAAGTAAGATTTAAAATTAAATTTACTTTAAAGTAGACGAATCGTTGGAGTTTTTGGACAAAATTATTTATGCTGAATGAGTATGGTATTGGTATGAAAATCCTTTCACAATGGCTTAATTTCTAAATCGAAGCATCTTTTTTTCTTGACCTTTGGATTTTACTACGTCGCATGACCCTCTTTCTACAGATTTTGGTTCCCAGCATGGACTTTACCCTAAATAACTCAAATAAAGTATTGAAAAAATTGAGATTTATTTGAAATTTTGAAAAATATCCTTGATCAATAACAATAAATACTTAACGATACTGTTTTCCTAAATATGTTGCAAGTTAATTTGGTCTAGAATGAACCAGTTAAAATCGACACTATGTTGAACTTCCATCTTAAGTTTCAAGTTATCTATTTATTTTATTTCTATCAATTTTGAGAGTTTATCGAAATTGAAATATATGCCAACAAGTCGGTCGCAATTTTATTATTCTAGGGACAAGTAGAGGATTCGTGAGAAGCCAATATGCAGGTTAGGGTGGGGGTTCTAGAGAAGGACCGTTGTCAGTTCTTTAACACTTACTTACCTGCTATTAACAAGAATAGCTCCAGTGCAACATGGCATCTTTTACCAGAGCTCTAAAAATATTTTATTACCAAAAGTTTTCGACATTTTGGTTTGATCTTAAGCAATTATATTATTCATTTGATTGGTCGAAATGCTTCAACAGAGCCTTTGAGTATGCTTCTTCCGCAGTAAATGAGGCCATTTGGTTGAGTATGAGACTTTCCATCCCCCAAAGCTAAGGCTTGGTTTAATAAAAAATGTAGTACTACGGTACGGGCTAAAGAGACAGCTTACCGTGCTGCGATCTAAGGTAAATTGGACTAATTTCAAAATAGAAAGAAATTTCTGTAAATCCAGCTTACATCGAGAAAAATATTTGCATGACCAGAAACTGAGGCTGAAGATTTTAAAATTTCCTAAGGGTAGCAAAAGTTTCTGGTTTCTCGTTTATGCCATTAGTAGTAATTCTGCTTCATTGATTCTATCTTTAATTTATAACAATTAGATTATTATGGATCCCAACATGAAGGCAAACATCTTAGCGGTTAAATTTGCTGCCAACTCTTCCTTATCACCAACGAACTCCTACGTTCCAATGTATACTGCGCTAAGATTTTCCTTAGGACAAAATACCATTCGTTCGCGTAACACATGCCGAGTTCTTAAGAATCTAGATGCTAACAAATCGTTCGGTCCAGATGGAATCGCAGTCCTTTTCTTTAAAAATAGCTGCGCATCTCTTCCTAAACCTCTATGCAAGCTCTATTATATTTTCCTATCGTCCCGACTTCATGGAAGCTTGTAAATGTTCGGCCAGTTTAAAAAAAGGAGAACGCATTAATTCCACAATAGCAATAACCTCACTTCTGTCAAAGGTCATGGAAACAAACATCAACCATAGAATTATAGAATATTTCAACATCAGTGACGAACAGTATTGATTCCGCAAAAAAAAAATCATTCCACAGGAGACCTTTTAACTACCCTTGGAACAAAAGCATTCACCAGTTTGGTAAATATTGTATCGTTGCTGATATTTGTAAGGCTTTAAAAAGTACAGCACAACGCCTTTTTAGTCAAACTTAAAGCGAAAATTTAAATTTTTTTATAAAATCTTTCAATGCGTGTCATATTGGTTGGTTTAGTTTGTGGTTCTTATCAAATTTACGCTGTGTCCATCAAGGCCTCCCTTTTCCTAATATTTGTTAATGGCTTGCTAGCTTCAACTTTCAATCCTATACAACTTCGCAGATAACAGCACATTAGACTTCATCTACCACTTCAACATTGCGTCCTTAGACCGATGTACTAGCTTAATAGAGCAATGCAAGTCCATGGGTCAATCATTGAATGACGACTTGGCAAAAATTCTTAGTTGGGGCAACAAGAATCAAGTTGAGTTTAATGCTTCGAAAACCCAGTGCTGTCTTGTGTCCAATAAACGTGATCCCGTCACCTTTGGAGGCCAGCCATTATCCAATTCTACAAGCGTTAAGATGTTAGGTATCCAAATCGAAGATAATATTCTAAGTCGGAACCGTTTTTGGTGACATCAGGAGTACCGCAAGGTTCTCTGCTGCTCTTTTTGTTGTTTGTTAATGATATTTCTGCTGTGTTTCGTGGTGTTAAATTTCTGTTATTTGCCGATGATCTAAGAAAAAGTTATTGAACTGACAAACGTTTGCCAAACAATTCAACGTAATATTGACTTGCTTTTTGAATGATGTCAGCCTAATCATCTCTTGCTTAATATTACTAAATGTAATTATATCTTCTTTAAAAGATTTTGCAAATGCATTTCATATGATTATCACATTGATAATGCTCATATACCCGAGATTCCACTGTAAATGATTTACATATGTCTTCTCATTGATAGCTCTTTATCATTTATTCCACATTATAGTTCAATATGTATGTAATTCAGCCCGTAGAATGCTTGGATTTATTTATCGGAATTCGAAAGACTTTTCCAGCATTCAATCCATTAGAACCCTATACTATTTTTTAGTTCGTCCTAATCTCGAATATCTGTCAGTAATTTAGAATTCACATTATGAGATACACAGCAATAATATTGAAACAATACAACATAAATTCCTTAAATAAATTGCTTATAAGATGCATATTCCGCTAGAGCAACTTGAATATACTTCTCTGCTCGTCGACCTCAATCTTGTCACCCTATCAAAGCGGCGAGATCAGTCGGACCTTATAGCCCTTTTCCAAATCCTCCAGAATTAATTGGATTGTCCGCAATATCTTCAGGCCATAAACTTTCGTGTTCTAGGCCGCTCTACAAGGTCAAACGATTTATTTATGGGCAGTAACTGCAATAACTTCCATCTCCAGACTGGAACTCGCTGCCCACCTCAATATTCCCAGATGACTAAAAAAATTCAACAATTCAAAGAAAAGTATTCACAGCCAACTTCCGTTTTTAACCGCTTAATTCCCAGAAAATAAAATCCTTCCCACCTCATCGAGGTGTCTTAGGTGTCTTTCTTTGGAACCCCTAAACCTTCCCCTTTCACTATTGACCTCACCAAAGTCAATAAAAGAGAGCTATACATCACCTTAATGGTCTTGAAATATACACTTTTTGCGTTTAGCCATGTCGAAGATACATATAATCATTTGAAAAAAATCGCCTGCCTCCCCATTCGGGTCGCATGGGATACAAAAATTAATTTATTTTTGCATTTTTGCCCATAAACGAATGTCGAGTTATAGCTTTCTAGTTTTCGACGTTTGCCCTCCCCGCCTCCTTCCATCTGACACTTCCCGAAATTTAGGAAATGAAACTCACATATCTAATTTACAATCCACCCAAAAATGAACTTTCTATCTTGTTATCTCGGACCTATGAGATTATTAGAATAATAAACCAAAAAGAGGGGTTTCAAAGATCTTTTTCTTTTTAGTTGGCATACTGAAAAAAAAAATCAATTATACCAATATTCGAATAGCGTTCGCTTTTTTGAAAAACTTGATAACTTTATTTTGATTGTTTCTGCAATGGAGAGTTAAATATTTTTAAAACATTATAAAAACCGAAGTTATAATGATTTTCGATAAAAAACAAATTTAAATTAAGGGGCCGTATAAACCGAAAAAGATTTTTGTTATCTCGGAATTATTGTGAGCATAGATGGCGGAGCCGAAAAGGATATTGAGACTCGTCTAAATAAAGCTCGCCAGGCGATCGGTATCCTTTCCTCTTTCTGGAGGTTAAGAGAGATCTACCTGCACGCGAAGCTTCGAGTTTTTGACGCATGCGTCAAATCCGTGTTGTTATATGGTTGGAAAGTGACCGTTCGACTTTTTTAACTAATGCCTCCGTCGCATTTTAGAAATTTTCTGGACAGAAGTTATCTCCAACGACGAATTTTGGAGTACAACAGGACATACTAAACTAGGCATTGAGATTCAAAGGCGGAAGTGGCAGTAAATCGGTTTGAGGACCAGGGCGAAACATCGCCAAACAGGCTCTGGACTATAATCCTCAACGAGGGTTGGTCGACCATGTTGAGCAGGAGGCCAGAGGAATAGGCAAGCCCTAGGAACAGCTAAAGTCCGATGCTCAGGATCGCGTCTTGTGGAAGAGAGTTATATCTGCCCCAATAGGGGTATGATTGATTGATTGAGTACACGTGATCTATGTTCCTTGACTTCGGTTATCGGACGAGAACTGGTAGGTCCAGTACACTGAATTACGCTTTAAGGTAGAAAATGTGAAAGTGGAAATTGTCTAATTAATGAATGCCTAATATCAGGCGATTTCATATTGAAAGTATTCTTCGAAGGCAAAAGCCAACAATAACAATCTTCAAAACTTCGAAACTTCCATTCGCGTCCACTTGACTTACAACGTGAACATCAAAAATTGTGGTAATTTTTTTTAGTACTTAAAGGAGTGTAATCCAAACTTATATGTAAGAACAAAATTCCAATTAATTGTGGCAAAAATAAGATGAATTTTTCAATTTTGAACTCAATTGGTCGAATTTCGAACACAAGCGGTGCTAGTAATATAAATGTTTCAAGTCTGAAACTCATATTTCACCTAGGGTAGATATCTTTACAAAAGTATGATTACCAAAAAAAAAAAAAACTGCGAATTTGCGCAAACTAATACTCCGGTCCCGGGATATTTTGGCTAGATCTCATCTCCAACAACGAACTTTCGAGTACAACTAGATAGACTTAGATGGGCATTAGGATTCAAAGGTAGAAGCGGCAGTGAATAGGTCGCACTTTAAGGAAGCCAGAGCAAAATATCTCCAAACAAGCTGGAGATTGAAACCCTCAAGGAAGCCTTAGGTTTGGAAGCGATCAGTTTGACAGAAGGCCGATAAAGTAGAAGTGTTCTGGCGACAATTACAGGCTGATGGTTAGGATCGCGCCTATCGTTTGCCCCTATAGTGGGTCTCAACAGAAAACTGATTAATACCATGATTGCAGCTTACTCACAATCGTAGCTCTGTTATGTTTAATCACTAATTGACTAATACCACACATAGCGGTCCTAATTATAATTTAGCTAATTAATAATTTAGCTCGTCTTCATCATTAGAAAAATGATGATACATAACAATTTGCTAATTAAGAAGAGCCACTCACTAATCTGTCATATTTTTAAAAAGTTGAATTGCATAGGCAATAAAATTTTGCAAAAAAGGCTACAAAAGAAGGAAAACGACCCTTAGTTCAGTTTTGAAGAACCGGCTCCAGGAATACTTTTAAAATCATCAACTAATATCTAAGAACCAATACGGATTTAAGCCTCAATCTGACACCAAAGCAGCTCTTTTTGACATAATTTCCACTATTCAATCTGCGATTGATAACCAATACAACACAGCTGCTGTCTTCATCGATTTATCAAAAGCGTTTGACACGGAAGATCACGATATCTTACTTAAAAAGTTATTCGCTGTAGGAGTTAGAGGTATAACTAATTCATGGTTTAAAAGTTATCTTACTGGAAGGTTGCAATATGTTGAACTCGACAATTTGAAAAGCTCAAAACTTCCAGTTGTCACAGGTGTTCCGCAAGAAAGTGTCTTAGGACCTATCCTTTACAATCTATACTCAAACTCCATAACCACACTTGAGTTAAATGGCAACATATCCCTCTATGCAGATATACTAACCTATAAAGCAACAAGTCTAGATGCCTTAGAACGAGAAATTAACATAGACCTCGAGCAAATAAACGAATGGACAAGTAAACACAAGCTCGTTGTTAATATTAGGAAAACAAAATACATGCTTTTTAACGACTCATCATCGCTTGATATAAACTTCAACCACGAAAAAATTGCAAAAACCGATGAATTTAAATATCTAGGAATCATTTTAGACTCGCAACTCACCTGGGATTCTCATATTCAATCCGTCAGGAAAAAAATTGCTCCGATAGCTGGTATTTTCAAAAGGATAAGCAATAACGTTCCTGACGTACACAAGAGCGCTATATTGCATTCACTATTTCTGAGTCACATTCAATACGGTATAGTTATTTGGGGCTCAGCATTTAAATCTAAGCTTATACCAATTCAACGATTACAAAACAAAGCTATAAAAAACTTATTCAGCATTAACAAAAGAGAACGAACAAAAACTATCCATCAGTCTCATCATCTTCTTACTCTAGAAGAACTGCACCATCTGGAATCCGCGAATCAAATGAATATGATAAAAAATCATCTCACAAATACGAACTTAATTCTGGAATATCACAGCGATAACCATGGGTACAATACCAGACGGGCAGATGACATCTACCTTGAAACTGCGCGCACTACACGATATGGCGCAAATGGGATAATGACTAGGTCGATTAAAAACTACAATGAACTTCCACAGACGATCAAGAGGGATCCAGATAAATTCAAATCTAAATTAAAAGATTATTTATTAAACTTAAGCTCATAATTTAGCTAATTTAAATTAAAATTACATTAACTTCTTTCTTTCATTTTTAACTCTTGCTATTATATCTTATTTTCATTTTATTGTTTCCTATTTAATATCTAATTTTTCTTGCTCACTTTGCATTTTCTGTTTATTCATTATTTGCCATCAAATCACTAAATGTAATTTATAAATACAATCCATACGAGCTATGCTCACGGATGATTTTACGAAATAAATTATTATTATTATTATCTTTCATAGCTGGGCGTTTAAATCACGCATCAAAGATTTTATATAATTCAGAGCTATCAGAAAATGGCTTTTCTTCGTCTCTCTTGCACGAAAAAACTTTTATGAAAGCTCCGGCTCTAGCACAATCTTCATCATTGTAGCCTAAAATTATGCGAAAACTGAGAGGAGTTAGCTAAATGATATGATTTAGCTGATAAATGATTACTATTTTGGTAATTTGATTAAATTAGCGGATGACACACAGCCGTTTAATGATAATTTAGGCCTTAATTATAATTAATCTGCGCTACGTGTCAATACTATAATATTACTCAGTAATTTAATTAATTTCGTTTAACTACGTACGAACAATTAAGGATGCATAAATATGTTATCTCTTTTAGATTAATAAATTAGTTATTCGTACTTTACTAAGTGTACCGTTATTATAGATTTCCGTATTTCGTAAAAAAAATTTCGAAATCAAAATAACATGAATAAATTTTTAATTAATTTCTGTATTTTCCTTTCAGATTCTCGATGCAAGTTATCACAGCAGCCCTTCATTACAAACGTCCGCTATGATTGCCGTATTTTCATTACTTTTAGTATTGGTCGTGTTAATTTCATCGCTTTTTGTATGGAAGTAAGTACACATACTTGTAGATTTATTTCAGCTTTTAATCCTGAAAGAGATGGACAATTTTCAATTTATCAACAACGTTTAAATTAAACTAAAGTATTTTTGAAAATGCCGAGGTTTGCATCATAGCACCGGAAATTAAATCTACCGCAAATATTAGTACACATTTGAATGCACCGTCAAACAATACATTTAATCAGACTTTATTGATAAAAACTATATTTTGATGGAGCTACTTCCATACGTGTAGATTCATGCTGTCATAGTAATTAAAATGATCCGTCATCAAATTTTTTGTTTTTATTTTTGACGAAAATCCAATCGACATGTTTTTCAGTGTCTATTAAATCACGTATGAATAATTTTGAAACCATAGGAAAAGCTCATCTATTCCATGGAAAAGCGATATTTCGTTGATATTTTCACAAAAATGTTCTGACATTTTTTAATGATTGATTCGCCACATATCCATAAAAATTCAGCATAAAATGTTCAATGGCGTGAGGGTTTTTTTTGTTACGTTAGTACGATACAAATATGGTTGCCATTTAAATAGAATGATTGCATAGAAAAAAAGATTTTATTTGTTCATATCTTGCACAATAGATAAATTTTGGGACTATGCCAACACTCAGAGATATTTTACATTTTCGATAGACATAGATACATACATATTTACATATCGTACATTAATATATCGTACTATTAGAGTGGAAAAGGGGGCGTATCTTAACTTTCATCTGCCAGAAGATGGAAATGGTTTACATCGAAATTAGAATTGCGATTCGGAGAAAAAGACAAAAAAAAAAACTGTCGGGAAACATTAAATTAAAGACTTGGAAAAAAAGAAGAAAAAAAAATACCCCAACATCATTCTTAAGAAAAAGTCAAGACTGACTGACGATCTTGTCACGCCTTCTTCACGGATTGCGATCGCGAAAATCACTCTGTTCTGAAGATCTTCCTTCAATTTTTTTTTCGCTTTCTTATAAGTACTTAGCTGCAAAGTTACCACATTCACACAGAACATGTGTGATATTCTCGACAGTTTAATGTTTTTTTTTTCTTATTTTAATGCAAAAAAGAAAGAACAAATAAGTTTGTGGGTATTTTAGAGGGTTGTTGTTGTTATTTTTTACCACTCTTCCTTCTTGAATTTGCCACGCTAAGTTAAGCATCTCCTGAATAAGAAAACTAAAGAACAAAATCTCGAGAAAATTGACACAAAAATAGAAGACGGGCTGCAAAAAAACGGGTCAGCGAAGCCAAGATGTAGAATGTATCATCATCAAGAATGAAGAATATCTTTTGCAGTAAAGTAAGATATTCACGAAGATGTTTGACATTTTCGATGTGTGGAGCGGCTATTCGTTATGTTTGACGTGCCTGGAAGCAATTTGTTATTATGTGGTTTGTGGTTGTACAGTTTTTTTTTTATGGGCTAATTGTGAATTTTAAAGTGGGCATACATTTTAAAATAATATGAGTTCAGCTGTAGGTATATCGAATGTCTTGATAAAATAGGAAAGGGGGGAGTATTGGGCATACATTTGAGTAATTTTGATGTATTGTACACATCTAATGATTTCAAGCTAATAGAAAGATAATCCTTAAAAAAAATTTTTAGATCTCATAAGAATCATCTTATTCGTAATTCGCGCTGGGCGTGATGTTTAGAAGATTATTTATTGATTCCATTTAATGTGAGATCAGATATTGAATTTATTTTTGTTAACTCTATGTTTTCTAAAGCAGATTATTTCGGTTTAAAAATGTATTTGAGTACAACCGATTGGTTACAATCTTTCGAAAATTTAAATTTAAATGACGCTCACTTCACCTCTACACTTAACGAAGGTATCTCTCGGTACTTTGCTCAAGTAAAGAAAAGTTCTACCAAGCTTGCCTCTCTAGTTTAAATAAACTGCCAACAAGTCGGGCGCAACTTTGTTATTTTTGGAACAAGTAGAAGATGCATGGAAAGTCAATATGCAAGTTGGAGTGGTTAAGGAAGGCTAAGTGAAACCTCCTTTCACAAGTGGAACCCCTTTAGGGCATAGCTTCTGTCAATTTAACACTTAATTGCGAATACGATCAATAGCTCCAGTACATATAATCAATATTTCACTCGTTTATTTATGCAAGTTTGAGTTTTTTGAGAGAAGGGGGAGTGGATGGGTGATAGTAAGGGTGAGTGGATGTTAATAATTTTTTAATTGATTGCCTGAATCACGTCCAATATTCTCTGTATAGAATGTCAGTTTCATAGACTAAGTTGCATCGAATTTTCATAAAATTTTATGTATTTTACATTCACGAAACCAAACATTTGTATGGGAGGGGGTAGAGGAGGTAAGGGAATCGTAAAATTTGCGGTGCATTTTTTTTTCTTGTAAGGTACGTGTACAACATTTCTAGTTCGTAGCTTTTAATTTGTTGGTTATTAGTTGATTTATTGAAATTGGTCGAAATCAGGAGTACAAGGCCAAACGCGATCTCAAAACTTTTGACGCCATTTGGTTTCAACTATTTTCTAAAGTTTTTATGCAAAATTTTTAATTGATAGCTTTTAATAGTTAGGTGATAATTCATTCGTAGCTAGATTGTTGTGCGAAGTACTAACAATTCTTCCACAATATGTAATGAAAAAATGTTACGGAATCAGAGGCCAAGGCCCGATTTCGGCTGTAGTGCCATTGAAGAAGAAGAAAAACGTAAATCACCGGCATATCATATTGCAGGGATGGGTAAACCAGTTTTGCAAATTATAAATTCAAATAGAAGAAATCGTCTCTAGTGCCCCACTTATATACAATGAGAAATCGCTTGTGAATCGATTTCGTTGGACTAATAACACAATGATGCCAAGTCCGATTTTTTAGGTATTCTTCTTCCTCTTCTTCATAAATAAAACGACAATGTCAAGGTAATTACTTTTATTAAATCGAAAAATTCTTCAACGAACATCACTCAAATTGTCAAAAAAAAATGCGTTAATCACTCCAAACATAAAAAAATTAAATAAAAAATGTATCAGCAATAGTTGTAGGCTTGGAAAGGCCTATTATTTGACAGCTGCTCGCTTGAAATTTGTCAAATGCTGACATTTCTCATATAGAAATGCGGGAACGCTAGACAGTGAAAGAAAAATTAGAAATCGTTGAATTTTATTACGAAAATTCGCGTTCAATCGCAGTTACGATACGCAAAATTCGAGCAAATTTAGATCGTAATCATGTGCCTTCTGAGACGTGTGTGAGCAACATAATCAAAAAAATTCCAAGAGACTGGCTCAGTGCAAGATGTGAAGACACTGAAGCGATTCCGTCCCGGACGTTCGACCGAAAATATCGCCGCAGTGAAGGAAAGTGTTGAAAACGACCCAAACTCGTCACCATACTCAAGAACTCGACCTCTCCACGTCATCTCTGCAGCGAATATTGACAAAAGATATTGGTTCTGCATGCGTACAAGGTCCAATTGACTCAAGAACTGTAGCCGGCGGACCACCAGTAGCACCGTACGTTCGCTGATTGGGTCGTGGAAAACATGAATGATGATGGTGATTTGTGCAAAAAAATCGTGTTTTCCGACGAAGCTCATTTTCAATAAGCAAAATTGCCGCATCCAAAGTCCGCGAGTTATTTAGAAGAAGGCAACGCACTCCCAAAGAGTAATTGTTTGGTGCGGATCGTGGATAGGAGGCATCAGAGGGCCGTACTTTTTCGAAAATGACGACGGAAGAGCCGTTACATTCAATGGAGTGCGCAAGAGACGCATGATAAGTAATTTTTTGAGGCCGGAGAGGGAGTATATGGACACGGACGACCTCCACTTTCGACAGGATGGTGCTACGTGCCATATAAGCTCCGAAACAATCGAGTTATTGTGCACAAAGTTCCCTGGTCGCATAGTTTCCCATTTTCGCGGCAACAAGTGACCACCAAGATCTTGCGATTTAACTCTGTTAGACTTCTTCCTTTGGGGTTGTGGTAAGAGTTAGGACTACGTTAATCATCCGGAGGACATTCCAACTCTCAAAGTGAACATTGAAGCCGCCATTGCCGAAATAGAGCCCCAATTATCCGGAAGAGTGATCGAAAGTTTCGAGAAAACGATGAAGATCTGCAAGCAAGACCGGAGTGGCCATTTACAAGATATTGTGTTCCATACATAATCTCCATGTGTCTACTTTATAATGATATACAAATTTCAGAGATATCCAAACCATTGTTCGTTTTATTCAAAAAACAAATCCTACCCCTCTTTTGGATACACCTTTTATAATCCAGTACCACTGATCCCACAATTCTAACACCAGTGACGAGTGCCTGCTCTGCCGCTCGAGCCAAGCGCCACAATTCTCAATCAAATTCCTGTTAAGACCCCCTATAGGGACATAGGACAGAAACAACTCTCTTCCACAATGCGCGAGCCTTTAGCTGTTGCCAGGACTTGTTCATACCTCTGGCCGTCTGCTGATCTGCTCGCTACATGGCCGACCAACCCGACGTATTCCTTGAGGATTATAATCCAGAGCCTGTTTGGCGATGTTTCGCTCTGGTTTCCTCAAAGTGTGCCCGATCTACTGTCACTTACGCCTTTGAATCTCAGTGCCTATTTTAGTCTGCCTAGTTGTACTCCAAAGTTCGTCGTTGGAGATCATTTCTGGCCAAAATATTCCTAAAATGCGTCGGAGGCATTAATTGAACTCTACTCGACGACATTTTTGGTGTTAAAAAAAACGAAACGAAAAAAACACGCCATTTTCTCAGTTGACTTTTCTGTAAGGTAGAGTAAGAGCATTCTTTCTCGTTCTTGCGTTGGAATTGCGATACGGCGATATGCACAAGTATAGGTTTCCCTCCTCTAATGTTACGACAAAAACAAGTAAACGTTACTTTCGGCTTAGATACTTCTTTGTATTTGAAGCGAATATTCGAGTAATGAAACAGTAACGAAACGTTTTGACAGTTCAGTTACTATTTTGTAATAAATATAAATCTGCGTCGGTACACGTTACTTCTGATCTCGGTCGGTAATGAGTACTCGTGTAATGAATAGTTACATTTTTGACATCACTATTGTTCAGCGAAAATTCACTCGCTTTGCATCGAGAAACCTGGATTGGAATTAATGTTAAATTGTATTTTGTATCATCTGGTCTGTAAGGACGTTATACGATAGGCCAAATAAATAAAACGGGTGCGGTCAATTTAACATAGTTTCGCACCGCGAAACTACTATCTTTAAGAGTTACCAAGTAGTGATATCAATTTTCGTTACTTTTCGGTACCAGTAACTTCGTTACTTTAAGGAAAGTAATCGTTACATTTTATTCGTTACTAGGTACTCATTTATTTGAAACTAGCAAACGCCCGCGACTTCGTCCGCGTAAAAATAGCAATAATAAGCAATTTTTGAGAGTGTAGTTAGTAATACATTATGTGGGATATATAATCTGCTTACTTTAATGGCTCTTTGAAGAAAATGGTTTGTATATTGTTGGAATCAGAACCATAAATTATTAAGAATGAAAGCATGATACTCCCATTTTTATGGGACAGGCTCGTGATCAAATCAAACCCGTGATTCGAGATCATATACGTGTTGAAGAGCATTTAGGACATGTGAATAATTGTAGCTGGTGTTCTTTAAAAAAAAAACAAATAAAATAATATTAAGCTTAAAAACATAACAGGACTACGATTGTGCGTAAAGCCCAATCATACGATACTATGTATAGATGAAATCGACATTTTTGCGGTGTTAAGAAATTTTGTATGGGGAGTGGTAGAAGGGGTGACAGCACTGAACTAATTTGTTTCACATCATGCTAGAGTAGCTATAAAAATGTTTTGTACCAAATTTAAGCTTCAAAAATTGAGTAGGTACTGAGAAACTTAGTGCATTGAATTTAATGAAATTGTTCAATTTGTATGGGAGATGGTAGAAGGAGTGGGGGTTTTTTGGTGATTTTTCGAGAAACAACTATAACTATCATGCAATTGATATACTTTAAATTTCAGATCTGTATCATTCACACTTTTCAAGAAAATCGAATTGTTAAATAGTCGTGGAATGTGTCTCTAAGTTCAAATTTTTACCTCGATGAAATTTAAATGTACTGAGAAAATTCGTTTAGAGTATTTCATGAAAAAGTGCGGCTTATATGGGAGGTGGTGGAAGGAGAAGGGGGTTTTTGGTGAATTTTTGAAAAACAACTATAATCATCATTCAATTGATATATTTTAAATTTCAGATCAGTAACATTCAGACTTTTCAATAAAATCAAAGTCTTGTGAAGTCGTGGAACTGTATCACATTGTATGGGAGGGGGTAGAATGAGTGAAGCTAATCGGTTAATTTTTTTCCGATATTAATAATAATGTTAATTAAGGATTTAATAGAACATTTTAGCTCGATGAAAGTTACACGTACTGAGAAAATTGGTGTAAAGTGGTTCATGAAAAAGTGTAGTTTGTATGGGAGGTGGTAGAAGGAGTGACAGACCTTAAATAATTTGTATACCAAAAGACTGCATTTACAATAGAAATAATATATTCCAAATTTCAAATTAATAGCTTTTATAGTTTCCAAGAAAATTTGATTAATATATATTTTGAAAATGAGTCACTTTGTATGGGTGGGGGTAGAAGGCGTGAGGGGAGTGAAATGAAACCATAAGAAGAGATTTCATTCCGATGGACACCTAACAAACTGTGCAAGTTCTATTACACTCGGTTCAGCCGTTTGTGCGTGAAAAGCGGTCGGACAGACAGACAGCCATACAAAAATTTCAAAAATGTGTTTTTATGCTTAGTTGGTGCTAAAATAACTCTAAAAACTAATTTATAGCCATTTATAAGCAAATAACAGACAGACACTACAATTATATTAATATGTATAGATGACCGCCGTAGCATGTTGCAGGGATGGGTAGACCAGTTTTGCAAATCATAAATTCAAATAGAAGAAATCGCCTATAATGACCCATGCAGTAACTATATACAACAAGAAATCACTTGTGATTCCATAGTAGTAGCCTAGTACGTTGTGTGTTGATACACAATGATGCCAAGTCCGATTTTTTTAACTATACCTCTTCCAAGTAGAAAATCCCTTTAAACAGAAACGCAAATAAAACGATAATGCGAAGGAAATAACTTCATTTATTACTAAATCGAAATGTTTTTCAACGAAATCCCTCAAAATGTAAAAAATAATCCCTTTATCATCCTAAATATTGAAAAATTCTACAATCTTATATCCGATCCTACAATCCAAGAACTAGTAAAGCGTGCCTGCCCTGCCGCTCGAGCCGAGTGCAACAACTCTACTCGACGACATTTTTGGTGTTGAAAAAAAACTAAACGAAAAAACACGTCATTTTTCAGTTGACTTTTCTGTAAGGTAGAGTAATAGTATTCCTTCTCGTTCTTGCTTTTGAATAGCGGTATGGCGGTATGCATAAGTGTAGGTTTCCCTCTTGTAATGTAACGAAAAAAGCAACTAAACGTTACTTTTTCGGTATAGGTATTTTTTTTTGTATGTAAAATGAATACTCGAGTAATGAAACGTTTTGACAGTTCAGTTAATTTTTCGGTAACTCATATCGTTACTTAAGTAACGAAAATAAACCTTTGTCAGTACTTGTTACTTCCGATTTCGATCGGTAACGAGTACTCATGTAACGAATAGTTACTTTTTATACTCTAGATGGAATCTGAGAGTATTATAAGTTCGCTCTAAGGATTGTAACGCCAAGAAATAAGGCTCGGAGAAAAAAATGAATGATACAGAAGTTAATATTATCACTCAAAAATCTCAAAACCGGATGTCCGTCCGTCCGTCCGTCCGTCCGTCCGTGCGCTCTCTAGCTTGAGAACGCGTTGAGCTAGAAAGTTCAAATTTTGTACACATCGTTTTTGACAAAAAAGTAAGGTCAAGTTCGTGAACGGGCCAAATCGCTTCACCCCTTCTACCCCCTCCCATACAAAAGGACACAATTACGCAATTTGACAATAAACGGATTTGCTCAAAAAGTATAAAAGTTATTGGCCTGAAATTCAGAATATATTACTTTTATGATAATATCAATCTATCATATAAAAATTGTGTCCTCCCCCTCCTTCTGCCACCTCCCATACAAACTGTACTTATCATGAATTACTCTAAGCCAATTTCCTCAGTGCTTATAAAATTCAGCGGGCTGAAATTGTGCACCAAATATTTATTTAAAATTGTTAGTAAGGTCAAAAGAAATGAGATGATTGGCTTCACCCCTTCTACCCCCTCCCATACAAAATGACACAATTTCGCAATTTGACAATAAATGGATTTACTCAAAAAGTATAAAAGCTATTGGTCTCAATTTTGGTATATGGTACTTTTTTAATGATTTAAATCTACAGTACAAAAATTATTTGCGTCCTCTCTTTCCTTCCACCCCCTCCCATACAAACTACACTTTTTCCTGAAATGCTCTAAGCCGATTTTCTCAGAACATATAACATTTGTTGAGCTCATATTTTGTAATAAATATTTAATTAATATTATTACTAAGAGGAAAAAAGAAATATTTGATTTGCTTCACTACTTCTACCCCCTCCCATACAATATGACACAGTTTCACAACTTCACAAAAAATCGATTTTCTTGAAAAGTATGAATGGCACTAGTCTGAAACTTAAGGGATGCCAATTTTATAATATTCTTAGTTATTTCTGAAAAAATCATTAAAATCCCCTCACTCTTTCTACCACCTCCCATACAAACTGCACATTTTCACTAAATCAAACTCACTAATTTTCTCAGTTCCCATTCAGTTTTTGGAGTAAGCATTTTGTATAAAACATTTTCATAGCTATTTTAGCATGATGTCGAAAAAATTAGTTCAATGCTATCATCCCTTCTAACACTCCCCATACAAAATTTCTTGGGATCACAAAAAATTCTATTTCATCTAGAGTATCGTAAGATTGCGCTTTACGCTCAATCGTAGCCCTGTTAAGTTTTGATATCACTATTACCAAGACGGAATCATATATCCCACGCAAACATATCATAAATTTGTTCGATACTTTTTCAGTCTTTTTCTAAACTATTCCTTGAATCAACTCTATATATCCCTCAAACGAACTATTTCACTTTAAATTGCCGGAAAAGATGAAGAATCTCATTCCGAGTTTTTCCTCATATTTTTTTCCATTTTCTTCGCTATCAAATAATTTCATTATATTTTTTACATGAAGGGTATGCGCTTAAGGATCTTATCACGTCGAAAAGGAAGTGGAAAAGTATCCTGTGACGTAATATTGAGTTATTTATATACATTGCAAAATTCTCATCAAAGAGGTGATGTCTTTCTCGTATACCTCCTTATTAAATATTGCAAAATTCAACGACAGAATATTATAAGAGCAGAAAAAAAGTTAGATTTTATATTTACAGATGTGATTTCTTAAAATATACCTAAGTATAGTGGAAAAGAAATGTAGAAAAGATTTTTTTCTTGCAAGTATATAATTTGAACGTCTTGAATATGGTTCATTTTTTATGGAATAAAAAGTTGAAATTCGCCATAAGTTGGTACCTTTAGTACGTAATTTCTTATTTAGTGCAGATTGGGGAATACTTTGTTACGATTTAAGGAGCTTTTGTGATTTTTTGCATGAAAGAGTCTTACAAAAAAAAATTTCTTTGCTTTTCTTCTACATATTTTTCCCCTATATAAATAAATAATTTTTGCCAAGATTTATTCGGATAGGTCGTAGAAGAAAAGTAAACTTTTCGGAATTAACACAGAGAGAAATATGTTCACTAAAGTTTATATTTCAAATAATACAAAGAATAAAAATTGTGTGTTATATATTGTATCTTTGGAATAGAGTAAGGTTTTCTTCCCGATGGGAAAAAAAACTTGAATTGGAACCAGGCAATGGAAGCATACAAATGCGAATAAAGTATGTAGTACCACCACACTTCACACGAATAATTTGATACGAAATTACATTCGAAATTCCGTGTTGAAACATCTCGCCTTTCATGTGTGCTACATGGATAGGAAAATCGTTGTCAAAAGACGTTACGAATTTTATTTTTGAAATTCAGGTACATTTGTATATTCACTTGGGTTAACATTATTTTTTTTTTCGTCCCGAAATATAAAAGACCGTCAGAAACCATCGAAACAGTCGATCGATGTCGGCTTTTTGTTTGCAAAAAAGCATAAAATTCAAAGACATCATCTGCTAAATGAGTTTCGTTTTCCTTATTCAGTCCCGAACGGAGAGATGTTCTGCAACATTAAATCAATTATGCACAAGAATTTCATGGTGTTATTTATTGTGCTTAACGCTATGTCCTGAATTTTTAGCAACGATCTAAAATAGAAATGACCTTTTAGGATAAGGGTTTGTTCTTTTATGGATATGCCGTGTGGTGTTTTGTTTGTGCGCATCTTAAATGTATTTATGGGTGAGTTTTGCGCTCATCTGTTCAGGATTGGATCTTTTAATGCGAATTCCATTTGTGATTGACATTTCTAATTTCGTATAAACCGAAAACGAGAGCTAATTTCATTTTGTATAAAGTTGAAGCGATGGAAAAGGGAATGACATTTTGAAAGGGATGGGTGATATGGTTGTCGCAATCAAGCAAATGAAATTGTAAAGTTAGAATAATGAAATATGAATGTATATTAGGTGCGTCAGCTAATTAGAGATTTTGTTTATGTATGTGAAGGGACTGTATTTCGCTCTTTTCGCTTAATTATATCAATAGTCTTTCCAGCGTCATCTATTATCTGAAAATTGTATTATGGGTTTGAATCTTGAATTATTCACTTTATACAGGCGCTGAAACTGAGCATTACGACCTTAAATAGCAGCTTTATACAATAATTTACTGGAAATCGTTCATCGCTTTTAATTAACTATTCACTAGCATTTCAATGATTAATTTCACTTTGTGTCAAATGACGATATATGTAAGGGTTTAAATGAACTGAGTTCAGATTTCAATTAAATTTAGTCAGTTTATTTCAATGGTTTGTTAGAAATCATCTCTATGATCGAACGTTTCAAATTAAGATCCGTTTTAAAAATTGTAGATATCTAATACATATACTTAAAGTATTTTCTGAACGTTAACAATTTAGTGGATTGGTGAATGTTTTCACAGTGTATTTTGAATTAAAAGGAAAGATTGCCGGATTTTACACTGTTTGCTTTATTATATGCCTGAAACATGCCCTGCTGAGAATCAAATGTCACACATAATAAAGCAAACAGTGTAAAATCCGGAAGTCTTTCCTTTTAATTTTAAGTCAAAAATCTAATTCAATATTAACTGTGCCTTATATTAAAGGGTGATCTCAAAAGTGTATATTCAGTGGTTAGAAACACACAGATAATTTTTTGTGAAAAGAAAATACGTAATAAAATTAAATAAATAATTTAAATTTAGTCTAAGAAAAGTTAATGCGTCGACATGTATTTTTAATACATAAAAAATGCATTAAGCGTATATATTTTAGGACTCCGGGATAATTGTTTAGCCCTCACAATAAATAAAAAAAAAATACAGTGGTTATTTGAAAAAATCTGATGTTTTTATTTTAATAAAGAGTCTTGACATGGAGGTTATGCATGGAACAGAATATCGGAAAAACGCTGCACGACCGACAAAAAAATGGGGTTAAATTCAATTGGACACCCTTTAAATAGTTCAATTAATATTAAATTGAATTTATGAAGTTTCAAGTTATCGATTTGTTTCAAAATTTAACAATGAATTTCGAAGTATAGTTTGAATAACATAATAGCAATAAATATTTCTGAAACATAATAAAAAGATTGATAGAAATCTTACAAGATTTTTACGAAACGAATTCCTTCATGATATTTCATTTAGATAGAAGTACGGTATCAATCCCAATACAATTTTATTCAGAAATTTCATAGAAAACGGAAACGATTTATTCAGAGTTTAGTAGTTCATTGACACTATGAAGTTGATCTGTCTGGCTGTTTCCATGGACAATCATAATCAAATTTCAACGAATATAATATCCTTCGCACATAACAATGACGACTAAAGTCTGGATTTTCGTTTTTCAAATCTATTTTTATCATGCAAATATAAGAAGCACCTTTCTTTCGTCGATTCTATTCAATTCGATTGGAAAAGGAAAGATTTTGTATTTCTCCTAGGATTTTCACATTTATTATCATAGTGAAAAGGAATCTTTTCTGTTTTATTGATTTGTTTTATGCAGGACGGTTGCGTCTTACTGTATAAAACTCTGTAAATAAAAATTGGTGCATTGTTTTTGTTGCAAAATTCTATTGTTCCTACACGCGTTCCTAGAACACAGTACCTAATCATGGTTTGCGTCTTTCTATTGAGATTTTAACTAAGTTAGGCCGATAGAATTTATATCGACCAACCACAAGCACACCAATTGTTCTTAACGGACAAGATGTAAAAGATGTTCAAGATTTCTATTATCTCGGCAGCATTATTAGCATGAACGGCGCAGCCGAAAAGGATATTTAGGCTCGTCTAAATAAAGCTCGTCAGGCCTTCGGTACCCTTTCCCTTTCTGGAGGTTAAGAGAGATATTTCTTCGCACGAAGCTGCGAGTTTTTGACGCATGCGTTAAATCCGTGTTGTTATATGGTTGTATTACGTGGAAAGTGACTGTCCGACTAACCAAGAGACTGCAAACTTTCGTGAACCAAAACCTCCGACACATTTTAGGAATATTCTGGCCAGAAGTGATCTCCAACAACGAACTTTAGAGTACAACTCGCCAGACTAAAATAGGTATTGGTATTCAAAAGCGGAAGTGGCAGTGGATTGGTCCCACTTTGAGGAAACCAGAGCGAAACATCGCCAAACAGGCTCTGAATTATAATCCTCAAGGAAGACGTCGGGTTGGTCGACCATGTAGCACATGAAAGCAAGCAGTTGAGCAGGACGCCAGAGGAATAAGCAAGTTCTGGCAACAGCTTAAGGCCGATGCTCAGGATCGCGCCTTGTGGAAGAGAATTGTTTCTGTCCTATGCCCCTATATGGAGTCATAACAGGAATTTGATTGATTGATCTTCCGACTTACTAGTTATAAGGCAATAGTCTAGTGGAGAACTTTTCAGCATGACGTTCACTCCTGAAGATTTTTTCCAAGCTTTTTTCAATACATGTCCCTTATGTAAAACAAAGTTGTTTGAAAATAATATTTGAAAAGTGAAATTCGAAAATGGGTCGTGAGTTTAAAATGTCGATCAACGCATAATTGTAATATTCTGTTTGCAGGGATGTATCTTTGCCGCTTCAATCTGTGGTAGAAGGATTTTTAAGCAATTTACAAACATGAAGTTGATAAACTCATTGCACAATTCCAGATTACCAGATAAAATCCTATCCGAAAAATCTTAAAACTTCCATTTAACTCCTCTACATTTGGTATTACGCTAAAATTAATTTTCTGTTGATTTTCTTATGAAGCCAACACTTACGAGTATGGTTTGATAGCGCATTAATTAAATATCGTTTGAGATCGAGGGTAAACCATTGCCGCCTTCAATGCACTTTAGTTATACCGAAACCACGTAGAGGATTACTCTCGCTATAGATTCTTGCTCTTTTCATTTCCACCCCCGCACACAAAACTATCAATAATAAAAAACATCGATAAGAGCACAAGTGCATCTTAGATATTCTGTGCGGTATTAACTATTGAAAATTTACGAGCAATTAAACAAAATAGGAGAAGACATGGTACATACTTAGGCGATAGCTTCCTTTCGATGATAATATTATATAATGGTATTTATGTTGGTGTACAACTCAATGATGGGTGGAATTGGTTCAATTTTTTTTTTCTGGATTCTTTCAAAGATGATGATGGTAGTGGCAAAGTCTAAACCGCATTAAGTATTCGATTATTATCTTTATGATGCTGAAACAAATTAGGCTATAAAATGTTATGTCAGGGAACACAAGTAGTTTATAGATATAGTTTTAAAGTTAAAACGGACATAGTCGTAAAAAATATAAAAATTGCTCAGATCATTGCGTTTGATTTTATTGGTCTCAAAATTTAATAGGCTCTGGTTTTTTTTTTTTTGTTTTCTTATTTCGGATATCGGGAACTAAGTCTTGTCTTAGGGAGTGAACATTTCAATCTGTCGGCTTCTTCTCATTTTCAACATTTTATGGTAAATTGTTGTTATTTAATGGTTGAACGATATCATACATAGCATACTTTGCGGTGGGACATAAATCTCTAGCTAGGTTCTGCTTCTTTTTGTTTTAATGCAAAACAAGAGATACATGATGCTACACCCTTTTGTTCGCAAGCTATTTTGGTTATAGGCATGCGAGAATCCTTGAAATGGTACTCGTTTTCGAATATTTTACGACTTATAGGATTTAAGAAGTGTTGTTTTTGAAGTACGGCAATGTGTTTTCTTCATTTGTGGCATACTCTTTTGTCAAAACTTTCGGCACAGGTATTTATATAAAGCTTTAATAAACTTTAAACACATATTGTGAAGTGGTTGTGGTTAAAACCAAATTGAAATTTAGAGCAAGTAATAGCACGTACATAGCGCGTTCATCAACAAAGTCATATGCTATTCAGCAAAAAATTTAACTATCGCTCGCAAATACCGATCTTTCAACGAGCATGAAATGCCACAAAACAAATAAACTGCGGAATGATCTTAAGCAAACGTTGATCTTGTTATATACCAGCAGTTTTCAATTCACCATGCGCATAGAGCCAAAAATTATTTCATATCGATATCTCAAATGAAAACGGTGACAAATCTAGAGTTTGCTGAGGAGACAGCGTGTGTGTCAAGTTCTCGTTAATCGTTAATCTTTCATAAAAAATATCGTTTATGAATCGTTAATGATATTCATTAATGAATCAAAACGACCCTCTGCAAGGATGCAGAAGGAAACATTATAAGTAACGCGGAAGATATGAAACTAAAATGGGAACAATACCTTGAACACCTTCTTAACCCGAGCCCATCTCCTACACGAACAGCAGCAGCAGATACAATAGCAGGTGTAACTGATGTAACAGCTGATGAAGGATCCGCTTTGAGTCCTCCCACTTTCGAAGAAGTAAAAACAGCTCTAAGGAACCACCCAAACAACAAAGCGCCGGGCACTGATCAAATCTCAGCTGAACTTCTGAAAGCCGGCGACACCTGCGTAGCGCATCTCCTACATATGTAGATTAGTCACGGACATATGGACGCAGGAAATACTTCCTGAAGATTGGCGCAAGAGCATAATATGTCCAATTTATAAAAAAGGTGACAAACTCTGCTGCGAAAACTACCGAGGAATATCTCTGTTGTGTACGTCTTATAAGATCTTGACGAAAATTCTAGAAAAGAGAATTAAGCCCTATGCTGACAAAGTAATTGGTGAATACCAAGGCGGATTTAGAGCTGGACGCTCAACCACGGACCAGATATTCTCAGTTAAACAGGTTCTGGAAAAGTGCTGGGAATATAATATTGATGTGCACCAAATATTTGTTGACTTCAAACAAGCATACGACAGTATCGACAGGCGCGTACTGTATAAAATCATGTTAGAGTTTGGAGTCCCACCGAAACTGGTCCGACTGACAAGAATGACAATGACTGAGTCTTTGTCACAAGTCAGAGTAGAAAATGATCTGACTTCCAGTTTTAAAACCGACAACGGCCTTAAACAAGGTGACGGCCTCGCACCAATGCTTTTCAACTTAACACTCAAATATGTTGTTCGGAAACTTCCCGTTGACACCAAGGGAACAGTATGCTTCAAATCCACACAACTCGTAGCATATGCCGACGACATAGATATCCTTGCAAGATCTCTGGAGAGTGCTAAGGAAGTATTTGTAAACCTTGACTCGGTAGCAAGGGAAGTTAGACTACGTATTAATGAAAATAAAACAAAAATTATGACGCAATCTAGTAAAAAAACGCCAATCAGACAAAATATTACAGTAGGAGACTATAACCTAGAAAACGTAGACAACTTTATATACCTAGGGCAAACCTATTGAAGGAGAATAATTATGGAGAATAATTATGGCAAACAAGACGTATTATTCGGTACTTCCAATAATTAAAAACAAAAACGTACACAGGAAAACAAAACTTAAGTTATATAAAACGATTATACGACCTGTGCTATGCTATGGCAGGGAAACGTGGAGATTAACTCAGGCGTTCGAAAAACTCCTTAACGCCTTTGAAAGAAAAGTCCTCAGAAGAATCCTCGGACCTGTGAGGGAAGAGTCGATCTGAGAATACGATACAATGGAGAATTGTATGCCATCTTCGACAATCCAGAAGTGTCAACCCTCATAAAATTTAAAAAGTTACAATGGGCTGGTCATGTGGAGCGGATGGATGACGGAGAATTCCCAAACGCACACTAAAAGGGAAAGTCAACGGACAAAGACCGGTCGAAAAACCACGAAAGCGCTGAGAGGATTCGATTGACGCAGACAGCAAATCACTGCTAAGATTTTCAAACTGGAGGACGCGGTCACTGAACCGAGTTGGATGGAGGCAAAGCATTCAGGAGGCCAAAGCCCGATTTGGGCTGTAGCGTCATCGTAAGTAAGTAAATGAATCAAAATAAAAATCATTAACGACTTGCTTATGTACTAGTTTTTTGTAAGCGTCTTACAATTCATTAATGAATTGTTTAAAGTAATTCATTAACGAATGTCCTTTTAGTCCGCTTGATGAATCGTTAATAACTCGTTAACGACGCTTGTTAACGATCAAATCACTCGTTAATATAATTCATTAACGATTCTTTAACGAATTAATCTGTTTGTTGGGTAGATTCTTTCTAAAAAAATTATGAAAATCAAAAAAGTTATCGTATATCGAGACGAATACACAATTGTACGAATATGAGACTAAATTCAAGATAACAGTCGTATTCAATTACCAACAAACTAAATTAATGAATACGGATTACATTAAGTTGTTCGTATCTGCAACGCCATCACACTCACTTCTTCCGAATCTTAAAACTCTTTAAGCAAAACTTAAGATTCAAACCATATATCCACGTTTGTTTTGTTTTTTCCCCATTACTTTTCTCAGGACTTAGTTTACACTAAATAAAATAAAACAAATCTTATATCATCATCCCCTAAAAGCGCAGCACAACTTCCTTCTCTCTTTCACAAAATCCTGGGCACGTTTTTTTCAAATCGATTACCATCTTTAATCCGAGTTAATCCATTGTGCAAACAAACACACTATCAAACAATTACCGAAGCGGAGCGAATTTAACGAGCTCGTAAAATGCATCAGCTGGCTTGGCTTGCTGATCTGCTACAATTTCTGAATTTCCTATTCCTTTTCTAAAGGTACAGACTACGAAGGGTGTGAGCCCGCAACAAAATTTTCCTTGCAACATCCTTATATAATACCTTTCATTTTGAACTAACAGAAAAAAAAAGGAAAACGTCAGCAGTCACGTGAAGGGCTGAAAAGTGAAGAAAAGGGGTGGTAATGGTGGCGTTGAATTGAAAAGGAGCCAGATCATTCCTTTGTTATCAACTTATTTGCATAATTAAGGACATGACAGCAACATCATTTATTTTCGTTAATTTTAACTCTAAAATTTGCGTGCAAGGAAATACGAGACATCTACAACGACATCGTCAACGTGCATATCGTTAAAAGAAGTTTGAAACTGAAAAGAAGTAACAACAACAAGATTGCCAGCCAATCCATAATACCGTCAGTCTGTTGAAGTTGAGTACACGGGCTGCAACCTTTTCGTTTTGCGGGAACACACACGTTAAGTCCTCGGGATACGTCTAGGTTCTGATGGTGAAGAGTGTTCGCTGACGAAGTTCGGTTGTAATAGGTACACTTAGTTGGCACCCAAAACCCTATGCCGGGGGTGAGACCATGAGACAGCGCGCACACAGCCTTGACATCATCCTTCCTGGAATATTTCTTCCAGTACAGCTCCTTTATAATGTCATTTGATACAACACTTCACTCATTTTAAAGACTTACATCCTAAGCCACATAATGGGTTGCCATTGTCTGGGGGAGATTTGGGAAATCATAACAGAAAATCTCTTTAAAATTTATAGATGTGTCATCTCACTTGTGAAGCGATGAGGAGGACTGCCTAAGTACACAAAACCATTCTTATGGTCCCTCAAGATTCGAGTCGAGGAGGAGTATTTTCATCTTGAAAATATTGAAGGAGTGAGATGGAAACCAGTTTTTTTTTTATTTGGTATGCTAACTAGGAAACACTCACTTGCACCCAAAAGATTAAAGAGAAGGCTCGAATACTATGCGATTGAAACGAGAGTGCTTACCCCATTATTTAATGTTGAGGGGTTGTTTTTGAAAAGCTGACAGGAACAGACGCCATCAACCTGTGCGATCTGATCTGTGTTTAAACAAGCCTTCATGAAGGATGTTGTATGGATATGAGGGATGTAGCCATTTCGTCCTTCCGACTATTCTGGCAGCTTGTCGGATGGTAAATCCTGAAGATTTCTGATATTAAGCTGATGGCTGTTTTGAGATCATCCAGTTTTCCGGAAGTGTGTTATATATATTTTTTTTTTCGTTTTAGGTTTTCCTCTAAGAGGAAGGAGTAATTAATTTTAGTTGGATTTTAAGTGGTTTGTAATTGGATGATGGTGCTATTGTCAGATTGAAAAATATATTGTTTTTGAAGTAATCGATGGTTATGGATGTCGAGAAATATGAACTAAATAATTTCGTTTTAGTTTCATTGGGAATTAATAGAAATCATTTCAGATTACGAACAATTAGACATGCAATTACTATCTATATAATTCTAGCGGATTTTCTGAGGAAAATCTAGGATCAAATAGATTCGATTCTGGATTTTGCTTAGATGATAGCATTTTCATAAATGTGAATTCAAATGCTGAGAGGAGCCAGAACCCTGAAGATCAAGAGGGAAAGGCTCGATTCAGGTCGTAGCGCTATTAAAAAAAAAAAAGACAAGTACGGAAGATAAAATAATAGTCTTCTGTAATTGTCGTTCAGTTTGATAAAGGTCTAAGAAGAGAGGGAAACGAATAATAAAGCGTAACAGTGTAGAATTCGGAAAACTTTCCTTTCAAGTACGGAACGTTTTCAGTATTAATAAAAAAAACCCGATTTAAAAATACTTGTTCTTAGCTGGTGCATCCGAACGCGTGACGTACTTCTAGCACGAAAGTTAAAGGCACTTTATTTGTGTGTGAAAAATTCCTCACGTCTCGACACTTTAAATACCACATGCTATTTATTAAAGAACTTTCGACGAAATTGTAAGATTGATTCGGAGTAATAAATTCTACTGAAAACTTATGTAGAAATTTTTGCGACCCCTTCAGATACTTTTTTGATAGGTACCCCGAAGATCTCACTCATTTTGTGGCTTGTTTTATGTAAATATGGCGCTATATTGGCTCTGGCACTAAAAGGATAGTAACAAAGTTGTAGTCGTAAGTCCAGCAGAGGGCGTTGCTAAATTCATAACGTCATCAAATCATCAATATTATTAAACTGAAATATAATTATTCTGTGCAAAAATGTATTATACACTTGAAGCTCCCAGTTTTAAAACAAAGTCTACGTGGTGGTCAAAGGGATTGCAAAAGGAATTCAAGTATTTCACTGACTATGTATTTCCGTAATAATTGGTAAAAACTGAAGTCACGTGACTAAATTTAAGTAGATGGCTAAATTTTGGTGAGATGAGTTCGTCAGCATCGGTGATTCAGTCGTAGAATGCTCGCCTGCCACGCGTGCGGGCCAGTTTCGATTTCCGATCGGTATTTTTTTTTCACGATTTGACTAGAGTAAAAATATCATTATTTCAAACCACCGGGGGCTGACAATGTCCGACAAAATGCTGAATGTCCGACATCCAAGCCGACAGTCAGGAACAAGTCTCGTATGGGCTATGGCCAAGCCGACAAGTCAGGAACACGTCGTCGCGCGACGGTCGGCGACAGTTAACGAAACACGTCGTCATACGGGCGACGACCGGCGACAGTTAGCGAAACACGGCGTCTTATGGCCAACAGCCAGCAAAACACGTCATCGTATGTGCGACGACCGGCAACAGCCGGCGACAGTCAGCAAACACGTCGTAATGCTGTGTATAAAAAGGGCGAGCATTCGTGAAAACAGTTCTGGGTTAATATTTGGAGAGGAGAGTCGAAAGTGGGAAGCGAGTAGGAGAAGAGTAGGTAGGCGTGTGTGATCAACGGGCGGGAGTAAGTCCTGTGACCGACAGGCGGAGTTCAGTAAGCGACAATAAGCGAGTAAGTCTTATGATCGACAGGCGGGAGCAACTTCTGTGATCGACATAGAACCATATCTTGATCGGTTAACGTAAAAAACCCAACACTAAGTCGCAAGTTCACGGTTGTCTTTAGCAACACAGATTGAAGGTAGCAGTCTATATCAAATGCAAGTTCGGCATTCATACTGCTGGATGCGAGACCTATCTAAATTTTTGCCAGTCTGTTGGAAAACACGTCGTTCTCCGAGGAACTCTGTCCGCGATATGGCCCACCACAGCCACCACGTGTTCTGTTAAGCAGACCTCAACCATTGCCGCGGGTGGAACCAGCCTTCCATGGGCTCCCAGACTCCCGTGGTACAAGAAAATCTCCGGTGGGGCTTTGTAATCATACAAGTTACTCCAGTTGAGTTTCTTGCAACTCATGGCTGGTCGCATTCCTCGTTTACGTGGGGACGGCGCTCCTCAATAAAGTAATACCGGAATTGACCTTAGTCGTTCACCCGGTATTTAATAACTTCGGTTATTATAAAGTAATACCGGAATTGACCTTAGTCGTTCATCCGGTATTTAATAACCGAAGTTGCTCCTTCCTTGCGTGTGGGAAGAACACTTAACGTGTAGGGTACAGACAAGACGGCTTAATAACGTAACAAAGACACCACAGTTCAATTCCTCAATGGCCAGCTTTCGCTCTTCTTCTTTTGAATGTCTCGCATGCAAAGACGCAGAGGCATTCAAAACTTTCCCTGCTGGCAAGGCACCTCCCTACGATCAATCACGCTCCATCAACCACCACCCCTATAGCTTCCAGCTGTCTTAGATCAGCATATCTTTGACATTCGGCCAAGATATGCAACCAATTTTCTACCAGCGCTCCACATTCGCATCTTCTTTGCAGCGGAATTCATTAGGCGAATACTTTGTTTGATCGACGATCGAGATTAGCAATCGAGTTAAGATTTGAAAGTAAAAGAGCCGAGAGCTGTGAAAAAACACAGGGTATACACACATGTATATAACAGCGTATACCACCGTATATAGCTCTGGCGCCAGAGAGTATACGCTTTTTCTAGGAAATAATTAGACGACAGCCCTGGATAGTAATGTAAACTATAGTTACTCCATGGGACACTAGAAGCGCTCCACCATATATTGGCAATGGTGAAACCCTATATTGGAAGCAAAATTTAAAAAAGTGTCGATCTTGTTTTGGTACGTTCATAACATCAAGAACTGTGCGCGATTTACTTACTTAACTAAAAAATCAGAAACAAATTTTTTTAAATTTAAGTAACAGTTTATATTAAGCTGGAAGATAATCACTAAGCTCATCACTCCACGAATGGTGAATTAGGCAAGATGAATCAACATCTGCGGATTGTGATATAAAGTAAACAATCATGCTCATCAGCTTTCTTATTCTCTTGGATGAAACAAGTACGCAGGTATCTACATCAATGCTGACTTTTTCGAGCTGCAATAGTAGCAATAGCTATATTTTTGTAACAATAAGCTGTCAAAGTCTTTAACTTTTTCTTAACGCTATCGGCTAGCTCTTTAATACATAATGCATAGTTCGACCGACATGGGTAAGGGGAGCATAGGAGGGATAAGTCTGAAATAGCGGTGGAAGTTGTTTTTGAATTGTTGTGGATTGTACGCTGCTCTGAACAAATTTCCCGGTAATGCATTCTACATCATTGACACCCAAGGGATGAAGGACTGCCTAAGCTTCACTTTTCTACACGGCACTTGTTTCACAGTTTACTCGTGAGCGTTTGCAGCTTGGCAAATATTACGTGGGCCATGTAAGAGATATATTAGATCATTTAGTTCCTTACTACAATACATTTACTCTGGAAAAACTGCAATAAATGCAAATTGCTTCGACATTTCGGTGATGCTCGAGGATGCCTAAAGAAGCCAATACGGCTTCGTCTCCAATTAGACGGAACTAATGTCTTTGGATACTATCGAGCAACGATTGGTGTAAATTTGTAGTCCCAGTCCAGATAGGCGAGTTGTAATCAAGACGTGGCTGGATATTAGCATAATAGATGGTAGCCATTTCAGACGCAGAAATATTCCTTACAGTTCCGCAGAATACCTAAACGTTTCGAGGCATTAAAAGCAACTAGATGTGTTTACCCCAATCAAGAAGATTGTTAAATTTTCCACCAAGTGTGCAGAAAGTGGAATCTGCACGCACTTAAAGGACATTATAGCGGCTGACGCTGGAACATTTTGTTTTAGAGATAGGTGACAGGACTGATTTTTCAAGGATTAAACACTTCTTTGTTTTTCTTGTTTAATGAACCTATTGAGTCATTACGGCATGACGACACTGAAGTCAAACGTGACTCCACAGGTGAGTCAAATTGGAAGAGGATGTCATCAGCGAAACTATGGATAGGATTGAGAGTTGACGACAATAGATCGTTTATAAAAACTAAAAAGAGAATGGGTTATAAGACTGAGCCTTGCGGGACGCCTGAATCAGTAGAAAAGGGGGCAGAGGTAACTCCATCTAGTACAATTCGTGTGAACTGCTGAGAGTGGGTGCTCTCAATCCATTCAAAGAAGGTCGAATTAAAGCCAAAGTCTTTAAGCTTAGCTTTGAGAAATTTATGCCATACTCTGTCAAACGTTTTCGCAATGTTAAGCACAAGTACTAGCTCTTCGCCGAATTTGTATGTACTAGATTTTCAACGTTCAGTTAGTTACACTAGGAGATCTCCCGTCATACGTCCCAAACGGAAAGCGTATTGATGATCGCAGATCAGGTTTTTTTCCAGAAGGTAGTTCGCTATTCTATTCAATTTCATGATAAAAGAATAATGTTGTGAAAATTTCGTATTCCCCAGCTATGGAAAAGCTAAAGTTTGGGCCTTTTAAGAAGTAACATAATTTTTAGAGCTGAATATGGAAAATATTTGATGTCGGAATATTGGATGTCGAAATTGTTAATTTTTCAATTTTGCTGCTAAATACTCGACAAACTTTTCAAATCTATTCTTCATCCTATTAATTCTTATTAAAATCTGTAAGTCCCATCAATTTTCGTAATGCTACTTTAGAAATTATCATCTTTCTGTTTACATTGAATTTTTTTATCACAAAAACATTTTATTTTCCAGAATTGTTGAAACTCCCTACTTCTGAAATCCGTTAGGCTACCGACACACGATGCGAGTTAATAACTTCCTATTTTGATATAAGTAGGCGGAATTATGTATAGGATAATAACACTAGTAATATCGAAAAGCGAGATAATATATATTAACTCGCATCGTGTATCGGTAGCCTTACTCATCATCCTCATTCCATCGAATCTTTTAATTACTTATTGATCCTTTATAATCATAATTTAATTGGAAAGAACATCGATTTGATATAATTACATTAGATATAAACATACGCTTACGACTCCTTATAAATCATCTTCTATACCAAAATTTCGGGGTAAGGAGTATTCTTCTTGGATGGTTTTCATTAGTCCCTATTGATTTCTCATGGGCTTTTACTCCAGGCTATTATTCTTGAGCTGTATTATACACGTAGGTACTTGTACGAATCGCCTACATCCAACATCGGCAAAAGATTAACATTTACTACGAAATTGTTATTCTAACGAGACACGCGGCATCTGACGGCAAGTTCTTATACAGGAACTAAACCTTTTGTTTTTCCATAAGCTCCTTCATATTTACTAAACATCACTTGAAAATTTATTTTTTCCATGGCAATTATTTAATTGATTCCCTTCAATAAGGGACAACTATATCTCGTTGCGTAAAATAAGAGGGAGAGAATTCCTCTTGAAGAAAACCCAAAAATAGAAAGATTGCTGATAAATTAACGAGATGCCCAGGTATATTTTGCCGTGTTTATTTATTTTTTTCCTACTTGCATCGCAAGTATGACTATATAGCTATGTATCGTATGTATGTTTGTAACTTGGCAATAAAATTAGCTCAAGCTAATTGGCAAGATAATGTGCTTTCGCTTTTACTACCAACGTAATTAATAGAAGAATTCTGAGTAAGAGTAAGAAGTTAATGGCCTTATTGTAATTTTAGTAACGTTGTGTTGCCGCCAACACTGGAATGCTACGTTAGATTAGGATACTTTTGTCGTTAGAATAAGATTCTGTATTGTTCTGGTCGATGCGGGTAATTTAGGTAAAAATAAAAATACTATAAATATTTTCGAAATTGGACGAGGATAACAGAAAAGTTATGTTGGCTACAATATTTTTCGTCCGTTGCGTTTTATTTTGTTACGATAAATTAGTATTTGGTAAAATCTGAATAGAATGGTTGCTTTTTCTTGTTCTGAATATCTTTAAGGAAAGAAAAGATGCGCAAAAGGCTCGTATTAGACAATGCCTTTTGGCTGGTTCAATGTGCTCCTTCGATAAAACTGCGGCTTCCTGAACTGGCTGTTTTTCATTCATATTACCATAGTGTAACATCATAACTGGGGTTTGGATCCTGTGAGCAAAGCTAAATGATCTATGTCAATAAGCGATGTCAAGTTTCGATACTTTTCGGTACCAGTAACTATTCATTAATTTAAGGAAAGTAATCGTTACATTTTATTCGTTACTAGGTAAACATTTATTTAAAATGACCGCCATATCTTGTTCCAGGAATTGGTAAGCCAGTTTTTTTTCATTACTTAATGTCGAAGGGTTGTTAGCCCCTCACACAGCCCTCTATCTACGAATTTTTTATTTTCGTAGATTGATATATCCAAGCAGGTAATGTGCTAGGGATTTAGCCTCACGACTTTCGCATTACAAGACTAACACACTCACCAATTCACACTTACTAATTCCTTCTGGTTTCTCACTGCCTGCACAGCATTTTTGCACGAGACTTATTTCTCGGATCCGTACAGAGCTCAGTATTCACAAATCCGCTGGTCCGGACGGTATTTTCCCCATTACTCTTAAAAAGTGCGCCTCTTCTTTAGCTAAACCTCTTCGCAATCTTTTCTATCTTTCTTACTCTTCTGGGTGCTTTCCGCGTATGTGGAAAGTTGCGACTGTTCAGCCCATTCCCAAGAAAGAAAGCAAAGCGAACCCTGCCAACTACCGGCCAATAGCCATTACTTCAGTGCTCTCGAAAGTAATGGAAACTGCTGTCAATCGTAAAATCGTCAAATATCTGGAGGATAAACAGCTCCTCCATGATCGTCAGTATGGGTTTCGTTCTGGACGGTCAACGGGTGATCTTTTAGTCTACTTGACAGATCGTTGGAACTCATGCTTACATAAATATGGTGAAGGTCAAGTCCTCGCACTTGACATTGCAAAAGCTTTTGACAGAGTTTGGCACGAATGTCTCTTAGTTAAGCTTAGGGCCATCGGCCTTAATGATACCCTTGTTCAATGGATTGAGAGCTATCTCTCTAAATGCACTATACGAGTAGTATTAGATGGCGTTACTTCTTCCTCCTACCCAATTGATTCCGGCGTCCCACGAGGTTCTGTTTTATCTCCAACTCTTTTCTTAGTTTTCATAAACGACCTTCTGTCGTCCACTTTCAATCCAATCCATAGTTTTGCAGATGACAGTACTTTAGACAACATCTATGAATTTAACTCTGTTGCGGAATCAAACATTCGTTCTATTGCTTCCAATCGCAGGGAGTTATTCAGTTCGCTGAACTCGGATCTCAACTTAATCCTGGAATGGAGCAGGAAAAACAGAGTTGAGTCCAAAACACAGGCCTGTCATCTATGCCTCAAACGGAATGCTTCAGTGTTGTCTCACAATGTAACTTTTGATGGTGCACGGCTTACCACTTCGGAGAATTTCACACTGTTAGGCGTCAAAATTAGTAACCACCTGAAATGGGCCCAGCATATCTTTGATATTGCCCTTGACGCCTCTAAGCGTCTAGGTGTTCTCCGAAAATGCAAAAAATATTTCACACCTATCGACATAGTAACCATTTACATATAAGGCCTACATTAGACCACGTTTAGAGTATAACTCGCATGTTTGGGCTGGGGCACCCAAAACACACGATCGTATTGAAAAACATGCGTTCCGACTGATTGGAGACGAAAGCATCACGTCTTTTATAGATTCTCTTGAGCATCGCAGAAATGTCGGAGTACTCAGCATTTACTATCGATATTTCCACGGTAAATGCAGTACGGAACTAAGCGCACTCATTCCTCCACTGCATACTTTTCCCCGGAATACTCGTCAAGCTGAACGCGCACACGAGTACACGGTCAAACCCTTGCCTTCTCGTATAGTGAAATATAGGCAGTCATTCATTTCCCGAACGTCAAGACTTTGGAACGATTTGTCAGCTAGTTTGTTTCCCAACAAGAACAGCCTGCGGTGTTTCAAGAACAATGTCCACCGTCATTTTCGTCTCTCTCCACCTTAATAGCTCCACTTCCTATATCGACATAACTGTGCATCGCATTAAAGGGTGACCCCCTAAGTTATACTCGGTGCTGTAAAAACAAAACCACTAGGCTACATCTTAGCTATATGTTACGAGAAATAGCTTGTGCATCGCTCATGATTTCGTTGGCCTAGTACATGTATCAACACAATGATGCCAACTCCGATTTTTATACTCTAGATGGAATCTGAGAGTATTATAAGTTCGCTCTAAGGTTTGTAACGCCAAGAAATAAGGCTCGGAGAAAAAAATGAATGATGCAGAAGTTAATATTATCACTCAAAAATCTCAAAACCAGATGTCCGTCCGTCCGTCCGTCCGTCCGTCCGTCTGTCCGTCCGTCCGTCCGTCCGTCCGTCCGTCCGTGCGCTCTCTAGCTTGAGAACGCGTTGAGCTAGAAAGTTCAAATTTTGTACACGTCGTTTTTGACAAAAAAGTAAGGTCAAGTTCGTGAACGGGCCAAATCGCTCCACCCCTTCTACCCCCTCCCATACAAAATGACACAATTACGCAATTTGACAATAAAGGGATTTGCTCAAAAAGTATAAAAGTTATTGGCCTGAAATTCAGAATATATTACTTTTATGATAATATCAATCTATCATATAAAAATTGTGCGTGTCCTCCCCCTCCTTCTACCACCTCCCATACAAACTGTACTTATCATGAATTACTCTAAGCCAATTTCCTCAGTGCTTATAAAATTCAGCGGGCTGAAATTTTGCACCAAATATTTATTTAAAATTGTTAGTAAGGTCAAAAAAAATGAGATGATTAGCTTCACCCCTTCTACCCCCTCCCATACAAAATGACACAATATCGCAATTTGACAATAAATGGATTTACTCAAAAAGTATAAAAGCTATTGGTCTCAGTTTTGGTATATGTTACTTTTTTAATGATTTAAATCTACAGTACAAAAATTATTTGCTTCCTCCCTTTCCTTCCACCCCCTCCCATACAAACTACACTTTTTCCTGAAATGCTCTAAGCCGATTTTCTCAGAACATATAACATTTGTTGAGCTCATATTTTGTACTAAATATTTAATTAATATTATTACTAAGATGAGAAAAAAAATATTTGATTTGCTTCACTACTTCTACCCCCTCCCATACAACATGACACAGTTTCACAACTTCACAAAAAATCGATTTTCTTGAAAAGTATGAATGGCACTAGTCTGAAATTTAAGGGATGCCAATTTTATAATATTCCTAGTTATTTCTGAAAAAATCATTAAAATCCCCCCACTCTTTCTACCACCTCCCATACAAACTGTACATTTTCACTAAACCAAACTCACTAATTTTCTCAGTTCCCATTCAGTTTTTGGAGTAAGCATTTTGTATAAAACATTTTCATAGCTACTTTAGCATGATGTCGAAAAAATTAATTCAATGCTATCATCCCTTCTAACACTCCCCATACAAAATTTCTAGGGATCACAAAAAATTCTATTTCATCTAGAGTATCGTAAGATTGCGCTTTACGCGCAATCGTAGCCCTGTTATGTTTTATCCTCCTTTTAAGTAGAAAATCCCTTTAAACATTAACATTAATCTTTCCAATATTTCACAAATTTATCTTTTTCTTAAAGAATAAACGAAAATTTGAAGGAAAAACCTTTTATTAAATTGAAATTTTCTTCAACAAAAATCTCTCAAATTGCTAAAAACAACCCTCTTCTACAATCTGGTAACACTGATCCCACAACCTGAACACTAGTAACGACTGCCTGCCCTGCCGCTCGAATCAAGTACCACAACTCTAGTCGACGAAATTCTTGGTGTTGAAAGAAACGAAACGGAAAAAAACACATCATTTTCTCATCAAACTTTGCTATAATGTGGAGTAAGAGTATTTCCTCTCGTTCTTGCTTTAGAATGACGGTACGGTGTTATGCACAAGTGTAGGTTTCACTCCTGTGATGTAACGAAAAAAGCAACTAAACGTTACTTTCGGTATAGGTACTTTTTTGTATTTGGAACGAATACTCGAGTAACGAAACGTTTTGACAGTTCAGTTACTTTTTCGAGAGCTCCTTTCGTTATTCAAGGAACGAATATAAATCTGCGTAGGGTGGGTATCCAATACATATTGAAGTGCACAAGAGGCCGCTGGATTTCAAGTAAAGATAAAGCTAGTTTTTCTTTAATTAAAATAACCAGAAACTTTTATTTATTGCTTTCTATTAATTATCGCAAACAGTTTTTCCATTCACCAATTGTTGATTTTCTACCTCCGATTTTTTCGTTTTGCACCTTTCGACTGACTCTATCGCGACTTTACCACGCGGTAGCCCGATCTTTACTCATTCGCTTCCCAATTCAGACGGACTTTATCGTCGCAAACGCTCGCCTTTTTATATCATATCTATTCTATTCGGCCGCTATTCGTCTGCTTTTGAGCATGCACGAGCAGTTCGAAGTCACAAGCAATTGATCATCGCGGATTTTCAATGATATTTATGTGTGTTAATAGTAGACAGCTGAAGATTACGCATATTCTATGGGGCTGACATGCAAGAATATTAACTTGGTATCGAATACATTCGACTCAATACACATTGAAAAGAATCGAGTTCAGATACGTAATGATCAGTAGTCGATAGAGAATTAAGTTGTGTAGTATTGAATCATTTAAACGAAGAGGCAAGAGTAGTGCAAAAAACAGTGCAGTAACCTCAATTCACAGAAATAATTTGTTTCGTACTGGGTTTGAAATTGAAAAATACGGTCCACAACCCGCTCCAAATAATCGCTTATTAAATAATTTTAATACAAATCTGAATACACCATTTCGTTACGAATTGGTTTTTTCATTAAAACGAGTTAATATTTCATAACTTAGTACTTTTTAATGAACAGTAAATTAATTGTATCGCGCTGTGTGGCATGTGGCGCAGTTTTGTTGAAACCACCTGTCTGCAACATTAATGCCTTCGAATTGAGGCACGAAAAAGCTATTAATCATATCTTTGTTCCGCTCACCGTTGACTGTAACGTTCTGACCATCATCATTTTTGAAGGCATGTGGACCAATAATTCCACCAGCCCATAAAGCCACACCAAAAGGGGACTTTTTCTGGATGTAATGGTGTTTCGATAAGGGCTTGTGGATTATCATCGCTCCAAATACGGCAATTCTGCTTATTTAAGTAGCAATTTAGTCAAAAGTGTGCTTCATCACTGAATAAAATAAATTTGAACAAAATAAATTTTCAAAATTTAAAAAAAAAATGTTCTAGCGTGAGTCTATTCACAATATATTGCCAAACCAAACTTATCCCAAAACGACCGGCTGCTACAGAAAACAGTGTTGCTAATTCAAAGTTCTCCGACTCTAAAAAACACCCTTTACATACGTGGTGTAGTGTGATACACTAATGGTGTTGATGATATCAGGTATTTTATACCACTAGTGCATAAATGATACTATGAAGTGATTCTAAGATCCCAATCAAACTAGGACGAGAATTTTTTCAGGTAAGCCGTGTCTTGGGTTTTTCGTTTAGAAGTTTCAGCTCTGCCAAAATATGCTAAACTCCCTCTAGTGTTCCACAGAGTAACTAGAATTCATGCTATTATCTAATAATTTACGAACTAGAATATAAAACTGACACCAGTGAAATAAACTGTGATAAAATTGTAATCAGTGGTCTGCAAGTTCTAATATATCTGTCGGACCCAATGAATCTGCTTTTCTTTCACACTATTCTAGTATTACCTGTACTTGTTACCGCCAATTTATTGGAGTAGATTATAGCGATAAACAATCAAATATTTTTTCAGTTTTCGTTAAATTTCTTATTCAATGCTTAATCGGTTTTAAAGTCGAACGCTTATAGTGTATGACACACAGCCGGCTAATGATAATTTAGGCCTAATGAATATAAAAATGTGTCACTGGTATTATTCTGCATTTCAAGCAAAAAAGTTATTAAATTTACTTTTATATTTAAGATTTCCCTTACTTTATTGTACCGAGAAAGTTATAAAATTTTTTCTGTAAAAAGTGTTTTAAGTACTGTTTTCGATTAAGACAAATCGATGAAACCACAAAACTAATTCGAAAATTCTTATAATTAAGTTTTGTCTGCTGCACTGAAAATAAACTTAATATTAAGAATGATATTGCGCAGGGATTTCTTTTTCGTCTTCTTCAATGACACTACATCCAAAATCAGTCCTTGGTCTCCTTTATTTTTCTGTACTTCAATTATAAATAATATTGAAAATATATTAAAAAAAACTAATAACAAAGTATATAAATTAATTAAAATTAATGTTTAATGAATTATAATTAACTCTACATAATTGGAGTCGATACAGGCTAAGGGTAACTTATTGTAAAAAGAATCCTTCGTCAGCATCGAACATTTTCTAAATTTGTATTCTGTCTATGGCGTTGTTGTAATTGTAATATTGGTATTAGTCTGAAAACTCGCCAGTTTCTTCTCCTAAATATACATCCCGACACCACTGAATTTGCCTTTGTCTAATTGAAGAAAATTTCTCAATGGCTTGAACTTAATTAGTAGACAAATGATATTATTTGCACAGGATGTTCATCGCTGACCCATTCAATTCTAAGTCCTTCCGCGTAAGAACTCCATTTTCTTAAAAAAAAAAACAAGGAACATTTTCTTTGTCGTTGACACGTTTTTAATGTTTCCATTTTTCTTTTTTCTTTTTTTTAAGAAAATGGAGTTTCAACCATAAATTTTTAAGATTTTCTTCCAAGAAATTTTCTTGACGATGAGTAGGATCGATCTGGACAGACTGTTTTTTTTTTTCGTTTATAGAGAAAAAAGAAAATTACGAAATTAAGTGAAAGTAATTTTTTTCCAATCGCTTTCCTATCCTATTATTTGCCTTTCTTCTTCACAGTGTCTTGCTTTAATTAAGAACTTGAAATTATGTCCTTTGATCAGAACGTAACCATCCTTACGTTTACATTAGACGTAGATGATAGCTATTCTTTTGTCATACTATGGGACGAAAATAGCAATTTTTAATAGGGTACATTGGAAGCAAAAATGGCCGATGTTGGTATTTATCAAGGACTCGCTGTACATGTGTTGAAAAAGTAGAATAAGGATGTGAACTTGTGTACTACCTTGATTGTAATTAGTACACAATTTCAATTAATTTGAGTATGCAAGTTGGCAGGGTTAGAATGCCAGGATGCCAATGTTTTCGAATAAGCTTCAAGTAATTAAGGAGCGTATTTCTTTCAAAATAATGTGAAGTTATGGTTACGGGTTTATTATGCCGGAAAGAAAAACGGCAAATTGGATGCTTTTAATGAGTTTAAGGAACGTACGTATATGTGTGTAATGAAATTAATATCAGCGGTTTTTATGAAATCATTTATTTTATGTTTTAATTTATTATTTTCTAGTAATGAGGTATTTTGACATTAGCTTTTAATGCCATCTTATTGAAGGAGAAAACAGCAGAGAATTATGCTTTTCAACCTTTTAATCATCATTTTCAAATTCATCCTTTTTTAAATCTAGGGTGTAGCCTAGTGGGTAGCATGTTGGTGAACAATGCGAAGGTCGTGAATTCAAATCCCAATCGGCGCGTAGTTCCAACACTCTACTTACTTGGGTATACCTTGATCACTTCAATCTGCAATAGCAAAAAACCCTTCCACTATAAGTAATGCAAATGTTAAGGAACTTGAAGGTCAGTTGGTCGAGGCTCGATTTGAGAAGTAGAGAGAATCATGAATCTAGGTTATTCTGGACCGAAACAGAGTTATTCGCGGTACAATTTACCGCAGGTTTGTAGTTTTAATAGTATCCGGCCAGCAGGAATAATTCTCAAAAATGTGCTTCGCCCGCAGTAAGAACACTTCCGTATCGTCGGTGATATGTATCGTCCTAATAGAGCAAGAGCTCTTGAACAAAAAATAACAACGGACAGCGACAAGGATATGAAGTGCAAATAATGATTGAATGCAGTGTAACGAAGGACGAACAATGAATTTCCAAAACCGGTGCCAAACGAGTCCTGCATAGTGGGACAAAAAAATAATTTGATACAACCTCTATGTCATTGAAAAGGTCTCGCTGAGCATTGTACAAAAATATAATTTGTTGCCTCTGACACAAAGTAGTATTTTAAATTTAATGAAATATTGGTTAAAATTTTTATAAAATAGTTTCTAACTTCGACAAAAAATTAGATATTCGTGGGCATGCTAATAACATCAAATTTGTGTCGATATTCTCAAATAATTTTTGATTAATATACAATTTGTATCCTTGTCGTTTTCCGTTTTTTTTTTTTTTTTAGAGCTCTTATAAATTGGGTTAAGAATAATTATTAGCTCCAAAAACCGGTAAATGGTTTCAAAAAAACATATCAGAAACACGATTGGACGTAAAGCACAATCGCGCGATACTCCATATAAAAGACAAATTTTGTGATTTTAAGAAATTTTGTACGGGAAGTGGTAGAGGTGGTGATGACATTGCACCATTTTTTCTCACATAACGCTAGAGCTGCTATCAAAAGGTTTTATACAAAATTTAGGATTCAAACATTTCATAGGTACTGAGAAAGTTAGTGTATTGGATTTGGCGCAATTGTGCAGTTTATATGGGAGGTGGTAGAAGGAGGAGCGAGTTCTGAATGATTTTGTTAGAACTAACTATAAACATCATGTTGTTTATATGTTTTAAATTGTAGATCTGTAGCATACATACATGTTTTTCAGAAAAATCGACTTTTTGTGAAATTGTGTCAGATTGTATGCAAGGATGGTTTTTTTTCTTACTAATAATTCTAAATAATTATTTAGTGCTCAATTTTAGCTCAATAAATTTTACTGAGGAAATTTGCTTAGAGTAATTCATGAAAAAGTACAGTTTGTATGGGAGGTGTTGGAAGGAAGGGGAGGACTAAAATAATTTTTGTACATTGAAATCTTAAAAGTAATACATTCAAAATGTCAGACCAATAGCTTTAATTCTTTTCGAGCAAATCCATTTGCTGTCGAATCGCCGAATTGTGTCATTTTGTGTAGGAGGGGGTAGAAGGGGTAAAGCTAATCGCCTAATTATACTCAAGATGAAATCTGAGAGTATATGGTGTTTGCCTTACCGTTTGTAACGCTAAGAAATAATGATCGCACAGAGTCGCCAAGGGTACAGAAAAACTTGTTGTCGCTCAAAAACCTCGATTCCGAGTGACCGTCTGTCTACAACATAACTCTCGAAAGCTTTGACCAATCTCGCTGAAATTTTTAGTCCAGTCTTTCTACCCCCTCCCATACAAATTTCATGAAATTTCGAAATTTAAAGAAATTGATTATTCTCCGAAACCATTGCCTTGAAAATTAGGTCATAGTATAACGATGTGAATATCATTGACGTCAAAAAATATTGATCTGATCCTTTTACTCCTTCTACCACCTCCCATACAAATGTACAATTTTAAAAAATGCATTTATTCGGTTTTCATTGCAACTAGTAAAGCTAAAAGAACCAATTTTCGTCATAATTAATTTTATTATAATTGCAACCGATTTTATGAAAGCTATCAACTTCACCTCACTCTTTCTAACCCTCCCATACAAATTTCACGAAATTTCGGAATCTTAACTAAATTATTTTTCTCCAAAATCGTCAAAGCTATCATCTTTAAATTTTGAGAAAAGTATACTATTATAAATATCATTGATGTCGAAAAATTTGGTTTTGATTCAAATACTCCTTCAACTCCCTCCCATACAAATGCACAATTTTTGGCAAATGCATATAATCGATTTTCATTGAAACTAGCAAAATCACAACCTTCAAATTTTACCAGAATTTGTCCCCTTAATAATTGCAATAAATGCTAAAAAAAATATGAACTTCGCTTCACTCCTACCACCTCCCATACAATATTTTGCATTGAAAATTCAAGAAATCTATTTCTCCTTCGAACAGATGAGTAACAAGGCAATAGATTAGGATGTTGATAAGCAGATTCAAAATCATCCAAAACCTCCTACTTTCTCTGCTACCTCCCATACAAATGCCATAAATTCAGACCGATTTGTTCAATTTCCTCGAAAATTATGAACGCTACAAACTTAAAATTCAGCATGAAACATTTTGTATACTACGTTCAGTGTTAAATACAAACATAACAGGAGTACGATTGGGCATAAAGCCGAATCGTGCGATACTCTAGATGAAAGAGAAATTTTTGTATCTTAAGAAATTTTGTAGGGGAAGTGGTAGAGGGGGTGACGACATTGAACCAATTTTTTCACATGGCGGTAAGGTTGCTATCAAAATTTTTTATACAAAATTTAGGATTTAAAAATTTAATAGGTACTGAGAAAATTAGTGTATTGGATGTAGTGAAGTAGTGCAGTTTGTATGGGAGGTGATAGAAGGAGGGGCGCGATTTTAATGACTTTTCAGAAATAACTATAAATATCATGCTTTTGACATGTCTTAAATTGCAGATCAGTAGTATTCATACTTTTCATGAAAATCGACTTTTTATAAAGTTGTGAAATTGTGTCATTTTGTATGGGAGGGGGAAGAAGGGGTAAAGGTAATCGCCTAATTTTTTTTTTGGTTTTACTAATAATTCTAAATAAATATTTAGTGCATAATTTCAGCTCGGTCAATTTTATACGCACTGAGTAAATTGGCTTAGAGCATTTCATGAAAAAGTGCAGTTTGTATGGGAGGTGGTGGAAGGAAGAAGAGGACTCAAATAATTTTTGTATAGTAGATTTAGACCATCATAAAAGTAATATATTCCAAATTTCAGATCAATAGCATTTATATTTTTCGAGCAAATCTGTTTATTGTGAAGTTACGAAATTGTGTCATTTTGTATGGGAGGGGGTAGAAGGGGTACAGCTAATCTTTTCATTTTTTTGGTCTTAATAATAATTTTAAATAAATATTTTGTACACAATTTCAGCTTGATAACTATTATACGCACTGAGTAAATTGGTTTAGAGCATTTCATGAAAAAGTGCAGTTTGTATGGGAGGTGGTGGAAGGAGGGGGAAGACACAAATTATTTTTATAGAGTAGATTGGAATCATAATAAAAGTATTACATTCCAAATTACAGATCAATGTCATTTGTACTTTTCAAGGAAATCCGTTTATTGTCAGAATGCGAAATTGTGTCATTTTGTATGGGAGGGGGTAGAAGGGGTGGAGCGATTTGGCTCATCCACGAACTTGACCTTACTTTTTTGTTAAAAACGACGTGTACAAAATTTGAACTATCTAGCTCAACGCGTTCTCAAGCTAGAGAGGACACGGACGGACAGACAGACGGACAGACGGACAGACAGACAGACGGACGGACGGACGGACATCCGGTTTTGAGATTTTTGAGTGATTATATGAACTTCTGTATCATTCATTTTTTTCTCCGAGCCTTATTTCTTGGCGTTACAAACTTTGTGGCAAACTTATAATACTCTCAGATTTCATCTAGAGTATAAAAATTACAAACCTCCTTCTTCTGTTTTTACTACCTCCCATACCAAAGTCGCTGTTCACTATTCAAAAGGATTTGAGAGGACATATTTTTCAGTACAATAAACCCTTTCCTATTTCATTTACAGTATCTTATCATTGGGATTTACGCCCAATCATAATTCTATTATGTTTTTTTTTTTTTTTGGTCCTGCCACAAAGTTTGTAACGCTAAGAAATAAGGCTCGGAGAAAAAAATTAATGATACTTAAGTTCATTTTATCATTTTTTGAGGGTTGCGTGGCGTAGTGAGCTTCACGCTTCACGGTCAATAGGTCATGGGTTTGATTCCCATTCCAGACTGCGGGATTTGCTTATGCAAGAATTTTCAATTGCTACTGGCGATGAAAAATTATTCGAAGTAAAATGGGCGAACTGTGTAAAAGTGAAACAGTTCCACTTCAAGAAGGTCTATATACTCACTATATCATTTTCGTAGATTGGGGTAACCTAGGTATTTCCAAGCAGGTAGTGTGCAGGAGTTATATTACTTTGAACGGGATTTGAACTCACGACCTTTGCATTGTAAGACCAACAAGCTAACCACTAGGCTACACCCTAAATTCTCGATTTTTTTGCTGTTAAAAATTCATGACAAAATTATCACAAACATTTGCGACACTGAATCTATCAAATGCTTTCCAATATTGTGACGATTTTTTACATATTAATAATGCATTATTGTTTCGTCCTGACATGTTGCTTAATGTTTACATAGCAGTATCACATGCCAGGTTTTGCTACTTCCATTAAAAACACCTTTCGTCCTGTACTCAAATTTCATGAAAAATGTGTTATTGTTGCCGCAACAGTGTTGCTACTCGTAGGTTTATTGTTAGAAATTTGTCGAAAGTTTGATCACAAAAGTATCGTTCAGATCTTGAACAAATTTTGATTGTTTTGCCATCAATAAAATTTTTTCGTTAAAATCTCCACTATTATTTTTTCTCAAACTGTGTTTTTGGCAAAAATTTTATGAAATTGTCACAAATTTAATCCCTAATGTCAAAAATTTTGTCCAGAACGCATATTTTACTATGGCATTTCTGTCGACATTAGCTAACTTTTGTTGTCCGTGTTTTCCGTAGCAATACAAGGAAGAACTTTGTTGTTGTCATTTCAATCAGTAAATGTCGTCCATATTTTTCTCCCTTTCTGCAGATTAATAGATTTCACTCTTTACATAAAACAAGGTACTGGATCGAATTCAGAGATTTGCGTTTCGACTTATTGGATATGATGCCATAATAACATCCTTAGACTCGCTATATTCTTGAAATTAGTCGTCTTATCCCTCTTTATATTAAATCCCGCGTAATACTCGTGCTGCAGAACGCGCTCATGAGTATACGGCTGAGCCACCCAAATCACGGACAGTGAAATACAGGCAGGCCTTTCTACCACGAACAACTAAAATGTGGAATGCACTTCCCGCGTCCGCTTTTACTAGTGATTATAATAACATCATGCAATTTAAAAGCAACTGATTTCTTTTATCCTGTCTGTCCTTAATAAATTAGCTTTGTATTTTGTTTTCATTTTGTTTCTTCCCTTCCTAAGCCGACTGGACTGTACGCTACAGTATTAAAGGGTGATCCCGAAATTCCACAAACAAGAATCATATCGCTGTTGCTGTATGGTCTTGTAGGCTATGATTTCCAGGCGCAAGTGGCAGTGAATGGGTCGCACTTTGAATAGGCAGAGCAAAATATCACTAAATATCTTTGCACTATAATCCAAGTTTTTGGAATGGCGCGATATCAATATTTTATTGATATCGCGCTGGGAACTTGATCCTGCACTGAGTGATTTCATATAGATTATTCACTTAGAAATGTCGTCAAATAGAATTTTTCCTAACCACTACCCAATCAGACCTGCAAATTTCAAGAATTATTCTTGAAAACTGCCAAACCTTAAACCGGAATATCTCAAAACCAGGTTTTTTCATTATAAAATTTTAAAATTCCATAATCCCAAACTCCAATTTTTGGGATTTTTATTCAAAAAAGAAACAGATTCTTCAAAATTTTATCTATTAATAGGAAATGCTTCAAACTCAATTTTCACCCCTGGCACGATAAGGTCCCTTTTCATATGGACAGTCACAAATAATTTATTCAAAAACTTCTATACTTCAAAACTTGCCACAAAAAAATCAATTGAAACAATCAACCTTTACAATCTTGAAATTTTCGAAAACGAAACAAATTTATTTTAATAAACTCCGTACGCTATAAACAACTAATTCGTTAAACTGACTCGAACACGAGTTAAAAATTTTCATAAATCATTTATAAAAGTTTTCACGGGAAAAAAATAGAATGAACAGTGAAAATTTCATATCAAGCTTATGTCGAGAACATTTTCAGCTATGTTTGTTTTAAAAGATTTTTTTTCCTTTCAGCATTATGATGTATCTAATAAGAGTATAAAATGTGAAAACTACGTACGAGTATGTTCAAAAATTACTTCATTCCCTACTCTGTCTTTTTGCCGGATATGAAAAAAAAAGTGATATAATGTGCCATAAATTGCATTTTTCATTTCCCCGGGTCATAATAACGAATTCAGTGCACAGGAGCTTACTTTATCGCATTCCTGGAATTTCTTTATAAAACGTTCCGTGCATAGTTCTAAAACATGCTTCATGATCGCTATACGCATCCTTTTCACTTTATTATTTAAAAAAAAAAAAGTTCTCTTGCAATCGCAATATTATGAAATTTTGTATCTAACATAATTGTCTTCTCTGTTTGTGTTATATAAACATATTTTACTAATGTAAAGTTTTTCAGCTCTTTGCATATTATTTTTCTAATATCCTTCCATGGTTGTTTAGTTTTCAGACTTTTCAGACATTGTTTTATAGTGTTAAGAAGCTTCAATAACTACGTATTTGATTATGTTGGGTTTTTTATGTATTTGGTGGAGTTGTTGTGATTTTTTCAAGTTGATCCAGTACTAGAGGGTTTCTCCTTTTGTGCAGAAGCACTATGACGGTGAGGTGAGAAAAATGGGGAGAATCGCGTCTGAACATTTTCGATAGCGTAAAGCCTCTACTCGACTACCAATTCGTGATGTTGTGCTGGCGACATTTATTACGCTGACTTCAGGCTAGTCTTCCACCAAAAATTCAAAAATAAGGGTAGTCTGCTGAAATGGGTTCAACCATACATTTCATGTCCATTTATTTCGAGAACACTTTCGACAGCATTAAACGAGATTACTTATGCTTGCGTACGAGATGATAATTTCGGCAGGACTCGATCACAAGCACACTGATTGTCCTTAACGGACAAGATTTGGAAGAAGTTACAGATTTTTATTACCTATGCACGGACGGTGGAGAAGCACGAGATATTGAGGCTCCCATAAATCAAGCTCTTTAGGCCTTCAGTATTCTTTCTTTCCAGAAAGAAGATTATCCTTCAAACGAAACTACTAGTGGTTGACGCTGTTATAAGGTTTTTATTGGAAGTGACCACTATGCTTGCCAGGAAATTGCAAACTTTCGTAAGCCGATGCCTTCGACGCATTTTAGGGATATTTTGGAGAGATGTCATCTCCAACGGTGAACATTGTAGCACAACTAGATAAACAAAAATTGGCATTGAGATCCAGAATCGGAAGTGCCAGTGGATTAATCGTACTTTGAGGAAGCCTGAGCGAAACATCTCTGGATTGTAACCCTCAAGGGAAGGAGTCGGAAGCGAGTAGTTGTCTAGAAGGCCCGGTTAATAAATAAGTCCTGGCTTCAACTTAAGGCCGATGCTCAAGATCGCGCCTTGTGGAAGAGGACTGTTTCTATTCCATCCTCCTATATTGATTTGCAAGCTATGATAGTGCTTAAAATTAAGGGTGTTGATTTGTCGACACTGCGAATCACAAAATTTATACTTTGAGCGTAGAGATATCAGCATGGCTCGATTTATAATATAGCCCCACTAAAGAAGATGAAAATATCATTTTCCGCGTGAGTAGCAATGTAAATGATACTGCCAAAAAAGAGCAAAACTATTCCACAGGAAATAATTTAATCACCCTCACTGAACGTTGGAACAAGAGCATTCACCAGTTTGGTGAATCTAATACTATCGCTCTAGATATTTCCAAGGCTTTCGACAGAGTATGGCACAATGCTCTTTTAATCAAATTTAAAACCATTGGTTTGAGCGACTACCTGATTGAAATTTTTTTTAACCAGTCGTTCAGTGCGTGTCGTATTGGAAGGTGTAGTTTGCCCATCCTATAAAATTAACGCTGGTGTTCCTCAGGGCTCGGTTCTTTCTCGGAACCTTTTCCTAGTATTTATTAATTATTTGATCTTATACTGCACATTAGACTTATCTTCTTACTTGAACACTGCATCCCGACGTACTAGCTTAGTGGAGTAACGAAGGTTCATGGTTTAATCATTGAATGACGACTTGGGGAAAAGGAATCAAGTCAAATTTAATGCTTGGAAAACCAAGCGCTCTCTTGTGCCCCTCAAACGTGACTCTAACCTAGATCCAATCACCTTCGCAGGCCAGCCATTATCATATTCAACAAGTGTTACGAATGTGTAAGGAATCCTACGAAAAGGTGCCGCGTCTTACATAGAGGAGTGCTGTCCGAGAGCTTTCCTGTACGAACGGGTGTCAGACAAGGTAGCATATTATCACCAGCCCTGTTTCTGGTGGCAATAAATGACATCTTGAAAGCTACACTGGAAGGTGGGGAAAATGAAGGTCTTCAATGAAGACTATTTAACATCTTTAATCATCTTGATTTCGCTGATGACGTGTATTTGCTCGGACTTAGAGTCAAATATTCGTTCGTTGCATTCTAAATGTAATGAGGCGTGACTGAAAATAAATGTGCGCAAAACGAAATACATGCACATGGGTTCGAACAGAAGCACATGGGTTCCAACAGAAGCACACCGATTGTTCGTAACAGACAAGATGAGGAAGAGGTGCAAGAACTTTGTTATCTCGGAAGTATTGTCAGCATGAACGGCGGAATCGAAAAGGATATTTAGATTCGTCTAAATAATGCTCATCAGGCCTTCAGTATCCTTTTTCCCATCTGAAGGTTAAGAGAGATCTCCCTTCGCACGAAGCTGCGAGTATTTGACTTGTGCGTCAAATCCGTTGTGATATATGGTTGTACTACGCGGAAAGTGACCGTTCGGCTTACAAAGAAACTGCAAACATTCGTGAACCAATGCCTCCGACGCATTTTAAGGATAATCCGGCCAGAAGTGATCTCGAACAACGAAATTTTGGGTAAAACTCGACAGACTGACATTGAGATACAAAGGCGAAAGTTGCAGTGGATCGGTCACACTTTGTATTAATGACAATTTGTTAGACCTTTATTATACCACGACTTGAATTTAATCCACACATATGGGCGGCAGCTGCAAAAGCTTATCTCTCCTATCTCGATAGTATCCAGTCTCGGACCATTACAATTATAAGAGATTCCGACTTATCTTCATCGCCTGATTCACTCGAGCATAGGCGAATTATAAGCTCGTTACAATAATGTATCGTTACATTAATGGAATTTGTTCGGACGATATCTCTAATCTCTTTTATCACCACGCATGCCTTTACTCCGTAATTCTCAAGCCGCTTTACGCGCTCATAAGTATTCTCTCAAACCTATCTTCGGTCGCACTGTCCAATTTCATGACTCGTTATTAAACCGCACTGTTCGAATATGGAATTCGCTGTCCTTATCAATACTCCCGCAAGACTACAACATTCAACAATTCAAAGAAAAGTATTCATAGCCACTTCTGCCTCTATCCCATTAATTTCCAAAAACCAAAATCCTTCCCACCTCACCGGAGCTGTGCTTCAGTACAAAAGGTCAACCCCTCTTTTCTGGTGTCTCATAAAAAAAGAGCAGCGCAAACGCTAGTAGCACATGCAGCAAAGGCTTGTCGCAGGGTGTCATGATAGGTCTCCTCCGAATCCGGCAGTATCTCATTCCAGCTGCTCAGGAGCGTTGGGGTGAGACAAAAATTGACCAGAAGAAGCACCCATCCGTGATCAGGGCTGCAATTAACCGAACGAGATGAGTAGGCGAGAATGATGAGCCTTACATATTGATGATGAGTAGACCCAGGGCTCCCATATGGCAACTTTCCACTCTTTGTCCATAACTACCGAAATATCGAAGAGACAACGAAAAGAAATAGGTGTTCAATCAAAAAGGTGAAAAATATGCTTAGGTGGCAAAATTTCTAAGCACGGCACATGAATATTAACATACAAGATAAAAAAACACCCAAGTGAGATACAGAGTGTTTTTGTTAGAGGCGGAAAACTTGAAATTGAAATAAAACACAGAAAAATGTTGTTAATATCCATGGCGTTATTTGAAAAATAATTTTATGGCATTAATGTTTGTATATCGGCAATAACGCGTTGGAAGCCAACATTCGTGATCAATAGTTTCTGGTTTATCGGCGTAGACATGGGACTTTATAAAGGGTTTTCCAATAAGGACTTGACAACTTTTTTTCAAAATAAAATGCAAACCATTTGAGACGTTGTTCCTTCGTGTACTTTACCATGATAAAAATGTTAAGTTTACTGAATAAATTGACAGTGACAGTTCGATGATTAGTGAAAGGGTGCGTTCACAAATTGAATTCAAAGTTGTCAAGTCCCTATTGGAAAACCCGATATATCCCTAGAGAAAAAAATCTAATGCCGTCAAATCGCGCGAACGAGGTTTCCAGGTAACTGGTCCATTTCGTGAAATTAATCGACCATCAAATGTTTCTTTTAGTAAATTAATTGTATCGTGCACAGTGAGGCATGTGGCGCCGTCCTGTTGAAACCACATTAATGCGTTCCAATTGAAGCACGAAAAAATTAGTAATCATGTCTCTGTACCGCTCACCGTTGACTGTAACGTGACCATCATCATTTTTGAAGACATATGGACCAATGATTCCACCATAAAGCGCACCGAAAGGTGACCTTTTCTGGATGGAATGGTGTTTGGATAATGGCTAGTGGATTACCATCGCTCCAAATGCGGTAACTCTGCTTATTGACATAACCATTTAGCCAAAAGTGTGCTTAATCACTGAACAACATTTTAAAATGAAATTGTGGATCAATAGCAATGCTTCCTTCGGCCCATTCACCAAATGTATGGCGCGAAAGATGATCGTCTGGCTTCAATTCCTGTTTTTTTTTTTTTTTTTTTTTTCTGGTTACGCCAGGGAGGTGTGGAATCTTCGTTAGATACCAATAGCCCGTGCCATTGGCATGCACGATTCACATACCTGATCCTAACAGAGAACTGTCAGCCGATATGTGCCCGCGTACTAAACCACACCCCCGCACACAGACTTCAACCACTCTCCCCGCGGGACTGCCGTTAGGTATTACTTCGCGGGGCTGGCTAGCATTTTATGCTGTGCTCCTTATATTGCTTCTGCTCTCCTTTCTCTCTCGATTCTCCGAAGATCCTTTTGCACATTCGTTACGAGTGTGCAAATTTCCATCCAATTTTCCTCTGATTCTATCATATGATGAATGGTGGACTCGGAATATTATTTCTCCATTCTCCGAAGCGACTGCAGTTGAAAACCGCGTGCTCTGTGTCTTCTTCTTGATCTGGGCAATTTGGACAAAGAGGCGAATCATCGTGCCCGAACCTATGTAGGTATTTGCGGTAGCCGCCGTGACCTGATAGGAACTGCGTGATGTGGTAGTTGCAGTCCCCATACACCCGCTTTGTCCAGACCTCAATTTTGGGAATTAGCTTATAGGTCCATCTGCCTTTTGTAGCGTTGTCCCATCTGGCTTGCCACATAGCTATTGATGTTGCCTTTTCCTCTTCTTTTATTTTCCTCGTAACAGCTGCCTCTTGTTGAATCGGGGATCTTCTTTCATATATCCTTAGCATTTCATTTGCGAGAATGTCAATGGGGATCATTCCGGCTATGACACAGGCTGCTTCGTCCGATATTGTTCGGAAACCGCTGATTGTCCTTATCGCGCAAAGTCTATATGTTGATGACATATTTTTCCTTGTTTCCTTTGTTGCAAGCGCCGCCGCCCAAACCGGAGCAGCATATAGAAGAGCCGAGCTGACTACTCTCGAAAGTAGTATCCTTCTGGCATATCCTGGTCCACCGATGTTTGGCAGTATTCGGGAGAGGGCTGCCTGCATTTGTGACGCCTTTTTGGTCGCGAAGTCCACGTGAACTTTAAATTTTAATCTGTTGTCGAGCATTACTCCTAGGTATTTAATTGCCTCCTTGGATCTGATGATTTGACTGCCGACCTGAATGTTCACGTATTCAATTTTCTTTCGGCTTGTTATTAGAACAGCCTCCGTTTTGTGATCAGCTAATTCCAAACCAGCGGACTCTAGCCAGTCTCTAATTTGTGATACGGCTTCATTTGTTGCTGACTCTATTTCGTGGATGTGCTTAGCCACGGTAACAACAGCGATGTCGTCAGCGAACCCGATTAATTTTACTCCTTGCGGCAACGATAGTCGAAGAACTCCATCGTACATAATATTCCACAGGAGAGGTCCTAGTACAGACCCTTGTGGGACTCCTGTGGTGACGTTGTAGTACCTTAACCCCTCATCAGTTTGGTACCTCAACTTCCTATTGGTGAAGTAATTTGCGATTATTCTCAACATGTAGTGTGGTGTATCCATTCTAACTATCGATCTGTTTATGAGTGACCAATCTGCCGAGTTAAAGGCATTTTTAATGTCCAGTGTCACTACTGCACAATATTTTTTTGTCCCCCATCGCCATCTTTCTCCTTGTATCGCCTCCGCTGCAGTATCGACTACCACTTTTATGGCGTCAATAGTAGAACGCGATTTCCTAAATCCGAACTGGTGGTCTGACAGTGCTCCTTTTTCCTCTGCTAGTACGAGCAGTCTGTTGTTAATAATTCGCTCAAGGATCTTTCCCAACGTATCAAGTAAACATATTGGGCGATATGACGATGGTTCTCCAGGAGGCTTGTTTCCTTTTGGTAGAAGTACCAAATGTTGAAGCTTCCATGGCTCAGGAAAGACTCCTTCCTCAAAACACTTTTGCATGGTTGCTATAAAGATGTCGGGCCTCTTTTGAACAGCAACTTTTATTGCCATATTTGGGATGCCATCAGGTCCAGGTGCCTTGTTGTTTTTCATCCTTCCGCATGCCTCAAATAGTTCCTCCGACGTAATTTCAGGGATAGACTCTATGCTGATTTCTCTGGATATGCTACACATAGTAGATGGCCTTTGGGGGAACAGGTGCTCTACTATTGATCTTAGCATTATCGGGCAAGTTATTTGTGGGGACCTATGACCCTTCAGCTTTGTCATCACCATCCTATATGCTATACCCCAGGGATTTATATCCGCTTCGTTACAGAGATTTTTGAAACAAATTGCCTTACTCTGTTTTATCGCCTTGTTTAGATCTCGTCTTGCTAGTTTGAAAGTGTTTAATCGGTCCTGAAAGTCTACTCTTCCCCGTGATCGTTGGACTCTGCGTCGGGCTTGTAAGCACTTTGCCCTGAGTGTTTTTATTTCCTCGTTCCACCAGTAGCATGGTGCACCTCTTCCACTAATTGTCCTTCTGGGCATCGCTGCATCGCACGCTGTGACGATAGTGTGGGTGAGTTGTTCCGCAAGGATCTTTGCTGTTTCGCTTCGATTTGTGACGTCGGTGTTTATCATTTCTTCGAACGTGTCCTTGTCGAAGAGCTTATCTTTCCATTTTGGGCCTGTTAATTTCGGTCGTTGTACGGCTTTTCTTTCTTTTATATCAAGTATAATTGCTTGATGATCACTGTGTGTATATTGCTCACTAAGACGCCATTTCATATTTCGTAGAAGGGAGTTGCTTACGAAGGTTATGTCTATGATGGATCCCATTCCTGCTCTGCGATACGTGTTTGCCCGCCCGATATTTGCAATTCCTATTTCCAGTGGTGCAAATGTCTCGAGCAAAATGCGTCCTCTAGAATTGGTGAGCCTGCTACCCCACTCTGTTGCCCATGCATTAAAATCACCGCCTATGACCACTGGAGTCTTGCCGCGTGCGTCGGCCGTTAGATTATCTAACATTGTTTGGTATTCACTCGTCGTCCAGCTGGGTCGTGCATAACAACTGTAAAAGTGAGTTCCATTTATTTTTGCTCGTACGAAGCCCTCCGCCTGTTCACTGATTTGTTGGAACGCGTGTTTTCCACATATCCATATTGCCGCTAGCTTTGTTTTATCAGAGATCCAGATATTTCCATCGAGATTTTTGTACGGTTCGCTAATCAAGACGATATCCGCTCCCTCTTCCTTAGCAATTTGTGTCAGGATATCCTGCGCAATCCTACAGTGGTTCAGATTAATCTGTATTATCTTCATGATTTTATACTTGTGATGGCTCTCCTAAAAATCGGGCATTTGCTGCTGCCGGCTACATGCTTCGCATTTTCTGGGTGATCCTTCCTACAAAACATGCATGATGGCTCCTTGTCACAACTTTTCGCAATGTGGCCTTCCGTTCCACATTTCCTACAAAGCTTGGAGCGGTCTTCTCCGTTTTTACACTGCCTGGCTAGGTGACCAAACTCTAGACATTTAAAACATTTTATAAGCTCCGTTCGTTCGCGAATGCGGCAGTTGACCCAGCCGATCTTAACTCTTCCAGCTTCCAACAACTTTCTAGCGTTTTCTGCAGGAAGGCTGACTGTTGCTGTTTGCGTTTCGCCGTACGCCTTTCGTAGAGTTAATATGTCTCCTTGCGAAACTCCTTCGACTCCAAACTGGGTTTTGATTGCTTCGCTTATGTCATCTTTTGTAGTGGCTTCATCAACATCTTTAATTTCGATGATAGAACGGTACGTGAGGGACCTTACACTCGCTTGCTCTGCTAAGGCTTCGCTAATGGCGCCTTTGAGTTCGGTAGTAATGTCTCCCGTCTCTTTAAGTTGAATTAAGAGTTCTCCCTTTTGCGTCCTTCTGATTTTCGATACCGCCTTTCCTACGGCTTCTAATTTAGGGTCTGCCTTTACCTTGCGTAGTATCTGCGCATACGAAAGTTCACCCTTCGCTTCGATTACAATAGCGTCAGGTCTAGTTTTTTTGGTCCTGACGATCTTCTTCCTGTCGGCTTTTGCCGCACCATTCTCTCTTGCCATCTGCTTCTCTCGCTGCTTTTTGGCAGTCTTCTTGCGAAGCGCTATTGACCATCCATCTTCTCCTGTTGATTGCTCACTAATCAATGGAGCCTCAGTGAAGATCATGGCATCCTTATTCAGGCTTTTTGCTCCAGATGAATGTTTCGTTTTCCGCTTTAACTCTGGGGTTTCGCTATCCGTAACCTGCCTTTTTTTTGTTTCCAGGCTCGATCTTAGCCAGGGAGAAGTTTGAGAGGAGTTGTTTTTTCGGATCACCTCCTTTGCTTTCTCGTCGTGTAGCTGAATCGCCAAGAGCTCGTAGAGTGCTCTTATGCTGTCAATGGCGTCTCTCATCGCTTGGTGGATCGAACGCCTTTTTCCGTCTTCCAGCATTTCTACTAAGCCTCCGATTTGCTCGCCTAGCTTTTGAAAATCGGATAATCGGGCCGACGGTTCGACAGTTGCGCGAATTATTTGGGCCGACTCGCGTCGTTCCGTACCCCTTTGTGATGCTGCATTGTCAACTGGTGACCTCAGCATCCTCGAACTTCCCTTAATGATTTTTTTTTTTCTTTCTCGATTTCTCTGTTATTTAACTAATATTTATTGTTTCCAACTTGAAAAATATTCATATGAAAATTTCCTTCACATATAATTCACAGTTAGGATATGTTATGTATATTATAAGTTAAAACTTGTTTGCTCTGGAAATGCGCACTTAGCGGTCTCGCGTACAGTACATTGGCCTAGCGGGATACAAACCTCCGTTATGCCAATCTCTGTGCAAGCGTTGAGACTCCGCAATAGGCACTTTTTTTGGCTAAACCACTTCACAGCCAAAATTGTTCAAACACTTACCGTATATTTCGAATGTTTCGCGTTATTATTCTGTTTTTAATTTTAAAACTTCGCACTAGAACACCAGCTCACCAAAATTGCGACTGCACTCGTCGACTTCCAGAACGCAACTCCCCTTCAATTCCTGTATAATTTGAATTTTGTAAACATGTAAACCAAAATCTTTGCGCAAAATGTTCCATAAAGTGGATGGACACACGATGACGAATTGACACATTTGTATCATCATCGCTTGTTGTGTGCGGACTGTTCGACATCTTACGGGATGTGTAATATCATTAAGAGTAAACGTATTGCGAAAATGACCCATAAAAAGCACGTAATGCCCGATGAGATTCTCGAATTGAACTATGGTTTTAAATAAATAAATCTGCCGGAATTATATATTGCGTCGACCGGGATTTGAACTCACGACCTTCGCATTACAAGACCAACACACTACCTACTAGGCTATACCCTAGCTTTTAAAAACTTTGCTCCAGTGTAAATCTATTTATGATGAATTGGCAAATCAAACTAACCGGGTACTGTCAAATCGGCTGACACAGAAACCAGTATTGCCAATTTAAAGTTCTTCGCCTCTCAAAAAACACCCTGTATAATAAATTAAAAAAAAAAGAAATGAAAAAAATTCAAGTTACAATATGAGAAGAAACACTTCGGTATTTGTCGGCATCCAGGATTCAAATCATCTGCTTCGAACAGTTTTCCTTTCTTTTCTCTTTTTGGAATTCTTTTTAGTTTTTTGTATTAATTACTTGAATTTTTCAGTATTGTTTTTTTTTATTACATTATTATTGTTTTGAAAGGAAAGATTTTCGGATTTTACATTTCTTATTCTGCATTTATTATTCGTGACGTTTTCGTCTTTGCTGAGACCTTTATCAAACTGCAGAGACCGAAACGTCACGAATAATAAAGCGTAACTTTGTATAATCTGGTAATCTTTCCTTTAAATTCGAAATGCACTGGGAAAACATCCAACAAACTATTATTACTGTTTTATCACGAGGATGTTCTTCCTTTTTGCTTTCAAACGAATTTTTTTTTAAAAGCACAACTTCATTTGTTTGGTTAGAAGTTATCATTACTGCTCTCTGGCAGTTCTCAGCGCTAATTCCCTGGCAAATTTTTCCAGTTTTCTTTTTGGGCGGGATGATCAGAAAAATGAACATATTTTTGCATTCTTTTTCTTTTTTGTTAAGGGGGTATGAGAAATATAATATATATAAATTCATTATACGTTGTCTAGGGATTCGTTCATCCAATCTTTATGAAATTGTTTGCACTTGTTAAACTTATCAATGATAATAATTTGAGTGCCATTTAGAAAAATAGTGGACAGAATTTTTTTTACAGCATAATTTTAAATTACCTGCGAACATAGTCCTTTCTAAATTTTTATCCCTCTGATTGTAGTACTTCTCCTTCTTCAATGACAATACAGCCCAAATCGGGTTTTGGCCTCCTGACCTTCAGATTTCTTAACATTTTATTTGTTATTGTGAAAGGGTTGTTAGCCTTTCGCATAACCCTCTATCTGCGAGTTTTTCATTTTCGCAGTTTGAGGTGTGCTGAAATTATACGTTGACCGGGATTTGAACTCCCGACCTTCGTATTGTAGACCAGCACGCTAACTACTATGCTACACCATGTAGTACTTGATATTAATAATATAATATGTAATTGCCAAAAAAATGAACTTCATATCTTTTGTAGTTTTGGCGAAAAGATACATTGAAGTGAAAAAAAAATGCAACTTTGCAGGAGAGCGAAAGCGTTAGAAAGTTTAACTTGTTCGCTAATGTGGACCCTTTAAGTTTAGGCAGAAATTTCGATCACCTCAAGAGGTCGGACCAACGGGTAAATCTTTGCGTTAGGTGCAAAATAGAGTTAAGATTTAAAAGAAATACAAAACAAAAAATTTTTTTTTTCATTGCTCCATCGCTTACCCCTTTAAGTTATTTTATTATTATTATTATTTTTTTTTGTTACTATTTGTTTCGAGTGCCAATGACAGAGAAAAAATAAGGATAAAATGAAGGTGAAGAGTTAAAACACGAAATTAAAAACTAACGCAAGAAAAAAATATGAAGAAATTCGATTCGCAACAAGCTTTGTTGGTAAATGTAATTATTCGGAATTTATTATTCATGTAATAAAATTGTTTACATTTTTATAAACGTATTCAATATGCCTATAATCCTTTGGGAATGTTTTAATTTTTTTTTGCCAGCCATCATGTCGAACAAAAACGAAGCGTAAATCTAACTTTTTTTTTTCTTTCAAAAATTAATGATAAAATTGCAATAAATCTGACAGAAAACTTTAACGATCCACAAAGATTTATTTATGGATTTTACGATAGCTCCACGCTTAATTTTCGAAAGTTTTGCTCTATTTTGGAGTCAGGGATGACAACAATCTATGCGTAAAATTTCATGATTTATTATAAGCAAGTTATACACTCATTTATAATGTTGCTGCTTCTAGTAGGCCTATGTGAAATGAAAAATGTCATTGCCGCTCTATAGATGGCGTAGCTATATTGGATCCCGGGAAAGTGGTTTCGTAGCAAAATCACGTGACAAAGTTGTAAAATTCCCATCATATCTTCTTCATTATATATGGCGGTATTTTGTGTTGAAATTAGGACTTGTACTTTTTTTTTGAGATATTACGAACTAATTATTTTGATAGGGACGTTTATATGGTATTGAATTTGACAGAAATGAGCGCGTTGTGGCCGCAATAAGGCGTTTATTTCGAAAAATGAATTAAGAAATGTAATTCTCAAAATAGGCGCAACTGAGTGTGTAGATGGAATTTTTTGGTTCAGGAATTTCCTCTTATGTCATACGAGTTTAATTGAAATATCCTGACAGAAATTCGCAGTTTAATGTTTTCAAGTTAATGATGTGTCAGTCTGATTAATGATGTGTAGGTGTTTGGCTATTTTTGTATTCACTGGTCTTAGACGTTTTTGTTTTGGAGGGTGGCGTAAGCTGTGGAAGAGGGTGAAGATTTTAGATTTCGAACAAGTTAAAATTGAAAAAACAATTAATTTAACACTTTCGATATCATTCAAATTCTCCAATATGACCATGGCATCATATGTATTTTGCTGTATAATCCCTAAATGTGTGTACATGAAATCACTAATCTAATGTGATTCGGTAGTTAGTCAAGTAGCATTGGACGCGAATGGCAGTTCAGAGACTTTGGGGGTTTTTATACTCTAGATGGAATCTGAGAGTATTATAAGTTCGCTCTAAGGTTTGTAACGCCAAGAAATAAGGCTCGGAGAAAAAAATGAATGATACAGAAGTTAATATTATCACTCAAAAATCTCAAAACCGGATGTCCGTCCGTCCGTCCGTCCGTCCGTCTGTCCGTCCGTCCGTGCGCTCTCTAGCTTGAGAACGCGTTGAGCTAGAAAGTTCAAATTTTGTACACGTTTTAAGTAAGGTCAAGTTCGTGAACGGGCCAAATCGCTCCACTCCTTCTACCCCCTCCCATACAAAATGACACAATTACGCAATTTGACAATAAACGGATTTGCTCAAAAAGTATAAAAGTTATTGGCCTGAAATTCAGAATATATTACTTTTATGATAATATCAATCTATCATATAAAAATTGTGCGTGTCCTCCTTCTCCTTCTACCACCTCCCATACAAACTGTACTTATCATGAATTACTCTAAGCCAATTTCCTCAGCGCTTATAAAATTCAGCGGGCTGAAATTGTGCACCAAATATTTATTTGAAATTGTTAGTAAGGTCAAAAAAAAGGAGATGATTAGCTTCACCCCTTCTACCCCCTCCCATACAAAATAACACAATTTCACAATAAATGGATTTACTCAAAAAGTATAAAAGCTATTGGTCTCAATTTTAGTATATGTTACCTTTTTAATGATTTAAAGTTACAGTACAAAAATTATTTGCTTCCTCCCTTTCCTTCCACCCCCTCCCATACAAACTACACTTTTTCCTGAAATGCTCTATGCCGATTTTCTCAGAACAAATAACATTTGTTGAGCTCATATTTTGTAATAAATATTTAATTAATATTATTACTAAGATGAGAAAAAAAATATTTGATTTGCTTCACTACTTCTACCCCCTCCCATACAATATGACACAGTTTCACAACTTCACAAAAAATCGATTTTCTTGAAAAGTATGAATGGCACTAGTCTGAAATTTAAGGGTTGTCAATTTTATAATATTCCTAGTTATTTCTGAAAAAATCACTAAAATCCCCCCAGTCTTTCTACCACCTCCCATACAAACTGCACATTTTCACTAAATCTAACTCACTAATTTTCTCAGTTCCCATTCAGTTTTTAGAGTAAGCATTTTGTATAAAACATTTTCATAGCTACTTTAGCATGATGTCGAAAAAATTAGTTCAATGCCATCATCCCTTCTAACACTCCCCATACAAAATTTCTTGGGATCACAAAAATTCTATTTCATCTAGAGTATCGTAAGATTGCGCTTTACGCGCAATCGTAGCCCTGTTATGTTTTATGTTAGTTTTTGCCTAATATTAGGCTTCTTTGATTTGACACTTTTCCATTTTCACATTTCCTGCCTAAAAGTTCAATGCAGTGTACTGGACCTACCGGTTCTCGTCCGATAACCGAAGTCAAACAGCATTGAACGCGTGTAGTACTGAGAAAGGATCCCGCTCGCATGTTCCCACTTAATTTTACGTGCCCTAACGGCAGCATACAGAGGATTTTAATAGTTTGTGCACATATATGGCAAAGGACCTTTTTAATGATTTTAGTTTCATTTCCCTCGTTGTATAATAAATAAAAAAAAGTCAATAGCAATTTTCGATTCTCATGTTTTTTTTTATAGAATGACCTGTGTTATAGGCAATTTCGGCCTTTATGTGCAATGCACAAACACAGTCATAGAGGGAAGGAATGGGATTGGGAAGGTTGGGGAAGGGGAGTGAGAATGACCGTAGCGAGTGGAGAAGCTGGTATATTGCTCAGTTGTATTGGCTGCTTACTGACAAATATTTGCAGATGTTATGGGGGAGTGAATGATAGAAAGCGAACAGAAACCATCTACTGAGTATCTAGGCCTTCTTGAAGTGGAACTGTTTCACTTTTACACCGTTTCCCTATTTTATTGCGAATAATTTTTTATCACCAGTAGCAACTGAAAAATTTGCGCTTAAAAAAATCCCGTCTGGAGTGGGAATCGAACCCACGACCTATTGACTGAGAAGCAAGCACGCTGCCCACTACGCCACGGAAGCCCCAATGTATTAATATACAGGGTGTTTGGTACTCCGTACATAACCTTGTAAGGGGTTATTCCTGGATATATTTCGAGCAAAAAATTGTTCTACGGAGATGGTCAATTTTCAATATCCACGGAGATACAGGGTGATCAAGAAAAGTCCTTCGGACCTGTACCCTCACTCTCTCAAAACGCTATACCTTGAAAACTAATAATCACAATTCAAAGTGTTATAGCTTGTTTTTTAGGAAATCAAATTGCCTTTCATTTGGTGTAATAGTCCGCATTGTAACTTTATCCAATTCTGAGATATTTGCTTCAGAACACAAATTTTTGACAGTTTGACCGTCAAAATTCTAAGATCAATGTAGTTTTTCTCTAAAAAACCCATTATAAAAATGTCATTTTATTGTTGTTTTCTTTTGTGCCATATTATTGCCTACAAAAGACGTATACACTTGCATTGCATAAGTTTTATAGTTTAGAAGAAATTATCATTCCAATAATTTAGCACTTTTGTCAAAAAACCAAGAATAGGTTGATCAACACTCTCCGCTTGAACTAAAAGAACTTAAGAATGGTTTTTATGGTTTATTTAAAATTTCCTTAATTACAATAAATGTTCAAAATAGCTACCTTCATTTTGAATGCACGCTAAAGCTCGTTTTGCCAGTGTTCTCTTTGTGTTCATACTCCTCAACTGCTGCCTTACTTCTGTTGCTGCCGCATCGATCCTGGTGTTTAGATCCTGCAACGTTACTACTTCCGTTGCGTAGACAAGGTCCTTCATCGGTCCCCATACAAAGAAATCCATAATAGTTAAATCAGGGGATCTTGCAGGCCAGTGTATCGGTCCATTTCTACCGATCCAGCGATTGCTATAATTGGAATTTAACCAATCTCTGATTTGTCGGCCGTAATGAGCTGGAGCACCATCGTGTTGGTAAAACATGGAAGCCAATCGTTGCAGTGGCATATCATCCAATAACTCCTGTAGATCATTTGTCAAAAAATGCAAGTAATTGGAACTATTTAAGGTAGGCGGAAGCCTAATAGGACCAATAAAATCGTTGCCAATCACACCTGCCCATAAATTGACACTGAATCTGTGCTAAAATGATGCCTCTCTTCTTGTATGTGGATTGCTCTCAGCCCATGTGTGTAAGTTGTGGAAGTTTGTGATACCGTCCCTGGTGAATTGGGACTCATCCGTCCAAAGAATGTTGCTGATAAAATTCTCGTCACTTATTTGTCGTTCAAGGAGCCAATTGCAAAACTCCATCCTTTTGGGTAAATCAATGGGTAACAGCTCCTGCACTGGTGTGTGGTGGTAGGGATGCAAACGTTCTGCTTTCAGGACACTCCAAACTTTCCACGTAGAGACGTTAAACCGCAATGCCAAGTGTCGTATACTAGTTGATGGATCATTTTGAACTGCAGCTAGGATTCGTTGATCAATTGAAACAGCGATTACCGGCGCTGGATTTGCATTCACTCTGCTTGTCCTAACACTACCTGTTTCCCTAATCCTTCTGTAAACGTCTTGGAATACTGTCGCGTAAGGTATTCGACGATTGGGAAATCTGTGATGATAAAAAGATCGCGCCGCTTGCTCATTTCCCTGACACTCTCCATAGACGAAAATTATGTCTGCATATTCTTCGTTCGTGAGCTCAGGCATTTCGAAATTCTTTTCTAAATTTTAGTGACACCTTGTTCTTTTACAAATTTAACTAAAACTGATAAAAATATGAAGTATGGTTTGCTTTTATAGGCTTTTCATTTTGTTAGGTAACCCATTAAAAAGGGCAAAGTGCTGCACCTAGTTGTGTTGAAACTCATTTTAATTTAATTCATTTTCTCGATAATTTTAATACTACCTAAAGGACATTCATTGATAATTTAAATAGTAATTAAAGGACACAAAGAATATTTCAGTTTAACAACATTTCAGGTAGTTTTTTTAGAACGAGGGTTGGTTTATGGCATATTTTATTTTTAAGCCATATGTATTTTCGCTTATTACCTGGAAAACGGGAAAACCTAAGTCATAAGTATGTGTGCACCTTTTGTAGGCAATAATATGGCACATAAAAAAACAACATTAAAATGACAATTTTATAATGCGTTTTCTTGAGAAAAACTACATTGATCACAGAATTTTGAGGGTCAAAGTATCAAAAATTTGTGGTCTTAAGGAAATACCTCAGGATTGGGTACAGGTACAATACGGACTATTACATTAAATGAAAGATAATTTGATTCCCTAAAAAACAAGTTATAACACTTTGAAATGCGATTATTGGTTTTCAAGATATAGCGTTTTGAGTGAGTGAGGGTACAGGTCCGAAGGACTTTTCTTGATCACCCTGTATCTCCGTGGATATTGAAAATTGGCCATCTCCGTAGAACAATTTTTTGCTCGAAATATATCCAGAAATAACCCCTTACAAGGTTATGTACGGAGTACCAAACACCCTGTATAAGATTTAACCAAGAAAGATTTAAAAAAAAATTAATTCAGTTAAAAGGATTTGACAGATTATGACGCTTTATGGTCCTATGTCACATGCGTCAAATCCGTGTTGTTATATATACTACGTGAAAAGTGACCGTTCAACTTACTTAAATTCAAAGGCGAAAGTTGCAGTGAATCGGTCACACTTTGAGGAAACCAGAGCGAAACATCGCCAAACAGGCTCTGGATTATAATCCTCAAGGAAGACGTCGAGTCGGTCGACCATTTAGCACATGGAAGCGAGCAGTTCAGCAGGGGGCCAGAGGAATGAACAAGTCCTGACAACAGCAGAAGATCGATGTTCAAGATCACGTCTTATGGAAGAGAGTTGTTTCTGTCCTATGCCCCTACAGGGGATCTTAACAGGAATTTGATTGTTTAATTGATGGTGAATGAATAAAAGAGCATTTGATACGATGTTTAATCGTGCATTAACTATTCCAATTCGGCCACAAAAAGACGGATTTCGGAGGTGCTAGTATAAGCTCCTAAATTCTTGTGAAATAGTATCTTAGATCAGTTTTTTGTCCTGATGAAAATAGTGCTGTAGTCGTAAATAGAACAGGGCATATGCTTTGTTAACTTTAATTCTTCTCAGTGGCCATTGATATATACAGCCCTCCCCAAAAGTTTCCAAACTTTTCAAAAATTAAGAGAAATATAAATTAATTTGTCAAAATCATTTATTGGCTACAAAATAATCCCCCCAGGACTCAATACAGCGATATGAATGTTCAAAAAGCACAGAGGGGAATACGGTGAGTGGTTGATGGTGCGGTTTTGGGTCTGGAAATTGGACATAGGTGTTGATCGATGAGACGGCGAACTATCGTGCAACAAACGCCAACTTCCTTCCTTCTGCGCAATATTTTGGTCGAATGCGATGATTGTGATGTTTCAAAATATCAAGATTAAGACGACCATTAACGGCTGGGCCCGCTGATACAAACTCTCTGTGAATAATGCTCTTCGAAATGTTGAATCAAATCAATTTTGTCTTCATTTTTGACTTTTCCATACTCGATGTTTTGGGATTTGGCTCGTCTGGCGCCTTCCATTCAGGACCATATTGGAAACACAACTTCTCATCATCAGTCTTAATGTTGAATATGGAGTTTTGGTCCTTTTTTGTTTCCCTAACGTCTGTTGAATTCTTCAGTCAGTTTGTGTGGAACAAACCGTGCTGGCTCATAATGCGATGGATTGAATTCATATTCAATTTTATTTTCATGTATCGCATCGAAGATTTTGGCTCACTTTTGATGAATTCACGGACAGTTTTGATGCTATCTATATTCACAACTTCTATGGGTTGACCCGAACGTTTGTCGTCATCAAGTCTTCCCGATGTTCCTTAAAACGCTACTATAGTGCCCTCTAAACATTACTTTCTACAGGATATACGCTAAATATTTAAAAAAAACAGTGGCTATTCGACGTTTACCCCGTATACCATAATACTGCATCTGTGGACATAAATAATTTTATGATTATGTTGTTGTTCCATTCTTAATCTGATAACGACTAACTAATTTCAATTTAATGTAAATTCTTACAAATCCCATCAGAATATCAATAACTAACCTAACCAAACACACACATTTACTCCGACTATGGATGGCTTAGCTTCAAAACTAATATAAATAGACAACACTCCATGATTTCCTAGAGCTCCTCATTACTTTAACTTTAAGATAAATTTCCACATGTAAATTCAAAGTTTGCCTATGCTTTTCGCTATCTATCGAATCAACCAACCCTTTCACGAAAGGTTCCTCGAACTCAGTTTCTCACCAACCCCGATAATCTCTCCTTTAAGTCAAAGTTCCACAAAAGGCTTAGCAATACGAACGCAATACAGCCCTACTAAATCTGGTGTGTAGCACTGTAACATATTGTTAGCTCATTAGTTGCCTTGCTCAGAGGGTTACTTTGGACTGGAACGGATCATCGGGGTTCGATATCACATTGAACGGAGAACAAGGAATATCTTCTGCCTGCATTTTCGATAAAATATCGCCCCAAAGTCATTACATCGAATAAATCATTGAGTATTTTGGTCGCACTTTGGATCGGCAGGTATCAAGAATCGATTTATCTTTTGCCTCCGTAAGCAGACAAAAACACCAGAGGAGAGCTCAACGAGCAAGGATAAATTTGCCAAGATTCGATATTCCTTTAACATTTTGCCCATATTGGAATGGGCTAATAGTTAATAGATATGTTTTCGCAGTGCCCGACCAATGGACCTCGTGACAGATGGAGTTATTTAGGAAAATAGATGCTATCCTTATTCCTTAGAATTTGTATGTAGTTAAGGGAAAAAAAAGAAGGAGCCGTACAAAAAAATTGAAATGCTACGTGCGACTATAAATCATATAAGAAAAAATATTTTTCGCAAAAAAAAAGCGTGATTTCCACTTAGCGGAAAAAGAAAACCTGAAAAACTCCACTCCCAGTCAATTTAAGGACATTTCACGTTTTGATGTGGACCAACAAAAATTGTTTTCTTAACTTTTCTTTTTAAAGTTATTCCGATACTTCTTCTTCTTTATTTTCTTGTTCGTTTTCCACGCTGGTAACAGATTTTAGGACAAGAAAAACATTTTAGACCGGCATCTGTGGCTTTTGGTCAACATAAGCGTTTCGTATCCATACGTATCCAACTCTATAGTAACACTTACTTCCGAAAAAAGGAAAATAAAAAATCAATAAGTCCTTCATAGCATATATACAGATTAGTCAGTGAACAAAAAAAAAATTATATCGTAGGCGTTGTGTATCTTTTGTAAGCAAAGATATTTACTAAGGACAGATTTAAGTTGTTTTTTTTTTCTTTTTCAAATAGCTCGCTTATCGTATTTCGTGGAAAAGTGGAAAAGCAAATTCTCTGATACTTTACTAATACCGGTATAACAAAATTCTGTTTAACTTTATCATTTCAGAAGAATGTTAGATTTGTATTTTACGTACATATGTATAATCGCTTGTACATCTTCTTTTTCTACAATGGCGCTACAGCCCAAATCGGACCTTGGCCTCCTGATATTCAGGTTCCTTAACAGTTTTCATTACTTATTGTGGAAGGGTTTTTAGTCCTTCGCACAACCCTCTTTCTACGAATTTTTCATTTTCGTATATTGAGGTTACCAAGGTATATCCAAGCAGGTAATGTGCGAAAATAATATATTGCGCCGACCGGGATTTAAATTTACGACCTTCGCATTACAAGACCATCATGTTACCCACTAGGCTACACCCTAGCTACACTCTCGCTTGTATATACGCTCATTTAAATAATAGGAATTTTGTAATAGTTTAAACAATGGAGATAAATAGAAATTGAAAAATCAACAAATTTATTGGTACCATATGTAGTTCAATTTGGTAAGCTATGCTTTACAAAAGCAAAGATACTAGTTTGAGAATGGCTGGAATATTTATAGATTTTGATTTGTTAAAGAGATAGTATCAAAATCTTGCAAAAAAAGTATTAATATGTACGTAGAAGAATTGTTTTCCGGATTGCGCACTATTCTGCTTTATTAATCGTGATGTTTCGGTCTCTCCTGACGCCTTTGTGCACTTGGTGGATGTAGCAACCAGGTTGATAAAGGTCGCAGCAGAGACCAAAATGTCAAGAATAATAAAGCAAAACACGTGAAATCCTTTAACCTTCTATCAATCAATTAATAAGTTTCCTGTTAACACTCTCTATAGGGGCATGGAACAGAAACAGTCCTCTTCTACAAGGCGCGATCTTGTGCATTGGGCTGTAGCTGTCGCCAGGACTTGCTTATTACTCTGACCTCCTGCTAAACGTCTTCCTTAAGAATTATAATCCAGAGCTTGGTTGGCTTTTTTTTGCTCTGGCTTCCTAAAAGTATGACGGATCCACTGCCACTTCCGTTTTTGAATCTTAGTGCCTATTTCATTATTCGAGTTATACTTCAGAGTTCGTCGTTGGAGATAACTGCTGAAATAAATATTGGAAAGGGTGAAGTTTCTTGGTAAGTCGAACGGTGACTTTCCATGTAGAGCAACCATACAGCGACACGGATTTAGCGGTAAATTTTAGCAGATTTGTGCAAAAGAAAGATCTCTTTTGACCTCCAGAAAGGGGAAAGAATGCCTCAATACCCTTTTCAACTGCGCCCTCCAAGCAAATAATGCTTCCGAGGTAACAAAAGTTTTTCACTTTCTCTATATCTTTCTCCGTTAAGAAAAATCGGTATGCTTGTCTTCGAACCAATGTCCATGTACTTGGTTTTACATTATATTTATATTCAGTCTTACCTGTTTGCCTTTGGAATGCAACCGGATATCTTCCTTCATTCGATACCTTTGTAATGAGTGATAGGAGTATTTCGGCTATTATTTCGAGTTCGGTTGGTAGTTCGTCTATCCCTAGGGCTTTCTTTTCTCCCTTATCTGGGGATAGTCTCTAATTGAAGATTGTTGCGGTTGGCTGTTTGGCAGTTGTTCTGTTTCAGGAATATTTTCTGTTAAGATGTTTATAATATCAGAAAAGTATCGCTTTCATCGCCGCAACTAGAATTCACTCATATTAAGGAGAGTTTCGTTGACATTTCTCACCAGGTCGTTGTTGGTGAAATTCCTGTTCGTCAACTGTTTTATAATTTTATATAGCCAACCGATATCCTTCTAGCTAGAGTGTAGCCTAGTGGGTAGACCAACACCTACAATGCGTCGTGAGTTCGAATCCCGGGTCTACGCATAACTCCAGCACACTACTTGCTTGGTTACCTCAGTCTACGAAAATGAAAAATTCGAAGATAGATGGTTTTGCGAAGGTCTAATAACCCTTCCACAAAAAATAACGAAAATTGTTAAGGAACCTGAAGGTCAGGAGGCTAAGGCACGATTTGGGCTGTAATGCCATTGTAGAAGAACCGATATCTCCAAGGTAAGCCGTAGATTCTGCCTCATTACCCATTTTTCTTCCGGCGTCTAACAGCCTTCTTAATCTGTATATGAGCATCGCGGTAGCTCCGTCCCAAGTCTGAAGTTCTTTGGTTGACATCAAGTTGAGAGGTGATTGTCATTTTAGTTTTTTTTCCGATTGGCAAACTTATTCCATGTGTCTTGCGACATTCAGGATTTCTCATCGCTTTGTCCGTATCTCTCAGATTTTTCAGATCTTATTAGAAATGCGTTTCTAGTTGCCTCCCAATTGGTATCCAGTGTGCGCATTTCATATTCACACAATGTTGATTATTTTTCGCGAAGAATGGTGGTGAACTAGCGTCTTAGGTTGGAGTCTCCTAGTTTATCCACATTAAGCCCATACTTCATTTGAAGAATTTTTGGCCGTCGAATAGCTGTTATGCATAATTTCAAGTACGCTCTCCACAACAGTTCCATGCCTCGCTCGTACATCGAGAAGACTTCTTCTCCATTGGCGACTTATCGCCAAATAGTTGATATGGGTCTGAGTAACTCCTTCAGGGGAAACCCACGATGTTTTATGGTGACTCTTGTTTGGAAAAAGGTCCCTCTGCTAACTATTCGCCGAATACTACGAAACTCAACAAAAAATTCGCCGGGTCTCTTAATTCAAGGTTGTGACTTGTCGACCTAAGAGTCTCCATGCTTCTCCAAGCCGTTGTCTAGTCGAATATTATCAGATCCAAACTGGGCGTTCATATCTCCTGCGATGAGAATAATATCACCTCTTGAAGTACGCTCGAAGGTGACAATCATTTGGTCATAAGACTCTTCTTTGTCACCATGTGTTGCGGCATTAGTTGGTAAGTAGCACTGCTGAATTGTGACATTTCTGACACTTGCCTTGACCCTGGCAACGATAATCCTATCCCGGATTGGTTCCTAGCTTATGAAACTGTTCCTCCTCTCGATGTAATAACGGAATGGTGTTTAGGATCGGAGATCGTTCTTCTGCTGATCCTGTCCACCTAACCTCGCTCGAGCCTAAGATTTGGATGAATAGTGCTCCATTTTACGGTCGATCACTGATTGGCGATGTATGGACCGAGCGACCCTAGCGCTTTCAGTGTTATTTAATGTTTCAACGTTCCAAAAGCCAATTGTTGTCCCTTTTCGGATGCCAATAGTCGTTACCGTAGAATCCGTCCGTATCCGAGACGCTGCATCTGTTTCGTATCAGTTAAATTTTAAGATCACGTGTGGTAAGCTCAGTCAGTGTCCATTTCCCATTTTTATGAGGACTAGGAATGGCTGTGTGTATATTATTCTACCCCATTCCTCATGGGATCTTAAATTTTAGGTTATAAGATTCGAACAATTTATCATTTTTCTCATCTTTTTTTTTGGTGTTCTTATTAAACTTTCTTGTTACATTAATAAAGTAATAACTAGATCGAGTTACACTTACACAATAAAATTTAATTAGATATCGTTCCATCATCGAGTGCATCCAAGATAAGAACATAGCGAATAAGACTAAGAATTAAGTGACTCTACAGATCAACATCAGCAAATTGCAATGCATTTCTATTATCTTTGAACCATCAACTGCACTAATTACTTTCTTTTTATTCCGTAATCAATTGGTAGTATCATTCCTCCTCCCCTTTCCTCCCTCTCTTCCCTTCCTAACTCCATCTTACTCTACTCTTAAGTATCCACAGCACTCAGCTAATGCAATTACGTATAACTCGAAACGAATCACAGCATTTGTGATGAAAAAAAAAGGAATTTTTCCAACAATTCCTTTACACTGTCCTCTTCACGTTCTTTATCACTTGGTCGAATCTTAATCTCCTCCAAGTAGTTAAGGTATAAAAGTGTCCAAGAAAATCGAAAAACTTTAGCATTTCTTTCAATAAGGGAAATAAATATGGAGTGGGGTTAAAATCCGGTCGAATGATTTCCTTTTGTTGATAGTGTTTTAGATAGTGAAGAAAAGTTTGTTCCACACTTTACCGCTTGCTGAACTACTAGAATGAAAATTTCCCGGGAACCAACTAACCGAACGTGACCTTTTTCATCGTCCTTAAGGATCATGTTTTCTTTTTATGGCGAACAAAATAAAAAAAAAATCACCAAAATACAAAACGCTTAAATACACCACCCAGCTGTTTCCACCTATCCTGTCCGGCAACCCACATCTTTAACTCTATATTGTCTCAAATGGTATAAGTTTACTTTCTGATACTTTACCGGCTTATTTGTTGCTCGCATCCTGAATAGCAAATTTTCTTCGGGTCGAAATTATCTTTTGCTTCAATCATCTTTTTGTATATTATAGGGACGACATCCAGTGAACCTGAACAACAGTCAATGTCGTGGTAAATGATGTAAATATAGCATTGGGCGACGAATACTCTTCGAAACACTGAAAAGCTTGAAATGGAAAATTTCTGTTGCTTACTACACCTACTATGAAAATTTCCACTTGACTTTATTCCATAAGGAAGTGGCAAGATGTGAAGGCAAAGATATATGTACCTTCTTACTAAAAATGATTTCAAGCGAACACTGTGAAGACTGTGAACTCAGAAAAGTAACACCCTCGGGTAACCCCAAAATGTCAACAAATGTAACCTTCAAGCTAAGAGAAAGTAACGGAAAATTCAAAAATAAAACTCATTTAGAAGCTTGAGATCTATTTCTGTGATATTACACTTTTCGGGCTAAGAGTCATATAATTTTGAGAGGCGTAAATATGTTCATATCCTTGTAAAAGGAAGCCACTTCTAATTCGGTTAACTCATCATCACCATCATGACTTATATATACCAGGCAACATGCGAAAGGAAATCTTCTTAATGGCTTCCGAGTTATTGTCTAACGGGCTGTCCTGATGGAGATCAAGGATGAAAGTTCTTATTCTTATGTATTATATAAGAATGTGAAAGTGTATTTTGGTAATAAGGGAGTGCTGGGCTCTTGGGTATTATTAAAGTATTTTTTTTTTGTATCCTTTTCACATTAATTTTACTGTTAAATATAATAGGAATGAAAATTGCGCAGTCGGTATTTTCCTTACAGAAAATAATTTCAAGATTCTTATTATATTTTCTTTTAAATTTTCACCTTAAGTGTAAGTAAAAATGCAAGGATCATTAAAAAGCAGGTGAACTGGAATTCTTCAATGTATCGTACACAAAAAGTTTGATTTTCATCGTACTTATCCAAAAACGATTTCCGCTAGTGTTCCTTAAGCTAGCATACTGAGGCCTCTTTTATTTATACTTTTTATTAATTTCGTGCCATTGCCATTGCCAAGAATGCAACTTATCCTTTTACGCTGTTGACTCAAAAAGCTTTTGAACTATCGAATTGCTGTGCGGTTGTGGTACTTTGCAAAACAATATTTATATTTTGCCTAAACAATGTTGTAGTCCAACTGAATGTAAAAAATGTATGCAGCAATGACTTTTTCCAAAAAAAAAAAACAAAAAAAAAAACAAAAAAAAAAGTTTCATACATTTCTGTTCCTTTATATTTTCAATGTTATTGCATTTTATATTTTCAATGTATTAGCAATGAAAATTGAAAACGTGTCTCTCAAATTGAAAATCTTGAAGGAATCTTGAATAGCCAATTCACTTTTAAATTAAATAAAATTTTCGAACATACGGTTTTGGTGCCTTTGGTTGAACATGCCAGGCACCCTTCCACTCATTCCGACAGTAAAGGGTAAATATTGTACAGGTTCAATTTTTACTGGTTGCTATACAAGATCTTCAGTTTAGTAGCATCTGATCGCCTTCTTACACAGATAGGCTAATTCATCTCAGTGCTATTATTGGCGATAAACAGTATGGATTCCACAAAAAACGTTCCACAGGTGACCTGAAAATTGTTTAATGCGTGTGGTATTAGGTGGTATGGTTTCCCCTTCTTTTAAAATTAACGCTGGTGTCCCTCAGGGCTCGATTCTTTCTCCCACCCTTTTTCTAATATTTAGTAATGACTTACTATTTGCAACTTTCAATCCTGTACATAGCTTCACTGATGACAGCACCTTAGACTTCTCGTATCACTTCAACACTGTATCCTTAGCCCAATGTAGTAGCTTAGTAGAACAACGTATGTACATGGTTCAACCATTGATTGACAACTTGGCTAAAATTTGTAGTTTGGGGCAATAAGAATCAAGTCGAATTGAATGCTTCAAAAACCCAGTGCTGTCTTGATCGTGACTCCAACCTTGATCTAATCATCTTCGGAGGCCAGCCATTACCCAACTCTTCAACTGTTAAGATGTTAAGCATCCAAATCAGAGATAACTTATCTTTGAACGATTATATATTTAACATTGCCAAGGAAGTATTTAAATGTTTGGGTTACCTAAAACATTGTAAAAACTTCTTCGCCACTTCTGGGTTGCTGACAATTTATAATGTCTATACGTTTTGAATTTAATTTCCACCTGTGGGCGGGAGATAGGGTGTAGGCTAGTGGGTAGCATGTTGGTCTTACAATGCGAAGGTCGTGAGTTCAAATCCCGGTCGACGTAATACAATTTCCGCACACTACCTGCTTGGATATACTTTGGTTACCTCAATCTACGAAAATGAAAAATTCATAGATAGAGGGTTGTGCGAAGGGCTAACAACCCATCCACAATAAATGATGAAGAAAATGTTAAGGAACCTGAAAATCAGAAGCCCAAGGCTCGATTTGGGCTGTAGTGCCATTGTAGAAGTATGGGCGGAAGCTGCAAATACTTATTTCTCCTATTTGGATAGTATTCAGTCTCGGGCCATTAAAATTATAAGAGAATCTTACATCACTTCTTCGCTCGATTCACTCCAGCATAGACGAATTGTAAGCCAACCCTTTTGTATCGCTACTACAATGGAGATAGTTCGGATGAAATCTGTAATCTCTTACCCTCATGTATTCCTTTGCCCCGTAATACTCGAGTAGCTTCACGCACTTATAACTATTCTCTCAAATCTATATTCGATCGCACTGTCGAATTTCGTGATTCGTTTTTAAACCGAACTGTTCGAATATGGAACTCGCTGCCCGTCTCTATCCCTTTAATTCCCAGAAACCAATATCCTTCCCCCTTCATCGGAGCTGTGCTTCAGTACAAAAGGGCAGTCCCTCTAGTCCCGGTGTCACATAAAAAAAATATGATAACTCTTGAGAAAAGAACATAACTTGCTTCGGCTACCCTTGCTTTCAATTCGATTAAGTCAGATATAAATTCTAGCGTGCTCCTTTTTGTTTATATTTGTCGATCACAAGTTCAGTTTTCGATAACGACCGAGTCTTGAAAATGGAATCTCATCCTTCTAATTTTGTGATGGATGATCCTATTGCGTGCGGCATAAGAAACGTTAACTTGCATTCAGGCTGCTTTAATAATTTTGTAAACAAAAATACTTAGGAGTATAAAATAATGACTAAAATTTAAATCATTATTTGAAAGATGAAGTATTTTAGCTTATTGGTTAAAGTTTTTGTAAGTTAAGACTTTCTTTATAAGTTACAAATATTCTACAATATATCTCAATTGTCTAATTATTTAAGATAAAACTAAAATCGTAGCCATTTAAAAAATGCTTGAAATTTAATAGAATTTGCAAGACTATTTAAATATTTAAATTCAAAGGCTCAAAAAGAACACAAAATATTGTCTCAAGCAATTTTTAATTTTAATTTTTCAATATGAATAAATTTCTTGAAAATGGCGCAGTCGGAAAAAATGATACCTTAAAATGCCCCACTCTCTCCTAACGAAATACCCAAGCTGTGAACTTTTCGCTATAGCGTTTGTTTAATGGAAGCTAAAATTCATTGTGAAATCGATTTGACGCGCAGTACATTAGTGCAAAAAGTTTTAACTTTGTAGACAACGGAACGCACAACGTTTCAAGAGATAAGTCAGTCAGCTCATTCAGAAAGTAGTTATCGTTTCAATTGATTTAATTAGCTCCTTGGAAGGAAATAAAGTTTTGTCGTATCGTATTTTTCTCGCCAGGCAAGTATATTAAGCTTAGCATGAGAATGATGGGTCGGTGAGGGAAATAAAGTTTTGCGAAATGTTTTTCGTTATTTTTTTTCCTGTTCTTACTTTTGGTCGCCATTTTACATAGTTAAAGTTTTAATGAACGGAAGACGATGAATTGTTCGTTTCGTTCTTCTTTTTTTTCCGGGTGCCTTCATTTAGCAATTGTCTCATATCCTTCCGACCAACCGCCTATCTTTGTCTCACACGGAAAACCGTCACCAATTCAGGAATATTTTATGTCCTTATAATTATTTAACCTGAACTGACCTTTTTCCTTCTGCACATTTCAGGATGAAGAATATGAGAAAGAGTATCGGGGACAATAAAAGCTGCAAGGTGTCCATTATTTCACTCTGCCTTGTACGTAATACCAATACTCCCGCCTGATGGGATACTAAGCCGTTCTTTACCTTTTTGCGGGCAAATTTAAGGATGGGGTGTTAAGGGTAGCATCATTGTTTTGCCTAAATTAGTGACTATTTATTGTGTTTTTGAAATTTCCTTGGTGGTACTTTTTTTTTTTTTTTGTGGACTTGGAGGAGAATAGAGAGGGCAGAGCGGCTCCTTTAATTGAAGCTGATGTTCTGGAATGGACTGAAGGTGCCTGGATGAGTGTTAAATAATGAAAGAGCCATTTTGCTTTTCAGTGTTTCCTGAATCTGTAGGGTGTTAGTTAGTTGTAAGTATGTGTGTGTATGTATGTGTGTGTTCTTGGTTAATTCACTGCAAAGATCGTAACATTTATTTTACTGGACTTGTGCTTTAGATAAAAGATAAGGTACGATGGCTCTTTAAATTATAATAAAGCACAGAATAAATTGGTGTAGACGATAGGGCAAGGATGGGGTGTTGAAACAGCAGATACAACTGGCACAAGAGGAGGTGTTTTTTTTAATGTTGAAGACCTTAATGAAAGTTACTTGTGATTTGTTTGTATTTATGGAATTCGTAAATTTCATTAAATTTACATAAGTCTGTTGGGAAGAGGTTCGGGCATAAAAGAGCCTTTTATGCTCTTATTTCAGGTGACAGATTTATTTGAATTTTGGGCATCGTGATTGGTGAATAGTATAGCTCATGAAAATGATGGTTTCAGAGGTGTAAGTAATTTTCTAAATAGAGTTTAGAAAACAAATTCTGATGTTTGCGTAATTTTTTTGGTTCTGTAAAAAGGAGGGAGTTGATGAAAACGAAAATGTGAATGAGAATGGGTGAATAGTTGGTACTATCATTAAAAAATATGAAGAATTTGTTTTCTTAAAGCTTTTATGCAATTTATATTTAGTATAATAGAAAATTTTAGTCCAAGCAGAGAATACATCGCTACTATAGGGGAACCCGGGGTACAACAGGATACCGGGGCGGATTGAAGTTCGACATTTTTTGTTGTCAAGGAGGTGCTGCCTGCGAGCGGTAATAAAAACAACTAGGTCATCCTGTTGCTGATCAACAACGGCAGCCATGTTAGTCTAGTTTTCTCGAGCATTGGTACGTGATGTTTCCGTTCTGCGTTTTTTTCCTCCTGTATTGAAACTTTTGATGATTTTTTAACCATGGTAAGGCACACATACTTGTTTACATTTCAACTATACCCAACAAACCAAATAATTCGTTAAAGAATCTTTAATGAATTATATTAACGAGCGATTTGATCGTTAACGAGCGCCATTAACGAGTCATTATCGATTCATCAAGCGGACTAAATGGACATTCGTTAAAATGAATTACTTTTAACTTTTCATTAATGAAATGTAAAATTGTCATTAATGATTTTTATTTTAATTCATTAATGAATATCGTTAACGATTCATAAACGATATTATTTATTAAACATTAACAATTTGTTAAAGAACTTGGCTTTTAAAGCTTTATTTGCGAGCACTCGTTAAATTTTTTGCTGGGTAGTTAGTACATACTTGAAGAACGTTTAATTGTCTTTAGTCCCACGTTAGTTTACGTATCTTTCTCGGGTGGCCTTACCTCCCTAACTTGAATCGAAAAAAGTAGGGCGGCATAGGGACTGTGAATGTTTGTATTGCTCTGAATTTAGCTCAAAATCAGTTGAAGGTTGGGTCGCTTGTTCCAAATGCAAAAAATGGGCGAACAATTCGTATGCGGAATTCTGTAGCGAAAATAACTAGGCTGTCTTAGTGTGTAAATTTCGTGAAATGGACACAAACTTATTTTTTCTGCATTTCCACTAGTATTCAATGTTCTTATAATTACTTGTGCTAACCTCCCCATTCTGCATCGCACCCGGGACAAAATGGAGCAAAACGGAGCAAATGACATTTTTCGCTATTTTTGAAAGCAAAAATACTGTTCCTTTGTTTTTTTTTTTCAATATTATTTAAAACAATAATGTGGTTATAATATTATGATGTGCTTATAGAAAAAATTGCAGCTCCCTTAGTTAACCGTTTTGTGTTTTTAAACCATATTTCCAATTTAGTACCCCGTTCTACCCCGAGTTCCCCTACCTATGTTTTATCGAACTTCAGAATTCATATGAATTGGCATATTATCCGTTTACAATATCAAAAAATCGATTTCGGTTTTACTTAATATAAATGGGTTGTGCGTTTTAGATATTTTTAACCAAACACTTTTTCAAACAAATATTCGTTTTGTAACTAAAACTGTGTTTCAAATATAATGTTAGATGGCAACTTTGAGTGTGATCGACAGCGAAAACAATGCGAATAATAAAGCGTCGCGGTGTAAATAAAAAGGGTTGTAGTGATTTTTAGAAGCGGCTTATGAATTTTGTGTTTAGATAGCTGGAAATTGTACTAGTTTTGTGTTACTATCCAGCGACCCAAGGCGCTCTTCAATAAGAAATAATAATTAAATTCCTCGATTTCATTTCGATAACAAATTTCATGTTTTCAATCCAACCCGATCCAATAGTCAGAAATAACCTGAGGAGGGAATAGTTTAAAGTGACAGTGAACGCTGTTATTAAACTGCTGGAGGTTGTACTCAGTGGGAAAGAGATTGCCTGGTACTGAATTCCACAACACTCTCGTCCGAGGGATGAAGGACTGCTTAATCTTTACTGTTCTCCAAGGCAAGGACTTCACAGTGTACTCGTGTGAGCGTGCAGCTTGGCAATTATTTCGGGGAGCATTGAATATTGGTGGTATTTGGGCTTTTATTTCCTTCCTGCATTTACCATGGAAGTATCTATAGTAAATGCAGAGTACTCCAATATTTCGACGATACTGAAGGGAGTCAATTGAGTCCGATATAGCTTTATCTCCAATTCATCGGAATGCAAGTTTCTGGATACGATTAAGTAGAGCCAGATGTGATTTTGGGGCCCCAGCCCAAACATGCGAGTTGTACTCAAGACGTGGTCAGATTTAAGCCTTATAGTAGCTAGTTCGAAGGCAAAAAAGTATTTCTTACAATTCCGTAGAATACCTAGACGTTTCGAGGCATCAAGAGCAACTTTGTAGATGTGTTGGTTCCAATCAAGGCGTTTGTTAAATTTTACACCCAGTAACGTGAAGTCTACAGAAGGTGAAATCTGTTCGCCAATTAAGAGCATATTAGCGGCCGACGTCGGAACGTTATGTTTAAAAGATAGATGATACAACTGCGTTTTGAAGGCACTCTGTTTTTCCTGCCCCGTTCCAGGATTAATCTAAGGTCAGAGTTCAATGACTTTATTGACTCGATACGGCATGAGGCCAATGATGTTGAACGTGCCTCCGCAGAGGAGTCAAATTGGAAAGTGTTATCCAAAGTACTGTCATCTGCGAAACAATTGAGAGTAGATGATAGAAGGTCATTTATGAAGACTAAAAAAAGGTAGGAGATAAAACTGAGCCCTGAGGAATGCCAGAATTAATGGAAAATGGTGCAAAAGTTCCTCCGTCTAGCACGACCGTAATAGATCGCTTGGAGAGAAAATTCTCAATCCATTTCAGAAAAGCTATATATGTATGTATATAAGCTTGGTTAAGAAACATTTGTGCCGAACGCTTTAGCAATGTCAAGAGCAAGTACATGATGGCTTGGTGAATGTTTTCACAGTGCAATTCGAATTGAAAAAAAAAGATTTCCGGATTCTACACTGTTACGCTTTATTATTATTCGTCACAATAATAAAGCGTAGCAGTGTAGAATCCGGAAATCTTTTCTTTCAAGTACATGATCTTCTCCGAATTTGAGGATGCAGTAGTTCCAACGCTCGGTAAGATAGACAAGGAGATCACCAGTAGAATGTTCCGTGCGAACTTCATATTGGCGATCATGCATGAGATTTTTATCTACAAGAAAGTTGACTAGCTTGCGATTGACAGCAGTTTCCATTACTTTTGAAGGCAGTGAGGTAATGGGCTATAAGGTGATAATTAGCGGAGTTCACCTTGCTTCCTTTCTTAGGAATTGTTTGAACATTCGCGGCCTTCCGGATCTGAGGAACACACCCTGAAGAGCATGAAAGATGATAGAGACTACGAAGAGGTTTAGCTAGAGAGGACGCGCATTTCTTAAGAACAATGAGAGGGATGCCATCTAGCCCAGCAGACTTGTGAATATTGAGCTCCTGCAGGATGCTACAAATGACTCCAGTTTGAAAACGAAGTGGTGGCAGCAAGAAGCCCGAGTCCGGGCTTGGTGCACTTTGGATTGAATTCACTTTTTCCTAAGAAAAGGCGTGTTGATGGCCAGAGCAGAGCAGATAAACCTTGATCATAGTGTAGCAGCAATTAAAATTTAAAATGTTCAAAATACGGTCCACGACTGGCTTTGTAATATCATAGTAGTTCCTATTTTTTATACGCTAGATGAACTCTGAGAGTATATTGCGTTTGCCTTACCGTTTGTAACGCTAAGAAATAACGCTCGCACAGAGCCACCAAGGGTATAGAAATATTTGTTGTCGCTCAAAAACCCCGATTCCGAGTGACCGTCTGTCCGTCTGTGCGTCTGTGTGTCTGTCTACAGCATAACTCTCGAAAGCTTTCAGCTATACTGCTAAACATTTTTGTGTGTCATTTTATCAAAAAAGTAACTTTAAGTTCGTGAAAGGGCTAAATTCCCCACTCCTTTCACCCCCTCCCATACAAATTTCATGAAATTTCGAAATATTAAGAAATTGATTTTTCTTTGAAACTATTTAAGCTATCGACTTGAAATTTAGGTTCAAGTATTATGATATAGATGTCATTAATATCACGGAATATTGAACCGATCCCCTTACTCCTTCCACCCCCTCCCATACAAATAAAAAATTTTGAAAATACATATTTTCGATTTTCATTGAAACTAGTAAAGCTGAAAAGACGACATTTTGTCAGAATTAATTCTATTATAATTGCAATTCATTTTAAAAATAATTATTACCTTCACCTCACTCCTTCTACGCCCTCCCATACAAATTTCACGAAATTTTGAAATTTAAATTAAATTATTTTTCTTCAAAAACGTTGAAGCTATCAACTTGATATTTTGTACAAAGTATACAAATAGAAATATTAATAATACGAAAAAAATTTGTTTTGATCCGTACACATAATATATAAAAATGTTTTATACAAAATGCTTACTCCAAAAATTGAATATGAGCTGAGAAAATTAGTGTGTTAGATTTAGTGAAAATGTGCAGTTTGTATGGGAGGTGGTAGATAGAGTGGGGGGATTTTAGTGATTTTTTCAGAAATAACTAAGAATATCATAAAATTGACATCTCTTAAATTTTAGACCAGTAACATTCATACTTTTCAAGAAAATAGATTTTTTGTCAAGTTGTGAAACTGTTGTCATATTGTATGGGAGGGTGTAGAAGCAGTGAAGCTAATCAAATATTTTTTTCTGATCTTAGTGATAATACTAATTAAGTATTTATTACAAAATATGAGCTCAATAAATGTTATATGTTCTGAGAAAATCGTCTTAGAGCATTTCATAAAAAAATGTAGTTTGTATGGGAGGGGGTGGAAGGAGAGGGAGGACGCAAATAATTTTTCTACTGTAGATTTAGATTATTATAAAAGTAATATATCCCAAAATTCAGATTAATAGCTTTATACTTTACGAGCAAATTCATTTATAGTCGAATTGCCAAATTGTGCCATTTTGTATGGGAGGGGGTAGAAGGGATGAAGCTAATCGTCTAATTTTTTTTGGCCTTACTAACAATTTTAAATAAATAGTTGGTGCACAATTTCAGTTCGCTAAATTTTATACGCAGTGAGTAACTTGGCTTAGAGTAATTCATGATAAGTACAGTTTGTATGGGAGGTGGTAGAAGGAGAGGGAGGATACGCATAATTTTTTTACGGTAGATTGATATTATCATAAAAGTAATATATTCCAAATTTCAGGCCAATAGCTTTTATACTTTTCGAGCAAATCCGTTTATTGTCAAATTGCGCATTTGTGTCATTTTGTATGGGAGGGGGTAGAAGAGGTGGAGCGATTTGGCCCGTTCACGAACTTGACCTTACTTTTTTGTCAAAAACGACGTGTACGAAATTTGAGCTTTCTAGCTCAACGCGTTCTCAAGCTAGAGAGCGAACGGATAATAACACTTGCCAGTCGCATCCTTGAGACCTCATAATTGATGTACTTATTTTAATTATGAAAATAATTATAAGTAATACAATTATAAAGGTAATGATGCCTGAAGAGCTAGAGCTATGGGACTCCGTTTTATAAAAAATTTGAATTTATATACATTTATATTACATTATATTATAATTTATTATTATATAGGAATTATTATTTTAGACGTTGTTCCGCAGTTCTTGGCGTGATAGAATTTGTTTGATCGTACGATTTGTATTGAGATTGCTAGGATCTAAGATAGCTGCGACATCAGTATTGGTTCGGCTGTTGAAAGTTCAGATAGTCAGTATATTGAAGTGCGCAAGGGGTCGCTGGATTTCAAGCCAAAATAAAGTAACCACTTTAATAAGTTTACTTTAATTTAACCGCAAAATTTTATTTCATTCAACTAAAATGCTTTGCACTTTTCACTTGAAATTTTTTCACAAATTATCGCTTGCCTATTTACACTCTTTCGCTTTCTAAACATCGACTGACTCGTCGACTGTTCCAAACCCTACTGACCATTCACCAAAAATGCTTGCCTTTTTATATCGCTGTTCCTGGCCGAGCGTTGTTAATTGCTTCTTGAAAGCATTTCCTCGTCATCCGAGTCTATTCCCTGTCGGCCGAGTTTATACATGTGGTTGCTGTTGCTTTCTTGGTAGACATCGCAGGTGTTACGAATTATTCTCTCGTCGTACGATCGCTGTCGGCCGCTTCTCCTCATCGCTCGTGTAATTTGTTGTTGGTTTGTTGAATGTTCAAAGTCTTTACGTGTATTCATTACTGTTTGTTAAGACCTTGAATAATCCAATCGAGTCGCATAGCGTTCGTGCAGGTGTTCCTTATAGTTTTCGTTCGCGCGCATTAATTTGCATCAGTCTTCTTTAGTAGTTGATAAGCAAGCAGAGCTGACTTGGACCTGGTGGTATTATAATGTGAACTTTTTTCTGGCTGTTGATACAGAAAGTAATGTTTGACTGCAAAAAGGAGTTAACCAGGACATATTCGTAGTGTCTTGCTCAATTCGTCTCTAGATGATATTTTTGATGCATTGATTCAGTATTACGTCAGCTTAAAAACGATTGGTTTGAGCGCCATTATCTTTGGGTCAGAACATTCTGACATTTTTTGTTTTTTGTTAGATGGTAAAACCTTGGAGTTTCTGCTATTAAAGGGAGTTGCTGGGCTGCACGTGCAACAGTATCTGCCGCTGATTCCTATGTGACCTGTTAGTCAAGCAATTTTACTTTATTATTAATATTAATAATAAAGTATTGTGATCGACGCAGAACAAACAAAAATTTTGCTACCCTGAAATTTTTTTTTTGTTTGCGTTTCATGACTAAATTAGCTTAAAAATGCAAATCCATTCCGCCGTATGCCGTACGTCATCCGTCATACACATACATATGGACTCATATCTCCAAGACCGTTAAAGATAAAATGTTCGTTTTTGGGTGGATTGTTAATTGGGTAAGTGAGCTTCATTGTTTAAATTTTGGGAGTGTCAGGGGGATGGGGGAGGCGGGGGAAGGGAAAGAGTTAAAAACTACACCTGCTAATATTGGATGAAGTAGTCATTTCTGCAACGAAACTGCCAGCGCAGCTTGGTAGTATGCTTTAATAAATAATACGACGAGTATCCCCTTTTGCAATTGTCTGTAGACAGACGATGGAGTTACTTTCGCCTTATATTCGAACAAATGTGTATCCATGCATACAATTTGGTACACCCATGGTGGCGGTGAATCCTTATAATGAAAGAGAATTTTCCTTCTCAAAGAAGAATTTTCATGTAAACAGTCTCACCTCATCATTTGAAACAGTAAGTTCATGTTGTATTCTGAGTTTAGAACGCAGTCTAACCTTTCTTTTTCTTTTTTTCAGTAATGAATCTCTAACTTTCACTTTAAATAATACTGTATTGCGTTTCAATTAAAAATAAAACTACAAGTTGAACAAGTTCACTATAATTTAACCGCAAAACTTTATTTAATTTAACTAAATCGCTTTACACTTTTCATTTGAGACTTTCGCGCTCACAACTAATCGCTTGGCAATATTGATACTATCGCTTTCTAAATATCGACTGACCCATTGATCGCTCAAACCGCCCTTGTCGGCCCTTGTCGTACAAATCTTTTCTTTCTCGGCCGAGCATTTCTTCTCGCCTGAGCGCTGTTAGTTGCATTTCCTAGTCGTCCGGTTATTTTTCCTCTCGACCGAGTCTATGTGTGTAATTGTTGTTAGTTTCTTATCAAAATATCTCACAGGTACTCCCTATTAGAATTTTTGTTGGATGGACCTTGAACATTCCGATCGATTCACACTCAGAATGTGGTCGCAGGACTTCCTTATTTCCTAGCATAGCTTTCTTAGTCGTGCACTTATTTGCATCGGTGTTCAGTGGTGAATGATGAACAAGAAGAGCTGACATGCAACAATGCGATTGCCGAATTCAGAGAAATCAAAATTCAATCAAATTAAACTATCACTATCTTAAAACTTTTAAATTCGTTTGTTTTCAGTTTGAAATATTTGTTGAAAACATTTGAAAACAATCTGAATTGATAAAAATTCTAATTTGTAAGTCTCGAAATCTTGTTCTTCTCCTTCACCCAAAATTACTAAACACAACGACCGAAATTTTCGACAAGAAATTTCCCTATTTTTTGACCACAAAAACCTCCGCTCAATTTCGAAGCGTTGAACGATCCTATTTAAGGTTTTTTTCATTGGTTTTTGTTTTCTTCTCATTCTTTGAGTATACTTTTCGCCTCTTAGCTTTATCGTTTTCACTCCTCGATTATACGGCCAATATTATTTCAAGCTAAAAATTCTTGGAAGACAAGTAGCGGACATACAAAACATAAAACCGCTGAATGACTTGAAAGGCGTTCATTGTGGCATCATACTAAGAAGAAAGTTTTTCTTTCGAAAAATTTCCAAAAAAGTTTCCCTTCTACAGTTTGTACAGACATACATACACACAAGAACACTGAGATTCAAACGGACGCAATCTTATTTGATGGGAAAGTTCCTTTTTTTCTCTTTACTTTTCGAATATTCTTGGAGTATAAGTGAAATAGTTGAATTTGCGGGGAAGTGGTGGAGATGAAAAGGGGTTGAAAATGATGATAAAGAAAAAAAAAATTCCATTCCACTGGGAGAAAAAGTTCTGTGGTAAAAGTAGCATCGAATCGGTAAAGTATTATGTTACTAAGTTGTCCGGCTGCAAGTAGTAAGGGGTTAAAACTTTATCCGTATAACATTTTTCGCTTTTTTTCCATCCTTGAGAAGGACCTTGCCAAAAGTTTACTCTTTAGCTTTGTCGAGCCCTACGGCGCTTTGTAATTTTTTTTGGTATGTTAGATATGTATGTAGTGCGGGTGAAAGAAAAATATAACCTCAACATGGCATTTCCCAATATTACATGGGAAAAAAGCGGCAAAAGAGACCTGGAACCGATTAAATTTTACACAGAGAGAAATCCTGTGCCTACGTCATTTTGCAGCTTTCTTTAGAACTTTTTCTCATTTCTTTCGACATTAAAATAAAAGGATGAAAACAAATGCAAAGATTTCTTTTTTATTGGCACATTTTTTATTCTTTTCGGTGTGGTTCGAGTCATGACATACTTTTTTAATGCTCATAAGACAAAGGGAAATTTCATCTAAAGAATTTCATATTGCGCGAGATAAAACAAAAATGCCATAAAATTAAATTTTAAAATACGATATTAAATAAAGATTTCGGGAATTTCAAGTGGAAAAGAGCTTTTTTTTTGGCAACACGAAGGACACTATGGTTTTATGATTTATGGAGATATGGGAAAAAAATATCTCGAAATGTAGATTTCATGTTGTGAGAATTGCTTCTGTGATAAAGTTTTTTTTTGCGATGCCAGGCAGCCTTTTTATCTCTTCACTTTTGTCATGATCGTCCGAGAGATCAGTAACTATTAAATTTTAGAATACAAATTATCACTTTTTTATACTCTAGATGAAATCTGAGCGTATATTGTGTTTGATGCAATTAAATGTTTGTTGTCCTTTGAGCTTCCATGTAATTATTATTATTTTTTGCATTCAAATAACTTTTAGGTCATAAACAGATCACACTCTTTCTATTATCTCCAATATTCAAACATCTACACTTGCCACAATTTCATTTGGTATAGTCGCATCCGTCATCGGAAGGCTATCTTTTTCGTATTTGCCATTCCGACACCTTCACAGAATATAAATTTTGGCTAAAAAAATTAATTCGTTTTAGCACTGGGTAAAATATCAAATACGGATAAACTTCAAGTAACAAATAAGAGTCATGAAATAAAAGGAATAACTTATTAAACAATAATTAAAATAATCATTTGTCCAAAACATTGACCAGAACGAAAAAACTCTTTTGTTTCCCTCTTCTTCTAATGGGAGCGAATATAAAATTGGTCGATGAGATGATTAAATCGAAGTTTCGAAATTCAAAGTACTACCTAAAAAAACGAAGAATGGCACCTATAAAATATACGTAGATGACTATAAAGTACATAACACCTTATTCAATGAATTTAAGTGGGATGAAATTCGTTTCTATACCTACACTCCAAAAGAGCTCCAAAACTTAAGTTTTTCACTTAAAGGAGTAGACTGTGAATATATTACAGAGGAAATACTTGGAGAACTAGAATCTCCTTTCCACGGGGTAAAAATCACAAGTATAAAACAATTCAAAACCGGTAAGTCTATCAGGGAGGGACGTGTGCTAGATATTTTCCTGATAAAAATATGTTAACAGGAATCAAATACATTCTCCATCAAAAAGTCGGTTGGGAGACGTTAAACTACTCAACCGTCTTGCAGTACAAGAATTGCCAAAAGTTCGGGCTCTAAGCATCCAACAGTAACCTTGGTTACAGATATGTAAAGTGTTCGGAAAGATAAGAGTCAAGTGTCAAAGAAGCAAAGACTCAGAATCCCCACCGTATTGTACTAATTGTCAGAAATACGGCCACCTTGCTAATTACAGGAAATGCCCATATTACCTTCTATTAGTGGAAAATAGGGAAACTCAAAAGGAAAGAGTGGAAATTAGGAGGGAACACCTTAGATTCTTTGTTGACAGAGCTGTCAACGATTATCGAAAAGATAACGTACAATTCTCAAGCCTATTTAAAAAACATAACAGGGCTACGCGTAAAGCGCAATCTTACGATACTCCAGATGACCGAATTTTCTGTGATCCCAAGAAATATTGTATGGGAAGTATTAGAAGGGATGATAGCATTGAACTAATTTTTTTCCCATCATGCTAAAGTAGCTACGAAAATGTTTTATGCAAAATGCTTACTCCAATAGTTGAATAGAAGCTGAGAAAATTAGTGGGTTATATTTAGTGAAAATGTGCAGTTTGTATGGGAGGTGGTAGAAAGAGTAGGGGGATTCGAGTGTTTTTTTCAGAAATAACTAAGAATATCATAAAATTAACATCTCTTAAATTTTAGACCAGTAACATTCATACTTTTCAAGAAAATAGATTTTTTGTGAAGTTGTGAAACTGTTTCATATTGTATGGGAGGGGGTAGAAGCAGTAAAGCTTATCAAATATTTTTTCTGATCTTAGTGATAATGCTAAATAAGTATTTATTACAAAATGTGAGCTCGATAAATGTTATATGTTCTGAGAAAATCGGCTTAGAGCATTTCAGGAAAAAGTGTAATTTGTATGGGAGGGGTTGGAAGGAGAGGAAGGACGGAAATAATTTTTATACCGTATATTGAAAATATTATGAAAGTAATATATCCCGAAATTCAGACTAATAGCTTTTATACTTTTCGAGCAAATCCATTTATTGTGGAATTGCGAAATTGTGTCATTTTGTATGGGAGGGGGTAGAAGGGGTGAAGCTAATCGTCTAATTTTTTTTTAGCCTTACCAATAATTTTAAATAAATATTAAGTGGACAATTTCAGCTCGCTAAATTTTATACGCACTGAGCAAATTGGCTTAGAGTAATTCATGACAAGTACAGTTTGTATAGCTAGCTAGGGTATAGCCTAGTAGGTAGTGTGTTGGTCTTGTAATGCGAAGGTCGTGAGTTCAAATCCCGGTCGGCGCAATATATATAATTCCGGCACACTGCCTGCTTGGATATACCTTGGTCACCTCAATCTAAGGAAATGAAAAATTCGTAGAAAGAGGGTTGTGCGAAGGGCTAACAACCCTTCCACAATAACTAATAAAAAATGTTAAGGAACCTAAATATCAGGAGGCCAATGTCCGATTTGGGCTGTAGCGCCATTGTAGAAGTAGAAGTTTGTATGGGAGGTGGTAGAAGGAGGGGGCGTATACGCATGATTTTTATACGGTAGATAGATATTATCATAAAAGTAATATATTGCATTTTGTATGGGAGGGGGTAGAAGAGGTGGAGCGATTTGGCCCGTTCACGAACTTGACCTTACTTTTTTGTCAAAAACGACGCGTACGAAGTTTGAACTTTCTAGCTCAACGCGTTCTCAAGCTAGAGAGCGCACGGGCGGACGGATGGATGAACATCCGGTTTTGAGATTTTTGAGTGATAATATTAACTTCTGCATCACTAATTTGTTTTCTCCGAGCCTTATTTCTTGGCGTTACAAACTTTAGACCAAACTTATAATACTCTCAGATTTCATCAAGAGTATGAACATAACAGGACTACGATCATGCGATACTCTAGATGAAGAGATTTTTTTTTATTTTAAGAAATTTGTATGGGGAGTGGTAGAAGGGGTAACGGTATTGAAACAATTTGTTCACATCATGCTAGAGTTGCGATCAGAATGTTTTATTGAATATTTAAGCTTCAAAAATTTAATAAGTAAAAAATTAGTGTGTTGGATTTAGTGAAATTATGCAGTTTGTATGGGAGGTGGTAGAAGGAGCGAGGAATTCTTAATGAGTTTTTTAGAAATAACTATAAACATTATGCACCTGACATGTTTTTAATCACAGATCAGCAGCATTCAAATTTTTCCGGAAAATCCACTCTTCGAAAAGTTGTGAAAATGTGTCAAATTGTATGGGAAGGGGTAGAAAGAGTGAAGCCAATCATCTAACTTTGTTTGGTCTTACTAATAACTCTAAACAAACATTTTGTTCAAAATTTCAGCTCGATAAATTTTATATGTGCTGAGTAAATTGGCTTAGAGTAATTCATGAAAAAGTGCATTTTATATGTGAGGTGGTAAAAGGAGTAGGGGGATTCAAATAATTTTTATACCGTAGATTGAAATTGGTATAAAAACTATATATTCCAAAATTCAGATCAATATCTTTTATAGTTTTCGAGAAAATCGTTTTACTGTCAAATCTCGAAAATGCGTCATTTTGTATGGGAGGGGGTACAAGGAGTGGAGCGATTTGGCCCGTTCACGAACTTGACTTTACTTTTCTGTCAAAAACAACGTGTACAAAAATTTAAAGGTTCTAGCTCAACGTGTTCTCAAGCTAGGCAGCGAACAGACGGGCCGACATCCGGTTTTGAGATTTTTGAGTGATAATATCAACTTCTGTATCACTAATTTTTTTTCTCCGAGCCTTATTTCTTGGCGTTACAAACTTTAGAGCAAACTTATAATACTCTTAGATTTCATCTAGAGTATAATAATCCAAGCCCGAGGATGAGCAATGGATTTACTTCCAACGATTTCTTAAGCCTGTCACAAAATCTTTTCGGTATGAACCTATCGGAGCTTATTAGAAGGATTAACCAATTCTTACCTGACTTTCTATCCCTGCAAGCATCAAACAATTAAAATTATTACTTTAAATGCAAGATCACTAGTCTCCAATGCTAGAAAGTTATCGCCGCTTGATTTTATTCAAGAGAATGAACTAACAGAAGAACAGTTAAACGAAACAAGATTAAAAGCAAATAATCGTCTATCCATTGCTAACCATCTAGTGCTTAGAAACGATGATAAAGAGGGTGTCGCGATTATATGTAGACGCAATTTGAACATTAATACGGTACCACTACAGTTCTCTAATATCCCCAAAATTTCTGCGGTTTAACATTTTTAGAGAGGACAACTTGCAGAAAAAAATGCTTACATGGTGCCTAAAACTATAAGTGCTTCAGATATTCGTAATCTTCTAATCGAAATAAACTCACTTTACGAAAGTAATGAATTTGATTTTGTCATCCTGGGAGAGGTCTAAATGCAAAACATCTTAGCTGTGCTAACGCTAAAACAAAGAATTACGGTAGAATTATTAACGATTGGTTTGATCAAAATATCAATAATTTCGTTAATGTGTAGCAGTGTGATCGATTTTTTTATAGTCTCCAGTAATATAATCAACTCTTTAGCACCAAATTATGCATGTCAAACTGTAGATTCATTCTTCGGTCATCATGAAGTTGAGCTTAAAATTAACTTTTTCTCGCTCGTTTCCGAAATTTCCAAGCTTTAAATCGTTTCGTAACACAAACTGGCGGACCTTTATGCTGGATATTAACTCCAGTTTGAGTTGCTGCCCCGATTTGAAAATACAAACCTGAATAACACAAAAATAGATGAATATTTTTTCTTCGTCAATGGCGCTACAGCCCAAATCGGGCCTTGGCCTTCTGACCTTCAGGTTCCTTAACATTTTTTCATTATTTATTGTAAAAGGGTTGTTAGACCTTTGCACAACCCTCTATCTACGAATTTTTCATTTTCGTAGATTGAAGTGACCAAGGTGTATCCAAGCAGGCAGTGTGCTAGAGTTATGCGTCGACCGGGATTGGAACTCACGACCTTCGCATGGTAGACCAACACGCTACCCAATAGCCTGCACCCTAGCTAAAGATAAATATTTAGCATACTTTAATCAAGCTAACTATCGACAAGCATTGCACTTTAGGTAACAATAATAAAATAGGAGTTAAACTTCCGCAGCGTATTCAAAGGCTATTTATAATCCGCAAATGTTGGCGTAAAGATCTTAAATTGAAGTTGGAAAGAAACTGCTTTATACACAATCAAGAAACAAGAAATCTCAGTAGTAGAATCCCACTCTTATCACAGGATATCGATAGTCAAATTAATCTGCCATTTAATGTTGAATTCGAAAACAGATTAAAATGTCTCAAGCCTGGCCCAGCGGTCTATAAGGATATTAATCGTATTGTTGGTAGGAATAAGCCGAAAAAATTTCCAAAAGTTTCGGATGGCACCCATGTTCTTTATACAGACAAACTATTAGCTTTTTAGCGTTTTTATATAAATCTGTATCGAAAAAATCTCAGAAATAAGGAAACTACTGTAATGTATTTACTAGATATAAAAAAAGCGTTCGATTCTGTATGGGTCAAGGGTCTACTATACAAGTTAAACTCCGCGGGAATGCCGAATGTAGACCGCATTAAGTTTAATATTCAGTTACTTTATGGAAAGGAAATTGAAAATGTGCATTGACAATTGCTGGTCCACGGGAATCGAAGTAAAATCTGGTGTCCCACGAGGATCCATCCTCGGTCCGAAACTGTACAATATTTATTTACACGATTTTCAATACAAAAAAAGTAAGTGAAAATTCCAATTTAAAGTCAACACCAATCCTATATGCCGATGACACTCTTATCTACACTAAAGCCCGCGAAACAGCCCAGGATTTAAAATTAATTGATAGTCACTTGCAAGACATACACGATTGCTACAAAAAGTAGTATTTCCTTAAAAATTTAAATCCGAATTTCTGCAATTACATTTTTTCGCTGTAAATTTTATGAGATTTTTTGAAATTTCAAAACGTATAATTTTTCGTCAAAATATGGAAACATTTTAATATGTTTGTATGTAAATTAATCTTTGATTCTCCTTGGACGTATTTCGAATACATCCAAGAATCGGGTATGAGTTTCAAAAAATGCACTTATTATCAAAATGCTTTGTTTTCCGTCATAGTCTAGAAAAAAAATGCACTTGACTACGTAATCTGCAAACAGAGAGCTGTGCTCCTTAAGAATCCCGATTTGATTCTTTCATATTATAATACTGACATTTCGTTTTTCTTCGAGCATAAGCTTTGTGCATAGATAGTTCCCGATTTAAAGAACAAATCACCATAATGCAAAACTTTACAACCGTATTTTAGCAATGCGACAGAACGAAAGAAAAAACAGAAAATAAAAATTTTACGATATTCGATTCGTTGTTATTATTATTTTTTGTTGTTGTTATATTGAAAAAGCACGAGTAGTATATTCTTTGCGAGAGCATTCTGTGATCATATAAAATCGATTTTCTTAAAGAGATTTCTGACTGAAACATATTTTTGTAGAAGAGACAGACGTTTGAGGATTGATTCAAGGTAGTAGCTGCGCCAATAGGGGAGATACATTTCTTCTATGGAAATCTTATATTTTTCCTATAAAACGTTTCCTTCTTCGTTTCAATTTTTATTCTTTTATAATATGATCCTTTTACAGGAAGTTTATATTTCGTTCAATTTAAACAGATGATTTTATCACGAAGGGACGAATTATATAGACTAGAAACATATATAGAAATATTTTTTGACAAACGAAAATCAACGATGAACATATTGGATTTTTTAGGGAATTTGCGAGAAAAACAAAAAATAAGAGAGAAATATAGATTGAAGCTCAAATAATGGTGATATACCGCCAACTCTACTCCATATATCTCTATCCAGCCATAAAAGTTATTAAACGTCAAAGAAGCAAATGTCGGAAATTGAGAAACCGGAATAACAGAACTAAGGGTGGAACGATGAATCGTTTCTTATATTTTTACTTTTCAACACAATTCGATATTTTCGAAAATAAAAGACTTTGGAATATTGTCGAAAAAAGAAAAACCAATCCTAACATTTGGCTTTTGGTGGAATATAATTCGATGTGCACCCTTCATCCAAATTTCAAGTGTGCACATGGCCGCGCAGTCATCTACAGAAAATGAAGACTTTATAAGAGATTTGCTTTTAATAGGCCAGATCGGCACCTAGCAACCGAAATAATGAGGTTTTCTACCCCTGGCATTGCAATACCGGATAATAAGACGTGAGGGATTTCAATCCTTGGTAATCAATTTTAAGCTATACCTGAAGTCGGTATTATCGAGATGGTACGATATAAACGGTTTTTTTTATTGCTAAGTCGAATTAAGGCGAAATTCTTCTCGATATTGTCTCGTTATACAAGGGGTGGTTAGCTCTGAATGATTCTTGAGAAACAGACATCTATATGCCATTAATGACTGATATTTGAAAAGTGTATGCAGATATTTACGTTTTGGTTTTGGCATAAGGACGATAAGATAGCTACCAATTTTGTTTTCGGATGTTATATTGTTGGACAAGATACAATTTTGATGTATAATACATAAAAGATTAATGACCTAAGAATATGGTTGCACTATGATTTTTTCAATTGAGAAATTGAAAAAAAAAAAATACATAAAATGCATGAACATCGCAACTCAAAGATACTAGCTAGGCTATATACCTATATACATATTTACTAGGTGGGTACCCAGCTTAGGTATGACCTGGTGGGTAGCGTGTTGGTCTACAATGCAAAGGTCGTGAGTTCAAATCCCGCTCGATGTATAATTCCCGTACACTGCCTGCGTCGGTATATCTGGGCTACCTCAATCTTCGAAAATGGAAATTCGTAGATAGAGGTTTGTTCGAAGGACTAACATCGCATTCACAATATCAAATACGTGTTAAGGAACGTGAAGTCAGAAGGCCAAAGCCCATTTGGGCTGTAGTGCCCTTGAAGAAGTGAAAAAAGTGGGTAGCCATGTTTCAGTGATTATCGAAAAAAAAAACGAGAATATAAAATCAGAACATAGAAACATACAATTTGTGATGATTGAATACTGGTGTTTCGGAACTTTGAACCCACCACCGCCCCTAGCTTTTGGTCTGCGTAGGTTATGAGCTTGCTCACCATCGACTTTCAATGTCCTCATAAAATTAAGTACTTAGAGCTAGAGATACTCGATACACACTAACACTTCTGTCCTAATAGCGTTTGGACAATGCATGTACAGCGATCGCGCGGGAAATTTCGCCCGAATTTTGAATTTTCTCAATTCTTTTTCTTTTATGAAGTAAACACAATCAAATTGAATTGTTATTTATGAAAGTCATATTTATTTTCGGTTTTAATGAGAATTCTATTCAAAAACTGGTAGTTTAACGCAAGTTTTCGCTCGTGTCCGTACATTTGAAATCGGTCAAACTCATGTTTGGCTGATTTTCGTATTTCTTATGTTGCCTTCTTGTGCTTCTAAACGCAGTCTTAACTGTTAGTATTAGAGCATTGTCCAAACTCTATCAGGACAGAAGTGTTAGTGTGTATCAAGTATCTCTACTCAGATCCTACGTGTAAGCAGTATTCCTAGTTTTTCTTTCTATCTCAGACTCACTTCCGCTACTTTCAGACTTTAGCGCTTATTGATAGTCACGGTACAGCACTACTACTACAATGGCACTACAGCTCAAATCGGGCCTTGGCCTCCTGACCTTCAGGTTCCTTAACAATTTTTCATTATTTATTGTGAAAGGGTTGTTAGACTTTTTCACAACCCTCTATCTATGCATTTTTCATTTTCATAGATTGAGGTAACCAAGGTATACCCAAGCAGATAATATGCTGGAATTATACGTCGACCAGGACTTGAACGCCCGACCTTCGCATTACAAGACCAACACGCTACGTATTTTGACAGAGTTTCAACTTGAAGCATGGTGCCATTGTGCAGTTTCAGAGGGTTTAGATTGCCCAACCCCATGGTTAGAGAGCAAACCTTGAAGTAGAGGACGCGAAGTGGTAAAACTGATAGGTCAAGAACGTAAAAAATTTTCATTGTTCTCTACCTTCATTATCGAGCTTACAGATTCATACATCGCGTATGAAGTATAATCGGCAGCTTCACAAACAGAAAGTCGTCGTTATTACGTTGAAGGTGAACACGCATGTGGACTTTCAATGATTCAACTTTGGAAAATAGGCCATTTGATGAATGACTTGAGCCTTCATTTCATCTGCTGGTGTCTGTCTAGGGCCACCAGCCAAAATCACTGTAATACAACCCGTAAGAAGGATACGGCCCCTAATATCCTGGAGTTTAGAGCCTCAGTTCCCTTCTTAGCTCTCAAACCTCACAATAACTTTGGCCTCTCGTAGCACCCAAGCCATATCACTCTGTTTATAGATGTTACAAAGGGCAGACTCGGAAAAATTAGGCTTAGAGGTAATTCAAAGTCAAACTAAGGGGTCTGGCCTTCTTGGATCAAGGCAAATTTTAGGAAAGCAATGACAAGGCTTCATTTCTTTCGCTCCTAATTGTGACCAACAGTAGATTGTTTTCTTCTTTACTCAATGTTAAAACGTTCACAGCAATTGCTTCAGTTAGTTCCACGGTATCATAGTTTGCACAGGTGTTTGCGGTTGCTGAACACTGCTCCTTGCTGTTATGAAGTGCATAGTGTTATTTCCGTCATGGATATGACAATATCATCAAGATGCATAAGACATTGGTTGTACACAATATCGACATCTAACATCTTATGCATTACAGTCTCGGTATTTCTGCCACAATTTTAAGGCGACTCCAAATTGACAGAAAACCATTATGATGGGAAACATCTCACGGATTTTGTTAGGGGAGTCAAGGATGGAAGCTTCTTCCAAAGTGTGGTAATTCTATTTAATCCTTGTCCTTCAGCAAGACAAAGTCGGCTTAGCTTTTAGAATAATAAATGACATCGAAACATGGATCTGGTGCAAAAGGAGTAGCAGGTTGTTGCAATTAGCATCGCCGCGATGGACGGTATACATTCTATCCAAAACCTGATCTTTCTTAATTGTCGCATAGTCAACCTCGGGCTTACATTGTTTCTTCCTTCAGAGTTGGTTGCCTTCCATTTGCTGTATAAAAACGTAGTTGTGACGACTCGAAAAGACCGGACATTTTGTTTTCGGAGAACTATTGACCCTCTCAACAAAATTGTCATCTATAAAATAATTCTCTGGCCGTTTTCGAGATGTAGGACAAGGTGCATAACAGGAAGAAACCTTTCGTGAATGGGAGTAGGCTTCAAGCCTTATACCTCACTACCTCTTCGAGTTCTTCAACGGTGAACGCTGCTTGGTCAGACCCTTGGTAACATAATTACAAATACTGAATTACAGTACTCAACAGGTTGGGATTATATGCTATCCAGCGAATCCTTGCGGGGTGGTAGTTACTGGACTAGAAAGTTTCGGAAGTGGGTAACGATCTGGTCAAAACGAGCGAAGGAAGTGAAATCGGATGCTTTCAATAAGATTGGTTGAACTTGGCAGATATGCGAACGAAAGTAGTGAATGGGTGATTGAAATGCAATGCGTGTACCGACAGTGTGAGGTTGGAACCGCAGGAATGAAATCTGAGGAAGGCAATGCTAAGGAGAATAAAATACACTGCTTGTACCGACAGTGTAGAGTAAGGACCCGGGAGACAAAACCCGATGCACAAAAATTGTTAGTGTGAACCTAAGAACTAGTGATTATTCGTGGAAGAAATAAAAGAGAATCCTAATGTAGAACTGGTAGACCTAGTAGTACGTGGTACTACTGGTGGTACATGGTAGACATATTGAAGAAAGTATGGACCGAGGTGATTAAAAGGTTCTGTATCATATGATGCAGATGCCAAAGTAGTGAACCGAAGGGATTGGAATGGGAAGCGAAAATGGTTGTATGATGAAAAAGTGCATAGAGAATTGAAGTCAGAAATTGGTGCGACATGACTTCGGTGAGTTGGCACATCCATCGGTAAGGTCCCTTCGGAGTACACGTAGTGGCGAACTTCCACATCGCTGGCAGCGAAACATGGAATTTGTGCCTCGTTTCTCGTAGAGTTACGTGTACAGTGGGATGCCTTGATCCTCATATAGGCAGAGATGTTAGATAGGTCTGCCATCAAGCAGTATGGATCCCGAACTTCAAATATGTTAGGTATAAACTGCTACTGATGCAGGAGCATGATTATCGTACGGGGGTATTTCTTGGTGCGATAAATGGTGATTGATAAAGCAAACGTGGTCCACCGAAAGTAGCGACTTTCGTGACGATGCTCAGAGGTGTGATGAATCGTGTTTTTCTTGCGCGTACATATGTCATCGCAATCTTGACACTCTTAAAATTTTTATGTCACAACACTGATACTTTCAGTAGGTTACTCTTACTGGGAAATTCTGACTGTTATGTCTCACTCCTGAAAAAGCTTGTCGGATGTAGTATTCTGATTCTTCTTTCTTTGCAATGGTAGTGCAGCTCAAATCGGGTCTTGCCTCCTAACCTTCACAACATTTATTTATGATTGACGAAAATTCCTTAGTAGAGATGCATAATTCACGAACAAACTAGTTCATTTGAACTATTAACAACATTGAACTGGACGAATTCATTAAAATGTTCAGATTTAGTTCAAAATGGGCTGGTAGTGAGCTGAATGTAAAGTTCGGAAGTCTGCCTGTTCGGTTGACGATTCATTAGTCACATAATAACCTCATCCCATCCGCAAAAGCAACATTCATTTCATGCAGCACTCGATATTGTTATCGCCAACTCAAAACGAACATATCTCAGGTCTTGCACAGAAAACGTGTGTTGTATTGTGGATTTGATCTAATCAGACTGGCGCACTGATTGCTCTAATGTACTCGTATATGTTTAGGTCACGAATGAACTATGAGCTCAATACGATCGTACCTCGCGATGAAGTGTAAGCACTTAGTTTGACAGACTACAAAAATGTTTGTGGATCGTATACTAATTAAACTGTTTCAATTTGATACATTTTTTGGTTAGTCTAGTTCACGAGCGAATTACCAGTTTTTCAGTTTTTTCTTCATCATCATCATTTTGTTACTCTCTCCTTCTCACTTATATAAAATCTCGAAAAAGGATGCACAAACTATGTCGGGTGCTTCTTTTTACTCTTTTCAACCCGATATATCTGTAAAATTAAGTTAACGAGATTCAGTTCGATTCGATTATCTACAAAAAAAATTAATTTTGTAGTTTTTTGCACAAATTTCGAGAGCTGCTGCTCGGATTGAGTCAGGTGTGATTTTATTGGTATCAATTCTTTTTTTGGGCTAAAGGAACCCGCAAAAAAAATTAATTTAGCATTTTTTTTTGCAGACATCTTTAGAATGATTGTCTCAATCGAGTAGGGTGGAGAACGACTGCTCATATTGAGTAGGGTTTAATTTTTTTTTATTTCGCATTGTTTTACCGAGAACGGCTATCCGGATCGTGTCAAGTATGATTTTGTTCCTTTCTACTTTCTTTTTTGTCTGTAAAAAGCTGATTTTTGCAGATAAACAAAATGAACTAAAAAAAAGAACTAGTCCATTTAGTGAAAAAGAACTAGTGAACAAGTTCAACCAAAGAAACAATTTTGTCCATCTCTAGTTCTTAGTCCTTGGTACAATCTATCCACGAATTTCTATTTTCGAAGTTTAAGGCTGCTCCCAGATATATCCACGCTGACAGTGTTTAAGGCTTCAGTGACTTAGTGGGCAGCGTAATTGCTTCACAGTCAATAGGTGGGTTCAATTCCCACTCCACGCAGTAGATTTTTTTGAGCACGAATTGTTCAGTTGCTACTGGCAATGAAAATTATTCGAAATAAAAGGGGCAAACGATGTGCAAGTGAAACAGTTCCACTTCAAGAAGGTATGTTATATATTACTCAGTAGATGGTTTCTGTTCGCTTCAAGTCTCCCATAGCATCTGCAAATATTAGTCAGTAGCAGTCAGTACAACTGAAAAAATAGACCATCTTCACCACTCTTTACGGTCATTCTCACTCCATTTCCCCAACATTCCCAATCCCATTCCTTCCAACCACTTCAGCTATTAACTTGAAAACTAGGTCATAGTATAATGTTGTGAATATCATAAACGTAAAAATATATTGATCCCTTTACTCCTTCTACCCCCTCTCATACAAATGTACTATTTTCAAAAATGCATTTTTTGGTTTTCATTGCAGCTAGCAAAGCCAAAAGAAGCAATTTTTGCCATCATTAATTTTGTTACAATTGCGATCAATTTTGGAAAAACTATCTTTCTACCACCTCCCATACAAATTTCGATTAAATTAATTTTCTTTAAAACCGTCAAAGCTATAAACTTTAAATTTTGAGAAAAGTATACTATTACAAATATTATTGATGTCGAAAAATTCGTTTTTGATTCGAATACTCCTTCTACCCCCTGCCATACAAATACACAATTTTGGTAAATGCATTTAATCAATTTTCATTGAAATTAGAAAAAGTACAAACTTAAAATTTAGCCAGAACTTATCCCTTAATAATTGCAATGAATGCTAAAAAAATATGAACTTTGCTTCACTCCTTCGAATACCACAGTATTTCTCCTTCGAATATATGAAAGCTGAGCAACTTTAAAATTATAACAATGCAATGTGATTAGGATGTTGATAAGTAGATTCTAAATCATTCAAAATCTTCCACTTTCTCTGCCACCTCCCATACAAATGCCATAAATTCAGACTAAAATTGTTAAATTTCCTTGAAAATTATGAAACCTACAAACTTTAAATTCAGCATGAAACATTTGTATACTACGTTCGGTGTTATATACAAAAATTACAAACATCTCCCCTCTGCTTTTACCACCTCCCATAAAAAACTCAATATTCACTATTCGCAAGAATTTGAGATAACTTATTTTCCGGTATGTACAATAAATCTTTTTCCTATTGCAGCCAGAGTATCATGTGATTGGGCCTTACGCCTAATCATAATTCTGTTATTTTTTTAAATATGTATGTTTGGGTTCGGGAGTAAGATAAGCGAACAAAGTAGAGGCTGTAAGATATTTGAGCTAATAACAATGATCCTGAAATAAACCTACATCGCATGTTGATATCTAATACCTAAGATACACTGCTGGTATACAATACCTGGTATCGTCAATTCCATCACCCAATACCTTGTATATAACATATGTGGTATACATAGTGGTATCTACCTTGTAGCGAAGACTTTCGTCGTATACTAAATTCGCAAATTGTTCATGGAATAGAACGTTTTTGCTCCGCTGTGATTGAATTTTGTAAATTTTAGATTTTCCCCTCCATCCATGATAGGGGATTTTAAAAAATTCTTAAAAATCTTTGCCCAGATCTAACGATCTAATGCGATATGACGATTAATTTGATATTGCAAATATTTAAATGCAGAAATTGTGCATAATTTTGTACTTTTTTTTCTGAAATATGGTGTGACGTTCTTGTCCGATTTCAATTCACGAACAGTTGATGTCAAACCATACCAAATATGGGCAGTGAATCAGTTTTCCTAGTATACTGTACCACGTGCCGAATACCAGGTATTGTATACCAGCAGTCCATCATAGATATAAGATTACATTACTCGTAAGATATTTTTATTACATGAAAACTACTCCGATTCTGATATAAAGCACTTGATGCGGAAACTTTTCTTGACATCCTCTAACAAATGCATAACAAAACAAAAAAACAAAATAAACATGTCGGCCGTTAACACATATCTCAAATATACATATGCTAAGTAAAACGAACAAAAAAAAAACTTAACACCTTTCCACAATGTAAACTGACACACAAGACAACTGCATGATCTGTGGGTGGATAGGTACAAGTTTTAGTGCCGGACCGCATCGATCGTTTGAATTCCAATCATCATGATTTTCAATTCGATTTAAGTCGAAGGTTGGCATGTTTGGTAAACGTGGGTAAAGGTGTCCCAAATGGTAAACAAGTGGTCCGTTGACCACTTGTCAAAATCCGACAAATTTCATTTAAAAAGAAAAAAATCGTGCGATAAGTGAAACAAGATCACCGATCATTTCGATCGCGTAAATCCATAAATCGATCTTTCTCCGCCTTTAGTGTCGGACTGATAATTACCGTGCTCGACATCGAACATTGCGTCGTACAAATCGTTTTAGATTTCGACCGGGAAGTCGAACAAATGCTATAACTCGGTTGACCCACCTCATCCAATCGTGTACACAAATTGCTTGGACATTCGAGACTCGTAATAAAACTTCCAGGAAAAGGACCAGACAAATTCCAGAGCGACAAGCCTTCGACGATAAAACGAACAAAAACCAGTTGACTTGTATCACGATTTGATTCATGTTATTCTTGGCGATCTATTTTATCGGGCGTGACAATTTCAAGATTGAATTTTTTCGTTTTCCATTGGATTCCCACTCGTAAATTAATTCAGCGCGTAGAAGGTACTTGGTTCGAACCTGTAAGGAGGGCTTATAAATTTCTCAAACTGACCCTTTTTCGGTTAGTTATTCCATCCTGTTAAATTTCCCTTTTGAAATATGTACGACACCAATCTAATTTTGGTTTACAGATGCAACATGAAGATTATCGGTTCGAGGTTATACCTGCAAATTTCTAACACCTATTTTTCTGTAAACGGATTAAGACCAGACTTAGGCATAAATCCAATTCCTTGAAGTAATCGATTTTAACTTCCGTTCTGTAAATTTTCTTCCATTCATTTTATGCTATCGTATATGTACATTTGCGAATTGCATATAAACGAAAGAGCGGCAAGCAAGGAGTCGAGTCGGATTAAGATGGATATTTAAAATTTAATCTTTGTTGCCGCCCGTACGGAAAAGCAGATTATGCTAAAACCTAAACCGCTGGGAATACAGACGGCAAACCAACCGAACATTTACTAAAGTGCATTTTGGATCATCAATTTTAAATTAAGGAAGTGGATTAAAGCCGATTCAAAGCTGCATATCTGATGTCTGTTCCCCGACTAAATTGCATTCTACTAGCTGGTCTTGATGCATTCAAAAGAAGCGGAATATCCGCTTATTGTTTGAATTGTAGTGGTTAAAAATTCAAAGAGTTAAGCTTATACATATATTTTCAGTCGATGGGGTTGTTTTATGCATTAGCATTAATCTAAATTATTACGATATAGAGCGATAAAGAAACTTAACTATTATCAGTTTTCTAAGCGATAAACCTCGATGAACAGTGCTGATTAAGTGCACGAATTTATAACCTAAGAGAAGACAAAAAAAATAGCTAAAAGGAATCGTTCCAATAGAATTAAGGACAAATGCTTTAGCGAATGGGACAATACTGAGTGATATTAAATTTCTAGAAAATTAACACTCCTTCGAGCCAGCTACGTTGACTTGGGATCGAAGAACAAAAAGCACTGAGGTTGATAGCTCGAAGGATGTTTGATCTACCGCAGACGAAAGACAGACAAGAGTAGTAGTACCATCTTCGGAACTCGAATCATAAAGTGCATACCTCTATCATTATGTCAAGGAAATTTTCTTCCACTTGCATTTCCATAGAAAATGGAAACGAAGTCGAAACAAAAGCTTGACGAAAACCAGAAGGTATAGTCTTTGTCATAGACTGTGGAGCTGATAGTCTAACAATTCACTCCTTTCATACCACTCAATGTCAATAGGATCTGGTTAAAAGGGACACATTTGCAAACAACAAATCTGTTCGAAATTTAATGGAGATTTGAAAAATTCATGAGCATTTCAGACAGAATTTTCGACAATTATAGCATAAAGCTATGAGCATCGTTAGAAAGTTATAATAAAATGCGGAATAATGATTTGTTAGAATAAGTATAAAATTTTCGAAAAGAGTTTACAAAACTAATTTCCAACTAAGGAAGGAAGGAAGGAAGGTTACAGCCGACATATTGTTACATGATAGCCCTAGTCATCAAATGCCAACTGTACTCGAAAGTAATGCGAAATGTCAGCTCTACTTGCATGTCATCAAATTAATACGCGCGTATGAGTACTGTAACAAACGCTATGCGCCTTGATTGGAATGCCAAGGTCTTCAACCAAAAACAAATACACGCGCGATCTTTTGATTTCCATAAAAAAAAACTGCTATCCATTCTTCTCATTTGCATACACACATCATTGACAATCCGCGATCATGAATTGCTTGTGACCGCGATCTGCTTGTGGGTACTGAAATGCGTACGAAAAAGCTGACAAGGGAATAGCAGGCGAAATGCGATAAGAGGTAGACAGCTGAAAAGCAAGCAAAAGGCAGGCGAAAAGAACCATATTATAATGCGAGCATTTGCAACGAGAGTCTCAGTCTGAATTTGGAAGTGAAAAGATCGGGTGGCCACGTGGAAATTCGCGTTAGTCAATAAAAAAGCGATAGTTGGCAACGGAAACAGCGTTTGAAAGAGTTAATTAAAGACGTTAAAAAACAAGTTTGGGGTTATTTAAGCTAAAACGATTTTGTCTTATTTACTTGAAATTCAGCGACCCCTTGGGCATTTCAGTATGATTTTCGAATCCAATTGATAACAGCTGTCAAAAAAATCTTTAATCAGGAAGTTTTTCTACTGATTTTGCTCCCCATTCGGAAGCAGCTTTTTGAAATTTTTTTTCATCGATGATAGCAGCAAAATAATAATAATCTCGCAACCTATTGTTGGCAACACTAGGCCGCTCATCGAATATTCGCGATCTTCAATCGCTTGTAACCATGAACATGCATAGACACGTACTTACGTGGAGAAGGCCGAAAAACGACCAACAAAGGATTGATTCGCAGGCTGAAATGCAACGCGTGCGAAGATTGAAGAACGAAAAAAAAGGGCGAGCATTTGCTACAGTGGGCCAGTCGAAAATGGGAATGCGATTAAGTCGTGCGATCGATAGCACGAATATTAAGGCGATACAGTGAACAAAAAGCGTTAAAGTGATTATAAAAAGACGATAAATAAAGTTTTTGGTTATTTAATTTAAAAGCGAACTAGTTTTATTTTTACTTTAAATGCAGCGATTTTTTACGCACTTCACTATCATAGCGAAATTTCGCGGCCCGTATGAGTTCAGCAAATCATATTAAATAGAAATATTTTGATTTTTTGATTTATGTGTGTTCGAGACCGTTGACTACAAATATAACAATTTCGAAACACTCTATTTTGAATATTACTTTTTTTCTTGATAACTTTCCTCGATTAATATCAACTACTTCAAATAGCTGTAGTAAAGGTGAATAAAAAACCATAATAAAACATTAGAATATTGTTGGGCTAAGCCCAATCATTCGATACTCTAGATGAAAAAGTTTAATGTACCGGAAAATATATCTACTCAAATTCTATCGAATAGTGAATAGTAGATTTTGTATGAGAGGTGGTAGAATTATAGGCGTGAGGTTCGTAATTTCTGTATCTGACTCGAAACGTGGAACGCAAAATGTTTCGTGCTGACTTTAATGATTGTAGCTTTCATAATGTTCAAGGAAATCGGGCATTGTTTTTTTGGAATTGGGGCAGTTGTATGGGAGGTGGCAAAGGGAGTGGAAGATTTTGGATGATTTTGAAACTGCTTGTCAATACTTTGTTCCAATTTTATAGTCAATGGCTCTCATTCGAACATATGAGAGCCATCGATTTTAAAAGAGAAATACTTTTCTTGGATTTCTAATATAGAAATTTGTATGGAAGTGGGTAGAAGGAGTGAAGCAAGGTTCATAATTTTTTTGCATTTATGTCAAGTTTCTACTTTTTCTAGTTTTAATGTAAATCGATATAATGCTTTGGTAACGGTTTTCACAGTGCTTTTCGAATTAAAAGGAAACTTTTCCGGCTTTCACACTGTTATGGTTTATCAAATTTGACCGCAGTCTGATAAAGGTCTCAGCATAGACCGAAACATTACATTTAATAAATCCAGAAATCGTATCTTTTAATTCGAAAAAACGCATTTAAAATTATGCATTTGTATGGAGAAGTGTAGAAGGAGAATTTTTCGACGTTAATGACATTGATATTATTATGCTTTGCTTAAAATTTCAAGTCGATAACTTTGAAAGATTGGAAGAAACATAATTTAATTAAAATTTCGTCAAATTTGTACGGAAAGGGTAAGAGCAGTGAGGTGAAGTAGATAATTTTTTCAAATTTGATTGCAATTGGCGGGCTGAGAACCAAAGGTGTACAAGTGCAAATTCAAACTTTTCCTGTACTAATCGGATGAGTCGTACAAATGAATTGATTGAAAGAAAAGATTTCCAGATTCTACACTGATACACTTTATTATTCGTGACGTTTCAGTCTCAGCAGAGACCGAAATGTCACGAATAATAAAGTATAACAGTTTTGAATCTGGAAATCTTTTCTTTGAATTCGAAATGCACTGTGAAAACGTTCACCACTTGGAAGCACTTTTAAAAATTGAATTCCAGTAGGCATCTATCAAGGAGAAATTTGAATTTGCACTTGTACTGCCTTGATTCTCAGCCCGTCAATAGTAATAAAAATAATGTTGGCAATTCGCCCTTTTAGCTTTGCTACCTTCAATAAAAATCGAAGCTGAAGTAGTTTCGCAGAAAAGTCAATTTATTCAAATTTCGAGATTTTATGGTAGGGTTGGAAGGAGCGGGCTGTTCTAGCCCGTTCAAGAATTTAAAGATCCTTTTTTTGCTAAGGATGTTTTAAAATAAATTCCACCACGATAGCTCAAAGCGTTCGGGAGTTATATTGTAGGCAGATAGACAGACGGTCACTCGGAATCGAGGTCTTTGAGCGACATAAGGTATTTTTGTACCCTTTGTGACTAGCATTATTTCGTAGCGTTATAAACGACAAAGCTAATACGATATACTCTCCGATTTTATCTAGCATATAGAAACCAGCTCGTGAGGGCTTCGGTATCCGTTCCCCGTGCTGGAGGTTGAGAGAGATCTCCCTTCACAAAAAGGTGCGAGTAATTGACGCATGCATCAAATCTGTGTTATTATATGATTGTACTGCGTGAAACCTGACTTACCAAGAAACTGAAAATTTTAACCAATGCCACCGACGCATTTTAGGGATATTCTCTCCAGAAGTGATCTCCTACGACGAACTTGGAGTACAACTTGATAGACTGAAATAGGCATTGAGATTCGTAGATGGAAGTGGCCGAGGATCGGTCACGTTTTGAGGAAACCAGAGCGAAACATCGCCAAACAAGTTTTGAATTATAATGCTCAAGGCAGACGTTGGATTGGTCGACCATGTAGCACATGGAAGCGAGCTGTTGAGCAGGAAGCCTGAAGAATGGGGAAGTTCTGACGATAACTAAAGGCCGATGCTCAGGATCGCGCCCTGTGTAGGGGAACTGTTTCTGTGCTATGCCCCTTTTGGGGTCTGGGAACTTGAATAATAAAAGCCAGTGCGCCAGAGATTTTTAATTTTCGGCATCAGTTGAAAAAACTTTGATTCCAAAAATCTTTTTTCACATTTCAATATCGACAAATTAAAAAAAAAAAAAAATCATGGATATTGTTCGCTATAATTGATCTGTCATTCTGATTCAAAATGCGTAGAATATTAAATTCAATACCGGTGTCATCGTCAGTGTAGAATCCGATAAAATCTCAAAGTATCTGCTGCTTTTTCAAACAACAATGAAACGAATCATCATTTTTTTCCATTCTAGTACTGAGAAAATTTAAAAATTGTGATATTAAATTCAAGCAAAATTTTTTCAATCATTTCTATTTGCTCGAAAACAAAATCTTCAATCATTTTCAAGTATGTCCATAATTTTATAATACAGCTTCGAGTCCATTTCTGGAAATATGATTGAATGGAAATGTCGGTTATTTTCTAAGGACGGTATCGCACAGCAACCAGGATATTTGCTTATTATGTTATAAAGTGACAAAGTTCAAAGCTATCGTACACGCGCGCATCGAATTATGTTTCCGAGATAATAAATAGATATAAAAAATAAAAAAAAATAAATGAGAAACATTACAGAACGACGATTGCGCGTATCATGCAAACCTCTAAAGGAAATATTTATGCAAAATGTTGGCTTTTATACGTACTGAGTAAATTACTTTGTAGCAGCTTATAAAAAAATGCAGTTTGTGTGGGAGTTGATAGAACAAGTAGGGGATTCAAATAATTTGTGTACTGTAGATCGCAATTATTATAAAAATTTATATATTCCAAATTTCAAATTAATATCTTTTTATGCTTCTAAGAAAATCTGAAATTGTAATTTTTTGAAAATGTGTAACTTTGTACGGGAGGATGTAGAAGTGGTGGAGCGATTTGGCCCGTTCACGGACTTGATCTTACTTGAAAGGAAATATTTTCAGATTCTACACTGTTACGCTTTATTATTCGTGACGTTTTGGTCTCTGCAGAAACCTTTATCAAACTTTCAGCAGAGACCGAAACGTCACGAATAATAAAGCGTAACAGTGTAGAATCCGGAAATCTTTACTTTCTATTCAAAATGCACTGTGCAATTATTCACCACACCATTGATCTTTCAACTTTCTAGCTCAACGCGACGGACGAACATCCGGTTTTAAGATTTTTGAGTGATAATATGAACTTTTGTATTATTAATTTTTTCTAAAAGCCTTATTTCTTGGCTTTATAAACATTGATTTCATCTAGAATATAAAAATAAGTGTGCACTGATCATGAAATACAAAGCTTTAATTGGCCAAGTTTTTAAAAATTATTTTATTTTATGTTTTAATTTATTTCCAAAAGTACTTAAAAAAACAAACTTTTTAACATTTTTTAAAACAATCAATGTTTTCGGATATTTCCATTTGAATATTAAAGTTGACTGCAAACATATTTGTTTTTCTACTTTCAAATAGTTTTCTAAAATTGCACTGCTTTTCACAGACATGCAGGATGCAAATTTAATATGGACAGATCGTCAGCTTTGAAATAGATTTGATGAGAGTTTTTTTTTATAGAAACTACTGTGACATAACTAAATCTGCATCCTGAATACATTTTTTTTTTTATGTACAATAATGTGTTTGCGGTTCCTGAATATGTCTGTCTAGTTGACTGAATAGATTCTACCAAAAAACTAGTTCACGAAATACGGAACATATCTCGACCATAGGATACGATTTTCTACATTTTCCGCCCGATATTAACCAAAAACTGTCAGTAGTGTGATTGGACTGTCAGACCTTTTGAATACGCTTCACTGGATTCGCATTATACTACTGCTAGAGTGCTAGAAGAATATTTGTCTACAGTGCTTCTGATGTGCTTTTCAGCTCACCATATAACATAAATACGTCTCTCCGATGCCTATTTTAGGGTTTTATTCACACACGCCCAGAATACACATCACACATATGGGTTGCTTTCTTCTGTCGTGATAAATGAGAGGAAAATGTTGTTGAAAAGTTTTTTTTTCGACTTGTTTCCTTTTTTTTCCCCCGTTCGTTCAATTTTTTATTACATTTTCACGAAAAATAGATTTTGTTGAAATAGAGCGACTACGATACAAATTCAGTACCAGAATGAATTGATTGAAATAGAGAAAGAATGAAAAAAATTTTGAATACGGTTCAAGTTTTGAAAAGATTTTGTAACGCCTGCTTTCAATATGTCGTGTTCACGAGAATAAGGCAGTAAGTTCATTACTGGGATTTTTAAGAGTGAATTTTAGGGGGGAAAAAGTGATTGATTGTGAAAGGTAAAGATTTCTTTTATAGAGTTTATAAATTGTTTAAGTTTGAATGAATTGTTTTTCTAAAAATATCTTAGATTTCAACGTTCATTTTTTTATGCAAATACGTAAAAGGTTCAAGACAATGAAATCCAGTTTCAGATTATTTTTTTTTTAACACTAAACATTCACTGTGTGAAAAATTAAACAAATTTCTTATCTAACTGAATAATTATTATTGTACACACACCTTTCATAAACAAATAGCACCTCACCTTATTTCCAGCGACAATCTTTTAGGTTTTGTTTTTTTTTTATCAACTCTTAAACCATATGTAACCATAATGGAAACGACATCATTATCATGGAATTGGATAGTAAATATTTTTGTTTTTACAGATGTTTAATAAAATGAGTTATGCCAGTTATATTCGAGGCAATCAACATAAGTAGTCTGGTTATGATTAATGAAACTCACAGACGAACTTACAAATGTATTTGTTAAATAAAAAATTTCATTTTTAATTTGCAATTACATTGATTTCTTATGAAAATGTCTCGGATCTGCAGATACTGCTGTAGGCCAGGTACTACCCACTTCTGTAAATTGTGTATCTAATTGACAGACTTTATGTAATGAAACAGCAACAGAATTATCAAAGCGTAAAATTTAGTCATAAACCAGCCTGGAAATAAAGATAGAATTACAAGCAAATTATTATCCAACGTTGTTGGTTATGTTTGTCTCATATATAGTTACATACTCGATTCTCTGCATATTTCTATAGTATGTAGATGTCTAATTGTGTCATATCGATCATTCTACAAATTTAGATATTCGCAGAAATTTATCGATTTGAAGCAACATATTTGACAAAATTCAAAAATTTCACGCAAATAATAGAGTTTGAAGTCATTAGTGAATTACAAAACAAAAATTATTGAAGTTTGTTTATAAAAATAAAGAAATAAACGTAGTCCAAGAGTGGATCCCTGCGGCTCGCCTGATTTAACATGCACATCAGAATAGATATGATTGCAAAACACAACGCGCCTTTTCCGATTAGTCAAGAGTGAGTAAATCCGGTGATCGATATTACAAACAATGCCATTTTACTTCTCGAACGCTTAAGTCAATGCAGTAGTGATCGCACCAACCGAATTATGATTTTGGAAAGAATTTGCAACCGAATTTATAAAAAATCGAGGCTTTCGTGCGACAATAAACATTTCTGCATTCCTCCAAATCAAGATAGCGTCTCGGAAAAGGAATTTACCTCTGTATCTTTCTCGCCTGAGTATACATGAACTTTTCCGTACTACTGAAACGAAAATTCAGAGCGAATTCGTAGTATTCTTGCATAAAGAGGAGGAGAGGGAAGATCAAGGATAGACGAATCGATGTCAATTAGGACCGACGAAGAAATTTGCAGAGAGGAGACAGGTGGACCTGGAAAACAATTTTATTATGCAGAGAAATATAAGTAAGTCGAAGGAGGAGTCTTCAGTGAAAAATTGACGAGGAAGCGAGAGAAGCGTGGTTTCCGCTCCTTAAACAAAAAGGACTACGGCGTTGTTGGAAGTTCTCGACTTCAAAAGGAAGACAAAGTTGTCAATGGCCACGGTCATGATAGACTGGTGTTACAATTTGTAGTGAGTGAGCGGCTACTCCGCTTTGTTGCGTTTCGTCTCAGGCCTGCTTACAACGGACTCGTCAGTAAAGCTTGGGTAAGCTGGCCTTGCCTTAGACGCTAAGGGAATACCATGTAGGTATGGATTCGAGCCCGTCGATTTCGAGTTGCAAAACGGCCGTGCTGACCACTGAACATCTGCACCCTACTGCTTAGTCGGTTTTTGGCGTAGCTGTATAAGCCGCCACAAGTTAATTGTAGAATAGTGAAAAACTTGATCTACGATCTCCAATATGGTTTCCGTATAGGACGCTTTACAGGGAATCTCTTAGTGTATTTAATTGAACTCTTGCATACACAAATGTGGCGAAGGGCTAGTACTTGCGCTTGACATTGGGAATACGTTTGCCAGTGGCACAAATTTCTCTTAGCTAAGCTTAAAGCATTTGGCTGTCATCAATTATCAATCCTTTCCATAGTTTCGTTGATGACAGCCCGGTTGACAATACCTTCCTATTTGACTTCCATTCTGAGGCACGTCCGACTTCAGTGTCCTCCTGCCTTAATGATTCGATACGTTTATTAAACTCTGCCCTCAAATTAATCCGGGAATGGGGCAAGAAAAACAAAGTAAAGTTTAATGCCTCGAAAAACCAGTTCTGTCATTTATCTTTAAGGCGCTATAATGTCCTTCAATTGCGTTTCTATTCCACCTTCTGCAGATTTTTCTTAAATAGTGTACGGAAGTATGAAAAATATTTTTCTGTGTCTGAACTGGCTACCATCTATAAGGTTTATATCCGGTTGCGTCTTGAGTACAACTCGCATGTCTGATCCTGATCATCTCAAGAAACTTACACTCATTTTTCTTTTTACCATGGTCGAAATAATTTAGGGGGTAATTCTTTAATGCGTAATACATGTGCAGGGGAAACAGGTGGAAATACTGAGGCAAGAAGGAAAACGTAGGAGGGATAAGTCTGAAATGGTGGTGGACGTTGCTTATGAATTGCTGGGGATTGCAATCCGCTGATGGCTGCCTAAACTTCACTGTTCTCCATGGCATATATCAGGTTTTCCAATAGGGACTTGACAACTTTGAATTCAATTTGTGAACGCACCCTTTCACTAATCATCGAACTGTCACTGTCAATCTATTCAGTAAACTTAACATTTTTATCATGGTAAAGTACACGAAGGAACAACGTCTGCAAATTATAGAAAATTTACTTTGAAAAAAAGTTGTCAAGTCCTTATTGGAAAACCCTTTATATGGACTAAAGGGGTTTTCCAATAGGGACTTCACAACTTTGAATTCAATTTGTGAACGCACCCTTTCACTGATCATCGAAGTGTCACTGTCAATTTATTCAGTAAACTTAACATTTTTATCATGGTAAAGTACACGAAGGAACAACGTCTGCAAATTATAGAAAATTTACTTTGAAAAAAAGTTGTCAAGTCCTTATTTGAAAACCCTTTACTTCACACTGTACTCGTGAGAGCGTGCTTGGTGAGTATAACATGGAGCATGTAAGAGGGGCTGTATTTCTTAGATCCCATAGTTCCTTACTATATTTACAGCGGAAATATTTATAATAAATGCAGAGTACTCCGACATTTCAGCGATACTGAAGAGAATCTAAGGAAGTCGATACGGTTTCATCTCCAAATTCGACAGAAGGCATGTTTTTGGATACGATCAAGCAATACACTAGGTGAGAGAGGTACCCAGCCCAGACATGCGAGTTGTACTCAAGACGCAACCGGATATAAACCTTATAGATGGTAGCCAGTTCAGACACAGAAAAATATTTTTCATACACTATTTAAGAAAAATCTGCAGAAGGTGGAATAGAAACGCAATTGAAGGACATTATAGCGCCTTAAAGATAAATGACAGAACTGGTTTTTCGAGGCATTAAACTTTACTTTGTTTTTCTTGCCCCATTCCCGGATTAATTTGAGGGCAGAGTTTAATAAACGTATCGAATCATTACGGCAGGAGGACACTGAAGTCGGACGTGCCTCAGAATGGAAGTCAAATAGGAAGGTATTGTCAACCGGGCTGTCATCAACGAAACTATGGAAAGGATTGATAATTGATGACAGCCAAATGCTTTAAGCTTAGCTAAGAGAAATTTGTGCCACTGGCAAACGTATTCCCAATGTCAAGCGCAAGTACTAGCCCTTCGCCACATTTGTGTATGCAAGAGTTCAATTAAATACACTAAGAGATTCCCTGTAAAGCGTCCTATACGGAAACCATATTGGAGATCGTAGATCAAGTTTTTCACTATTCTACAATTAACTTGTGGCGGCTTATACAGCTCTCGGCCGTCAAATCGGTTATCCTGGCCCGTAGCCAGGCTCGTGAATAGGGGTGCGAGGGTCCAAGAATTGGTAGAATACAAGACGGCCTTAGAAACAGAAGTGAGGAAACTTCACCGAACACTTAGAACTTTAAGCAATAAGAGGGTAGTTATAGGTAGGCAAAAGCAACCGGTGACCGTGGAACAGTCGTTACCGGAACTGACTCTGCATCCTCTGTTGAAGCCTGTCGGAATCTGGTTGTTGCCGAGACAAACAGGTGGCGAATACGGTAGTTTCAGAGGCTGGGTCTAAGTAGTGGATTCGATAATGAGCGGTGGGACGTTTATTCGCTGTTCTCGTCAATAATAAGAAATTGAGGAGTGTAGACTCCATGAACAGACACATTAGTACGGACAACTTAGTGATGAAAATTTACTAGAGCCATCTGAATGAAAAGATGTCTCTGGATAATTACATGGTGTTATGCCGTTCATAATAAGAAGGAGTAGAGTCAGTAGCCAATGGGACACTTGAGAGTACAGAAGAGGTCATAGCAAAAATGTTGACTACTGATAAGCTATATGTAATATGGTACTCTTACCAGACGCAGTTGGAAGACGTCCTCAAGTATTGCTGAACATCTTTGGGTTTCGACCATGTTGCAGTCCTTGCGAGGGGAAGGAAACTTCTGTGGTGGTTTGCAGCCTCAATATTGAGTGCGTTTTGCTTGAACACCTAGCTTCTTCTGTTCTAGTGGTTTTAAAAAAGAGCTTGGCCCGTACTTGTCGTAAATGAATGCACAAACATCAATACCCTCTCTCCGATGTTGTTCAGTGGAATTACTTAAAGTATGTTACGTCTAGCAGTGGACTGCATTTCTGGCACTCCAATCCTACAGGACCACGTCCAAACTAGTGTCCATTTGTAGACACATTTTGAATCGCCTAGCGGCTATAACGGAAGTATCTCTAATTTGGGTCATTGCGACCTATTAGGAAACGAAGCAGCAGAAACGCATGCACTGCAAGGATCTGCAAACACCAATTCTACTAAGAAGTCAGTCGATGTAACACCAACAGTGCTGAAGACTAGTTTCAAACAAACTATTTTGGATTCTTTCTTGGCTAGGTGGCGATAGGTTGACAGCTGCAGAACGGCCAAATCCTTTTGGGAAGAACCGAATAAAAATATTACAGCTCAGTTGTTACAACGTAGCCGTTGTAGCGTCCGAATTATTGCTGGCCTGACCGCAGGTCATTGCTTGCTAAAGTTGCAAATATTTAGGCTATGGAAGACAAAGAATCTATCGAACGTTATCTTTATCACTTTTCGAAAATCTCAAATAGTTGTCTCCTTTGTTTAGGATCTAGATAGAGACCCTGCTACGATTCGCAAATCGAACCAATGCTAGAACAAGATGAGTGACATCCATCTCATAATCATTAGGGGGAGTACAATGGGCCCAACTAGATGGTCCTAGTGTAGTGTGGCTCTGTGGAAACACCCTCCTACAACCCAAACCTACATCTAGCAATCGTGGGCTTTGCCGTGACAAGATCTTGGGTGATTGAATAGTTGCATGTGTACAATTTAAGCAAGCCAAATGTCTCCTAAGCTTTCGATGGACCCCGTGGGATGTGCGACATTGACGTGACCTTGTGTCCAATCATGCAGCGATGGTTCTTAAACTCGAATGAAGCATAACAACTAGATAAGGGATTAGCCAACACAGCCTGATTTTCGTCGACATATCATGCGACAGGGCTGTGCGTGAAGGCAATTCCTCTAGCGAAAAGCCCTCTGGGCGATTTAACGTGGCTCGGCCGAGATGGAAAGATTTCTTCTATTCAGGAGTAGATGGTATATGCTAACTGTGATATGTTCGAAGAATATCCAAGGTGAATCCAAAGCATGTCAAGTGTAATTTTTCTCTTTTTGTCTTTTAATTGGAATAATTATATTTTGCATTAAACTGAATTATATTTCGCTATATTTCGCTGCACATTATAATAGTAAAATCTTATAAAAGCAAAACATAGCCCACACAAGAGTGAGCTCTAAGGAAGAAATTTCGAAAAGCTCGTGGGAGTGGTCAATCAAATATGCCCCAGCTCAAACTTGATTAGCGATGAAGCTATTCTATCTAAGCAGGACGATAAGAGGCGTTTCGTCCATACAAACTTACATTAGCCCTGGTACCAGGTCTATGATCTAATATAAACGCCTGGTTAACACAATGCCAGCATGATATAAGTGTGTGAAACACCACTGAATGTATTCTTTCCGGCTCCAGCATCGAGCTCCAGCCTGAGAAGGTTGACCTGAGTTTCAGTTGAATCCGATCTGGCAAGGCTCATGGTGTCGACGGAATAATGAATAAGATGTATAAAGGCATCTGGCGAACCATTCGAATGATAACTTGCGTTATCAACCGTAGCTTTCGAGATCGTGTTTTCCTTTCGGGTTGGAAGTAAGCACGTTTTGTCCTGCTCCGGAAGTCACCAGAGAAATTCAGAAGGATACCCAAGTCTTATCAGGGCATGTCTCTTCTTCCGGTTCTTGGCATGGTTCCAAATAGTGTTATGGTTGGCTGGATTAGTAAGTGGCCATCTGAAGTCGGACTGGCAGTACGGCTTCCATGCTGCGTGATGTACGGAAGATGCGTGAAACTGCTTTACGAGGAATGCTAGCAAATACGATCTAGAAATCATCAATTGATTTCAAGGATCCGCTGGGCCATTTGAGTTGGGATTTAGTGCTCGATAAGCTTAGAGTCTGGTGAAAGCCTTCTGTGAGAGCTATTTCTTCCTACGGTAGGAATTTACGTGAGACTGTGGGGAAGGTCATGGAGCGTAGCTATCCGCAAGGCTCCATCAGTGATCCTTTTGTTTGGAACCTAATAATGGATGAACTTCTGGTACGGTTAGCGGTATATGCTGAAGATTTGCTCATATCAGTGAAAAGGAATTCCAGAATTGAACTCGAGCGAATGGTACAGCCGTTTTGCCAACCGTTGAGGAATAAGGCCTGAAAGTAGGTGTGACAATATCGAAACGAAAAACGGATGCGCTAATTTCTTAACAGCCTTTATTGCCGCTAAATTATTAGCGAATTGCGAAAAGTTTTGCTGATGCTGAGGTAAAAGTGCATAGTTTAGATGGTCTTCTATAAAATCAACCTTCTGAACTATCCTGAAAACTTTAGACAAAAAGCTTCAGATTTTAAATTGAAAGAAAAGATTTCCAGATTCTACACTGTAACGCTTTATTTTTGGTGACGTTTTGGTCTGAGACCTTTATCAAACTGTTTGATAAAGGTCTCAGCAGAGACCGAAACGTCATGAATAATAAAGTGTAACAGTGTAGAATCCGAAAGTATTTTCTTTCAATTCGAAATGCACTGTGAAAACATTCACCAAACAATTAGTTTCAGATTTATTTCCATTTCTGACTTTCTTATTCAAAATTACTCATAAAGTAGTAAACACTATTTTACTATCGATTGAGTAAAAATATCGTTCAACTTATTCAAATAATAACCCAAAAAAATTAACTTCTAACTTCACCTATGCAACAAAATGAAAAATCAGAACGCTGATCTGAATATCAAATATTCGTAACCTAAAAAATGTTTGCAGATTTATAAATAATTGAAATTGATTGACCTAGTTGTACCTTCATACAATACTCTGCACAATATTGTTCATAATTCTAGCTATACTGTACTCGTAAAGGAATATATTCTTCATCAAATCAAAAAATATTAACGTAAGCCGTGTGCGGTTTCGAATAGGGGAAGTATTTCGGGTGAAAATAAATTCGCAACTCCTATATTAATACTTTTTAGAGAAGGTAACTAACACAGGTATTCATGAAATGGAGACAAAAATTTTAAAGTGCTTTAAGGATTCTTTTCCTAGAACTGAAACATACGTGAAAATTCAGTGAAAAGTACAAATTTTTTTTTTCTTAATTTTTTTAAAGAACATTTTTTTTTTGGGGAGTAGCGCGTGGCTTGATGATGGCAACTGGATAGAAAAATCGCAATATACGAACAAATTTGTTCAGTGAATCGCATTCTTGCTCGTATTAATGTTTCGCCAATATTCGATGATTTGGAAAAGAAAAGATTTTTTTTAAGTAGCGAAAAAATAAGTCGGATGAAGTAGCTCCTTGAAAAGTTTTTGAAGAAGATAAATTGGAGTAAAATTTGTTGTGGGGAGCTACGTTGAAATTTGATTGTTTGCATGCTAAAAGTTTCGAATTTCCTGGCGGTGTTTCATAATTGTTTAAAAATTTTGTTATTGAAGGTTTATGTATTTTATTGAAAGTACGTACTAATATTGCGACTTTTAAGAATGGTTTACTTTAAAGTTTTCAACGCAAAGAAATAAAGCCGCTACAGAGTCGCCAGTGGTGCAGAAATTTTTGTTTTCGATTAAAAACTTAAAATTCAAGTGACGTCTGCTAATCTATCTGTTCTTCCAACCACTCAATAATTTTAAGCTCTCAAGCTGAATTTTTTTCCAAGTCATTGAAGTTTAGTTCTATTTTAATTTCAACTTAAAAAAATTTTTAAATTCTAAGAGTTTTTACTCAAGTTAATTCAAAATAACAAAAAATTAACACTTCATCAAAGTATTAATACGTTTCTGAGTTGTTGTGGAAAAGATCTGGTGGACAACGGTTCGGCAAACAATTGGATTTGAGTTTGTCGAATGACTCTAAACAGTTTTGTAACTAGTAACGTTACGAAGCTTATATATTAATGCATGAGCATCGAAAATTGTCAGAAAGTTTTTTAACACAGGAGGAAAATGAAATTTATATTATTACGGTGCCATTGAAGCGCACAAACCAAAAATCATATTTATATGTTGCCATTAAAGCAGGTAAAATAAACTGGAAATATACAATCGAGATGCCATTTACAGACAACACGTGTCCAATTCTGCTTGACTTCGGTGCTTGGACGAGTACCGGTAGATCCAGTGCACTACATTGAGCTTTTACAAAAGCTCTTTTAGGCAGTAAATGTGGAAATGGAAAAGTGTCTACTTAAATAATGCCTACTATTAGGCGACAGCATACTGAAAGTATTTATTGAAGGCAAAAACAACAATAGCAATCTCGAACTTCCATTGGCGTTGATGCTTGACTTACAACTTGAAAACCAAAAACTGTTGTAATTTTTTTTTTTTTTACTATTTAAAAGAGGGAAGTGAAACTTATATCTAAGAATTAAGAATTTGTATAAAACTAAAACCCAATTAATTATTTCTAAAGCAGGTGAAATTCGTTATTTTACACACACAATTCGTCGAATTTCGACCACGGGCGAAACTAGTATTGAATTAAACGCAATGTTATCTCTTATTCCATTCAGACAAGATTAGAAAAAGTAGCACAGGTCATATTATTTTTTGTTATGAGTCGAATCTAATATTAATTTAATCGCGTGCGGCTGTAATATTAATAAATCTAAGTAGTTATTCAATTTTATTACTTTTATGCTTTCAGTTTTCACGATTAATAGCTTGTTTGATAATTTAGTCATTTTTATGACGAGTTAAGTAACTCATTTAATTAAAAATGGAATTCTTTCACTTTTCTTGATAGTTCTCGCTAATAAATCTAATTTTATGTATTGTCATAACATTTTTATTCAATGTACCAAGATTGATTGATTTCTCCACTGCCGTTCTTAAAAGTTTTCGAAAATATTTGATGTGTTAGAAATTTTGATAAATTAAGCTTAAACCTTGTCAAAATTTGTTTACATTTCATTACGGAGTAGTTTTCGATAATGTTCATGTATTTTTTGTTCCAAAACTATTATCCCATTAATTGGTAGAATGAAAAATAGTATTTGCCAAAAAAAAAAATCGCAAGGAAAAGAAAATTTGAAAATAGTGAATGGTAAATGTCAGCACAAAAATAAATAGCGATATTATGTTCCTAACAATCGAAAAACTCTTAACTGTAATTCAAATTCTTAAATTTCTTTCACATTAATTCAATTTATAACCTGATACCATTCAATACGATGTAGTCAAAGCACCAAATCTCGATTGTGATTGTAGCCCTCATTGCAGAAGAGTGCGAGATACAATCGTATTATACTTTCAAATTAATTTTTTTTTCGTCCGAATCTACACAATACCCTGAACACTGGGATACTCTAGCAGCACCTGAACAAACACTCACTTATCTCGGAAACAATTGAATCTAAAGATACAATATCGACCGCATCGAATCACTTTTCCTTTTACTGCTCCTCGTCGTCGACGAAAAAATTTTAATTCAGTGTGGCATTTTTATTTTTTAAAATTCTTCCTGTATTTCACCCAACTTTTTCCTCCAGTCCTTGCTATCGTTATCCTCATCGACACCGATAATAGGAGTGTCGAATGTCCCTTACTCCACTCCTAAAACGATATTTAAGGCAATATCGCGTTCATCTAAATAAGTACTGAAGATTGGAGGAGGTGCGATAAGAATGTGTCGTTATATCGAACAAAAGGATAAAAATAAAAATTTATCATGATTCAGCAGAATACTAAGCAAACAGAAAAGGAATTCAATTGCCCCAATTCAAACAGAACAAACGAAATATCCACTTGAAATTGTCATCCTTGCTGGTATCGGCGACGGCGAGGACTACTACTAAGACGTCGACAACGGACAAAAACGACACTTTCTCGATTTTCTCCGCCCGATGTCTTAGATGGTGTCCTAGAAATTTTCCACCACACTGTACAAAGTATGCTGCTTTCAAAGTTATGTCCTAGAATAAGTACTTATACCGTCTGCTCTATTCGTAGAGTCTAGAAAAGAACGTTCGGGAAGACGATGGTTGGGGGATGTTATTTCGCTTTTCTTAAACATTCGTATTGTTTTATGTTCTTACATATTTCGTAGAAAAATTCCAACCAAAAAGAAAACAAAACAGGAAAAGATATCGTTCTGAGATATGTATTCCGCTGGTTAAATGTAAATATTCGAAACGAAAATGTTGAGCGTATATCATGGAAATAACGGCATAAATCTAAGATTTTACAATAATCTACACTTCTCACAATCCCAATCCTCCCTCTGTTGCAAAGTTTTCGTATATAAGATACGATAATACTGCGAATTGTAAGGAATTAAATAGGGATATGTATAGATCTTGGGGTTTTCTTGTTCCGGAGAGGAAAAAAGGATTACATTTTCTTCTGAGATCAACATTATATCGCGTTATGTAGAGTTGCGCCAGTAGAAATATACATTTCTTTGCGCAAACAACAAAGCAAGGAGAATTAAGATGTCCTGTAGGTTGTTCGTTGAAATTTCAAATTAGCATTTCCAACAAAGTTCGTAAAGAAATTAATTTCTAAAGTTTTGAATTCAAAAAGTTCGAAGCTTTTTCATTAAGAAAGCAGTTAAATTTTGTATGATTATGATCCAATAAGTAAGGTAATTTAAATTTTAATAAATTCAGGATCATTGCTGTTATTTTCAATAACCGAATTCATTAATTCCAAATTGTAATTTAACAAATATTAATGAACAATTAAAATGCATTTTTTTCTGAGTTCAAATTAATAATGATTGAATTTTATTCCATTAAAATTTCGTTCAATTAGTTATTTAACTTAAATTTTTAAAATAATTATAGAATTTTTATCCATTCGATTTAAAATATGAAATTCGTATTTAACATCGTTATATGTTTAAGTGTTGTAATATTTTTATTTTTTTCGTGAATAATTGAAAGCAATGTCAACAGTTTATTCAAACAAATTTCGAATAACAAACTAAAAAAAAAACATCCATTTAAATTTGTAATGCAGAATGTTTTCAAATAACTTTTTGCATAATTTCAATTGGCAAATATCCGATTATTAATCGATGAATTATTATAAATAAACTGTAATGTTGAGAAGGCTGCAAATTAATTTCAATAAAATTAATTTCCAGCTTTTGATTTTTTTATAGCGTTTATGTTAGTTGGACAATAATAGATGGAGTACACATATATTTTTAGGTGAAACCCGAACTGGAGAGAATTGAAGTTCTAAGAATGTTCTTGTTAACCTAAGATGTAGCCTAATGAGTAGCGTGTTGGTCTACAATACGATAGAGTGGAAGTTAAAATTCCGTTCGACGTATAATTTCAGCACAATACATGCATGAGTATGGCAACCTCAATATATGAAAATGAAAATTCGTAGATAGAGGGTTGTGCGAAGGGAAACCTTTTCACAATAACAAATAAATATGTTAGGGAGCCTGAAGATCCGAACATCAAGGCCAGATTTTGGATGTAGTGCTGGATGAATTACTAAAATATCCAGTAGATATCAAGATATTTAACGCTTTTCATACTCATATGCAGTACAATTGATGATTGGTTGATTATTACGGACTTAAAAAAGCGAGAGGTATCGAAAAATTATCTCCATTGCAGTAGCGATACAGACAGGTAACAGCCTCAGAGCAGGAAAACTTATGTGGAGAAAGACCGGATGTGTGGAGTCAGCTTATTTTGTAACCCCACAACAAAGATAATGAGTCATCATGTAAAAATTTACGCTATGGGGGGATTTCATATGCCATCTAAATTGATAGCTAACGTTAATTAAATGCACAAATCATACATGTTCGTTCAGTTGTTAATATACATTACTAGACCATCAAATTTTAGTTAAGAGCCCTATCGGGGGATAGGACAAAAACAACTCTCTTCCATACGGCGCAATCCTGAGCATCGGCCATACCCAATATATAGGCTTAGATTCCCAATTTGCTGTCAAAATTTCTTTCTTAGGACATTCGCGTAACTTAAACCGAATTCTTGTGAATCTGGATGCTTGAAGCCCGTTCGGTTTAGATGAAATTCCTGTTCTTGTTCTTGAAAATTGCTGCACTTATCTTGTTAAACTTCTATGCTAGCCTTAACATATTTGTTTGTCGTCCTGCACTGTCCTATCCTCATAAAAGCTTGCAAATGTTCAGCCCATTCCAAAAAAAGAAAAAATAGAATGTATTAATCTCGCTAATTATTGGCCAACAGTAATAACCTCACTTCTGTCGAAAGCCATGGAAGCAATCTTCCACCTCATAGTTGTAGAACCTTAGTTGTAGCTGTAGAGCCATTGAATAAGAATTATAGAGTAACTCAACACCAAGCTAGGGTATAGCCTAGTAGGTAGTGTGTTGGTCTTGTAATGCGAAGGTCGTGAGTTCAAATCCCGGTCGGCGCAATATATAATTCCGGCACATTGCCTGCTTGGATATACCTTGGTCACCTCAATCTAAGAAAAAATTCGTAGAAAGAGGGTTGTGCGAAGGGCTAACAACCCTTCCACAATAAGTAATGAAATATGCTAAGGAACCTGAATATTAGGAGGCCAAGGTCCGATTTGGGCTGTAACACCATTGTAGAAGTAAAACACCAATGACATTTATATTGTTGAGAAACCGTATAGATTCAGACAAATCGTTCCACAGGGCACCTTTTAACCACACATAACGAACGTTGAACAAAAAGCATTGATCAGTTCGCTGAAACTTGAATTGTTGCTCTTGATATTTTCAAGGCCTTCGACAGAGTATGACACAACACCATTTTTCCAAACTTAGAGCTATTAGCTTGACCGGCTCCCTTATCTCCTGTATTGAAAGTTTTTTAGCCGATCGTTCAAAATGTGTCGGTGTGGTTTAATTTTCTTATAGAATAAACGTTGTGGTACCACAGGATTTGGTTCTTCCTCCCACCATTTTACTTTATTATTATAATAATAAAGTATTGTGATCGACACATGTTTCATGTGCATTGAAAAAAACACATAAACTGAAAATTTTTGAGTGAAATTTTAAGGTAGAAACTTGAAAATTTGCGAAATGCATTTAAAAAAAATTCCTAAACATACGAAATATTAACTGGTCGAAAACCTTTAAAACTTCTACCCCCTCCCATACAAAACTATTTTTTCGACCATTTTCAAGAAATCAATTGTCACCTAACCATTAAAAGCTATCAAATTCAAATTTTGCAAAACAACTTACGAAAATAATTAAAATGAAATTGCATTCAAAGTTTTAAAATCGCGCTTGCCCTTTTACCCCCTCCCATACAAAAGTATGATTTCGACTAATTTCATTAAATCAACTAATAACCAACAAATTAAAAGCTATGAACTTGAAATTCTATACAAGCACCTTACAAGAGACGCGAAATAAAACTGCGTATCAAATTTTACGATTCCCCTATATTCTCTACCCCCTCCCATACAAATGTTCGGTTTCATGAATGTAAAATACACCGAATTTTATGAAAATTCTATGCAACTTCGTCTATGAAACACATTCTATACAGAGAATATTGGACGTGATTCAAGTAATTAATTAAAAAGCTATTAACATCCACCCACCCTTACTATTACCCCTCCTCCTCCCCTCATGAAAACCCAAACTTACAGACACGAATGAAATATTGTTAACAGTCCTGCCCAAGAACTCCCTTTCACTTAGTCTTCCCTAACCACTCTAACTTGCATATTGACTTTCCACTCTTCCGCAACTTGTCCCAAGAATAATAAAGTTTCGCCCGACTTGTTGGCAGTTTATTTATTATATTTATTAAAGACCCGCTATTTCCACTTTAAATTCTGCCTGGTCGAGATACCAAGCTCTTCGCATCTATCAACGGCTTAGCACAACTCGTACATAGTCCTACATGAGATTGCAGGTCAATTTGTGAGCTTACTTGACCCTTTTCTGATAACTCAAATAAGATGTATCCTACTGCAGAATCCGGCCGTTACACAGTTTCGAATTTCCGTAATAAGACCGGCAAAAACAGCTCCCTGTAGAAGAGTTTGGTATATTAATTGAGCTGATTGAGGGGCACTACTAATGAACTTTTGATTGGCGAAAAGCTGTGACTTGGCAGCGACAACTGTAACAAACAATTCTACAGGATATAGCCTCAAAAGGAACAGACCGTCAAAAAATACCTGGTTCACTACGGGGTGTATCGATGCAACTAGAGCCTAGAAACAGTCGTTTCAAAAATATCGAAACATCCTGACTGCCGGGCAGAGAGACTCATTTATATTGACAAGAAACACGTGCAATAGAGTTTTAAAAAACGTCAGCTTAAGATCGTCAAAAAGGCCAAGAAGTCCAGATCGTTTTGGTTATTTGTGCAATCGGTTAACAATAATTTTACATCATTATCAACACCCACGCTTCGTGATGGTGACCGAACAGTTGTCGATCCTTTCGAAAAACTAAGCCTTTTCCAGTTTAGCTAGGAATTTTAGACTTTCATAGTCAATTTAGAGTCCCCTCAACTACCACCCCCTGAATTCACGTCACTCCTTCGTTTTTGACCTAGTCTTGTTTCCAAGATCCTGGAAGAGCTCACTGTTAAGAAGTCTACTGGTCCGGATAGCACCCTCCTCTTTTTCTATAAGAAAGCTGCTTTTTTTTTGGCTAAACTACTTCGCAATCTTTATCATCTTTCATACTCTTCAGGGCGCTTTCGATCTAGAAAGTCGTGAATATTCAGTCGATTCGCAAAATGTATGCAAGGCGAACCCCGCTAACTATCGCCCTGTTGCTATTACCTCAGCGCTTTTAAACATAATGGAAACTGCTATTAATCACAGAAAAGTACCTTGTGGAAAAAAAACCTTTTTCACCATCACCAATATGGTTTCCGTTCATGACGCTCAATGGGAGATCTCAGATACAGTCTAACTGCATGTTGGAACTCTTGCACACACATCGGCGAAGGGCTAGTACTTGCGCTTGACATTTCGAAGGTGTTTGACAGAGTTTGGCATAAATATCTCAAAGCTAAGCTTAATACCTTTTCCATTCACTCGGCCTTCCTCAAATGAATTGAGAGCTTCCTAGCTCCAACTCATATGAAGCACTCAGTTCATATGAGTTGGAGTTACCTCTGTCCCCTTTCCATTTATTTCGGCGTCCCTCAGAGCGCAGTCTTATCACACACCCTCTTTTTAGTCTTTATAAATGATTTTCTGTCGTTAGCTTTGAATCCTATCCATGGTTTGCTGATGACATCACACTTGACAACATTTTCCAATTTAAATCTCCTGCGGGGGCACGTCCGATTTCAGTGTCCGCCGTAATGAGTCAACATGTTGATTTAACTCTGACCTCAACTTAATCCTGGAATGGGGCAGGAAAAACAGAGTTGAGCTTATTGCCTCGAAAACCCAGTCCTGTCATTTATCTTTAAAACATAATGTTCCGGCGTCGGCTGCTCTTCACGGGCGTGCAGATTCCACCTTCTGCAGATTTTACGTTACTTAGTGTACAATTTAACAGTTGTCGTGATTGGAGTCAATTCATCTACGAAGTTGCTCTTGATGCCTCGAAATGCTTGGGTATTCTGCGGAAGTGTAAGAAATTCTTTGTTGCGTCTGAACTGGCTGCCATCTATGTTTATATCTGGCCATGTCTTGAGTACAACTCTCATGTCTGGGGTAGGGCCCTATCACAACTCGCGTTGCTCGATCGTATTAAAAAACATGCGTTTTGTCTAATTGTAAACGAAACCATATTGGCTTCTATAAACTCCCTCGAGCATCGACGAAATGTCGGAGTACTTTGCATTTAAACGTATTATGGTGAATATAGTAAGGATCTAAAAGTCCTAATACCTCTTCTCTTACAAACCCTTATAATACTCGCGAAGCTGCATATGTATGCTGATGAGTATGCTCTGAAGCATCTGCCGTGGAGAACAGTGAAATTTAGGCAGTCCTTCATCCCTCGGACGTCAATAATGTGACATGTATTACCGAGCTGTTTCCGGTGGCGTTTAATCTCCAACAACTCAAAATCAACGTCCACTGCCATTTCAGACCTATCCCTCCTACGTTTCTCTTCGAACTTCCCTATTTCCATTTGTTTCCCTTACTCATGTTGATTTAACTGTACATTACACATTAAAAAGTTACCCCCTAAGTTTTTCTGGATAGCACAAGAACAATATATAGCTTCGCAGATGACACACACACTAGACTTCTGCAAGCACTTTAACACTGCGTCTTTAGCCCGAAGTACAAACTCAGTATAGCAGCGTGGGTCCATGATTCAATCATTGAATGACGCCTTATCTAATATTCTTAGTTGAGGCAGAAGGAGTCATGTTGAAGTCAATGCCTCGAAAACAAAATGCTTTCTTTTGTTCCACAAACGTGACTCTTAATTAGATCCAATCACCATCGGAGGCCATCATCAAATTTTACTACTGTTAAGATACTACATATCCAAATCACAGAAAACTTATCTTTATTTAGCATTGCAAAGAATGTTCCTAAATGTTTGAGTTACCTAAATCGCTATAGAAACTTATTCACCGCTTCAATATTACTTGGAATTTATAAACCCTCTTGAATTTAATTATCACATATGCGGGATCTGTTAAAACCTCTCTCGCCTACTTGGATAGCATCCCATCTCCGGCCACTAAAATAATAGGAGACTTTGGCATCTCTTCATCTTTCAATTTACTGGAGCGTACACCAACTGTAAGCTCCTTAACTCTTTTCTATCGTTACTATGTTAGAATGGAGATTATTCGGTAGAAATCTCCAATCTCTTGCAATCATTCATATCTTTACTCCAATATACTCAAAATGCTTCTACATCTACAATGGCGCTACAGCCCAAATCGGACCTTGGCCTCCTGATATTCGGGTTCCTTAACATTTTTCATTACTTGTTGTGGAAGGGTTGTTAGCCCTTCGCACAACCCTCTTTCTACGAATTTTTTCATTTTCATAGATTGAGGTGACTAAGGTATATCCAAGCAGGCAATGTGCTGGAATTATGTATTGCGCCGACCGAGATTTCAACTCACGACCTTCGCATTACAAGACCAACACGCTACCTACTAGGCTACACCCTAGCTTCAAAATGCTTCACGCACGCATATGTAATCTCTTAAGCCCGGGATACATTGAACGCGAGAGTGCGATTCGAGACTCATCCGAGACTCGCACGAAGGTTACATCACACCAATCCTTTTGTAATAGACTTTCAAGCGTCATAAAAATTCTGCATTCAAACTTATCCATTTCGAAATTTTATTATCTTTCTTTAAAAATTCCTTTTCCTTTCATAGTCCCTTTTATGAAGTAAAGTATTCTACCTGACACGTGAAATTCTAGAAACCTATTGCTTGACACCTTCAACACACGAAACACGGTTTGCAAGTGACGGCTATAGGATTTTTCAATTTTTCGAAGTCGTCAAGCATCGCATTCTCGCATAGCACAGCTTTGTACATTGCCAGATGGAGGTACCTGTTATGAAAAAGATTTGACAAGTCATGCGAGTCTCGGACGAGTCTCGTATCGCACCCTCGCACTCATTGTACCCCGGGCTTTAACCCTATCTTCGGTTGCACTATCAAATTTCTAAGTCGGACTGTTTGAATATGAAATTCGCTGCTCATCCAGCAAATACAAGAAAAGTATTCATAGCTACTTCCTTTTGTATTCCCTCAATTCCCTAGAGCCTCCTTGCTTCTACACCGAATCTGTGCCATAGTCTCAGTGTCATATAACAACACATCGGACAATGCTGGTACTTGAAAAAAAGAGAAATTGGCAGTGATCTCTTAGCCCAATATCAACCTAGGAATTGTAAACTTAAGACGGAACTACCACACCACAGCTTAAGGAAGATGTTAAATTCGACAATTGAAAGGTCATGGAGGATCTGGCTAATAAGGTGGAATCACTAAGCAACGACTTCCACCATATCCTTTGACTACGGCCTCGATGTTATGTCTTATTTTATAAGCTGTCGAGTTATCAGCCTAAACGAAAAAAATTTCTTATCTCATTGCCTTGCCGGAATTCGAGGATTGGACACATGAACAGAAATTTAAAAAGTCATAACTCCTTGATTCGGTAAAAACGGTCAGCCCATTTGAACTTATTTTCAGGCTCCAAATTCCTTAAAGTTATTGTTTTATTTCATTAGAACTTATTATAAACGCTAAATATGATAAAAGTGTCCAGTTTTTTTTGTCCCGCTTAGTTATCAAGCCAAATGATTATATTTTGAACATCGCGCATAGTATGCAACATGGAAGCATGTCAAGTATTTAAAAATTTCCCTTTTTTCCCGCCCGCTATGCACTCATGCGATAGATACGAAAAGGACTTGATATTGTGCTTTATAAAAAGTATGGCTGATTCTAAAACTCATTGGGTGCTAAACTAAAAAGCTCTAGCTCCAATTTTTGCGGCAAAAGTACCTTTAACGCTAGTAGATGGTCCTTACTGCATTTCAGCTTAGTAACCTATGATGAGAACTAAACATAATGCAATGACCGCTTATTCTAGTGCACCTAGCTCTTTCACCGAGCCAACATGGTCTTGTCAAGGGGCGATCGACTGCTGCTAACCTTTGGGTTTTTAATTATAATAATAATTTATTCATCAAAAAATTGATTACTACATTTAACAACAGTTATAATAATATAAATTAATAATATAATTAATTAATAACAATTAAACAGAATTAGGTACACAGAAATTTAAACTTTATACAAAATCAAACATTATGAACATCAAGAAAGCTGACTTTTTACTTGTGGGACACTTATGTGAAAATCCAATTGCGAGAAGAAGTTATTGAAATCTCTTAACATGAATGAAACTGGTTCATAAAACCCGTATTTTGTGCGATGCTGCGGAATTCTACAAAGCTCATAATTTCGTAAAGGGCGATATGGAACATTGAAATTAATCATAGACAATAATTTGTCAGAGTCAATTATACCTGTAATTACTTTAAAACCAAAAACAACTCTGGCATGTATACGCCGTTTCTCAAGGGAATCCATAGACAGCAGATTTAAAGGATCAACATTTGGCGGTAACCTGAGTGGATCGGACCAGGGAAGGCCCTGAAGGACAAACCTTAAGAACCGACGCTGAACTGCTTCGATCCTATCTATGTGAATGGAATAAAATGGTGACCAGATAGGACTAGCATATTCTAGGATAGATCGGACAAATGCACAATACAACATTTTCGTTGTAAAGAAATCATTGAATTCTTTCGATTGTCTCCTAACAAAACCGAGGATAGCGTTCGCTTTACCAGCAATGTGATTCACGTGATCATCAAAGGTAAAATTACAGTTGAATAGTACGCCCAAATCACGTACTTTGTCAGAACGAAGTAAAGAGCATCCATCTACAACATAGTCAAAATTCATTGATATTCTCTTCTTAGAATACGAAACAGCAGTGCACTTATTAATGTTGAGATGTAAATTGTTAAGTAAGCACCAGTCATGAAAACGCAAGATATCACTTTGCAATAATAGACAATCATTGCTGCTGGAGATAATCTTAAAGATTTTCGCATCATCGGCATAGAGAAGAATGTTCGAGTTAGAGATAAACGAACTCACGTCATTAATAAAGAGAAGGAATAGTAGTGGACCCAGATGTCTATCTTGCGGAACGCCAGAAGTATTAATTATATCAGAAGATAAGGCTCGAATTATGTTAGGAAATCTTTAAAAAATTATAAGTCGGCACGTACTCGTACTGTGTGTGTAGATTTTTCTGTAAAGTGAATGACAATATTCTCACTTTAAAATTAAGAAGATATGGGATAACTGGCAGCTTACTCGTATATACACAGTCATACTTCTGTAAACGTAGAATGCGAATCACATTTGAAGGACGTTTTTCTGATGTTTTTATCTTAGAGTTGGGCGTCCCTCAGGGTTCCATTCTAGGGCCACTGTTATTTAATTCGATTTCTTTTCTTCGATTGCCTTTTACATGTACACGACCTAAAACTTTTAAAGGAAATAAATTCTTGCTCCGACTGTATCATTTAGCAACTCTTTAATTGTTTAGCTATGAAATACTCAAATATATCCACGTCAGATTTTACATACTCCATCAAAACACGACGTCGATAGCACTCACATCAGCAAACCACCGAAGAAAATTTATTATTTTTAAATTTGTGTGACAAGGGATAGATGGAATGACGGATGTTTACGAACTTTACTTTTTAGTAAAAATTACGTGGAAAAATTTCAGCTCGATAAAGAATGAGATGGTCACTCAGAATTTATGTAGAGAATAAAAATTGCAAAGATTGCCAATATTTGTTAAAGCGATTCGTAAATATTTCCGAACCAAACTCAAAGTATTCATGGAAATATTGAAAATTGAAGCTTTGAGTTCGCTTTTGTTTTTGTTTTTTTTTTGGTCTGAGACTACGACTTCTTTAGTTTAATCTTTGATTCCACTCTACAAAGGAATATTAGTCCTTCGTAATTTGTCAATTTATACCGAAATAAAATCCAAAAAACACTCTAATCCTAAATTAATTTCCTGCATGCAATCTAGTTTCGAAAATTTTACTTCCCCTCTTGAGAGTAATAACCAGCAACATAATGTATACATTCGTCCCGATAACGTCTTTCCTTTCTAAAACTTTAATATTCGAGTACTATAACGCTGCCGTTCATAGTTAACTATCAGCCGTGAAATTTCATAGTGTCGCCATAATTCTCGGGTTTTAAGGGAAACCGCCCCTTATGTCTGTCATCAGAATCCATTCAGATTGTGAACGGCTAAGTTTATTAAGAGCAATTGTCACCGAAATGGTAACTACCCTTGGCCTAAGCCGCATACCATTTGCGAGTAATAATTCCCGGGATGATGCCATCATCTCGCCCCACATCAGTCCCAAACCTTGTACGGTATCTCTACCCGTTCCAGTTCAGAAAGTGTCAACTGAAAATGTGCATTTATCCACACTCAGGGATACACTCTCGACTGAATGAGCTTTAATACAAACACAATTGGACCTTGATTTTCCGCATAAAGTTACTGATTAATTTGATTACGCACGCTACGAGCGGACACTTGGCGCACTTCAGCATCGTCGGAAATATCCTCTCTCAAAAAGGACGATCATCTGATGATGAGTGAGGGGAGGATTTCAATTTTCATCTTTTCCTGTCTTAAATTTAATTAAAATGAAAAATAATTCGACATTAGTCTCGGGAAACGTAAGGACAATCCTGACTAATGGTGGGTACTATAGACAATTTTCCTATGGTACTATCGTTCTGTCGTCATCTCGTCCTTCGCTATAGATAATCTGTTCGTATCTTTTAGCTTCATGTAAAAGATTTGTTTTCGTGGGCGTTAAAGCGATGAAAAGAGATGAAATGGACTACGCAAATTTTTAGGAGAGTAATCCACGGAAGGACATGAAAAATTCGTCTGGAATGTAACTTTGACGTTGGCCGAAAAATTCATGAAAGAGAGGAAGGCTATTTTTGTTAAGAACAGTAAATCTCTAATTGAGTTAGTTACCTTTAGTAAATCATTTGGCGTTTGAAAGAAGAAAAAAAAAAGCAAGACAGATTTTCTTATTTTTTTGTCAAGATCTTAAAGCCATATTACTGACATCTCTGTGATTGAATTGAAGTGGTGTTAAATTCTTAGCTTCGTTTTTAATTATGTTCTTTACGAAGTAACGCATTGCTATCTGTACCATTAATAATATTAAATCTACGCTAGGCTCTATCAGACTTCCATTAGGGCTTATTACAGCGTGGTACAATCTTATCGTTCTGTCTATCTGGAGTTCCGTAGCATCCAAGAAACGAACGAAAAAAAAAATTAAATAAAGCAAATGCGAGTTCTTTCTTACCTTTCCTTATACGTTCGTTTTCAGGATTGGTTCTTATTCAAATCCGCATTGAATGAAGTCGTATTCTCATGATGATGCCTATGGGCTTTAGAAGCCCAGCAAAAGTGATAAATGAACTTCATGCATCAGATATCATTTAAGACTTCTACATTTTTTTTTCTCTCTCTCTCTATATCTCTATCGGTCCTTCGCATACCTTTTCTCTTGGTTATTTATTTTTCCTTAGTCCTTTCGTTCTGACTATATTGACTTCCTTGGACCAGATTTGAATTGGAATACCAGGGTACTGAACGAGTTCGAAAAAAAATTTCGGCTTATTGTGGAGATTGGGTATGTTTAAAATTTCCGACGGGGAGGAATTAAATGTAGAATTTAGAAAATTCGGAGCGAAATCTTTAGCTGACTTATTTTCAGTTATGATATAATTTTGGATTATAACCCTTTTCTTCTTCTTCTATTTTCAGACATAAAAGAAAAGTTCAGAACTTTTTACCATGTAAAACACCGACTCGAGGCGGTCATTTAAGTGGTGGTGTTCCGGGTGGTCATTCGGTTACGTATGAGGATCCAGATGCTCATTTAGGACATAGACCGTTAGTTATGAGGCATCATCATAATGTTGAGGTAAGTTGTTTTCTTAGTTTTTTTAGTCTCTTGGATTAAATAAATGCTTCAAAGATGGAAATTAACTGAAGGCGCTATTTATCGAAATTGATCTTGTTGAAACTCCTTGGCAAGAGCTGGTTAACTATAATATTTCACACCTGAGAGGTGAGAGCTGATAAATAAGAAAATACATAAAAGTTGCATACAATACTCTAAAATTTGGTGGAGGTATGAGTAGCATGACCGATCCACTGCCACTTTCCCTTCGAATTTCAATGCGTATATTAGCCAGTCGTGTTGACTTGTGGTTCGAATATCCCTAAAATGCCGTCAAAAACATTGGTTCACAAAGGTATTCCGTTTTTTTTTTTTGATAAAACTTATACCATACTTGTAGGATAATCTCATAGAAAACACTAATTTAAATCTAGCGACAAACTCTAGAAGCTTCGAGCAAAAAGAAAATCGATTTCTCTTAAGTTCGAGAAATTCAGCCCTAGAGACTATGCGTCTGCTTCATCTCTTCATTAAAAGGGAAGCCAGCATGGCGGTCATTACGGTACGAGTGGGAGCTATTCTAAACTGGCTTTTCTCAAATTTTGGTTAAGTGGGCCGATCAATTGCCAACAACATTTGACTTCGGACACCTTCCAGTACTCATATCGACAAGGACAGAATAAACTGGACAAAATACATTCTAAACTGGTGCCCTTGTATGGTTTACAGGTGGCTTAAAAACCAATGACAGCAAAATCTTTCCAATCAGGGGGAGTTACCGTGTCTTTTTGTGTTGCTGTTTATGAACTCTGTTGCATCCACTACTGGAGTGCAACAGAGCTCATAGCAGTTGGTTCATTCCTGGATGCCGGAATGAGCGGGAATATATGAACAATGTCCAAGGGCTAAATTCTCACTAAGTATAGGAAATGGTTCTTCCATTTTCCTGGCAAATTAGCCTCTCTGAACAATGTCATGCTAAGAAATTTCCGGAAACTATCGTCCACACTTCTCAGTCTAGAATGGAATTCTATCAATCAAATTCCTATTAATACCCCCTATACGGGCATAGGACAGAAATAGTTCTCTTCCACAAGGCGCGATCCTGAGCATCGGCCTTAAGTTGTTGTTTCGCGCTCTCGGTGTAAGGACGAACGCCACGTCATTTTTGGCTTCACTTTCAGGGCCAATGTACAGAATAGTGTTTCCACTAGGGGTTCGTTCTTCTCCTGATCCTGTCCACCTGGCCTCGCTCAAGACCAAGAGATGGATATTATAGTGCTCTATTTCACGGTCGATCACTGATTGGCGGTGCAAGGACTGAGTAACTCCAGCTCTTCCCCCGTCATTCAATGTTCGAACGTTCCAGAAGCCAATCATAGTCCGTTTTCGAATGTCAAAAGTCGTTACCATAGAATCGCTGTATCCGTTTCTCGTATTAGTTAGGTTTTAAGATCACGGGTGATCCAGTTAGTGTCCATTTGCCATTTTTAGGGCAAGCAGGACTGGCTGTCGGTGAATTGTACTGCCCCCATCCTAAAGGGGGATGGATAGCTCAGGTCCGTGGGGTCGCTATTCTCCAAAGATAGTTGCATGAATTGGCAAAACCTCATCCTACAACTACCCCCCTGCGAGGAACCAATGGAATTGATTGAAAATAGTAGTTGGTTTCTTGCGAGGACATTGTGGACTTAACAAATGCATGAAATTCTTAATCCACAAGTATTTGAGCCCGAAATGTACTGATTTTGGGTTGAGGAAGAGAAACTGTGGGAGATGTACTATGCGAGGCAATTGCGGGCTTGTGACTCATCACTTCTGGAAGCATCCACAGGTTATGCAACTCGCTACTCTTTTACCATGAGACTACGATTTTTCGCTTACTGCATTCTGCCTGTCGATCACAGGACTTATTCGCTTTCTGAATATCCACCGTCGATCCCATGACGTATCCGCTTGTCTCCACCGTCGTTCACACAATGTCCTCGCTTATTGAATTCTGCCTGTCGATCATAGAACTTACTCGCTTACTTTCGCTTACTGCTGAACTTCGCCTGTCGATCGAAGGACTTACTCCAATATGGCAGTCATAGGACCTGTTCACTTACTCACCCCAACCGCCGACCACATGACACACTCGCTCACTCATCTCGGCCATCGATCGTACTTGCCTGCCGACTCTATTGTTCACTTCCCACTTTCGCGACTCTCCTGCCCAAATTTCAACTGACTACTCATCAAATGCGCTCGTCCTTTTTATACCGTTCTATTCGGCCGCTTTTCGTTCGCTATTCGGCCTCTATGCTGTTTTATGGTATCATTTCCCATTCGGCCGCTATTCGTCGTCTACTCGGCCACCACTCGGCCGTTATTCGGCCGCCACTTGCACCTTCCGCGAAGCCCAACCGATGAGTTATATGTGTGCGCGTGTTTGAAGACCAGCTGAAGATTGTGAACATTCGGCGAGCGACTAAGGCTGCCATGCAACAATACGATATGTATGCAGATGTCAACTTCTCCACCCGACCCTTACCATTCACGCACCCCCCCCCCCTCCTCTCCCCACCACTACCACCACCCCAAGTTCAACCTGCAAATAGAGTTACGTAATCCATCTCTTGTTAGTAAGGACAAGAAATACAATTTCTACAAGGTAAACTACGAATTAATGAGTTATGATCTCGGTAATGTTTACTGGCTTGAACTCTTTAACAACAAAAGCTCTAATGAATCATCGACGCAACTATACTTTATTCTTGATGACATAATTCATCGGAATGTTCCCTATCGTGTCATTGTTAATGATTAAACTACCCTAAATGGTTTAACAATTCGATTATTCGCTCTCTTCGTAAGAAAACGCGCTTGCTTAGAAAGTATAAGCATTCTTCCCTTCTATCTGATTATCGTAACTATTCCCTTTAGCTTAATCGGTTCAAATCGGAGATCAAGAAGGCTCTCTGCATATATTTCTCAGCTAGAGGCGGCACTGTCGCGCAATGAAACCAAACCATTTCGTTCGCATGTTAGAAAGTAGGAATAAAGAATTTTTTCCTTCACATCTTAAGTTTGGTGATACTGCCACTTCCTCTCCACAAGAAATGTGTGAACTTTTTGCCAAATACTTTTTCTCTGTGTTCACTCGAGTAATGATCTATCTAATAGCTTTTTCCCCATAAGTTCATCACTGGGATATCCATTGGTGAGAGGGCATTATATTAATCATCAGCTCTCTAGATTCAAAAATCGATGGTGGACCGGATGGAATCCCGAATCTGTTTGTGAAAACTCTCTCCTCGCAGCTCTCGGAGCCATTATCTTTCTTGCTTAATAAATCACACTTCCTGTTTGCTGGAAGTTAGCTAACTTAGTACCCATTTTAAAGAAAGGAGATACCGAAAATGGCTCGAACTATCGCACGATTTCCACCCTAAACTGCTTTTTATAAGATTAGCTCATAATGTAGTTTATCATTTGATATTACTAGCCCAACATGGATTCGTAAAAAATAGATCTACCACCACCAATTTATATGAATTCATTTTGTAGCTCAACTCTTAGATCGTCATAATACTGTCTAAGTCATGTATACCGATTTTTTGAAACCTATCGACACTGTTAATTGTAAATCGCTTATTTCAAAACTGAAAAGGTACGGTGTCTCTTACTCTCTCCTAAACTGGTTCAATTCGTACCTTACGGATCGTTGTCACATTCAACGGATACTCCTCTACTGAGTTTATTGCTAACTCTGGTGTCCCGCAGGGATCAATCCTTGGTCCTCTATTATTTGCTCTCTTCATAAATGATTTGCCCCAATTTGTATCTTCTAACTGTCTCTTATTCGCTAATGATCTCAAATTATTTCGGAAAATTTCCTCCGTCTCCGATGGCATGATCCTCCTGGTTGATTTGTTTGCTATCTGTCGTTAATGCTCAAACAATGATATCTTTTTGAACATATATAAGTTTTTTACTAAGAAGTACTCGTATAAGGCTACTTCCTCTGTTCTCTCTTATTCTATAAATGGATCTATTCATGCCGTAAAGCAGTAACGATCTAGGAGTGGTCTTTGATCGCAAACTTAAATTCGTCAATCATTTCTCCGAGATTACTAAAAAGGCATACAGACTTGCTGGTCTCGTCCGCCGTCCGACAGTCTAGTTTAACCGTCCAGGAACAGCTGCTCTACTATTTTCCACTCTTGTCCGTAGCTTTTTTTTTTGGAATACTATTTCATCGTCTGGAACCCTCACCATTCTTGCCATGTTGGAGCCATCGAATCTGTTCAGCGTAAATTCACTTGAGATTATGAAAGCCTCATATCGACTACAATGGCAGACTTGAAGAACACTGAAGTACCTACAGCCTCTGCATTTAAGACGGACCTCCCTCTTCGAGCTTTGCAACCACCTGCTTAATACCCACCTCGGTGATGACCTGAATCTTAGACCAAGAATAGTCTCAACCAGGAATTCAGATATCTTCTATCCCCCTCGAGCCTCTCTCGATATATAAATACCATCACTCTCCGATTCTAAGAATACAAAGGAACCATGATCGACTCCAACTTGTTTCTTTAGCCTCTTCTTTTCCTTTATTTAAAAATAGATTTAAAGCTTTCATCTTCAATGTGTAAATTTTTCTCTTTGCTATTCCTTTATTTTCCGCTTTTGTTTAATTGAAATTGTAATCTTTTTGTTCAAGAACTCAAATAAATAAATAAATAAATTTATTGTTTTCCTCGAGCCTTATTTCTTAACGTTAAAAAATTTATTGGAACAAGCTTAGATTCCAGCTAAAGAATTAATATGCATATAAAATTATTCAAATAATAATTCGTTGAAATATCAACATAACCAAAACACCAATTTTGAAAATCATTTTGGAACAACTTCCTTCCTTAATGAGTAAACTACAGTTGAAAGCATTTACGTAAATCATCTTAATAGCTATGATACTTCACTTAGCGCTAAACTACAATTTCAAACGCTTTCGCTCCATTAAACATCTTTTACTGCCCGCAGCAACTTTAGATTTCTTTCATCAAAGATATACCATTAGAGAATTTAAATATTTGCCAAGTTTTTTATTTCCACTACGTATTTTAACACTCCAGCTTCTTTGAACCATACAATTAGCATCAGCAAAGACATAAGGACACTCTTCTATGAATAAATAAGTGTTCGTGTCATCTTCTAAAACACCAACCTTGCACAATAAGCGTGTTGCTGTACTCGCAGCTTATTTATCATTAAGGTGTCAGCTTACAAAATCATGTTGCCGATTCAAGAACTGGCAAATATAGGCTTAACCCAGATTATATTCTCGTCCAAAACCAATCCGACTTATTGAATTCCTACCTAAAAAGAGCCTTTATCCTTTCTACTATGCATGTAAAGCTGTTAGCTTGGTCTGCCCTGCTCTTAATTATTATGTAAAAGGAAGCTCCTGTAATTACTTGCCGAGAAGTAAACAGTTTACTTTGCTAGATGTCCTGCCTATTAATGAAGGATCCTGCACGAGTACATGTAAGTGTATGATTTCGTGATAAGTACATAGACGTACGCACTATACCGAGGATGTCAATACAATTGCATTAGCTTGGCTTAGACGATATTATTTCTCTTCACCTACGAGATCGATAAGCCAAAACAGGATAATACAATATTGGATGCTTCATAAATTAATCTGTAATCCAATTTCGAATCAAAGTTTTGTCATCCGTTCGATGAATAACAACAAGGATGTAAGGGGTGTATATTGTCGTCGTGCGAGAGAAGCTATGACAAAGACCAATAACAAGTTAATGACATTCGAAGGATAAGCTCAAAGATATATAGCAAACTAGTTAATTGTTGTTTCGCTCTAAAGGTTTGGTTCAACGAGCCTTACAGATAGATTATCTGACTTCGAGCTGACGGACAACATATTTGTGGTTCAAGATGTTCTCGAAGTTTGTTTTTAATATTTGAATTATTATTGTGGCATTTTAGTAAATTTACTCCAAATATTTTACAAGGATAATTTTGATTGAGTGCTTTTCGAGAGAACTGAAAAGTGTTGAGTGATGCAACGTGTCCGTGAAACTTTTTAGTAGATTCATTTCGCAAATATCTTTTATTTGCAGAACTATGAAGTGATAAAAAATAATTTGATAGGTTCCACGTACTAATGAACGGCTTGCAATCAAATTTGCGTATTTATCGCATGCTGGAAAATAGGTTGGCGCTTTTTTCAATTTAACGGAAAAACTGGTTATCACCTTGACCAAACTCTATTACCAGGTGTCTTGTTCTTTTTTCTCCATAGAGCATCCAATTAGGAATTGGGCATGAATTATACGTGAATTCGGATTTGAATTCACAAACTTCGCATTGTAGACCAACACGCAACCCACTTGGCTATATCCTACTCATTTCTTGCTTAACTATTGGTTACTATTGTAGAATGGGTCTAACTAACCACTTGTGTGTCACACAAAAGTTACAAGTGACTTGCGGATATAATGGGAAAAAATGGTGCATCAAATATTCTCAGAACTTTCTTCTAGTGCAAATAAGTTTGTGTCGATAGATCCATCTGCTAAAATCAATGAAACGGAAATTCCTTTCATCGATGAAGCCATGAATAGCAGCACAAGATGTCCGCCTTACACTTGAGTGCATACATCACCGTAGATTTGATTGTTCTGTCGTTGACAACGTCTCCTGAATGCATAAGAGAACCTAGAAAATTAGAAAGAAATTATCCAGACTGAAAAAGTCTTTATATCCGGTCTAATACCCCAAAAGAAGAAAAGAAAAAAAATTGAAATGTGAAGAATTGAATTTTGTCCTTGTCAAAGTGCGAATATGTATACGGCAGCTATCCACAATAATAATAAAAAAAAAAATGCCGAAACCATGTTGAGCGCTTGAGGAAACTACGTCCTATTGAAATCTTTCCCTAAGGCTGCATCGAATAATACGATACCCGTTTTATAGTGTGTGCCATACAAGACCTCGAGTTAAGGGAACTGTCATAATATTTGGATGAATCTTGTCACAACACATGTCACAGAGACAATCGTCGTCTCTCTGTGCACTTATTCAAATGTTTATGACACAATCAGAACCACATAAGCCTCGTAGATATAAGAACCGAAATCCCAATAAAACGAACACCAGACTCGTTTCCTTAAAGTACAAAAAAAAAAACCATATGACATACGCCGAGAACGAACACGAATAGAAATCCCATTTTGATCTAACAGGCTTACAAATGTCTTTATGCACTTGTTAAAAAAAGGGATTGTTATAATATCGGGTTACATTACATTACGTGTCTTTTTTTCAAACCCAGTTCCTCGATCTGACATGGATATCAAATTCGAAAATACCATACTTAAAATTTCAGGTATCTACTACGGGCCTACCCAGCGAGCAATTGTGAACGCAAATCTTTAGTCTCGTTTGTCATATTGGCGTATACGTTGCGTTCAACTCAATTAAAGGTTGTCATGCTTTATGAAAATATCACGCGTTATGCGTGGGAATGGGTTATAGGAATTGAACTGGCTTATGGATGGAGACGATCTAAGTAATGCTGGATATGCGGAGCTGCGGATAGACTCCTAAGTAGATTACATCTGTTTTGACATATCGAAATATTGAGAAAGGAAATAGAAAAAGACAGGCTTGATTGTAATCTATCCGGGCTATGGTTTAGATTAACCCTATTTTTGTTCAAACTTATATTGCGAGTACTGTTGAAGGATTAACGATTTTGAACGAAATCTCCGATTAGCTCTTCAATTTTGTAAACCCCTTTGTTCTTTATGGAATGATCACCTGATAATCGAGTTGAATCAACATTTTGCCAATTAAAAAAAAAAAAATTATAAATCTAAACAAATCGTTGCAATGCGAAGTTCGTAAGTTCAAATCCCGGTCGGCGTAATATAATTCCTGCACACTACATGCTTGGATATACCTTGGTCACCTCAATTTACAAAAATGAAAAATTCGTAAATTGAGGGTTGTGCGAAGGGCTAACAACCCATCCATAATAAATAATGAAAAAATAAATGTTATTGATGATTTGGTCTGTAGTGTCATTGTAGTAGTGGCAACAAATAATTGACAACGTAAGTAGGCTGTTAGGTAGAGGTGGCTGCTCAGATAACCAAGCGGAACTCTATATAAAGCGTTGAAGGCTCCTGGATACCATATTTGCCAGATTGCCAAGGCTATCGAAGAAGTGCTGGCGTCCCCTTTTCCTTGAGAGAACAGGGCAAGTGCATACTAGATGAAAAATCGTTTCATTCTCGCCTGTAAGCATCATTGATGTCTCTGTCTCCCTATCTGGCAGTGCCCTGTAACGACTTTTACTGCGGAGTTGATCATCTGCCTGCAAGATCAGTCTACCAGAGCGTTTTAGATCGCGCACAGGCCAAATCTGTCTGCTGGCATCTGTCGTTGGCTTTGCGAGTCGCATCCAACTTAATTTTCAGCTTATGAGTTGCGAGACGCATACTGAGCGTCTCTTCCTCAGATTGAATATGCAAGGTGTTTCCGGGTCGGGCGAGTTCGTCGGTGTAGCAGTTCCCCGAAGTTGAATTGTTTAGTCTTCTCTCTTGAAGACGTGCGACAATCAAAAACTGTCTTAAGTGTAGACATGATTGATTCCAGGGACTTAATAGTGGACTAACACTAATAATTGTGAATATGGCAATATCCTGAGTAGATACTACTTCAGCCAGGCTAAAGCTTCTTTTATCGCGATCACTTCTGCTTAGAACACACTTCTATGATCCGGAAGACGGAAAGATATGCTTAAGCTAAGCATTACGGACAAAACACCCCTCCCACTCCACTTCTAGTTTTCGAGCAATCAGTATGGAATCTTCCTCTAGTATTTCATTTTCTCGAGGGGATGACGGTAAGGAAATTATTATCAAAATCAAAACTTGTGAGAGTGTAGTCTGTGTTTTCGGTTAAATTCTCGAAATTTTCCAGAATTAAGGAGTGACAAGTCCACTGCCGAGTTTTTTTTGAGGCGGGCGTTTGCACTTGCAGCCATTTGTTTACCAATAATGTCGACAGTTAGCAGATTAAACAGTGCTTCTTATGCTGCGGAGGGGGTTGTTCTTATGCACAAACATGCTTTTCTCTGCACCTTACCGAGAAGAGTGCGGTTGTCTCTGTCTACCACTTTCACCTCCTTCCTAATGATTACCTCTAGCCGGGAATGGATGATATCAGAGGTGTTTTAAGATTCGACATTATGCCTAGCTAGGGTATAGCCTTTTGTGTAGCGTGTTGGTATACAATGCGAAGGTCCTGAGTTTAAATCCTGATCAACGTCTTATTCTAGCACCCTACCTGCTTGCGTATACTTTGGTCACTTCAATCTACAAAAATGAAAAATTCATAGATAGAGGGATGTGCGAAGGTTTAACAACCCTTCCACAATAAATAATGAAAAAATGTTAAGGAACCTAAAGGTAAGGAGGCCAATGCCCGATTTGGGCCGTAGTGCCATTGTAGATAGTAGTAGTCTGGTCCTGGGGATGTACACATGTTGAAGCTGCGTACTATCCATAAGATATTGTTCCGCGAGATAAAGATTTCAGAGTCGTCCATTGGAGACTTGAGTTGTTGCTCTTCTCTGTGCAGAGCGGCTGTAGAGCTGCCCGGAAAGTGAGTTTTTAAGATAACGTCAACGAGTTCGGCACTCAAGCAAGCCGAAACTATTCATGTAGCTTTGCATTGAGTGGAGGTAGAGATAATTTTAAGAATCTTGACGCTTCGGATGTCTCTTCCAATTTAAGGCCTCTTTGGTGCTCTTGGAGTTATTAAAAAGTTTTTTAGAGATCTTCAATTTCGTTGCTCCACCATGTTGACTTCTGTTTACCTCTTGGGTTCCTAGTGAGACAATATCATGCCATTGTGTCATGTAAAGCCCTTGTGAGGGCAGACTCAATCCCGTCAAGATGGTGTCCGAAAGGCTTGCAACTTTGGAGGATGTAGTTTGTTGATAGTACCCTGTATTTGAACTAGTTAGTTTTCCTATTTTCTTTGAAGACTGGTTTGTCTGGAGGATAACCTAAACCAAAACAAAGGTATTGATGATCTGAGAAGGAATGTTTATTGGGAGCCTTCCAGTCTCTAACCAAATACGCGATATCCTATGAGACGAGGGTAATGTCTAGGACTTCTTGTCTATTGGTAGTAACAAAAGTGGGTTCCCCCGTCTGTTGCAGAGTAGTACGTTGGTGAACAAGAGGTAGTCGAGCAGCATTTTTTCATTGATATCGGATCTACCCCATACCCTACGAAGTGCATTAGCGTCACATCTTATAATGCGGTCTGCTTTATGGCTCTGCTTCAGCAATCAGACATCCCAGATTATCCGGGGGAGTGACCCAGAGTTATCATGAAATAAGCCGAAATTATCCAGCAGTTTTTTCCTCTCATTTCGAAGTTGGCTTCGAAAATTCCTTGATTACTGTGACGAGGGAGTAGAAACACGTTTAAAATGCTCTTCGGAAGGACACTATATTCAGGTCGACCTTAATTTCTTGCGTAGATGAGAGTTTAGTTAGTGGGCTTGACTCCACAGATTAGGTTCTCAACAGTTCAAGGTTCTTGGATCAACACTATGTCTTCTCTTTGCATATTCAGCCGGATAAGCAAGGAGGCTGGCACTTATTTGGAGTGATGAAGATTAATTTGCAGAAATTTCAGTATTCGTAAAGACATCGCTAAAAGACCCCCGATTCTGGCGGTCTGCGGCTTTTTTTCTTCGTTAGGGGACAATGGTCGCCGCCTCAAAGTGATTCTTGTAGATGGTCCACTTTATTTGATCATCGAAAACCTGAGCCTTTAGGATTTCATAAACGATGCTTTCGGATTTGATAACGCTAGTTGTCTGCTCCACTTAGAAATCCCTTTTCAGACGCCCTATTTCACTGCCCTCTAGCCTCTATCTTTTCAGTATTTTCGACGATCTTTTGTTCTAGAACTACTCGTTGCTCTTGAAGTTTCGCATCCAACAGTTCTTTGAATTGTGTCCATTCTATTCACCATTTGTGAACTTTGTAGCTCCATCTTTTGGTTGAGATCTTTCATTTCACTGACTTGCTTTTTAACTCGTCATCTTGAAAGTTCAGTTTTTGGATAATATCTGCATTCATGTTTGTCATTTTCTGTTGCATTGGCTGCATCATCAAATCTCAAGAACATTACTGTACAATTTATTGTTCCATTTTCAGCTTGATCTTCTACTACAATGGCGCCACAGCCTAAATCGGACCTTGGCCTCCTGACATTTAGGTTCCATAACATTTTTCATTACTTATTGTGGAAGGTTGTTAGCCCTTCGCACAACCCTCTATCTACGAATTTCTTATTTTCGTAGATTGAGGTGACCAAGGTATATCCAAGCAGACAATGTGCTGGAATTATATATTGCGTCGACCGGGATTTGAACTCACGACCTTCGCATTACAAGACCAACACGCTATCCACTAGGCTACACCCTAGCTTTTCAGCTTGATGGAAACTCATAATTGTTGACATTGTGCCACTCTGCTTCCAGTACTTCCATCATCCGGTCTACAAGTTCTACCTTGTTTCCGGTCATAAGCAATTCTCGTTTACCAAGTTTATTTTTCAATCTCGTCACTTTTAAATCTTTTACGTAATGCGGCTATATCATTCGAATCCGCAACGTCCTACCTTCCTCACACTCTCGCTCTTTTTATATCTCTGCACGTTCATTCTAGAAGTTTCTGTCTCCGCGGTGCGCCTGTTGATATTTTTTTTTATCTGGTTTCGCCAGGGAAGTGTGGAATCTCCATTAGATACCAATAGCCCATGCCATTGGTATGCACGATTAAAATACCTAATCCTGATAAAGAACTATCAGCCTGCGTACTAAACATACTACCGCACTCAAACTTCAACCACTCTCAAACTTCAACCACTCTCCCCGCGGGACTGCCGTTACGTATTACTTAGCGAGGCTAGCTAGCATCGTATACTATGCTTCATAATTCGGTCTGCTCTCCTTTCTCTCTCGATTCTCCGAAGATCATTTTGCACATTCGTTATGAGTGTGCAAATTTCCATCCAATTTTCCTCTGATTCCATCATAGAACCTATGATCAATGGTGGAGTCGGCATATTATTTATCTATTCTGCGAAGCAACTGCAGAAAACCGCGTGTTCTGTAACTTCTTCTTGATCGGGACAATCTAGACAAAGATTGGAGTTATCGTACCTAAATCTGTGTAAGTACTTGCGGTAGCCGCCGTGACCTGATTGGAACTGCGTGAGGTGATAGTTGCAGTCCCCATGCACCCGATTCTTCCAGATTTCAAAATCGGGCTTATAGGTCCTTTTGTTTTGTTGTCTCACCTGGTTTGCCACATAGCCATTGATGTTGCCTTTTACTCTTCTTTTATTTTCCTGACATCAGCTGCCTCTTGTTGGATCGAGGATCTTCTTGTATAGGTCCTTAACATCTCATTCGCGAGAATGTCCATGGGGATCATTCCGGCTATGACACATGCTGCTTGGTCCGATATTGTTCGGAAACCGCTGATTGCGCTTATCGCGCAGAGCCTATATTTTGATGACATATTACTTTATTATTTTAATAATAAAGTATTGTGATCGACTTGGAAAAAAAAAATTTGCTACCCTGAAATTTTGTTTTTTCGCGTTTCATGACCAAATTAGACTAAAAATGCAAAAAAAAATCCGTCTGTCTGTACGCCGTCCACCGTACGCCGGTGTGTACGTATAGAAGGGTTTGTGGGACAATTTTTAAAAATAATTAATGTTTTTTATCCATTGGCGTCCGAAAAGGGGGGGGGGGCTAAAAACAAATTGTCGGCCGAATTGTTTTTTCAAATGATTATATCTTCGAAATTAATTATCGTAAAAAATTCATAATTTGGGACCGTTAAGGTATTATATAGTGTCATCGGAATCAGCTTAGAAAATGGTTAATTATTGTAAGGGGGAGGGTCAGGAAGGGTGCGAAGAAAAACACTTAAAAATTAATATCTCAACTATCTCGTAAGCTATGTAATTGAAACTTCAAACTTATATTAAGCTATTCTAGAAAAATACAAAAAAAAATATAACATATTGAAATAATAGTAGTGGGGGGAAATATGGAGCATTTCAAAAATGGCACTCTTTTCAAAACTACAAATCCTTACATCTCAAAAAAGTGTACAGATATTAAATGGAAAATTTGTCAGATTGTAAAACTATATAATGGTTAACTTTGGTAAAAATTTTAAGTTAGGAGGTGTAAAGGGAGGGAGGTGATAAGCAAAAATGTCGAAAATTTTGAGTGATTTTTTTAGGGCTCTGGTGAAAGATACAAAGTTTAAATTTTGCATGTGTATACATCTATTTGATGTTCATAGAAAAATAATAATAACTTGATCCATAATTGTTACAAACTGACCCCCCGGTCTAACGTGCACAAGGTGTTTCATGTGCATTGAAAAAACACATAAACTGAAAATTTTTGAGTGAAATTTTAAGGTAGAAACTTGAAAATTTGCGAAATGCATTTAAAAAAAATCCTTAAATATACGAAATATTAACTGGTTGAAAACCTTTAAAACTTCTACCCCCTCCCATATAAAATTATTTTTTTGATCATTTTTAAGAAATCAATTATCACCTAACTATTAAAAGCTATCAATTTGCAATTTTGCATAAAAACTTACAAAAATAATTGAAATGAAATTACGTTAAAAGTTTTGAAATCGCGCTTGCTCTTCTACCCCCTCCCATACAAAAGTATGATTTGAACCAATTTCATGAAATCAACTAATAACCAACAAATTAAAAGCTACAAACTTGAAATTTTGTACGAGCATCTTTCAACAGAAAAGAAAGAAAATTGCATCACAAGTCTTACGATTCCCTTACCTCCATACCTCCATACAAAATTATTTTTTCGAGCATTTCTAAGAAATAAGTTGTCAGCTAGCTCTTAAAAGCTATCAATTTCAAATTTTGCATATAAACTTATAAAAATAATTCAAATGAAGTTGCTTTAAAAGTTTTGAAATCGCGCTTGCCCTTCTACCCCCTCCTATACAAAAATATGATTTCGACCAATTTCATTAAATCAACTAATAGCCAACAAACTAAAAGTTACGAACTTGAAATTTTATACAAGTACCTTACAAGAGAAGCGAAATAAAACTACATATCAAATTTTACGATTCCCCTACCATATCTACTCCCTCCCATACCAATGTTCGGTTTCGTGAATGTAAAATACACCGAATTTTATGAAAATTCTATGCAACTTCGTCTATGAATCACATTCTATACAGAGAATATTGGACGTGATTCAAGCAATTAATTAAAAAACTATTAACATCCACCCACCCTTACTATTACCCCTCCTCCTCCCCTCATAAAAACCCAAACTTGCAGAAACGAATGAAATATTGTTAAATTGACAACAGCCCTGCCCAAGAACTCCCTTTCACTTAGCCTTCCCTAACCACTCTAACCTGCATATTGACATTCCCCTCATCCGCAACTTGTCCCAAGAATAACAAAGTTGGCAGTTTATTTTCTTTGTTTCCATTGCCGCCCAAACCGGAGTAGCGTATAGGATGACCGAGCTGACTACTCTGGAAAGTAGAATCCTTCTGACATATCTAGGTCCACCGATGTTTAGCAGCATTCGAGAAAAGGCAGCCTGGATTTGAGACGCCTTTTTGCTCGCGAAGTCCACGTGAATTTTAAATTTTAGTCTATTATCGATCATAACTTCTAAATATTTAATTGCTTCCTTGGATATGATGGTTTGACTGCCAACTTGAATGTTCTCGTATTCAATTTTCTTTCGACTTGTTATTAGAACAGCCTTCGTTTTGTGGTCAGCTAGTTCTAAACTGGCGGACTCTAGCCAGTCCTTGATTTTCGATACTGCTTCGTTTGTTGCTTTATTTCGTGGATGTGCTTGGCCACGGTAACAACGGCGATGTCGTCAGCGAACCCAATTAATTTCACTCTTTACTGCAACGATAATCAATGAACTCCATTGTACATGATATTCTACAGGAGAGAACCCAGTGCCGATCCTTGAGGGACTCCCGCGGTTACATTGTTGTACTTTACCCCTCATCAGAACGCGATTTCCAGAATCCGAACTGGTAGTCATATTTTTGGTCGTACGAAGCCCTCCGCCTGTTCACTGGTTTGTTTTCCACATATCTATATTTCTAGCTTTGTTCTGTCCCAGACCCAGATATTGCCGTCGTGAGTTTTGTACGGTTTACTAATCAAGACGATATCCGCTCCCTCATCCTTAACAATTTGTGACAGGATATCCTGCGATGTCTTACAGTGGTTCAGATTAAGTTGTATTATCTTCATGATTTTGACTTGAGATGGCTCTCCTGAAGATGGGGCATTTGCTGCTGCTGGCTACGTGTTTCGCATTTTCTGGATGATCCTTCTTAGAGAACATGCAGCGTTGCTCTTAATCGCAGCTTTTCGCAATGTGGCCTTCCGTTCCACATTTTCTACAAAGCTTGGAGCGGTCTTCTCCGTTTTTACCCTGCCTGGCTAGGTAACCAAACTGTAGATATTTAAAACATTTTGTAAGTAACGTTCGTTCGCGAATGCGGCAGTTAACCCAGCCAATCTTAATTCTTCCAGCTTTTAATAACTTTCTAGCGTCTTCTGCCGGAAGAATGACTGTTGCTATTTGTGTTTCACCGTACGCCTTTCGCAGGGATAAGATGTCTGCCTGTGAAAATCCTTCGATTCTAAACTGGGCTTTGATTGCTTCGATTATCACATCTTTTGTGGTAATTTCATCAACATCTTCAATTCCGATGATTGAACGGTTCGCGAGGATCCTCGCGCTCGCTTACTCGGCTAAGGCTTCCCCAGTGACGCCTTTGAGTTCGGCAGCATGTCTTCCATCTCCTTAATTTGAATAAGGAGCTCTCGTTCTTGCGTCCTTCTGATTCTCGATACCGCCTTTCCAACTGTTTTGGGTCTGCCTTTACCTTGCGTAGTATCTGCGCATACGAAAGTTCACCCTTCGCTCCGATAACTATAGCGTGAGGTCTAGTTTTTTTTTGGTTTTCTTCCTTACGGTTTTTGGCCCTCCATTCTCTCTTGTCGTCTGCTTCTGTCGCTGCTTTTTGGCAGGTCTCTTGTGTATAACTATTGACTATCCCTCTTCTCCTGTTGCTTGCTCACGGTGGAGCGTCAGCGACGTTTATGGCATTCTTCCTCAGATTTTTTACTACAAATGGTTGTTTCCGTTTCCGCTTTGGCTCAAGGGTTTCGCTGTCCGTAACCTCTCTTTTATTTTTATTTTTTAGTTTACAGGCTTGGCCAGAGAGAAGTTTGAGAGGAGTTGTTTTTTCAGGTCACCTTCTTTGCTTCTCGTATTGAAGATGTATCGGCCAAAGCTCGTGGACAGCTCTGATGCTGTAAATGACGTCTCTCATCATTTGGTGAATCGAATGCCTTTTTCCGTCGTCAAGCATTTCTACCAAACCCCCGATTTGCTCGCCTAGCTTGTGGAAATCGAATATCTGGGCCGACGGTTCTACAGTTGCGCGCCTTATTAGAGGTAACTCGCGTCGTTCCTTACTCCTTTGTGATGCTGCTACATTGACAACTGGTGACAGCATCGTTAAACTCCCCTGAATGGGGTTTTTTTTTATCTCATTGTGTTTTTATTTTTATTGATGTATGTTTGACTGTATCTGAGTGTACGTGCTTGTATGTTTACGCGTGAGAGCATTTCAAGGTCATAAGTCAATAAACAATATAACGAGTTCTCGCAAATAACGATCCTGAAACGAGCGTGAAATGGTAAACCAGTCATAAGTATAAACAAGAAGGTTCACATGACATCGACATTGTTATAGACAACCAGTGCCACAAATTATTTGGTTAGATTTAGTTTGCAGAGGATCGTACTCGAGTGAGAACAGAAATAGAAAAAGCACCTGCGATCTTATTTTGTTTGGCTTTAAAATTCCAGTTCGGTTACAAATCGTAAATTTTTCATAAGTAATATCGTTTATGAATCTTAAACGATGTTCGTTAATAAATTAGAATGAAAATCATTATTGATACATTAATGATTCATTTATAACGATTATATGCTTGCTTATATACTCATTTCTTGCAAGCGTTCTACAATTCATTAATGAATCGTTAAAAGTAATCTATTAACGAATGTCCATTTAGTCCAATGGATGAATCATTAATGTATCGTTAACTCGTAAATATAATTCATTAACGATTCTTTAACGAATTAATTTGTTTGCTGGGAAGCAATAAATGATTGGAAACAGTCGATGATTAGTACAGTGTATATGTAGCTTATGTTGAAAATAGTAGACAGTTGACAATCGTATAAAATTGATACTCGGCCTTGTGTAATAGGATTCAGCCTACAATGTAATAGGATTCAATTAAAATATTACAAGCAAACCAGTTGGAAATATCATCTGTACTGTGATTGATGTTGTGATTAATCAGACTATATTATAGTTCGCGACATCGAAAGATGAAACAGGGATAGAACCTGCAGGTTGATGGTTATCAAAACAAAGAAATCGAAAAAAACAGATCTGAGGCATGATGCGAAAAGGTGTTGTGGTGTTATCATTTCGCATAACACAACAACATCCATTGATCAATCCATTATCAGATAACTAATATCAACCAGCTATCTACTTATTATTAATTCTTTGACATCTAAAAAGGATACAATTCTTTAAACAGAATCAAAAATAATTTTTACTGAAAATCGAGGAGCAAAATTTTTCATATAAACTCCATGAATTGCTATCTGAGCTATGCAAAATAAAACTGTCCATATTGAATTTCTACCCAAATCTATTTCCCTTCTTTCTAATATATCAATAAAAAAAAATCCCTTTTATCTACACTACAAGGATAAACCTGGCAAAAAAAAAAATATAATCCCCGTTCGGAATCTTCAAAATAGTCAAAACGAATTTAAACGATTTTTTTTCACATACATCACCTAAATGCATAGAAATAAAATATTATATTTACGAGTAGATACAATGCACACTTGAAAATCCTTTTTTTCCTTTATACTTGTACATGGAAACTGTTCTCACAGTCCTATCTCGTTCTCTGCCTGCGTCACATATGTGGTTACACACATGGTGTTTATCTGCAGTACGGATAGCGAATCCTTGCCAAGTCGTCCTTCATAACATCTATCAAATTATTCGCCATCGCAGTACTATAGAAAGTGTAGTTTAAGGACTAAAAAGGAGCAAAGTGCAACTATGGTTCTTATTCATGCCCGGAAACAAGTGATATGAGCCTTGGCCACACTTGTCCTATGTAGATGTCGAAAAAAAAACCCAAAATATGATGAATAAAGAAGAAAATTCAGCACATTGCTCGATATGAGGCACGGAAATGCACTTTGCGAAAGAGACGGAGAAAAAATAAAAGCGAAACAACTTTCCACCTTAGAGATTTTTTCGTTATTATTCAGTGCATTTGCATGAAATTATGTCGAGTCCTTGGATAAATGTGCAGCCGACATAGAAGATTCATCATCATCCTTTTTCATCATCAGCTTGCATCTCTCTTTGCAGGAAAAAAAAGCAAGAGTTTCAGTAAAGCTTTTTCACGTTTTAAATGGTCGCCCCGTCCACAGCTAACTTTCGAGAAGGATGTCAGGTTTCGAGTGTCACAATTCCTTTTCTAACAGAGCAAAAATGCATTTTTTAAGGCCACCCACATCATCATCATGCCATCATACACTCCAGAATGTGCGCTGATGTTGTACGTATATCCTATGTAAATTACTTTAATAGTCTGCATGCAACTCACGATGCGAAACTGAATGGAAAGATGATTGTAAAATGACCGTAATTGGAGATGAATAGCAAAGTGAAAAAAAAGACGAATTGGATGCTTTGATGTGCTTTATTAAGGCCAAATATGTATATTCCGCTTAAATTGGAAGGCGTGCAAAGGGACGAGAATATCGCAAGGGTTTTCATTGCTTGCATTAGGCGCGCTTTTATATCCGATAATTAATTTAAAATTTAACGAATAGAAATTCACACCCTCTTACAAGTAGCTGCAAGGGACAAAATTATCGTCAGGCAGTCCTTTTATGTTCAATACAAATACACTTCATTCCAGATTCGCATAAAAGGAAAAACTTCACGAAAGACTTAAGTGGTTTTCGAGTTGTGATTTTTCACACTTCTCAAGTGGTAGAACGACCCTTCACATTTTTTTAAGGTTTCAGTTGCCTCGCTGCTGCCATTCTCAAGTAGAACATAACACAGAAGAAGACATTTTTCTTACCTAACAATTCCCAAGCCTCTTGAAAATTCATTGATGATAGATTTTGTCCTTTTCATGAACTAAAATTCTGATAAAAATCTTATTTCCTCTTCTTTAATTTTTCGTTGTCGTAAAAATGCCATATATGTATGCTCCCCAGATATAACTAAACGAAATTGAAGTGGCATTAAAAAAAAAAAATTGAAAAAATCGGACAATTATTATTTTTCTGTATAGCAAGGATATGAAAAGATTTTTATTTAAAATTTTCGGGAAAGTTAAAACTATCTCGTATTTTCTCTCTGGAATTTCACTTAATGAAAAGTTTTGTTTTTTTTTTGTTCTAATTTGTTATTCTGTTCGAGAAAATCTGTTAGTAAAGTTTAGCGAACAGTTTTTTTTTTTTTTTGTACTCTTCAACTAACTAGAAACGATAAATTTTGAATAATGAAATTTTTCCGTGGTAGTTTTATTATGAGTCGTGTCTGGCAGTTTTAGTTGAATGAAGTCTTGTGGAAAGTTTGGAGTGGAATTAAGGGTGTATTAATGTTGTATGTTGCTGCGAAAAAGGCTGTGATCGATTCATGTTGAATTTAAATATTTCGAATAGTTTTTAGAGATTTATATGGGCGAGTTTGTTGAGTTTTTTTAGAATACACGGATTACTTAGATAGGGATGGTATAATTACTGCATAATAACATAGCAAACAAAATAAATCATTAAAGAATCGTTAATGAATCATATTAACGAGCGATTTGATCGTTAACGAGCATCGCTAACGAGTCATTAACGATTCATCAAGCGGACTAATTGGACATTCGTTAATGAATTACCTTTAACGATTCATTAAAGAATTGTAAAACGGCTGCAAGAAACGAGTACATAAGCAAGTATACAATCGTTATCAATGAATCATTAATGTGTTAATGATTTTCATTTGAATTCATTAATGAATATCGTTAACGATTCATAATTCATATTATTTATAAAATATTAACGATTTATTGAAAAGCTTGACTTTTAAAGCTAAACAGGAGATCTTCGAAGATCGTAATTGCTCCTTGTTCTGTTTCTGTTGCTTATGACTTTGACCATTTCACGGACACACACCCACAAGCACACGCGTATTTCTCTGCAAACTCTAGATATTTCACCATTTGCGTTTGCAATATTTTGAGATATCGACACGGCGCATAGTGAAATGATCGACGTTGTGCGACCCTTTTTGCTTGGTTTGCTTAATTTCATGGCGCAGTTTATTTGTTTTGTGTCATTTCGTTCCCGTTTTAAGATCGTTATTTGCGAGCGATCGTTAAATTGTTTGCTGGGAAATTATAGGCACAAACAAAAGCTTTGCTGTTTTCTCTGGCGGGTTACCGCATAGGCGGTGGAGACAGCTGCTTCCTTCCTCGCATTGACTAAATCGCGGAACGATCAAATTCGTTTGATTTTTCATTGATTTCCCTTTTGTTTATAGGACAGAAAAAGTTCACTTTTGGAATTCGCAGTCCTGAACATCGACCTATAGTTGTCGCCAGGACATGTTTATTTGTCTGGTCTCCTTATAATCCGAATCTTGTCTTGCGATGTCTTATTCTGATTTCTTCTAAGTGTGTCCGACCCACCACCACCTCCGTATTTCAGTCTCAATGCCTATTTTAGTCAAATAATAAATCACAAATTTTTGACTTTTTCGGGACCTAATTGAAATAAGCAGGCAATAGCTAAAAACTGATGCTCAGGATTGCACCTTTCGTAAGAAAACTACTTATTATTTACTCCTATACGGATTTTTAGCAGAGAAATTCAATGATTAATATTTGAGGGCCAAGATGTTCTGCTTGAGAAAGTTGATACCCAGAGTATGTTTGGACCCGGAGAATGAGGGACCCTTTGAGCATATGCTGCTCCAAATCCTGAGTGGCGAACGCGTACAGGCAAACGATTTTTGGCATTTTTGGGCTAATTCAGTCACTAAATGTGAAAAATAAAAATTGGAGGCTAGCATTAAAGCATGATGCAATGAAAGATAACAACAACCATCACACCAAATAAGTTCATGTTCTGTGTATGACATCACACAGAGAGTTTGTCTTCATATGAACACGTGATACTTCCCAAACCCTTGAAGATAGAAAATTATTTTTAAGTGGAATGGAGATTGGTTCTGATTTCATGTGGAGACTATCTTTGGCGGTTAAAGGTGTTAAGAGGAGGCATGGGGAGCGCCAGAACCGAAAACTAAGAATTTGAATATCTCAACTATGGCTTTTGCTGGAAAGATGTGGGACAAACTTTAAAAATAATTTTAAATTTAAATAAAATTATTTTTTGTTGAAATATGTCTCTACGTGACGTCGGAAGAGAAGACACAAGCGCGTGTTGTAATCTTATGTATCTTTCAGTTATGGCAGTAAAATTGGTAACAATAATTTCGCAAGGCTTTGCTTCCGTCCCTTTAATATGAAAGCAGTGGATTTCAATTATCATCATATACAAAATTAAAGGAGATATTTCTGGATTTCACAATGTTCTGGCTTATTGATCGTGACGTTTTGGTCTCTGCTGAAGCCTTTATCAAACTAATCGGAGTCTACAGAAATCGCCACAAGTTGCGGTTTGGGTGGCTCATCTCATTTATGGGAATTTTACTATAGATGCGGCCTAATGTAGACCTTATAGCTATAGGTCAATAGGAGTAGAATATTTTTTACATCCTTAGAGCACTCCTAGGCGTTTTAAAGCGTCAAACGCTACGTCAAATATGTGCTGGTTTCGAATAAGATAGTTATTTATTGTAATGCCAAGAATTGAGATATATTCAGAAGACCAAAATTGCATACTACAGAAGGCTACATCAGAGACCGGCTACTGAATACACATTTTAGATAACAGGATTGTGTTTTCAAGGCATTGAACTCTAATCTATTTATCTTTAGATTCAGGCCTGAATTCAACAAGTCAAATAATATCACACGTTAAGATTGCAAAGGGACGAGACGGGCATCACTAATTAGTCAATATTGTTCAGTGAACTGTCCTCTGCAAAGCAATGGATGGAATTGATAGTTGACGAAATAAGATCGTTAATAAAAACAAGAAAAACAGTGGGTAACAAAATAGAACCTTGAAGGATGCCCGAATCGACTTGGAAGGGAGATGGCGACAGACCTTTCATTGCCGCTGGCGTCTTACGCTCAAATATGGAACTACCAATTAATTTTACCAGGTTATTATTAAAGCCTCCGATTTTCGTCAAGATCTTGTGAGACTTACACAAAAAATATTCTCTGGTAGTTTTCGCAACACAGAGCTTATCACTTTTTTTTTAAATTGAACATATGATGCTCCCGCTGAAATCTTCAGTGTTTCCTGCGTCCATATCTTCTACAATGGCGCTACAGCCCAAATCGGACCTTGGCCTCCTGATATTCAGATTCCTTAACATTTTTTATTACTTATTGTGGAAGGGTTGTTATCCCTTCGCACAACCCTCTTTCTACGAATTTTTCATTTTTTTAGATTGAGGTGACCAAGGTATATCCAAGCAGGCAATGTGCCGGAATTATATATTGCGCCGACCGGGATTTGAACTCACGACCTTCGCATTACAAGACCAACACACTACCTACTAGGCTATACCCTGCGTCCATATGTCCGTGACTAATCTCTGTAGAAGATGTGGTATGCAAGTGTCGTCCGCTTTCAAAAGCTCAGCTGAAATTTGTCGATTGGATAGTTTTTCAGGACCGTTTTTACTTCTTCGAGTGTGACTCAAAGAGGTTCCTTCATCAACTGTTACATCAGTTGTACCTACCATTATATCTGCTACTGCTGTTCATGCGGATGATGGGCTTGGATTGAGGAGGTGTTTAAAATATTGCAACCAGCTTTCTTTCATATCTTCCACATCACTTATAATGATCCCTTCTGGATCTTTCCAGAGGGTCGTCTTTGTTTGGTGTCCCTCTGTTAACCTTTTAGCAAGGAAAAACGGGGATCTCGTATTGTGTATTTTAAAGTGCTCGCACAATTGATGTGTATATGATAGTTACGTCGCCTTCTAACGCCGATCAGGTGCCCACTCTAACTATACCCATCCAACCACTCCTGACTAAAACTTATCGAAAGCTTTTTCAAATCAACATCTATTATCTCAAAGCTGCTTTCCCCTTTTCTGCTGAGTCTTCATAAGGAATTCTAACGAATTTCAATATCAGCACGACACCACGCCTTCATCAAAAAAAAAATCAGTACTCTGCCGCCGGCAACGTTTGTCAACATTTAGGATGCGAAACTATGGAACAGTTCTAAATTTCATATCTAGTTCTCTGCTTTTTCAAGCTTAAGACGGTCTTCGGTGATTCTTTATTTCGGAAGGACAAAACTTTGAAAACATTAATCTTTTTAAATAAACTTCACATTCTTTCAAATCATAATTTGAACGAAAACCAATTAAATCTATAGGGACATAGGACAGAGACAGTACTTTTCTGCAAGGCACGGTTTACAGTGGTCACCAGTCTTTGCTTATTTCTCTGGCCCCTTGCTTAACTGCTCGCTACCATATGCTACATGGTCGACAATCCCGACGTCTTCCTTAAGGATCATTATCCGGAGCGTGTTTGGCAATGTTTCGCTCTGGTTTCCTCAAAGTGACCAATCCACTGCCACTTCCGTCTTTGAATCTCAATGCCTAAGTCTTTCCAATTGTACTCCAAAGTTAATTCTTTACTTCCAGTCAGAATATCCCTAAAATGCGTCGGAGAAATTGGTTCACGAAAGTTTGCAGTTTCTTGTTCAGTCACTAACCAAATGCTAACCTGCTATCACTTCTAATATAGACATATCTTTCTTTTCTTCCAGATGCTTCATCCAAAGTCAATTCATTATCCAAGTGGCTATCCAATGACACGATCACCGCCTCTATTCGTTTGTTCATCACCGGGACCAGATCCATATCGATCAAATGACAATGTCTACGAGGAATTGGGACCGGGACGAGATTCGGACGGTGAATCGGAGCCACCGCTTCACTCAGACGATGATTTTGCCGAAGACGAACTAAGCTTGCCGGGTGATCGATCCTTCCAGAAACTATCGACCGACACTGCTGCGATTCCGGTTGCAACCATTTACCACGAACGAATCAACGGTAATATGGGACATGAACGAAACTCCTTGATATCGTCATCGTCGTCTTCGAATACGGCAACGACTACCACCACCGATCAACGAAGCGGTGTATTAGCTGGTCTGGTACGACCGTTGACATCGGGCCGTGGTAAATCCCATCATCCGTACAGTAGTAGCAGTAGTAGCACGTATAATGGCAATAAAAACAATTCGAATCGGAAACACAACAACAGCAGTAGTAACAACTACAGTACGGCAACGACAGAAGAATTGAATACTTCGTCCGAACAGACAACCGGTTCCGACATTGTTCCTAGCGTCTATGACGACCGTAACCTTATGTCCTTAGCATTTAACAATCATCCGCATCATCAGCATCTTAGTAACAATATTTTAAGTAATAGTAACAGCAACAACAACAACACCAATAACAATTTGAATAGCAATAACAATCCGAGTAGCAATAGCAGTCGATTGCATTGTTTCGTAAAATCCCCGAGCACAGGTCTGATGCTCGAAAGTGAAGTTGAGCGCCGGAATCGGATCAACAATCAACTGCATCATCCGCCTGTTTCGACGATATTTCGTGAACGTAATAACTACAATAATACAATAGCGCGGCATCAGCAATATCCACAGCCGTACTATAGTCAATACAGTTTGCTTAGTAATCAGCCGCAGCACCGGTCCCGAACGAATCCAAGGAGCCTGGATCGGCGACGTATAGCTGTTCCGATTGAACATGAACCGTCGTACGGCTATGCCGAACCGGTCTTCCACGAAGGACTTCTCTACGATGCATGCATGGCACATCCCAATGCAAGCACGACACCATTCCGGACACATCCATATCCGTACATACTACCGGAATTTACCACATTCAGGACATTGGGCAATAGTGTCCAACATTATCACCATCCACAGCAACAACAACATCACAGCCAGGACCTGCTTCAGCCTCAGCACCAAATTTATTCAAGAGATTCAAGTTTCGGTTCCGATTCGGGTTATAGCCATCATACACAAATGTCTAGTGGTGCAGGAGGAGGAGGCGGCGGCGGCGGGGTTGGTAGTGTAGGTCGGAATGATAGTGGCAGTGTTGGCAATACTAATAGTGCAGGAAGTGCTAGTTGTGGTCGTCCAAACAATACTCCGACCAGTGGCTGTACCGAAGCTGGTGGAGGAGCAGGTGGTGGTAGTACAACTGGCAAAATTGGTTTAAACTTTGCATGGAACCGACGAACGGCAAAGGATAATAGCAATCCGACAACAACAACAAAAACATCATCAACAATAGCAACAACTAACAGCACTAGTGCAAGTAGTAATAATAGCAACAACAACAATAATACAAACATAAGCAGTAGTTGTAATAATAGTAAAAGCAAAACTTTTGAGGATTCTTGAGAATAGTAGGATAGGATAGTTTGCCTCGATTCCATAGAAGAACGGCCCAAAAACTACCAATTGTATCCTCTCGACATAAGATGAAGTTTTCCATTTTTATGTTCGTCGGTCCAGTTTTTCTTTAGTTTGTCGATTCGTCCTGTTCCGTTGGTTGTATAAGAGCTGTGTAGTACATTAATGTATAGTAAGTGACCGAACCAGGAAACGTTGGAAATTAAAAAAAAAAAAGTTTTTCACTTTTCCAAAGTTCTGTAACTGAACTGATAATATGTGCATAATGGCCGCATAATGTCATCTTTCCCCTATAAACACTCGACAGTTATAAGTTATTTTAAATTATAGTGTTATTCTCTCTGCATTTATTGTAGTAATGCGACGTAGAAAAATTGGCATAGCCGTTACAAAGCTAGTTTCTTGTGATTTTGAACAAATGCTTTATGTATTTTAATTTAAAAAGTTGAACTCGTGGCTTTATTTTTGCTGGGAATAAGAACTGTAATGACTTTTTAGTAGTAATGAATAAGACTGTAACAATCGGGATTGTTTTCTTTTTATATTCATTTTCTTTAGGATTTATCCTTTTTTTTTTTGCTTTTTGATCTGGTCTAGTCTGTCAAAGTATTTCTATTTTAGACCTCATACAACTAGCTATGTTTCTCAAAAAAAATCTCGGTAAGCAAATCTAAAGTTGACATTCAATTTTGAAAATCGGAAAAAGTATCATCAGACGTTACTATAGTCTTGGCTACTGGTCATACACTAGCCGAACGAAAAGTTAGACTTATTTGAAAGTTATTTTTACTTCTTCCGTTTCCTGTTCCAACCGCTACAATAACTACTTCTTTCAGATTAGCCAAACTATTGACATCATAGCGTTCAAAATTTAGGAATATTTAGCATCACACAAGAGCCGTACTTGTCTCTTATGCTTTTTTTCTAATTTGATTATCCATTTCTCCACTAAACCTGGAATCATTGCAATTATCTAGTCATCATTTAATGGTTACCTCCTAGAATTAACAAAAATCCTTTTTTCCGTTTCCTTCTTCAACATATCACTTTGATCCAGCATTCTACACATAATGGATCTAAAATTAGAACTAACCTTAAAACTATCCTACTAATTAAATTTAGAATCCAAAAAACTGCAATTACAATTCTGTATACGTTTAATTGAAAAGGAAATCTGAAAAAAAACATGTAAATTATCTTTTTGTATACTTTGTAAACAAATCTCCTTACTTTTAAATAATTGGAAAGTACATTTAAGACAAAAAAAATAAATACAAAAAAAAAAAATAACAATTAAACTGAACTAATAATCCGTAAAACTTGTAAATATAATTTTACACAATAATTTAGCTCTAGTAATTTATTATTACTTTGAAAACAAACAAAAAAACTGTGAATATTTTTTTAATTTAAACCTACTGTAATTTAAGATAGGAGAAAAACTGAACAAAATTGCAGTTATCTAAAAGAAAAAAAAAAGAAAAAACTGAAAATTTTATCAGAATTTGTGATTTATTTTATAAATAAGAATCGATAATATCATTATAAGCTTTGTAAATTCTAGTATAAATAAATAATATAATCTTACAAAATTAAACAAAAGAGAATTTGTTCTAATGAATTCCAAACATTTTTTTTCTCTTTGAACTTAATCCTTCATTTCTATGTATGAATACCAATTGTATTTTCTGTTATTTATTATTTACATTTTATATTTCACATAATTTCTAAACTATTTTTTGTTCATCCTATTCATATAATAAAAAGCCAAGACTGGTACTTAAGCGAATTTGTTAAAAATAAATCAAGAAAAGTGTAAAAAAAAATAACTAAAAAAGAGTCATAAAAATACATACCGTAAACAATCTTAAAAATTAAATGTAAATAATTTATTATTAAAGGTAAATAATAATAAAAAAAAAATATATTAAATGCCTGTAAAAATGAAAGTGAAATTAAATTTAAAAAAAAAATACAATCTATAAAATAACTTGTAGGTTGTACATTATCATAATATTTAATTGCTAAAAAGAAGATAAAGATAATTGGAAAGTAAAAAACCAATTTTAAATTTTTTTTTTAAGTTCCAGATATTATGTATGGAGAATCAACGTTTTATTTAATAAAAAATTAAATTAAAATGCAAAAAAAATAATAAAAAAAAAAACTATGATGAAAAAATGAATAAATGAGAGCACAAAATGTATCCTAAAAAATTATAAAAAGGTTTTTTTTTATTACGGATCAATTTCTGCAGAAAAGAGAAGAAGTTGAGAGTGTGGTTTAGAAAGATTTATGAAGATAAAAGTTTCAGCTTTTTTTTTCTTTTGCATGAAGTATTTTAACGGTCGTTTCCTAATTCGAGGTCGCTGATTTCAAATCTACCCTCCGTTTTTTTCAAGCAGCTCCAGTTTTTGAGATACAACTACTACGTGCACATTGAGTATGTTTACATTAAATTTTGTCTATTACGTCATGTTGTAGATAAATTTTTATAATTTCTATGATGTCCTCATCAAGAAGGGTCTGCAGGATCTTAACGATCCAAATAGTTTTTGTAATATCTGGGGTGAATATATTTTTAAAAAATTTTGTTCGAGTGTCTCAGATTTCGTAAAACAAGCATATTTGGAGTGTTTTGGTTTTCCATTGAAGACAAAAAAACATAACAGAACTACGATTGGGCGTAAAGCCCAATCGTGTGATACTCTAGATGAAAGAGAATTTTTTTTGATTTCAAGAAATTTTGTAGGGGAAGTGGTACAGGGATTGACGACATTGAAGTAATTTTTTCTCATCACGCTAAAGTTGCTACCAAAATGTTTTATACAAAATTTAGGATTCAAAAATTTTATAGGTACTGAGATAATAAGTGTATTGAATTTAGTGAAATTGTGCAGTTTGTATGTGAGGTGGTAGACGGAGGGTCGAGTTCTTAAAGACTTTTCCAGAAATGAATAAAAGCATCATGCCCTTGATATGTTTTAAATTGCAGATCAGTAGCATTCATACTTTTCAGGCAAATCCACTTTTTGTAAAGTTGTGAAATTGTGTCAGATTGTATGGGAGGGGGTAGAAGGAGTACTAATAATTCTATATAATTATTTAGTACACAATTTCAGCTTGATGAATTTTACATGCACTGAGTAAATTCTTTTAGAGTATTTCATGAAAAAGTACAGTTTGTATGGGATGACTTGAATAATTTTTAGGTAGTAGATTGAAATTATCATAAAAGTAATACATTCCAAATTTTAGATAAATAGCATCTTTTGGAGCAAATCCGTTTATTGTCGAATTGCAAAATTGTGTCATTTTGTATGGGAGGGGGTAGAGGAGGTAAAGCTAATCGTCTAATTTTTTTTTTGGTCTTACTAATAATTCTAAATAAGTTATTAGTGCATAATTTGAGCTCGATGCATTTTATACGTACTGAGTAAATTGGTTTAGAGCATTTCATGAAAAAGTGCAGTTTGTATGGGAGAGGGTGGAAGGAAAGGGAAGACACACATATTTTTTATACCGTAGTTTAGAATTATTACAATAATAATATGTTTCAAATTTCAGACTAATAGCTATTATACTTTCCTAGCAAATCCGTTTATTGTCGAATTCCGAAATTGTGTCATTTTGTAAGGGAGGGGTAGAAGAGGTGCAGCGATTTGGCTCGTCCACGAACGCGACCTTACTTTTTTGTCAAAAATGGCGTTTACAAAATTTGAACTATCTAGCACGACGCGTTCTCAAGGTAGAGAGAGCACGGACGGATATACGGACGGACGGACATGGCTTTGAGATTTTTGAGTAATTATATGAATTTCTACATCATTCATTTTTTTCTCCGAGCCATATTTCTTAGCGTTACAAACTTTAGAGCAAACTTATAATACTCTCAGATTTCATCTAGAGTATAAACACGGGTGTCTAATGTCGTAAAAAAGAGAAGAGTACATCTTTAAAGTTCCGGTCTCCAATGATCCGGCGTGAACCTTTAAATCATCACGATAACTGCAATTTTTGTGTTGTATCTCTTCTTCAATGGCACGATAGCCCAAATCGAGCCTTGGCCTCCTGATTTTCAGGTTCCTTGACATTTTCATTACTTATTGTGGAAGGGTTATTAGCTCTTCGCACAACCCTCTATCTGCGAATTTTTCATTTTCATAGATTGAGGTAACCAAGGTATATAGAAGCAGGCAGTATGCTGGAATTATGCGTTGACCGGGATTTGGACGCACGGCCTCCGCATTGTAAGCCAACACGCTACCCACTTAGGCTACAGCCTAGCTAGATGTTTCCTTAAAGAAAGTTCGTTATTGGAGATCACTTCTGGCCAGAATATTTCTAAAATGCCTCGGAGGCATTGGTTCATGAAAGTTTGCAGTTTCTTGGTTAGTCGAACGGTCACTTTCCATGTAATAACAACATGGATTTGAGGTATGCATCATAAACTCGCAGCTTCACGCGAAGGAAGATCTCTCTTAACCTCCCGAAAGGGGAAAGGATACCGAAGGCCTGATGAGCTTTATTTCGACTAGCCTCAATATCCTTTTCGGCTCCGCCGTCCATACTGACAATGCTTCCGATATAACAAAAATCTTGTACCTCTTCCACATCTTGTCCGTTAAGAACAATCGGTGTGCTTGTGCTCGAATCCATGTGCATGTACTTGGTTGTACGAACATTTATTTTCAGTTCCACCTGTTTGCATTTAGAATGCAACGAGCGAACATTTGACTCTAAGTCCGAACGGTTATTTGCAAGCAAACACACGTCATCAGCATAATCAAGTTGTTAAGGTGTTAAGTAGTCTCGATTGAAGACCTTTATTTTCCCCACCTGCCAGTGCAGCTTTCAAGACGTCGTTTATTACCACCAGAAACAGTTGTTGATAATATGTAGCCTTTTCTGACACTCGTTCGCACAGGAAAGCTCTCGAACAGCTCTTCTCTATGTAAGACGCGACCCTTTGTATCATCATCTTTAATCATAGTTATGACCTTGTCTGGAATACCTCTCTTACGCAAAGCATTCCATATGTAATCTCGGGGTTCACTCTTCCCCTGATGCTGTCCACCTGACCTCGCTGAAGCCCAATACTTGGGTAATTTGTGTTGATCTTCAGATGGTCAATTTCCTTTTCGGAGAACATGGCGGCAATACCCAATATCCTTGATTTATATGTTTATGGGATAGCAGAGCTAAATCAGAACATTGGACAATAAAAGAATGGCCTTCTAGGGAAGTACTAGTTCCAGGTAGCTTTAATGTTATAAATGTTTCTCTTGTGCCACGAGATCGTATCATATTGCCACCTCTGCATATCAAACTTGATCTGATGAAACAATATTAAAGCACTAAACAAAGACGGTGAATGATCCCAAGGAGGATATATAATAAGGAGTGACTATGAGCATGCTTTGTATGAAAATGGGAACGAAAGTATTTCCCACCCTTACTGGCGAAATGCTCGAAACTTTTCGAAAAATTGTTTCGCTATCTTTGTTTAGCACACTTATGAATATTGCAACTAACTCTTTCCCACGTTAAATTGCCGAAACAATGGTTAAATTTTCGAAAGAATTATTTCGCTATCCTTGTTTGGCATACTTAAACCCAACGCAACTATCTCTGTCCCGCGTTAAATTATACGTTGCTAAAGTGATTAGCTAAAACACGAACCAAAAACTAATAAAAATTGAAAAACTCAAGATTTCTGAAATAAAACAGCAAACTCCATTGTACTGAAAATTATTTTATTCCTGACTGAATATTAGCAACCAAGAGAGAATACAAATTATGGTAATTTTTTGTAAAAGTTTGAAACCAAGTTCAGCTTGGATACAATTTTCGAAAATTTCCGAATCAAAAAGTATTCCCACATGATACAGCCTATCATGCACTCCATTTTATATATGTATCCTCCTTGGAACGATCCTGATTTCAGCAGTTCATGTCAGAAATTGAAAAGAATGCATGGGACTCGTTTGTTTCGGTTATTCAAAAGTTCTTAGGCAATGAAAAGGATAATGATTACATTGAGCACGTTGAAGAGATGTTGTCTCACTTCCAGCGACTTGGATGCAACATGAGTATCAAAGTACTCTTCCTGCACAGCTATTTAGATCGTTTTCCTGAACATCTAGGTGTATTGAGTGAAGAAAAGGGTGAACGATTCCACCAAGATATTCGGACTATGGAGGAACGTTTCTTAGGTCTCTGGAATGCACATATGTATGATGGCCGATTTCTGCTGGAGTATTCAGAGTATAAACAGTACAAAATCATATAAAAGAGAATTCCAGAGTTTGTAGTTTTTTTTATTATTAAATATTTTTGTACGGTGGGTGCATCTTTTTCTCAAAAGAACACCCCCTCCCCTCCTTCTCTTATAATTCAAAAACTAGAGCTGTTATATAAACCTGAATTCTATGCAACAGAATGTTGGGCGGTGTTATGATCTTTTTTTTTCATAATGACTTATGTTATCGCTAACTTCGGCTTTTATGTGTAATGCACAAACACAGTCATGGAGGGAAGAAATGGAATTGTGAAAGTACAAAGGAACAAATGAAAAAGTCGTGAGAATCGAACCCACGATCTGTTGGCTGTGCAGAAGTCACGCTGCCCACTACGCCACGGAAGCATCATCTGTTTATGTAGACCCAAATTTAGTCGGACTATGTGAGATATAATGTTTGTGCTTGTGTCAGTTCGGGACTGCATCAAGTGTTGTAAATAATTAACTGATTGATTTTGTTATAGGACATGAAAACAGTTCCCAATATAGTTTTCATGTGGAGTGTATTATTTTTAATAGTAAGTCTTTTGACTTTATTTTGAGCGTGAGAGAATTCGCTATTGATTGTCGGACAAGGGGTGCATATTATCACCAGCACAGAATCTTCCAATGAAAATAAATGACATCTTGAAAGCAGAACTGAAAAGTGCGGTATGTAAACACCTTCAGTGGAGAATGTTTAACATCAACTTATTCTGATGACGCACAACCGTTCGGAATTAGAGTTTAATGTTCGCTCGTTGCAATCTAAATTCAAAGAAGCAGGACTGCGCAAAGCAACATGTGTTCGAACACAAGCACACCAATTGTTCTTAACGAAAAAGATGAAGAGTAGGTGCAAGATTTTTGTTACGGAAGGATTGTCAGTATAGACGGCCGAGCCAAAATGTGACCGTTCGACTAACCAACAACTGCATACTTTGATCCCCAACAACGAACTTTGGAGAACAATTGGACAGCTAAGGATGAGATTCAAAGGCGGAAGTGAAAGTGGATCACACTTTAAGAAAACCAGACGTCGGGTTGGTCGACCATGTAGCATGGAAGCGAGCAGTTGAGCAGGCGGCCAGAAGTATAAACAAGTCCTGGCCCCAACTAAAGGCAGATCCTCAGGGTCACGGCCTTTTTTTTCTTCTTTAATGGCACTACAGTCCAAATCGGGCCTTGGTCTCCTGATCTTCAGGTTCCTTAACATTTTATTTGTTATTATGAAAGAGTTGTTAGCCCTTCACACAACCCTCTATCTACAAAATTTTCATTTTCACCGATTGACTTGGCGAAGATATACCCACGCAAGTAGTGCGATTTTAACTCCTGACCTTCGCATTGTAAACCAACACCCTAGCTCAGGTTCACGCCTTACGGAAGAGAACTATTTCTGTCCTATGCCCTGTAGGGGCAACAGAACAGCAAATTGACTTGGATTGGCATGCATGTTTCTGAAATATGGCTTCATTAATTTGATGGTTTTTTTTAATTAGGTTCAACCATTTTAATAAAATCGATACTGCATGAGATGTAGAAAAAAGATTTAGAAGAAACTCAGCGGAAGTATAAAATATTTGCCATTAATTATTCCCATACTAGAATTTATAAGAAAACGAAGGACATTTATTAAAGTAGCTTTCCTAGTACCAGAGATAAGTGAAGACATAAAGATGTCTCACTCAGTACAAGAAAAAAGTCACAAGAAGAAAAAGCTCGCTGCCTTCCCTCGCATCCAAGCGAATTCAATACCGGTGCCAGCAAGAAGGGGGAAACAAAGTTCAAACCGAATGATGACGTAGGATGGCAAAAATTTATAATTGACTGGTTATAACCAAGTCAGATACATGCGATCGTAAGAAAAGGGATTCTTGAGCTATGCATTTTTTTCGTATGTGGAATTGAAGTGATCTCCTTTATTTCTTTTAGCAATGTCGGTACCGTGGCTTTGTTTTTGATTTCATGAATCAATGTGAATCCCTAGTGAAGCATAGATTTTGTATGATGTATGGAAAAATGAAATTGTCTTTTGGACATATTGGATTTTATGATAAGTTAGAAACATGAGATTGTACATGAAATTATTTATTACCCTTTGAACTGCAAACTTTTTAATACGTGCCCGGTTGGCATGCATATTGGTTTGGCCTTTATCGGGTTCCCATTTACAATATTTCTTTAATACGATTTATATAAAATAATTTTGAGTCTCTAAATGATGTTTATAACACGGATTTTCAACAGAAAACCAAAATGATAAGTTAGGGGTATTTTGTACATTTGAGATACAGGATTCTTTTATATTTTGTTTTAAGCAATTGAGTGATGAATTTTATCCTAAAACTTTTTCAAACTGTTTAAGTCATATTACGGAGGGATAACAATTACAAATCGGGGGAGTTTAGAGGTCACCTCCAAGTTTTAAAAAATCCAGGAATTGAGGTTCTAACCTCAACACTGTCAGACACTATGCCTACAAAATTCAACTTTGAAACCTCTTTAAAATGAATAATCAGAGAATGCAAGGAATGGAAATCCATGCTGCCTAAAATGGAAGAGGGATCAACCATCTGGTACACAGATTGCTCGCGTACCTCGGAGGGGACTTGAGCCATAGGTCCTACCTTCTCGGTTTTAAACCCACTTGGTAAGGAAGCCACAATCTTCCAGGCCGAACTTATTGCAATGGAGCTATGTATCCAAGAGAATATTAGGAGAGCTCATCGCAACAAATCCATATATATCTTATCGGATAGTCAAGCAGTTCTCAAAGCTTTAGTATCTAACAAACACGGATCGAGGCTTGTTTAGGACTGCCATCAAAACCTAATCATCCTGGGAAAAAGGAACAATGCAGCATTTTTGTGGGTCTCAGGACATACGGGGATTGAGGGAAATGAAAAGGCTGATTGCGTTGCAGAAAACGGCGCAGAAACAAATTTTATAGGACCAGAGCCATTCTGCGGAAAACCCAAAGGGCAACCCAACCCTATACTTAGAAAGTAGGTTGAACAAGAACATAAAATCTACTGGGACAGGCTTCCAGGTGTATAAATATCAAAAAAATGAATGCTACCACAAAAAAACAAATTGGAGGATATTCTAAAATTGAGCAAGAGTGATATGAGTACTCTAATCGGCCAATTGACGGGGCATAGTGGAGGAAACTACCACCTCAAAAATATGGGTCTCGCTGAAACCGGGATCTGCCGCCTCTGTCTCAAAGACTCAGAAACGACAGAGCATGTTGTATGTCACTGCGAAGTAGAAGTAAGGAAATGATTCAATCTTCAAGAAAAAAGTTTCCATACAACTGATGAACTAGCCGCCATGGCTCCCTTAAAGATACTTAGATTAGCCAAAGCAATCGAATTATGGTAGGATAAAGGGGCAATAAACGCACAACAGACCAAAAGAGGTCGCGGTGTTCTCCTAAATAAATAATAGTAATAACAAAGAATATTTTTGAAATCTTAAAAAAAAAAATCCGTTGGAGCCTTTAAACTGCCACAATCAGAATGTGCGGAATAATTCTCAGAACTGGGAAATGAAGAAAGAACATTGTTGAAGTATAACATAACATTATCTTGCTACTTACCGTAAAAATAATAAGATTAAGACAGGAATAAGACAGTATAAAGGGAATACCTACATTACTGACCAGTAACCGTAACAGGAATTAAAATATTAAAAATAATAATATGATCACACAGGTGTGGGGTAAAGTAAAATAATATTCAACCGAAATTATGAATCGAAACGCACTAAAGTCGCCTTCCAGTGCCCACTGTATTTATTAAAATTCTAATATTATTTTAAATTGTTGGAATGGATGTGTGGGGTGTGAAATGTCAGTTTTTTTCGCGTGATTCCAGCAAACGAAAGGATCATAATTTAAAATTTATTAAATTTCCCGATCAAGAGAAAAACACTCCACAATTCGAAAAGTAGCTGAAGGCTGCGGGTTGATAAGTCCACCAACACGTGCAAATGTCTTCACTTATCTCTGATATTATACACGTAAGGATCTATTTGTCCATCGTCAATGGCGCGACAGCCCAAATCGGGCACTGGCCTCTTGAATTTGTCGCCTCCAATCGTCTCGATCCGAAGACCGCGTCCTCCTCCTGCTAATTTTTAAAACGGCTTTGCTGTCTTCATCAACCGAGTGTTCCCATCTCTTGCGTGGATTGCCTACAGGCCGGTTACCACTCGCTTTGCCTTTAACGTTTGGAGATTCTTCTGTCTTCGCTCTACATGGCCAGCCCGCTGCAGTTCACGTAGCTTGATGAACGTTGAAGCTTCTGTCTCGTCGTAGAGTTGATACAACTCATGGTTGTATCTTATTCGCCATTCCGTTCCTTCCTTCACAGGCCCCAAAATTCTTCAGAGGACCTTTCTTTCAAATGCGTTAACTACTTTTCGGAAATTCTCGTTAATGTCCACGTCTTGCACAGGTCACGTAATAGTTTTATATATCCGGAGCTTATTGTTCCTATCTTGGATTTCATTATTGGAAGTATCAAACAATACGTCTAATTTGCTAATATTATCCGTCGATTGATTTCGTCGGTTCCATTACCATCCTTTGCTAGATTAGCCCCTAGATATATGAAGTTTTCTACACTCTCCAAATTTTATTCCGCAATTGTTATGTTTTGTCTGATTGGAATCTATTTGTTGTTCAGTGTAAACCAATTGACCAAATAACTAACGTGGATTGCCAGTAGTTGGGCATAATAAATATTCTTAGTACAAAAAGTTTTTCGATTAGCAAAATTTGCATAGTTCATGGCGCTTTCAATAATATCTAACTTTAGCCCATACACAAACCTAATTTAGTCTAAGGCGTCAAGCTGATCTTATAAGAAGAAAGTGCAATAAAGGAGTGAACCTTTGATTTCGGAATTAGAGAGGTAAAACATTTATGTAAAGTTCGTAAAAGCTAAATCAGAAATAACAGTTTTGTAAAGCTAGAATATTTCATATTAAAATGCAAAAATCGGTGTAAAATTTCGCACAACATTCTGACAAAATTTTGCAATAAATAGTAATTTGTAAAGCACAAATGCACTAAGCTGCAAATACATAGTGTTGAATTCAGGTACCTTCCAGGGGGAAGGGGAGGGCATTGCCCCCATTTGAAGTCGAAGTGGTAATAATCTTGTAAATTTATTTAAGCTACGTTGACTTGCAGAAAAATTTATTGTCGCTTAATAACCTAGATTATGCGTGATCGACTGAATTTTTTTTAAGTTACTTTTCGAAAAAAAAGGACTTTCCTCCTTTTAACTCCCACACAAAAGGCACTTTGCACTATTCTAAAGAATATGAGATGAAATACTTTCCAGTGCAACAAACTATTTCCATTTCATCTAGAGTATTGGGCATTACGGCTGCGTATCCCGCACAACGGGCACTCATTCACTAAGTTTCTAGCTAACTCTGCTGTCCCACATGGTTCGATCATTGGTCTTCTACTATTTGCACTCTACATTAATGATTTGCTCGAATTATTATCTTCAAATTGTATCTTATTCGCTGACGACCTTAAAATGTTCCGTGAAATTTCCTCTTACTCGGACTACGTAGACCTCCAGACCGACTAATCTGCTTTGTATCATTGGTGTTCTATAAATGATATTATTTTGAGCATTGATGAGTGTTTTACTACGGAGTTCTCATATAAGACTACCATCTCTGTATTCACTAACTCTGTTAATGGACCCATCCTTACGGCAGTATCTTCAATAAAGGATCTAGGAGTGACCCTCGATCGCAATCCTTAATTCATCAATAATTATTTTTCTGTGTGTAACGTAGGCCAAAGAAGATAGTTATTAACTATAAAATAGGAAGAAATCATGTTCGGGAAACAAACTGGTCCGAGATCCACCAACGTCCATATCGGGCTGGAGCGACGTGCTAGCGTGTTGCCGGGTCTAGCTACGGGAGTCGTGGGGAGGTTCGTTGCTCCGATACTGACCATAAAAACCATGGCCTGTAACAACAAAACGAGCTTTAGAGCTCGTCACGTCGACTTACCCCAGAATAGGTCAATCAAATCAATCAAATTCCTGTTAAGACCCCCTATAGGAGCATAGGACAGAAACAACTCTCTTCCACAAAACGCGAACCTGAGCATCGTCCTTAAGCTGTTACCAGGACTTGTTTATTCCATAGGTACTCAACAAGAAATTAGGACTTTCTCTGATCGCGGTGTTCGTCTGATCAGATGCCTCAACGAAGGTGATTGGTGTTAGGTCTCTTTTCCCTGCCCATCCTGCCTAGGCCATACATTCGCTTATAACTTATTTCGTTGAAGCCCAGGTTGTTATTTGTTGATAGATTTCGTCGAAGTTAAAGTTTATTATTTATTCATTTAAATTTAAGTTGTTTATTTGTTGATTTACTTCATTTAAATTTAAGTTGATTATTGGTCGGACAAATCCGTTTAAGTTAATGTTATTTATTCCATTATGGTTGATGTTGATTATTCTATTAAGATTATTGTTGATTTATTTCCTTCAAGTTAATGTCACTTATTCCATTAGGGTTAATGTTGATTATTGATTCAGCGAAACATTAAACTACTAATCTTTAATCACTGTCAGGGGTCTTAACAGCTGTTTATTTTTTTTTTTATTATTGGTGGTGTATAATTGGTCAGCGGAGTCAACAATCGAGGCAATTTTTCCGGATTCTGATACCTTTGATCGCTGTCGAAAGGAATGAACCGGAACATTTGGTTCTTAAGCAAGGCGAATCTGACAATTGCGGCTCAGCATTTACAAGACAAAAAAACATAACAGAATTATAATTGGGCTTAAAGCCCAATCATCTGCTTCTCTAGATGAGAGGGAAATGACTTTAATATACCGGAAAATATGTCATCTCAAATTCTTTCGAATAGTGAATAGAGAACTTTGCATGGGAGGTGGTAGAAGTAGAGGGGGAGGTTTGTATTTTTCGTAAATGACATCGAACATGGCATGCATAATGTTTTTTGCTGAATTTAAAGTTTTTAGTTTTCATTATTTTTTAAGAAATTAGTCATAGTTTTCCTGAAATTGGGGCATTTGTATGGGAGGTGGCAGAGAAAGTGGAGCGTTTAAGATGATTTTGAAACTGCTTATTATCACCCTTATCACCGTGCTTTGATTCAATTTCAAAATCGATAGCTCTCATATATTCGAAGGAGAAATGCTTTTCCTGAATTTATAATGCAGATATTTATATGGGAGGGGGTAGAAGGAGTGAAGCTGAACTGATAATTTTTTCTAGCATTTATTGCAACTATTAAAAAACAAATTCTGGCAAAATTTTAAGTTTGTAATTTTTCTAGTTTTAATGGAAATCGATATAATGCATTTAACAAAAATTATTAATTTGTATGGGAGGGGGTAGAAGGAGTGTACGGATCAAAATAATTTTTCTTACATTAAAAATATTTTTATTTATATACTTTATACAAAATATCAAGTTGATAGCTTTAACAGTTTCGGAGAAAAATAATTTAATTTAAATTTCAAAATTTCGTGAAATTTGTATGGGAGGGGGTAGAAGGAGTAAGGTGAAGTTGATAGCTATTTTTAAAATAAATTGCAATTACAGTAGAATTAGTTCTGACAAAATTTCGTCTTTTCAGCTGTACTAGTTTCAATGAAAATCGAAAATCGTATTTTTCAAAATTGTCCAATTGTATGGGAGGTGGTAGAAGTAGTAAGGGGATCGGGTCAATATTCTGTGAAATTAATGACCTCTATATTATAATACTTTTACCTAAATTTCAAGTCGATGGCTTAAATAGTTTCAAAGAAAAATCAATTTCTTAATATTTCGAAAATTCATGAAATTTGTATAGGAGGGGCTAGAAGGAGTGGGGGGATGTAGCCCTTTCACGAACTTAAAGTTACTATTTTGCTAAAAATGACACACAAAAATTTTTAGCACTATAGCTCAAAGCTTTCGAGAGTTATGCTGTAGACAGACGCACAGACGGACAGACAGACGGACAGACGGTCACTCGGAATCGAGGTTTTTGAGCGACAACAAATATTTCTGTACCCTTGACGGCTCTGTGCAAGCGTTATTTCTTAGCGTTACAAACAGTACGGCAAACACAATATACTCTCAGATTTCATCTAGAGTATAAAAACGATTCAAATTAACAAAAAATACTATCGCGCGCAACTTGATGGAAAGAGGAAAAGTGGATGCCTCCTTTCTGTTCTTTTTTGTTCACGGCACACCGTTTTTTCGTTGACAAAAAAATTTCGATCACGCTGCTTGTGTTACTTTTCGAGAATCGGTTCCACCGGGAACAAATCTGCAGCACTTTGACGCCTTGTCTGTACCATTTTCTTCCATTTAATTTCGACGGTATTCGACCCGAATCTCAAACAAAAAAAACCACGTGTTGCGAAAGCTGAATGCTAATGATGTCCCTCCGCGATCAAATCCAGAACCCGACTCTCGTTTTTTCGATCGTTGGTTTTTTTTCTCTCAGTCCCGCTGTTGCCAAGGCCTGTTCGGGTTGCCATATTGACTAGGTTCTTAATATTTGTTCTAAAGGTGGATGTCCACGGTGTGTCACAGGGGTGTTGGTGTTGTTGCATGCGCGCCAGACTCGTCACACACAGCAATTTTGAAATTACAAATAAGGCATATGGACTTGGTGGTTGCGTCCTCCGCACGACAGTCCAGTTAAATCAACCAAGAACAGATGCTCAGTATTTTCCACTCTCGTTTGAAGTATTTTAGAATACTGCACTATCGTATGGATCCCACATAATTCTTACCGTATTGAGCCTGAATCAGTTCACCGTAAATTTGATCGAACTTTTCCACAGATTAAAGAAGCATCATGTCATCTATAATGGCAAACTTGAAGCACTTCAACTCCTACGACGGATCTTCCTCGATGCTTGCTTCCTCTTCAAACTTTACAAATACTTGCTCAACAGTTCTGTAAAGACCTGAACTTTCAACCCGGAATTCAGGATTTTCTTTATCCACCTCGAGCTTCACTCGATATCTACTATCACTCTCCGATGCTAATATTGTAAAGTAGCCACGATCAATTTGAACTTGGATCTTTAGCTACTTTTTTTTAACTTTATTGTTTGAATTATTTTCTTCACTATTCTATTATTTAATTTTTTTTGTGTAATAAATTACGTCCAATCACAATTCCGTATTGTCCTAAAATCGGCTTGACATATTCTTTATGTAAATGTAAGCTCGTTTCCAAAAAAAAAGAAATAACTCCATGAAAATCTCAAATGTATCTTAGATATTGCTACTTACGAAAAGATTGATGTTCAGTTCTTTTAATATGAGCGATTTTTCCACCGAACCACACCACACTATAACTTTTTCGCCCCAAGTATATATTTTCTAAAAGTTCTTTTCATCCATTTTAATGTTCCGTACATTCCATAGCGCCCTATCTTTTGTTAACGCCAAAGTTCAACTCTAAACACTTTCGCACTTCTGTACTACACTTAACTTTGCACGATTCTCGATCTCGTAAAAGCATAAAAAAAACTGACAGCGTAACTTTTCAAACTTGCTCATCGGGAAAAAATGCGTCCTTTTGTGTTTGATGTACCCTTCAATCCTTCAAATGCCATTACGAAACTGTTACCCAAGAATATGCTTCGTATGTGAATGAATAACCAACCAAGTTGGTCTTATGTCCAAAGGGATAAAAGTTACGACATTCCTGATGAATTATTCATCCCCCAGTTGAGTAAAGCAAAGAAAGGACAAGCTGGAAAAAATAAATAAGCTGATGATTCCTGTTTTGAGCGTCGTCGTGGCCAAGACTATCTTGAGACAGTACACTTCAAAGCGACTTATCACTCCCGATGGCTCTTCGTCCTATTTATGGTTGCCTTTTAAAGAGTGCAACAATACTTGAGATTAAAGCTAATCACCATACGAGACGGGATTCTCATTCATTTCGTCCTTTTTTTTCTTTTTTCTCTGATAGAACAAGAAAGATGAGTCCCAGTTGCTCGGGATTCTCACTCCAGGCAATAAAAGTGCCTAGTTCCCTGGAAAGTTACTTACGGTCTCTCCAGTGTCATAACGGCCATTACGAGTAAGCCGTAGGCATGCACTAGAAGAGCCTCTATCCACCATCAAGTGCCCCTATGACATTAACGGTGAAGTATGGCATCTAAATGTAACACTTAGCCAACAGTCCGTATTGCAAATAAACGTCGTCCTTTCGAAATTTATGTAATGTTAGTTTTCTTCTTTCGCTAGGAAGCAGTAGTTTTCTTGAACATTCGACCAGCCAGCCGTAAGAATCAGACAAGTCCCTTTCAGTATTCCATATCCTGTCTCGGTCGCAGGATACTCCAGTTCTCGCCTATACGTATGAGCACTCCCCACAATATGGGGTGTCACTGAATAGGAGTGATGCTCTACAAACGAAAAAGGAAAACGGGAAAAAATTGTCAGCAGACCTGCTGTGATGGTGTGACTGTTTGTGGGCATACAATTCATTTGGCAGCACCGGCATGGCTCGTAACCCTTCAGAAACTCAAGACACGTCTAAGACGCTTCACCATCTCGGCCAAGGTGGAATACGGCGGTGATATGGCAGTTAGATGCCAGGTACACCCGCCATCCTCATATTCTCGTATACATTTTCCGGTTGGACGTGATCTGAATGTCAGAGGAGCTGAATTTTTCTACATCATCGTGCATGAAGTAACTGCCAGAGACATGACTAACTGTCAGGAGATGCCTCAAGGAGTGAACATGTAATGGTCGCAGCATTTTTTTACCTTTCTTCTGGTTTTATTGCACATACAAAAGTTTGAAGCTAAGCACAAAAAAAAAACAAATAGACAGAACTCCGACGTGTTCGGCCAACTAGAAACAAGAAAAACGAAAGCAGGACACTCGGAAAGTAGTATGATCCAACCTTTCAGTGGCGTACTGAATTCAAAGGTGCTTATTTGGTAGAATCTATGTAAGTTAATTCGTGGGAATATGGCAAAGATGATTTTGAGTGAGGCAGTCGTAATCAATTTTAACAGTAGAACTAAACTGATGTGTTAAAGTAGAAGTACAACTTTTTAACTGAAGTTGAAATACAACTACTGTACAAAACATTGATCCAAGTAATAAAGAATCAACAGAAAAGGAAATATTTACCAACAAGTCAACTTTATTTTACTTCGGACAAATTAAGAATGTGTGGGAAGTCAGTATGGGAAAAAATTCGAACTTTTTTTCGAATTTCGTCGATGTCGAATCAAAAACTTGGTAAGGGAACTGGATTAATGGCAATGTAATTGGTTGATCCAAGCAGGCAATGTGCTGAAATTATATATTGCGTCGACCGGGATTTGAACTCACGACATTCGCGTTACCAAGACCAACACTCTACCCACCAGGCTACACCTTAGCTCGATTTATAAATTAGTAGTTTGTTATTAGCAGACAATTTCGATTTTCTCTTAATAAGAGGATATAGGATTGTAATGACTTTTGGAATTTTAAAAAAGGTTTGTGTAGTATGATCATGGTTAGTAAGCTTTTCATCGATGAATACACCTAGGTAATGGATGTTTTCCTTCCACGCAATGCTTTCGTCTAGAATATTAATAGTTGGACTTGGGAGGTATCTGTGTGGGTGCCTTTGTACTATTAATTTTAATTTTTCATTTATTGAAGTATGTTTCTAATTCTTTCAATTGAATTTCTAGATTGTTGATAATTACATTTGGGTCGAGGAAAGATGTGTACACAGTAGTATCGTCAGCAAAAGTGGCTAATTGGCAGTTTTCCGTAGTTTCGGAGGTATAGATGTTGTAAAGTATAGGACTGATAAAAGAGCCTTGCAGAACACCTGAAGGGATTATTCGTTGGTTTGAAGAATCTGTATTAATTTTAACCTAAAATAACCTAGATAGAAATGATTGCATGGTTTTAATTAGATACAGTGGGAAAGATAAATTCATTAGTTTCAAAAGTAAACCACCTAAGGTGATCTAACCTACTGACAGCTTTTGATTAAGACATTTCTTAATACAGTTAGATACTTTTAAGAGCTCATGATTAGTAAAATACCCGTGGCGGAAAACGAACGAAATATTGATTATATGTGCTGGAGCTTTTGAACGTTTGCGCAAAGTGTTAAATTGACAATTGCCCTGCCCAAGAACCCCCTTTCACTTAGTCTTCCCTAACCACTCTAACCTGCACATTGACTTTCCGCACATCCCCAACTTGTCCCAAGAATAATAAAGTTTCTCCCGACTTATTGGCAGTTTATTTCATTATGGACAGACTAAATCAAAAAATTCAAAATCTAAAAAAAAGTTCTAAAGCCGGAAAAACTCCAAATCCTCTAGAAGTGACAAATAATCTCCATTCACAGAACAGAGAAACTATTTCGAAATTGTTTATTCAACCTTTAACCTAACCCTTTCGACTATTTTTATTTACACAGAGTATCTTAAAAGAAACACTCGCTAGCTACATGCTACCGTGGAAGGGACATCGCAGATTTCCTCCCTTAACGCAGAAGCCCTCAAAACAATTCCCGAGCGGATTCCACCTAATCTCAGCCCTGTTGACAAAATCAAATCACTCACCCAGGAATGAATCGATTTTCATTGCCAACAGTTGAAGCGTCCTGTGGGCGAAACAAAACATTTTTCCTAGCAAGAACCTCCTAAGCCCCCTCATCTTGATTTTAAGGTGCCCACACATATGTTCGGGCCTCGATATGTGGAGTTCTTTATCGAGCTCGGCACGTTGGTGGTAACGACAACAACCAACAGTGAAAACTTAAAAGGATAATCGAGTTCGGGATTTTCCCTTATGCAAGTTGGAGCAAGTACAGTCGCTCGTATCAAAAAGGGGTCGGATTGAGAAAAACGAAAACTCTTTTATAGGCTTCAGTTTACTCTGATGATGCTGAAGTGAACTGACCGTAGGAGATAATGCGGCATGGGGAGCTAGCAACAACAGGCAAAAAAGGACGAAGAAAATCGAGACAAAGTGGTTGTCTGATTCTCGACTATTTTCTAAAAATTTTTGTTGTCTATGGGGTGTAAATACTGTGAGAGATGGGAAATTGATTTGTCGGAGTCTATAAACTGGTAGAACGACACTTCGTCCTTTAGTGCATCGCATCAGGAAACCCTCATTTTGGTCAGTATGCCAAACGGTTGTCAAGCTGAGAGTGTTTTTCCTGGGAGTAAATACCGACGGAAATTAAGTTGGGTGTTCTTGGTCGTAGTGTAGGATGCAAGTTCATATTGGGCGACGAAGTAGGTTGAAATTGAAATTATTTAATTCTTGTAAACTCTAGTGTCGTATAAAGTTTTCGAAGTGGGAACCCACTGTCAATAATGCGGAATAGCTGCATTTCGTAAGTACTTTTCAAAAGCTTCTACAGAATTCTTGACTAATAAGATCCAAGTTCAAGAAGCCTACTATTTCGATTTTTTAAGAATAGGTACACCTCAGTAGTCCACGTATACCTTTGTATATGTAGATCACAAAAAAATGTGACAGTTAATAACATTGTATTCTCTCATGACCTTAAGATAAATCAATGCTAAAGTGCAAATTAAAATTAAATTTATTTGAGGGGTTGTTTTAAAAAAACTGTAACTTCCCATTCCAAATCAATAAGCCCAAACGGAAAAAAAGAGTAAAATTGCCCTTTGCAAAAAATATACCCGCAAAGATAATAACCGAAAATCACTACACTTTTGATTCAATCCTTTCGTGGATTAATCCTTTGGTGGAATATTTATTACGAGTTTTTTTTTCAGTTGAATCTTAACTAATGGGCTTTCCACGGAAGGGACTTTTTTCGGGTAGCTATATCCGAAAGAATTTTTCCAACATAAATGAAAGGAAATTACCTAAGCCAAAAATAAGTTAACTGAAAGTTATGAAACGTGACGTGGCAATCAACTAATTAGTTCCTAATTTCAAAGATACTCACATATCGATAGAATTTCCCAATTACTGAATCATTTTCGCATTATTGACCAAAATTCCAAATAGTTTTCGACAACTCATAATGATTTGAGTCTACTAATTCCAAATTTCGGGGATTTAGGAAAGCAAAAGACCATTTTGTTGCAGAATGTAGGGATCGAGGAAGGCAACGAGAGCGACTATAGGCCAATATTTGTCCCCATTGCAATGAAAGACTCGTAATCAGATTACATCAGTTCTCCATTACTGCATCAGATCAGCACCATTAAGCAATTTATCCATCAATCAATCACAGAACAGTGACATAGACAAATGTTTGCCACATCGAATTTCCACCGAAAAACGATGGCGACGAATTTCGTAGACATACAAATTTCCTCTCATCGTTTTCTACGGAAAAGCACACACATCGCGATTTTGTTGTTCAACAACGTGACTTTACGCCGAGATGTTACGACGGCGGGCAAAACAAAAACGCCCTATAGCCTACCAAAACACGAGCGAAATTGAAGTTTACGTTTTTACCTATTCTGGTTCAACAGCGTATTACCTGTATAGCTAGCTATTCCAGGAGCACTCGTACATAGGATTTTGACAAATGGCTCAATTAACTTTCCATACAGTAGACACCGGGTATAGGTGCCATGCCAATATTCAATTGAATTTCACATAAAGTAAATGACATGGGTACGAGAGGAGGAATCAATGACGAAAGCGATCCCGAAATTAGCTACACGAACATACGGAGAGTGCTTTAAATAAATGGCCTACAAGGAAAAGACGGAACTCCAATCGGAAGATACGGAAATTAATCTTATTTCGTCAGTTTGCAGTTGGCATCATGGGAGTATATCCTCAATTTTAGGTAAGGAAAATTATTTCAGGTATGGTGTCATTTTGGCTTGTGGTATTGTGGTATTGATATTTTCTTTAATTAAAATCGAATTGAGGAAATATAAGAAGACGAGTTCAATAAAGCCTGGTGTCGAAACCATCTTCAGTCACAGAACGCTAACAGTTTTTAATATTATTGTAATTTTTGGGGGATGAGGACAGTAGAACAACTATAGCCAGTCCTTCTTATTTACTTACGATGGCGCTGCAGCCTTAATCGGTCCACGGCCTCCTTCATAATTCTCGGTTCTGTGAATGCTTTCGCCAGTTTGAAAATCTTAGCAGTGATTTGCTGTTTCCGTCAATCGAATCCTGTTAGTACTTCCGAGTTATCCAACTGGTCTTTGTCCATCAACTTTTCTCTTAGTGTACGTTTGGGAATTCTTCTGTCATCCATATGCTCTACATGACCAACCCATTGAAGCTTCTAGAATTTTAGTAGGATTCACACTTCTGGACTGTCAAAGATGGAATACAATTCTTTATTGTATCGCATTCTCCTGATCGAGTCGGCCACACGTCCGAGAATTCTTCTGAGGACCTTTCTTTCAAAGGCGCTAAGTAGTTTTTTGGATGCCTTTTTTACGTGGCCGAACAGCAATTTGCACAGTAATTTCGGTAAGGGTGAAAAAAAAGTAGTTAAGGTTAAACGGGATTTAAAGGAGGGAAAGCCTAAAATGCCGGCGGACGTTGAGTTTGAAACGTGGAAGGCCGTATTACAAAGTTCGGGTTATGAATGACTACCTACATATTACTGTACGGGAAGTTGGAAGCTTTACAGTAAACTCGTGTGCGCTTGAAGCTAGGCGAGTATTTCTAGGATATGTGTAAAGAGTTGAAATAAGTTTGGCAAGTTCCTCACTGCATTTACCATTAAAGTAGTGGCAGTAAATGTACTCCCACATTTCTGCGCTGCTCTAGGGAGTCTATAGAAACCGTGTGGCTTCATTTCCAATTAGTCGAAACGCCTGTGTCTGGACACGGCCGAGTATCGCAAGTTGCGTTTTGGGTGCCCAGCCCATAAATGCGAATTGCATTCGAGGCGTGATCTAATGTAGGCCTTATAGATATCTGCTAGATCACTGGGAGTAAAATATTTTTTACATCTTCGGAGAACTCCTACTGAACTGCTACGTCAAGTTTGTGCTGGTTCCAACTAATATGGTTATTTATTTTAATGGCAAGGAGTGAGAATATTTGGAAGACCGACGCTGGAACATCACGTTTAAGGGAAAGATGACAAGCCTGGTTTTTTGAGGTGTTCAACTGTACTCTATTTATCGTGCCTCATCCCAAGATAAGGTTCAGGTAAGAGTTCAATGATTCAAATAGTTCGGCACACTTAAATGCTACTGGAACAATTAGAGCGTTAGTGATGGAGTCGAGTTCATATCATCTGCAAAGCAATGTATCGGATTGAGCATTGAAAACAGAAGGTCATTAATAGAAATCACTGCATAGCACAGGTCTTATAATGATTTCATTTAGTTTAAGTTTAGTTTTCCTGTGCATGATTTGTGCTTAATTACCGGTAGTTATTTTCCGATAGGTGTAGGTTTGTAGAGGGGTTGGACACCAACGTCCATAAGTCACTAGAGCGCCTATTGTACGCCTCCGTATTTATACCAAGTGATCATTCCATAAAGTTGCGTTTTCTCAGTTATAATCCCTTATTGTAATATTTTGTCTGATTGGCATCTTTTTCTTAGTTTGTGTCATCACTTTTGTTTTGTTTTCATTAATTTCAGTCCAACTTCCCTTGCTCATAAGTCGATGCTTACAAATATTTCGTGAGCACTTGGCGCAGATCTTGCAAGTATGTTTATGCCAGTCTTGCTCGTTAAAAATGGCAAATGGATATTCACTGCATCATGGGTTTATCACCCGCGATCTTAAAACATATAATACTACCGTAACAACTTTTGGCATTCTAAAGCGGCCTATGATTTGCACCTGGAACATTCAAACATTGAACACTCTGAAAAGAGTGATGTCCATTTATCGCCAATCTGTGATTGACACTATAAAACCGAAATCTTAGGCTTGAGCGAGGTTCCGTCGGGAGGATCTGGAGAAGAATGAATTGCGAGTGAAAAAATTATTCTATATGTTGGTCCTGAGAGTAAAATTGAAAATGAAGTTGCGGTCGTCCTTACCCTGAGAGTGAAAAGCATTTTCATTAGTTCTGAACCAATCTCGAATACAATTATCGTCCTTAGATTCGGAACTAAGGTCAGACAGTTTACAATTCTACAATGCTAACGATTGGCGACAAAGAGTGGTTTTAATGCCAACTAAGTGCCATCTTCGAGCGTGATACTATGATAGATATAAACGCCAGGGTTGGATCAGAAAATACTGAACTGGAAGACGTCATGGGGAAAAATGATCGTTCTTGCTTGCATAAATATAGCGAAGGTCAAGCTTGACATTGCAAAAGCTTTTAACAGAGTTCAGCACGAATATCTCTTAGTTAAGCTAGCAGCCATCATCTCACCGTCATCGATTGAGACTTTCCTATTCAAACAGTCAGGGCTCAGTCTTATCGTCTACTCTGGTCTTGAAATTCATTATCAACCTTTTGTTTATACCCTAGATGGAATCTGAGAGTATTATAAGTTTGCACTAAAGTTTGTAACGCTAAGAAATAAGGCTCGGAGAAAAACATGAATGATACAGAAATTCATATAATCACTCAAAAATCTCAAAACCAGATGTTCGTCCGTCCGTCCCTTTGCTCTCTAGCTTGAGAACGCGTTGAGCTAGAATGCTCAAATTTCGTACACGTCGTTTTCGACAAAAAAGTAAGGTCAAGTTCGTGAACGGGCCAAATCGCTCCACTCCTTCTATCCCCTCCCATACAAAATGACACATTTGCGCAATTTGAAATTAAGCGGATTTGCTCGAAAAGTATGAAAGCTATTGGCCTGAAATTTGGAATATATTACTTTTATTATAATACCAATCTATCGTATAAAAACTCTTGTGTCCTCCCCTTCCTTCGGCCACCTCCCATACAAACTGTACTTGTCATGAATTACTCAAAACCAATTTACTCAGTGCGTATAAAATTTAGCGGGCTGAAATCGTGCAGCAAATATTTATTTAAAATTGTTAGTACGGCCAAAAAAATTAGGCGATTAGCACCCCTTCTACCCCCTCCCATACAAAATGACACAATTTCGCAATTCGACAATAAATGGATTTACTCGAAAAGTATAAAAGCTATTAATCTGAATTTCGGGATATAGTACTTTCATAATGATACCAATCTACAGTAGACAAATTATTTACGTCCTCCCTCTCCTTCCTCCCCCCTCCCATACAAACTATACTTTTCCATGAAATGCTCTAAGACGATTTCCTCAGAACATATAACATTCATCGAGCTCCTATTTTGTAATAAATATTAAATTAGTATTATCACTAAGATCAGAAAAAAATATTTGATTAGCTTCAGTGCTTCTACCTCCTCCCATACAGTATGACACTGTTTCACAACTTAACAACAAATCGATTTTCTTGAAAAGTATGAATGACACTAGTTTGAAATTTCAGGGATGTCAATTTTATAATATTCCTAGTTATTTCTGAAAAAATCACTAAAATTCCACCACCCCTTCTACCACGTCTCATACAAACTGCACATTTTTACTAAATCTAACTCACTAATTTTCTCAGTTCTCATTCAGTTTTTGGAGTAAGCATTTTGTATAAAACATTTTTACAGCTAATTTGGCATGAGGGGAAAAAATTAGTTCAATGCTATCACCCCTTCTAACACTCCCCATACAAAATTTCTTCAATCAAATTCCTGTTAAGACCCCCTATAGGGGCATAGGACAGAAACAACTCTCTTCTACGAGGTGCGATCCTGAGCATCGGCCTTAAGCTGTTGCCAGGACTTGTTTATTCCTCTGGACTTCTGCTCAACTGCTCGCTTCCATGTGTTACATGGTCGACCAACCCGACGTCTTCCTTGAGGATTATAATCCAGAGCCTGTTTGGCGATGTTTCGCTCTAGTTTCCTCAAAGTATGACCGATCCACTGCCACTTCCGCCTTTGAATCTCAATACCTATTTTAGTCTGGCCGGTTGTACTCCAAAGTTCGTCGTTGGAGATCACTTCTGGCCAGAATATTCCTAAAATGCGTCGGAGGCATTGGTTTACGAAAGTCTGTAGTTTCTTGGTAAGTCGAACGGTCACTTTCCACGTAGTACAACCATATAACAACACGGATTTGACGCAGGCGTCAAAAACTCGCAGCAAAATTTTTTGGGATCAAAAAAAATTCTATTTCATCTAAAGTATCGTAAGATTGCGCTATACGCGCAATCGTAGCCCTGTTATGTTTTTAAACTCAATCCAATCTATAGTTTCGAAAATAATAGTACACCTTTTAATTTTACTATACCGCGGAATCTCATTTATTTATTTATTTTAGACGAATTGAAAATTCATTTACATAAAGCTGTCATTATTAATTTCGAAAACAGAGTAATAACATAAATAATAATAATAATAATAAAAAATAAATAAGAAATATTAAATAATTAAAATTTTGAATCGTTCAAAAAGGTTAATTACAAATCGAAACCTGCCATTTTCCAATAGATGGCGCCTGCAGTAAATGCTGATCAAAAATGGTGGATCAGAAATGTCACATGGTAAACTCAGGCATCTGTCAACATCTCCTCATAATTAGATTTGTGTAGTTTTAACGGCGTCATATACTTTGATGTGCGCGAATATGTCGAAGATTGAGTTAAATGAGCGTCATTTGCGTCATTACTATAAAATGAGCGTCAATGCTATAAAATGGGTGATTTCGGCGTAGAGGTCAAGGTGCGTCCCAGAGCGGTTAGAAAGTTTGAAGATGCAGAATTGGTGGTATTACTGGGCGAAAATTCATACCAAATGCAACAAAAACTTGCAAATTCATTGGGCGTTACTAAGCAAGCCAATTTATATCGTTTGAAAAGCTTCGGAACATACTTTCTTGAAAGTTATTGGTATATTTGATTTCGAAGCCCATATTTTGTATAAGACTTCTTTATACTCTAGATGAAATCTGAAATTATATTGTGTTTGCCTTACCGTTTGTAATACTAAGAAATAATGCTCGCTCAGAGTCGCCAAGGGCACAGAAATATTTGATTTCGCTCAAAAACCTCGATTCCGAGTGAACACCTGTCCGTATGTCTGTCTGTCTACAACATAACTTTCGAACACTATGACCTTCTACCACAATGATTCTACAGCCCAAGTCGGGCCTTGGCCTCCTGATCTTCAGATTCCTTAACATTTTTCATTATTTATTGTGGAAGGGTTGTTAGACCTTCGCAATTTTTCATTTTCGTAGATTGATGTGATTGAGGTTCCCATTGTAGACCAACACGCAACCCACTAGGCTGAACCCTAGCTTACTTTAACCTATCGTACTGAAATTTGTAATTTTTTGCAAAAAAGTAGCTTTAAGTTCGTGAACATACAAATTTCAGAAAATTTCGATATTTATTGAAATTGATTTTTCTCCGAAACCATTTCAACTATTGACTTAAAAAAGGTCTTATTATAATGATATAAATACCATTAACATCAAAAAATATTGATCTAATCCTCTTACTCTTTCTACCACCTCCCATACAAATGCATAATGCACACAATTTTTTCTATTTTCATTGCGACTACCACAGCTAAAAGATCCTATTTTTGCCATAATATGTTTTTTTACAAATGCAACCAATTTTAGAAAAACTATCAACTTCACCTCAATCTTTCTACCTTCTCCCATACAAATTTCTCGAAATTTCAGAATTTGATTGCATTATTTTACTTCGAAACTGTCGAAACTATCAACTTTACATTAAGTTGTATACTTTTCTTATTATAAATATCAGTGATGTTGAAAAATTTGGTTTTGATTCGAATACTCGTTCTAACCCCTCTCATACAAATGCACAATTTTGCTAAACGCATCGATTTAAATCGAACTAAAGAAGGTGCAAATTTCAAAGTTTGCCAGAATAATAATTGCAATAAATGCTAAAAAAAATGTGAGCTTCACTTCACTCCTTCTGCCACCTCGCATGCACATTTTTGTATTGAAAACTCAAGAAAAGTATTTCTCCTTCGGACATATGAAAGCTATCAAAATTAAAATTGTGACAAAGCAATGTGATTAGGATGTTGAAAAGCAGATTCAAAATCATCCAAAATCTCCCACTTTTTCTGCCACCTCCCATACAAATGTCATAAATTCAGACAAAAATTGTTCAATTTCCTCAAAAATTATTAAAGCTACAAACTTTAAATTTAGCATGAAACATTTTACATACTACGTTTGGTGTTAAATACAAAAATAAACTGCCAACAAGTCGGGCGAAACTTTGTTATTCTTGGGACAAGTTGCGGATGAGTGGAAAGTCAATATGCAGGTTAGATTGGTTAGGGAAGGCTAAGTGAAAGGGAGTTCTTGGGCAGGACTGTTAACAATATTTCATTCGTTTCTGTAAGTTTGGGTTTTTATGAGGGGAGGAGTAGGGGTAATAGTAAGGGTGGGTGGATGTTAATAGCTTTTTAATTAATTGCTAGAATCACGTCCAATATTCTCTGAATGGAATGTGTTTCATAGACGAAGTTGCATAGAATTTTCATAAAATTCTGTGTATTCATGAAACCGAACATTTGTATGGGAGGGGGTAGAGAATATAGGGGAATCGTAAAATTTGATACGCAGTTTTATTTCGAGTCTCTTGTAAGGTGCTTGTATAGAATTTCAAGTTCGTAGCTTTTAGTTTGATGGTTATTAGTTGATTTAATAAAATTGGTCGAAATCATAGTTTTGTATGGGTGGGGGTAGAAGCGCAAGCGCGATTTCAAAGTTTTTATGCCAAATTTGAAATTGATAGCTTTTAAGAGTTAGCTGATAACTGATTTCTTAAAAATGCTCGAAAAAATAATTTTGTTTGGGAGAGGGTAGAGGAAGTAGGGGAATCGTAAAACTTGCAATGGAATTTTCTTTTTTTTCTGTTGTAATGTGCTCGTACAAAATTTCAAGTTCGTAGCTTTTGATTTGTTGGTTATTAGTTGATTTAATGAAATTGGTCGAAATCATACTTTTGTATGGGAGGGGGTAGAAGTGCAAGCGCGATTTCAAAACTTTTAACGTAATTTTATTTCAACTATTTTTTTAAGTTTTTGTGAAAACTTTCAAAATGATAGCTTTTGATAGTTAGGTGATAATTGATTTCTTGAAAATGGACGAAAAACTAATTTTGTATGGGAGGGGGTAGAGAAGGTAGGGGAGTCGTAAAATTTGTGATGCAATTTTCTTTCATTTTTATTGTAAGATGCTCGTACGAAATTTCAAGTTCGTAGCTTTTGATTTGTTGGTTATTAGTTGATTTAATGAAATTATCCGAAGTCATACTTTTGTATGGGAGGGGGTAGAAGAGCGAGCGCGATTTTAAATCTTTTAACGCAATTTCGTTTTAATTATTTTTGTAAGCTGTTGTGCAAAATTTCAAATTGATAGCTTTTAATAGTTAGGTGATAATTGATTTCTTGAAAATGGACGAAAAACTAATTTTGTATGGGAGGGGGTAGAAGTGTTAAAGGTTTTCAACCAGTTAGTATTTCGTATATTTAGGGATTTTTTTTAAATGCATTTCGCAAATTTTCAAGTTTCTACCTTAAAATTTCACTCAAAAATTTTCAGCTTATGTGTTTTTTTCAATGCACATGAAACACCTTGTGCACGTTAGACCGGGGGGGTCAGTTTATAATAAACATGGATCAAGCTATTATTATTTTTCTATGTATATTAAATATAAGTATTCACATGCAAAATTTTAGCTTTGTATCTTTTACCAGAGCCCTAAAAAAATCACTCAAAGTTTTCGACATTTTTGCTTATCACCTCCGTCCCCTTACACCTCCCAACTTAAAATTTTTATTAAAATTAACCATTATATAGTTCTACAATCTGACAAATTTTTGATTTGATATCTGTACTATTTTTTGAGATATAAGGATTTGTAATTTTGAAAAGTGCACCATTTTTGAAATGCTCCCCATTTCCCGCCACTACTATTATTTTACCATGTTATATTTTTCTTGTATTTGCCTAGTATAGCTTAATATATGTTTTAAGTTTCAATTACATAGCTTATGGAATAGTTGAGATATTAATTTTTAAGTGTTTTTCTTTGCACCCCCTCTGACCCTCCCCCTTACAATAATTAGCTTCTATCTAAGCTGCTTCTAGTAGATCTATATGCTGTCTTGATAGTCTCAAAATATCAATTTTTTATGGGAAGTAATTTTGAAGATATAATCATTTGAAAAAAAAATTTGGCCGGCAATTGGTTCTTAGCCCCCCCCTTTTCGCACCCCAATGGATAAAAAAATTAAATTATTTTTAAAAGTTGTCCCACAAACCCCTTTATATTTATGTTAAGTTTTAGCTTCCTAGCTGTTACCATGGTTGAGATATTTGAATTCGTATTTTCGGTTTAAGCGCTCCCCCCGCCTCCCCCGTACACCCCCCAAAATGGGTACCCGCCTGAGATCCGCAACTATCTACAATCCCCCCAAAAATGAACTTTCTATCTTGAAGGGTTTGGGAGTTAATGTGCGCTGAGCGTACACGTCGGCGTACGGCGGATGGCGTAGAGACAGACGGATTTTTTTTTTGCATTTTTAGGCTAATTTAGTCATGAAACGCGAAAAAACAAAATTTCAGGGTAGCAAATTTTTTTTTTTTTTTGTGTCGATCACAATATTTTATTATTAAAATAATAAAGTAATTACAAGCCTCCCCTCTCTGCTTTTACCACCTTCCACACAAAAGTTACTACTCCCTACTCGAAAAAATTTGATATGACAATTTTTTCCGATACAATAAGCTCTTTTCTAGTATCATAGTTCTGTTATGTTTATAGCTACTCTAGCTCGATATGAAAAAAAAAGTAGTTCAATGCTGTCACTCCTTCTACCAGTCTCCATGCAAAATTTCTTAAAAATAACAAAAACGTCTATTCCATCATTTAGAGTATTGTGTGATTGGACTTTACGCGCAATTGTAGTCCTGTTTTTTTTTTTTTGATTTCAGATCAGCTATAAATTTCATTTTAAAGAATATTGGGCGACTTTAAGATGTACCTATTATATTTCTATCATAACCTGAGATTTGAACCTTTTTGGGTACACTTATTCTCTTTTGAAGAATCTTTTCCACTTGTCTAGACGGCATTTTGAATTGGGGAAAAAAAATGATGTACGTATTTTGTTGGTATCTATTTCGTTCCCATTTTCCAATTTTAATTTGCTGCCCATTTTAAGCTCGAAAAAAGGTGATAAAAAGGTTTTCGAAATAATAAAAATTTTCGGTTACCAACGAACAAAGTGCTGGTGTAGACACCTTTTGATATAGATCAACATTTTCGTGTGTGACCCATAATTTCATTGTAAATATCATACGGTTATTATAACATACTGGAAATATTGAGCTGTAATATTAATTTCAATTTTCATAAATTGCCAGTTGAAATTTTTACTATGTTTATGGTCACAGTTGATTTTCATTTGAAATAAGGATGGGAAGTTTTAATTTCATATTTTAATTTCTTTCGTTAAGCTTAAAAATTTTGATTTTCTCAGCACAAAATAAAATTGGAATCACAATCAGTGTAATTACTAGTGGTTTTGGAAATCTTTTTATTTGGTCATAAGGCTCTAATACATAATGAACTGTCCATGCAAGTATAATTAGGTAGACATGATTAATGAAGTCACCGAACACATTGTAAATAAATTGGAAGTGCTAAAACAGCGAGCCAACACAGAAATGAAAACCTGGGTGTAATTTTTCATGAGCAGTCCACGAGTATTTTACATCTGAGCTTATAAATGTTGAAATTGTTCAATCAATACCTATTAAGTGTCCTCTATAAGAACATAGGACGGAAAAAGTTTTTCAATGCACGATTCTAACCATCAATCTGCAGCTAAAAGCTTGTTCGAAGTTATTTTGATCCAATGCCACCTTCATCTTTGAAACTGAATGCCTATCTTAGTCAGTCCAGTTGTACGCCAAAGGTCGTCTTTGGCCAGAATAATCTTAAGCTGGTTCACTAAATTTTTATTTCTTGTTATTCTAATCGGTCACCTTCCATGAAGTACTGTAACTTTTGTGAGATTAACGTAAAGTGCACGGGCCTAAGGCTTCTACTATGAGGGTTTAACTTCATGGTTGCCTTTAACAACACAGATTGTTTTTGTGGCGATTATGATTACCGCCCGCGGAGGTCGCAATTTCTACCTATTTGCAGTTTATACTGGTGGATGCAAAACCTATCATGACACCCGGTTGTAACCGCAATTTCACGCAGAGAAACGAGAAACAAGTTCCGAGCTTATCTGCTAGCTATATGAACATAACCGTCAGCAGTACATGTACCCCTAATCCTCTTACAACTTTAACCAAGCCATGTCGCATAATTAAACATCTGCTTCTCGAGCAACAGTGTATTTCGACCACTTCGGCTACTTCACTCTTCCGCATGTCTACCATATCCTACCAAATCATCTGTAAGCATCTAATTTCGCTTTCTCAGCTCGCTCAACTATGCCGAACTCTTGCATTTAGCTCACTTTGGTCAGTACTTTCTTCCGCGTTTACCATTCACTGTCTTCACGTTTACCTCTAGTCTCACATCTATCAGATCACTTCTTTACAACCCACCTCAGGTGGTATTCCCTGAGGGAAGTATTTCATCCTTTTCAGTCCACTTGGACCAATTTCTCATCAGCCAAAACCTCTGATTTAGATGCACTTATAGTGATTTCTATTCGGCAAAAAAATGTGACCCGTTTTTGCCCTTAACATTTTTTCTAGCAGTTCCTATGTTCTATTGGAAAAAAAAATTCTGCCATGCTAGAAAAATGGTTTGCGCACTAGGTAAAACTTGACCTGAAAATGCACATTTCTTGCCCCGAATTTTTCGGCGGTGCAACTCAATTGACCTGTAATGTACAACAACATGAAAAAAATAAATTATCTGACAACATCGGTAACAGATTCTAACGGATAGATCTTACTTATAAGGACTTACAACTTTACATGAAGTATGCAATATGAGTGCATACGTAACTTTTCTTAATTTTCCCAAAATCTTCACAGGACCATTTAGAGATAACAAGACAAATTAAAACGCTTTGTTTTGACAGTTTCGAAAGGCAATCAGCTGTTCGGTATAGAGACAACATGATAAAAAGAAATACAAAAAACTTGCACTTAAAGTGTTCTATTGTAAATTGACCTGACCGACGGAACTGAGAAAAATGAGTGCAAAACTGCAATAATTTTGCATTTTAAAGGGCAAAAACGGGTCACATTATTTTTGGCGAATAGAAATCACTATAAGTTCGCTACTAAGCTGTTCCGGCTTCGCGGAACTCCTTGTGTTCAGCAATTTGATTTAGCAATTCCACCGTTTCGTTAGTTCATCTCTATTTCATCGGATCAACTGTTTCATTTGTTCACTGCTTCTGCTCCGTAGGTCTATATGCCTACAGACTCACAGAGCCTGAATACATTTTGTAAACCACCGATACGACATGATTTGGAATTATCAGCACCTTCCCTGCAGTACCCGGTTTTAGATTTTTGGTCCGGTTTTTCTTGTACTATCTCCTACTTCAGTCTAATTTCGTGCAAAACTTTGATAGTGATCGATCAGCAGAGCTCTAGGCTCCGAAGGCAAATAACTGGAATCGGAGAACTTTCCCAGACCAGTAACTAGCCCCCTGCGGGGTCCATGTAGTACAGCCATATAAGGAAACGGAACGAACATTTACATTTTGCAGTCTAGCCTAACACCCAACTTTTGAACTGATCTCCTTTATGGAAGGCGCTAGATTGTGCGTCATCGTATTATCATAAGTATTATCTTATCTGGAATACCTCATTTTATAAGTAATTTAGGGTAACGCTGTCGAAAACCTTCTCGAAGTCCACAAACATGAAATGTAGTGGCGAACCCTTTTAAGATAAGTGCTGCAGTCCGTATGCTATTTGTGTGGTCGGTACAAGATAAATCTTCACGGAATCTAGCCTGATTAACCGCTGAAATTATACATTGTCCACGATTTGAACTCACGACTTCTGGGGAGATGGTATGCTATTTTACATATCTGCAATTTTTTCACTGCTCTTTCAAAACAGCAATCGCTTATTGCGATTGAAAATTTAAAAGAGCTGGGATTAGATTAGAAGAGCAGAGCAAATGCATACTGCTTACGATTTATCGCCAATAAAATTGCCGCATTGATCATCGCTACATATCCCAGAGTTTTTGCTCGCAGTCGCACATTAATCGCGCAACTCACACATCCCACCTCACCCGACTAGATCATAGTTCAGAACAAAGCTCGCTAAACAAACCGCCGCTTATCCAGAAAAGCGCGTCCAGTCAGATTAGAATTTTGGGGCGAAATGTTGCAATCTCGATTTTTTTTTTTTAACGTATTTTTTGGCGTAGATTACGATAAAAATATTGCGGCCACTGCGCGAGTGGGAGAAAGACTGGAAAATAGCAAAATCTGCAAATATACTGGCCAAGTGGCCGCAATATTCTTATCGTAATCTACGAAAAAAATAATGAGGTTAAAAAAAACATCAAAGATCGCAGCATTTCACCAAACAGGCCTATTTTGATCTAGTTCGATTGGACTACCTAATTGACCCACCGATCAGATCATAAAACCCATCGATCAGATCAAAGCTCTCTAAGCAAGTCGGAGTCATACTTCACCCAGCCTCAGCGTTAAGCTCATCGATCGCGCAATGAAAGAGCTTTTATGTGAACGTCGTTCATATTGAAGCTCTTTGGGACATCTAATATGTATTATTGTCTTTCTTTGCATCTGTTATATCGCTTGCGCTCAGCGATATCAGCAAACCGTTCACTGCTTAGCTTTGTGATATTAAAGACTATCAATAATACAAGTTATCCTAAACCTAGTTAATAGCCTTTGGTGATATCTACACCATCTAGTATAGTAATGAATGAATAGGTCATATTTTAATTAAAAGAAAAGATTGCCAGATTCTACACTGTTACGCTTTATTATTCGTGACGTTTCGGTCTCTGCTGAGACCTTTATCAAACTGAGAGCAAACAGCAGAGACCGAAACGTCACGTATAATAAAGCGTAACAGTGTAGAATCCGGAAATCTTTTCTTTTAATTCAAAATGCACTGTGAAAACATTCACCAAACCATTAGGTCATATTTTCTTCTGATCAGTGTGTTTTATGTTCTGAGGTGCGCTTTCCTGGGTAAGAGACGATTTGTTTGGCGAGCTTTGTTCTGAGTTACGATCTCATTGGGGTGAGGTGGAATATGTCAGTTTTGGCTATTGCAAGTTTCGCCGATTTATGTTGCAGGCCACTGTATCGATTAGAGCTTTACGTTCTTCATCCCTGATAGTCAAACATCGATGAAACACCTATGAAGAGTCGATGAACGCTTTCCAAACCCTTTGGTGAAAACATTTTATCAGCCTGGAGAAAATTCACCTATATATATCCTATCTCTGAATACATGAGACTGTTTCCTTTTATTTCTGACGAGCAGAAAATCCCATCGAGATCTCTCTATCGCACTCATTGGTGCATTGTACGTGCTATCTTATAATTGAATATCAAAATCAGTGAGTTAGGAACATGTTTGTTGCACTGATCGTTCATTAATAAGTATTAATTAATGTTTGATTACCATTCATCGATGAATTGAATTAAATACGTATGAAGTTCCTATTACTTATCAGCGACGAGCCGTAATTGAGAATTCACAGACGAGGGGGAAATGGGGAAAATGTTCGCTATGCGCACTGATCTGGTGGTACTGAGCATGAGATTAGGTCTGCCTCATTGTTAGATACAGGATTTCACAGAAAATTGGTGTTGCGTCTGTTTTTAATTAGTTTGACATTTTCGGATTTCATTTCATTTCAGTTTTCTGTGCTCTTCCATTTCATTCATTTCGTTTTTCTGTTTCAATTTGAATTAAAAGAAAAGAGCAAATTTTGCCAACCCTAATTATAGACTAAGACACTATCTACTAGGCTACAAAAAATCTCCATAATTTGGATCTTCGGATTGAAGCTATTGCATGCTATAAATGAAATGAAAAAATGACAGATAGGTCATTATTAAAGTCAATGGGCAACTTTAAATTATTATTGTTTCTTATCGACTAGGAAATTAATTGCATATACAATATATCATAGCGATTTTTTTTTCGTCTGGTTTTCGAAAATTCTTGTTGTATGTTTCGCATTTGATTACAGATCCAATTAACCTTACAACTGTAGAGTTGTAAGAGCTAAGTATATATAGATAGGAAATTCGAAATCCAGACCTAAAATATTCCAATGGGGCCTCCCTATTTCATCAAGTTTCGGCGTTCGTCATTGTTCGTAAACAATGCAAAGCATTGGAACGAGCTCAACTTACAAGGAGTAACCAAACAACCTTTAAATGTACACAAAGTCAATGGACGTTAAGCTCTTATCCTTGCATATAGGACGACCGTCTATACAGATATTACTACATCAGTGCACCATGGATAGAGAAAAGTCAAAAGTTGTAGAGCATCACTCTTGTAGAAGAAGATGTGCGTGCTCCCATTCGATATTCCTGTATGACACAAGAGCATGTGCATGGACTTTAGATAGATACTTAGCATCAAGTGCTTGATATGGAGATGAGATCTTTCCGAAGAATACCGTCTACATGCAAATAATTCTACGGGCAGGGCTATTATCTAGACAGACGAGCCTTTCTTTACATGCATCCAGTTCACATTTATGCCATTCATCGAGCTAAAAGGAAAGGGATGAAAAATGGTGTGATCTAATACAAGCAGCATTCACCAGATGTTTCTAAGGATATTTGCTGTATACTTAAAATCAAAGTTTGTGCTGGTAAGAAGCTTTAGCTATTTGGCAAACATTTTGGGTGTCCACCAGGAAACAAACAGGAAATTCCTTTTATCCTAATCGGATACTGGTATTTTGTCAAACTAACACTTTTCAAACGAAGAAGAGTGCACTGAAAGGGAAAAGTTATCTTGTGGTAATTAGTTGATTATTCTTGTAGCAATTAATTTTATTTTCAGTTAGAAGTTGCTAAGTGTAGATAGGAGTAGAGCATTGAACTACATAATTGTTAGTTTTGCTAGCAAAAATACAATAAGGAATTTTATTGTAAATTCGTATTAGTCCGGCTCGATTACTGAATGCAATCGAGTAAAACTATTATGTGCAGCATATGAAATGAATTGAATGAATGAATGAATTTTCAAATTTCGTGGTTTTATGCTGATATCATTATTTATTTTAACTTATATCTAAACTTAACCTAAAATTGAAAGAACAAGGAACAGAAGAAAAAAAAAATCTATAAAATTAAAAACTTAAAGTGCTATTTAATTTACTAATCTATTGTCAGTGAGCTTTAATCTATTAAAAAATTTTGTATATTATGTTTTCGCTTTAGTTTGAATAAGTTCGACTGTAGTTAAAGAGTGTAGTCCAATTGTGGAATAGTATCTTGGTAGATTATATTTTGAGCATCTTGCTCTAGGCAATTTGTAATTTTTTTACTCTAGATGAAATATGAAAGTATTATAAGTATGCCACAAAGTTTGTAATGCTAAAAAATAGGCTCTGAGAAAAAAATGAATGATAGAGAAGTTCATGTTATCACTCAAAAATCTCAAAACCGGATGTCCGTAACCTCTCTAGCTTAAGAACGCGTTGAGCTAGAAAGTTCAAATTTTGTACACTTCGTTTTTGGCAAAAAATAAGGTCAAGTTCATAAATACCAGCTCCCATACAAAAAGAATCAATTTCGCAATTTGACAATAAACGGAAGTATAACATTTATTGATCTGAAATTTTCAATATAATATTTTTAAGATGATACTGCATAAAAATTGGTTGTGTCCTCTTTTTCATGAAATGCTCTAAACCAATTTACTCGGTGCGTATAAAATTTATCGAGGTGGAATTTTACATCAAATATTTATTTAGAATTATTAGTAAGACAAAAAAAATTAGACGATCAGCTTTACCCCTTCTATCCCCTCCTATACAAAATGACACAATTTCATAATTCGACTCTTAACGGATTTGTTTAAAAAGCATTAAAAAGCTATTGATTTAAAATTTGGAAGAAATTACTTTTATGATGATTGCAATCTACTGTATAAAAATTATTTGAGTCCTCCCCCTCCTTCCACCACAAACTGCACTTTTTTCATGAAATAATTTAAACAAATTTACTCAGTACGTAAAAAATTAATCGAGCTGAAACTGTACACTAAATTTATAATTATTAGTAAGGCTAAAAACATACAATCTGACACGATTTCACAACATTACAAAAAGTCGATTTTCCTCAATTCTCATCATCTTTAAACAAGTCAAAAGCATGATGTTTATAGTTATTTCTAAAAATGTCGTTAATAATTCCCCATTCCTTCTATCACCTCCGATACAAACTGCACAATTTAATTAAATTTAATACACTAATTTCCTTAGTACCTATTAGATTTTGGAATCCTTAATTTTGTTCAAAATATTTTGATAGCAACTCTAGCGTGATGTGAAAAAATTAATTCAATGTCGTCACCCCCTTACCACTTTCGCTACAAAATTTCTTAAAATCAAAAAATTTCTCTTTCATCTAGAGTATCACACAATTGGGCTTTATATCCAATTGTAGCCCTGTTATATTTATACTAAAGATGGAATCGGAGAGTATTATAAGTTTGCTCAAAAGTTTGTAACGCCAAGAAATAATGCTCGCACAGAAGCGCCAAGGGTACAGAAATGTTTGTTGTCGCACAAAAATCTCAAAACAGGATGTCCGTCAGTCCGTTTATCCGTCCGTCCGTCCATCTGTGCGCTCTCTAGCTTGAGAACGCGTTAAGCTTCAAACTTCGTACGAATCGTTTTTGACGAAAAAGGAACGTCAAGTTCGTGAATGGGCCAAATCGCTTCAGCCCTTCTAACCCCTTCCATACAAAATAACATAATTTCGCAATTTGACAATAAACGGACTTGCTCGAAAAGTATAAAATCGATTGATCTGAAATTTGGAATATATTACTTTTATGATGATTTCAATCTATTGTTTAGAAATTACCTGTATCTTCCCCTTCTTTCCTCCACCACCCATGATTTACTCAGTGCGTATAAAATTTACCGAGCTGAAATTGTGCAGCAAATATTTATTTAGATTTATTAGTAAAACCAAAAAAAAAATAAACTGCCAACAAGTCGGGCGAAACTTTATTATTCTTGGGACAAGTTGCGGATGTGTGGAAAGTCAATATGCAGGTTAGAGTGGTTAGGGAAGGCTAAGTGAAAGGGAGTTCTTGGGCAGGGCTGTTGTCAATTTAACAATATTTCATTCATTTCTGCAAGTTTGGGTTCTTATGAGGGGAGGAGGAGGGGTAAGGGTGGGTGGATGTTAATAGCTTTTTAATTAATTGCTTGAATCGCGTCCAATATCCTCTGTATAGAATGTGTTTCATAGACGAAGTTGCATAGAATTTTCATAGGATTCGGTGCATTTTACATTCACGAAACCAAACATTTGTATGGGAAGGAGTAGAGGAGGTAGGGGAATCGTAAAATTTGTGACGCAATTTTATTCCCTTTCTCTTGTAGTGTTCTTGTACAAAATTTCAAGTTCGTAGCTTTTAATTTGATGGTTATTAGTTGATTCAATGAAATAGGTAGAAATGTATGGGAGGGGGTAGAAGGGCAAGCGCGATTTCAAAACTTTTAAAGGAATTTCAATTATTTTTATAAGTTTTTAGGCAAAATTTGAAATGGATAGCTTTTAAGAGTTAGCTGATAACTGATTTCTTAAAAATGCTCGAAAAAATAATTTTGTACGGGAGGGGGTAGAAGAGGTAGGGGAATTGCAAAATTTGTGACGCAATTTTATTTCCTTTCTCTTTTAAGCTGCTCGTACAAAATTTTAAGCTCGTAGCTTTTAATTTGTTGGTTATTAGTTGATTTAATGAAATTGGTCGAAATCATACTTTTGTATGGGAGGGGGTAGAAGGGCAAGTGTGATTTTGAAACTTTTACAATAATTTCTTTGCAAATATTTTTATAAGTTCTTATGCAAAATTTCAAATGGATAGCTTTTAATAGTTAGGTGATAATTAATTTCTTAAAAATGGTCGAAAAAATAATTTTGTATGGGAGGGGGTAGAAGTTTTGAAGGTATTCGACCAGTTAATATTTTATACTTTTAGGGATTTTTTTTAAATGTATTTCCCAAATTTTCAAGTTTCTACCCTAAAATTACATCCAAAAATTTTCAGTTTTCGTGTTTTTTTCGTTGCACATGAAACAGCTTGTGCCCATTAGACCGGGATGGTCGGTTCATAACAATTGTGGATCAAATTATTATTTTTTTTCTATGTATATCAAATAGATGTATTCATATGCAAAATTTAAAGTTTCTATCTTTGAGCAGAGTTCTAAAAAATTCACTCAAAATTTTCGACATTTTTGCTTACCACCTCCCTCCCTTTACACCCCCTAACTTAAAATTTTTATCAAAATTATAAATTATGTAGTTCTATAATCTGACGAATTTTCAATTCGATATCTGTACTCAATTTTGATGATTTCTAATTTTGAAAAGTGCACCATTTTTCAAATGCTCCCCATTTCACCCCACTACTATTATGACCAAATTTTTTTTTTATTTGTTTTGTATTTCGCTAGTATAGCTTAGTATATGTTTTAAATTTCAATTACATAGCTTAAGAGATAGTTGAGATATTAATTCTTAAGTGTTTTTCCTTGCACCCCCCCGACCCTTCCCCTTACAATAATAAACCTATTTCTAAGCTGATTATGGTGGATCTATACGCCATCTTAATTGTCCCAAAATATTAATTTTTTATGGTAAGTAGTTTCGAAGATATAACCATTTCAAAAAAAGATTCGGCCGACAATTTGTTTTTAGCCCCCCCTTTACGGACTCCAATGGATAAAAAAATTAAATTATTTTTGGAATATGTCCCACAGTTTTCTCTATACGTGTGCTGATTTTCATCTTTCTATCTGCATTCGTGGTGGAGATATTAGCAAGTGTATATTTCGACTTTTTCCATCTCCCCGCCTCCCCCTTCCACCTCACACTCCCCAAAATTTGGATAATGGAGCTCACTTACCAAGTTAATAACCCTCTCAAAAATCAACATTCTACCTCTAACGGTCTTGGAGGTACGAGTCCATATGTACGGCGTACGGCGGGACGGATTTTTTTTTTTGCTTTTTTAGGCTAATTTAGTCATGAAACGCGAAAAAACAAAATTTCAGGGTAGCAAATTTTTTTTTTTTTCTGTGTCGATCACAATACTTTATTATTAAAATAATAAAGTAATTAGACGATTTGCTTTACCCGTTCTAACCCCTCCCATACAAAATGACACAATTTCGGAATTCGACGTCTAACGGATTTACTATTGATATGGAATTTTGAATGTATTACTTTTATAATGATATAAAAATTTTCTGAGTTTCCCCTTCCTTCAACCACCCCACATACAAACTGTCCTTTTTCGTGAATTACTCTTAACAGATTTACTCAGTACGTATAAAATTTACCGAGCTTAAATTGTATAATAAATATTTATTTAGAATTATTAGTAAAACAAAAAAGAAATTAGACGATAAGCTTCACTCGTTCTACCCCTCCCATACAATCTGACACGATTTCACAATTTTACAAAAAGTCGATTTTCCTCAAAAGTATGCTCATTTGCAATTTAAAATATATCAATTGCATAATGATTATAGTTGTTTCTCAAAAAATCATTTAAGACCCCCCATTTCGTTCTACCACCTCCCATACAAACTGCGCAATTTATCTAAACCCAATACACTAATTTTCTCAGTACCTAATGAATTTTTGAATCCTAAATTTTGTATAAAACATTTTGATAACAACTCTAGCGTGATGTGAAAAATTAGTTCAATGTCGTCACCCGCTCTCCCTTTTTTGAGGCTTCCGTGATGTAGTGGGCAGCGTGCTTTCTTTACAGTCAATAGGTCGTGGGCTCGATTCCCATTCCTGGCAGAAGATTTTCTTAAGCACGAATTTTTCAGTTGCTACTGGCAATGAAAAATTATTCGAAACAAAATGGATAAACGATGTAAATATTTAGCAGTTCCACTTCAAGAAGGTCTATACACTGGTTTCGCTATACTGGTTTCTGTTCGCTGTCTATCATTCAGTTACCCATCATATCAGCAAATATTTGTCAGTAGCAGCCAATACTACTGAAAAAATATACCAGCTTAAGCACTCGTTACGGTCGTTTTCACTCCCCTTCCCCTACCTTTCCAATCCCATTACTTTCCTTCATAACTGTGTTTGTGCATTGCACATAAAGGCCGAAATTGCCAATAACACAGGTCATTCCATAAAAAAACAAAATTTCTTCAAATCAAAAATTTCTCTTTCATCTAGAGTATCGCACGATTGCGCTATACGCTGTTTTTATATGACTCCGAGCCCAATCTTTCTAGACTGCGGTTCAACTTGTGCTTCTATAGGTTGAACAATTTTTGTGAATATGAGAAACTCCGATTTTCTATTTATAAATGGGTACATTACTTTGATAAGAATGTTGATTTTTTTGACTGATTCGAATATATGTTTTCTGAAAGTGAGCTTCTTGTCGCAGTAGAATCTCAGGTATTTTATTTTGTAGCTCCATGGTACTTCTAATTCGATTTACTATGAGATAGTCAGCCGCTAGAATGTATGGACTAGTTCTGCGTTTTTGGAATTCCTCCAAAACTAATCCGACTAACAAGACTCACAATGACGAACACTCGAACACTGAATCCCAAGTGAGAATACAAACCGATTCCACAACCAGCTTTCGGACGGAATGTGGTTTAAAGCAGGGAGATGGTCTAGCCGCCATGCTTTTCAACTTGGCACTAGAGTATGTCGTCCGAAAAATCCCAGTCGACACCAATGGGACACTACTATTCAAGTCCACCCAACTAGTAGCATACGCTGACGACATTAATATCCTAGCAAGATCCTTCCCTAGTGCTAAGGAGGTATTTATCAATCTTGACTCCACCGCAAAAGAAGTCGGGTCGCGCATTAATGAAAGCAAACCAAAAGTAATGACGCAAACAAGAAGGAGAGCGTCTATCAGACAAAACATCGCAATTGTGGAATATAATTTGGAGAGTGTGGACAATTTCATATATCTTGGGGCTAACAAAGGACTGTAATGAAACAGACGAACTCAAACGACGGGTCATACTAGCAAATAAGACGTATTATTCGGTACTTCCAATAATAAAATCCAAGAAAGTGCACAGGAACAATAAGCTGCGGGTATATAAAACTGTTATATGACCTGTGCTCTGTTATGGCAGCGAGACGTGGACATTAACGCGAACTTCCGAAAAAGCAGTTAACGCGTTTGAAAGAAAGGTCCTCCGAAGAATTTTGGGACCTATGAAGGAAGGAACGGAATGGCGAATAAGATACAACCATGAGTTGTATCAACTGTACGACGAGCCAGAAGCTTCAACGTTCATCAAGCTACGTAAACTGTAGTGGACTGGCCATTTAGAGCGAATGGAAGACAGAAGAATCCCCAAACGTGCTCTGAAAGGCAAAGCGAGTGGTGACCGGTCAGTAGGCAAGCCACGCAAGCGATGGGAAGACTCGGTTGATGGAGATAGCAAAGCCATCTTAAGAATTAGCAGCTGGAGGACGCGGTCTTTGGATCGAGACGATTGGAGGCGACGACTTCAGGAGGCCAAGACCCGATTTGGGCTGTCGCGCCATTGATAATGAGTTCTGCGTTTAGTAAAATAAATGACTTGCGTTTTAAAAGGGTTTATTTTTATTTTCTACTTGTGCAAATAATGTATCCTTATATCTAAGGCGCAATTTATGTAATATATCTGCAACTAAGATATCTTTACAGTAAATTGCTGTGTTATCGGTAAAGAAGGCTGACTCACAGTTTTTAAGATGGGGAAAGTCAGCAGTAAATATAAGATAGCGAAAAGGGCCAAGAACTGAACCTTAAGGTACTCATGCATGAATCTCTTTACTTGCTATCTTAAAGAAAACTTATTATCATATTTATAATATACTTTGAAAATTTTTATTCAATAAATTTATAAATCAGATCATTATACCAGACTCTATCAAATGCTTTTTCTATATCCAGAGACACTAAGGCTAATGACTGTTTCGAATTTAGACAATTGTGAACTAACTGCTTAATTCTCATAAGTTGATGTATCGTCGAGTGGCTTTTCCTAAAGCTGAATTGTTTATCCGGCAGAATATTAGTGCTGTCAATAAAGGAAAGGATTCTCTCTTTTAAAATTCATTCAAACTCTTTCCCTAAATTACTGAGAAGGCTGATTGGTCTGTAGCTGATGCCAAGATTTACACGATTTTTTGGTTTCAAGATGGGAACAATTTTTGCAGCTTTCCATTCTGAGGGAAAGTATTTTAACTTAAGATATCCAGAAGAAGTATTATTTCTTTTTTTTTCAAGTTAGTTGATTTTCTTTGGTTGGATATGTTGAAGTATTTCTTTAATACTCTCAGGTTTAATAAGTTCATAAGTCATTTCCAAGTTAATTTGTGAGCGATGTTTCTAGTTCAACAGCGAAAAGCCGATGCTCAGGATCACGCCTTGTAGAAGAGAGCTGTTTCTGTCCTATGACCCTTCTACTTCTACAATGGCGCTACAGCCCAAATTGGACCTTGGCCTCCTGATATTCAGGTTCCTTAACATTTTTTATTATTTATTGTGGAAGGGTTGTTAGCCCTTCGCACAACCCTCTATCTACGAATTTTTCATTTGCGTAGATTGAGGTAACCAAGGTAAACTCAAGCAAGTAGTGTGCTAGAATTATGCGCTGACCGGGATTTGAACTCACGACCTTCGCATTTCAAGACCAACACGCTACCTACAAGGCTACACCCTAGCTTTCTAACCCCTCCACGAACCTAAAAAAGACAACAACTCCAGCTATACAATCATCTCAAATACGATGACAGCTATTTTGGGATTGCCTTTAAGTACTAATGGAACTTCTTATTCTTCTTCAATGGCACTACAGCCCAAACCGGGCTTTAACCTCCTGCCCTTCAGGCTCCTTAACATTTTATTTGTCATTGTGAAAGAATTGTTAGCCCTTCGAACAATCTTCTATCTATGAATTTTTCGCAGATTGATATGGCCAAGATGTACCCACGCAAGTAGTGTGCTGAAATTATACGTTATACAGAATAAACGTCAGCTAGGGTGATGCCTAGTGGGTAGCGTGTTGGTCTTACAATGTGAAGGTCGTGAGCTCAAATCCCGGTCGACGTAATATAATTCCCGCAAACTACCTGCTTGGATATACCTTGATTACCTCAGTCTACGAAAATGAAAAAAAAAATCGTAGATAGAGGGTTGTGCAAAGGACTAACAGCCCATCTACAAAAAAAAATTTTTTTTAAGGAACCTGAAGGTCAGAAGACCAACGCCCGATTTGGGCTGTAGTGCCATTCTAGAAATAGAAACGTCATTTGGATGCCGAAACACATTGACTCTGAGGGTAATGAACAAGATGATTCATTGAACAGGAAAGCATCCGAATCTGATTCCCTAGGTCTTCTTCCATTTTGCGGGATACCACTCAGCACTGCAAAAATCAATATAAAAATCTAACTGTGACTCGGTACCAGGGTAAGCTGGCATAGAATACCAAGACTTTCTAATAAAAGAACTTCTGCAAATAAACAGAGATCAGTCTAGACTCTCGGTTGGTGTCTTATCTGGACACTCTCACTTGAAGAAACATCTTCACAGAATCGAACTCTCAACGGACAATATCTACAAAATGTGCAATGAGGAGGGTTGTGCGAAGATCTAACAACCGTTCCACAATAAATAATGAATAAATGTTAAGGAACCTGAAGGTCAGGAGGCCAAGACCCAATTTGGGCTGTAGCGCCATTGCAGAAGTAGTATAAGACCATTATGGCAGCACAAGATAGTAAGACCTTATGAGAATTGAACTCACCACACAATGTTGAATTTCTATAACTATAACCACTTCATAAAAATATTAACCACAGAAACCAAATCTATTCTTCAATAAAAACAAATGTAAATAAAATAAAATTGCATTCACAAAAATATCCCTGGACACGAGTTCGTTTTGCAAATAAGCCACAACGAAATTTCACTTCGGTTCGTTGTTTGGCATTTCAAGTAGAGCTGGCGGTGCTGCTGTTGTTGTTGGTCCTTCCCTGGTCTATGCCATTGGCACATGTCCCTATAAATTACAAATAGCGAAGGAAAATGCTTTCCTCTGGTTTATTAAATTTCGAAACATGAAAAATGTTTCGCACACGAAACGCTACTCAACCTCTTAACGGAAACTTTTCGATACTATTTTTCGTGAATTCCTTAAGGGCGATAACATCGCCGCCATTTTGCGACACCACGAACGTCTTTTCACACTTCACACTAACATATTTAAATCATCGTAGTAGTTGTATTTTGCTATACATTTGATAGATAAAAAGAAAGATTTGAAAATTTCTTTCGAGACATCCTTACACTTGGCTGCAGAAAATTGAATTTTTAATATTTATTTTCTTTTTTTTTAAATTTAGCGGGAATTTCAACATCTCTAAAGGACGATTTATGTGCAATTTGGGATATGTCGCCAAGCCCACTTGTGTGGGATTTCTTCCGGACGTTTTTAGACTGCGAAATACATAATTGTTTTTCTTTTATTCTGAAAAGTGGAAATTGCATGGCAAATGTTTGGAATTATTTGAATAGTCATATTCAATTGGATATTTTTCAACAAAAAAATTTTGATTTAGGATATAGCAAATCAAATGGAAAAGAAATTAAATATTGGTTATAAAAAAAATGGAAATTTTTTTTTATTTTTACAGAATGACCTGTGTTATAGGAAATTTCGGCCTTTGTGTGCAATGCACAAACACAGTCATGGAGAGAAAGAATGGGATTGGGAAGGGAGGGGAAGGGGAGTGGGAACGACGGTAGCGAGTGGAGAATGTGGTATATTTTCAGTTGTACTGGCTGCTACTGAGGAATATTTACAGATGTTATGGAGGAGTGAATGATAGAAAGCAAACATTAACCATCTACTGAGTATCTAGACCTTCTTGAAGTGGAACTATTTCACTTTTACATCGTTTTGCCCGTTTTATTTCGAATAATTTTTCGTCGCACTAGCAACTGAAAATTTGTGCTCAAAAATCCCACTGTCTTCAGTGGGAATCGAACCCACAACCTATTGTCTGTGAAGCAAGCACGCTGCCTACTACGCCACGGAAGCCTCAAGCTTCTTAACTTTTAACATTATTGAATATTACCCCAAAGGTCTTTATTTTAGTTTTCCAGTCGTAGCACAGTACTTAGTTGTGTTTAATACACATTTTGAAATGCATCCGAAAATCGTTAGTTTCTGAGTTATCTAGCTATAGTATTCAAGCACTAATATGTCATGTCAACTTCGATAGAATACTTAATGGTGAAAGTAAAAAGATGAAAGGCTTTCGCCTAATTTAAAACCACTGATCAATATTTTCAACTCCGCCTAAGATAGTCCCAAGTCCGGTTTGAAGAAGGAGGAGGGAAGAAGAAATCCTGAATGGCCGGAAAAACCAGTGCGATTCAGGAAGTAGGCTAAGAATAGATATAGTTGGACTCGTGGCATAGCTGAGAGGACTCCAACAAATCCTATCGAGCTGAAATTGTCCAGCCGTATCTGTGCGGTTAAGCACACTTGTGACGGAACCTGAAGCTTCGCCTCGGATTGGATGGATTCCACGGAAACGACCCGGAAAACAAAAAAATTGAACACTCTTTCTTTACTGTGCCAACCAGCTACAAAAATTGAAGGATGCCATCAAAGAAAAAAGAAGAGGAAAGTGGTCTCAAGGCGTGCTACTTTTGTGTGGCAATGCTCGTTTTCGCAGGAGCCACGTTGCAATGGCTGCATTACAGAAATGCGGCTACGGAATTTTGAACCATCCCCCTTATAGTACACAAGAGAGCTAAACTAAAAATATTTAAAACCATTATCACAGCGAAACGTGGACATTGACTCAGACGTCCGAAAAATTACTTAACGCCTTTGAAAGAAAGGTCCTCAGAAGAATCCTCGGACCTGTGAGGGAAGACTCGATCGGGAGAATATGATACAATAAGGAATTGTGTGTCATCTTCGAAAATCCAGAAGTGTCAACCTTCGTAAAATTTAGGAAGCTGTAATAGGCTCGTTATGTGTAGCGGATGGATGACGGAAGAATGCCCAAACGCGCTGGGAAGACACTACCGGTGGACGCAAACTCACGCAGTCACTGAATCGAGATGTATGGAGGCGAACAATTTAGGAGGCCAAGGCCGGATTTGGCTATAGTGCCATCGTAAGTCAGTTAAGACTGAAAATAAATGTGCATGAAGCCAAGTACATTGGGGTTCAACCACAAGCGCACCGATCGTCTTAATGGACAAGTGGTGAAAGAGGTGCACAATTTTTGTTACTTCAGAAGTATTGTGAGCAATTATGTCGAAGCCAAAATGGAAATTGAGGCTTGTATAAATAAAACCCGTCAGGATTTCGGTATCATATCCCCTTTCTGTAAGTTAAGAAAGATCTCCATTTGCATGGAGCTGTGAGGGTTTGACGCAAGCGTCAAATCCGAGTGGTTATATGGATGTACTATGTGGGAAATGACCATTAAGCTTTCCAAGAAAATGCAAACTTTCGCCATTCACACATTTTAGGGATATCCTGGCCAGAACTGATCTCCAACGACAAACTTTGTGATACAACTGGACGGACTAAAATAGGCACTGAGATCCAAAAGCGAAAATGGCTTCGGATCGGTAACAGTTTGGGAAAACCAGAACAGGACATCGCTGGAGAAGATCTGGACTATAATTCTAAAGGAATACGCCAGGTTTGTCGACCATGTAGCATGGCAGCGAGCAGTTGAGCATATAGCCAGAGAAATAAACAAGTCCTCCTTGTGGAAGAGAACTTTTTCTGTCTATTGCCCTATAGGGATTCTTAACAGGAAGTTGATTGATTGAATGAAGAAGCTGGAAGCTGTATTAATTTTTCAATGCATTTGTAGAACATTTTCTTCAATTATTCTTCGTAATCTTAACGAAATCGCAATCGTTTTGAATCTTGGTAGATTTTTGTTCCATAGATTAGAACCTTGCAAATATGGTGCTAATATTGGAATAACACCGAGCTATTCTTAATATATAGCTGCAGGAAAGCAGCATCCATTTCCATCGGAAGTCGGTTTGCATTTTATTCTTTTCCAGTACATGTCTGTATTATAAATAGCATCCTCGAAAATTCAATTTAAAACTTCAAGCTGCTGTCGTCATTGCCTTCATTTCATCGAAAAGTCTCGACTATTCCTCACGTCCCTTTTGGATAGAACTACTATACCGAGAGAGTCCAAGGTTTTTTAGATATGTATATAGTTATACGTAGTTCATTTTTAATATTTCTCGATTTTAGTTCTATGTAGTTCGTCTTATTGTCGGGAAACGGCTCGGTTATATCTCCTAGCATGCTACTGACGAATGGCAGCATCTTGAATTCTGGCAGATGTAGTTGGCGTTGAATCCTTATACAGCAAATCCCTTATCCCTTCCGCATACCTTATGAGAATTTGTGCAGCTTTCATTTCACTTTGACTGGCCCTCCTAAATCGATACGATTGAAAGACGAGCAATTATATCAATTTCCTACAGACAAGAGTAATTGCCACTCGAAAGCATCAACTTTATAGTGATATCGTCCTTGTCGCCATCTGTTTCCCCTTGGTTACATTTTCCGTATTCGAGAAACTCGAGTATTTGAAAGCTTGATTAGGTTCATTCAAATCGTGTAATGAAACCTACCTAATACCAGAATCGTTAGAGCACAATCAAGTGGCTCTAATTAACTGGATCAAAGAATCGGATTAAAATTTCATCGGAATTCGTTGTGTGCGCTTATAAATTTACAATTTCGAATCAACTGAAGTGGTCTGGAATTCGTTTAAATACTCAAGTGCATTATCTGTCGGATTTCGGTTTGGTTCTTGGGTGTTTTCGGCACAAAAGAGAAGAGATTGTGAGTAAGGACTTTTCGGGTGTAAATTTGATTTAAATTGGAAGACGAGAATAGAGGAGAATTATGGTTTCCACTGCTTTTGTGCAGTTATAATCATAATAATTTCGATAAATCTTCCAGAATTATTCGATAGAGATAGATTTTAATGATATGTATTCTCTCGATAATCGAATTCGATTAGAATTATCGTTGGCGCTAGGAATCAAACATCTTCAATTGGGAATTCGAACTAATTGGCTTTCTATCCATAAGACGCTATTCCAAAAAGTTATTCTACCCATGCCTAAAAAATCGCATAAAACAGAAATCCCATTTTAATACCTCGAAGCAATATTTCAGGTCGATAAGCTCATACGTAAGAAGATATCATATAGATATAAATATCTAAAAAAATATAGGCGTAGTAAATTTTCTTTTTTCGGCCAATAAGTTAACGAAAAGCTCATCCAGAAGATATCCTGAATGGTTTTCCTTGACCCCGACAGAAGGAATCCCAAAGGTAATTTCGAAGAGGCTCTCAGCTCAGATGAAAAATGTTTTGAACCGAAACGACAAGGACTTCATCGATGGGCCAGCGCGAGCCGCACTCCAAGCCACTTCATGGGAAATTTGTTTGTTCATCTTCTCGACCTTAAATAATATTTCTTCCACTTAATTTTAGTTGAAGATCATTTACTAAGAAACAGAATTCCGACATTCGGAAATAAATATCCTTGCAAGAAATAGAAGTAGATACTTAGGCTGGTGGTTTGGTGCCCGTGAAGAGTTCTGTGTACCTCAAGTCGTGCACGAACATAAAATCGTTCTATTTTTCGTTTGCAAATTGCCAAACTTCCGGAATTGCTTCCGAGTATTCGGAAAAGGTATTTCGAGTTGCGTGTTTTTACAATAAGAAAGAAATTCTTTTGGAGCGAAGGGAACCATAATTTTGTGGTACATGAGACTACGACTTTTTATTACCATGACAATATGAATAGATACATATAAGTAACGACTCGTATCTTTTGCTTTTGCTGAAATATCATCTCATGGATGGGTTGAGGCATTTGCAATGCTTCTTTAAATTTTAACATAAAAAACAACTTGAGTTTAAGTTGGAAAAAAAGAACTAAATTGGTTAACTTAAAGCTGTTGTTACTAGTCACGGAGACATTACAGGTACGTACAGGCCCGTTTTAAGACAGGACCGATAGGGGCGTCTTGTGGGGTGGCGTCAAACTGCCGCACAGGTAACTCAAACAAAAACAGTAGCAAAGCCGAATCACAGGGTGCCAAAGTGCCACTGTCTTACTAAACTAAGCCAAAAATCGCATATCTTCTTATACAATGGCACTACAGCCCTACAGCCCAAATCGGGCCTTGGCATCCTGACCTTTAGGTTTCTTAACATTTTTTATTTATTGTGGAAGAGATGTTAGACCTTTGCACGAAGAAAAATTTTTTTCAATTGAGGATTTAGATTGAGGTGACCACAATATACCCAAGCAGGTGGTGTACTGAAACTATGCGTCGGACGGGATTTGAACTGATGGTCTTCGCATTGTAAACCAATACGCGATCCACTAGGCTAGACCCTGGCTTTAGATCGCATATACGGCACATGAAACGCTAGAACAGCAAAGCTGATTAAAGGAAGATTTCTATTAACCTCCTGAACGGGGAATGGATTCCGAAGGCCTAACGAGCTATACATTGTGACCATAAAGTATGTGGACATTGTAATTAAAATGAGTCTGGGAAAAGATTTTTAATTTTTTTTGTGAACAAGTAGAACTGTCCTTAATTATTATCCCAAAAATTAGCGCGGTCTGTTAATCAGTTTGTTTACAGCAGCTGGTTGATTCGGACCAGTAGTCCATTTCCCAGACTCATTTTAATCACAAAGTCCACATACTTTATGGTCACAATGCATAGCTCTTATCCCGCCTGCAGTGTACTTTGCTTTCAGCGAATCGCAAAACACTTTAGCACAACTGCTCAGCCTGATGCTATTATGCACAGATCCACTTAATTTTGTTCTTATTTTCAAAAGAAATTTTTTTTTCTTATAAAAAACACATTCTAGCTCGAGAACGCGTTGAGCTAAGAAGTTAAAATTTTGTACACGCCGTTTCTGATAAAAAAAAGTAAGGACAAGTTCGTGAATGGGCCGAATCGCTCCACCCCAGCTACCCCCTCCAATACAAAATGACACAATTTCGGAATTTGACGATAAACTGATTTTCTCGAAAAGTATAAAAGCTATTGATCTGAAATTTGGAACATATTATTTTTATACAAATTTCAATCTAAGGAAAAAAAATCATTAGTATCCCCCCACTTCTTCTGCCACCTCCCATATAAACTGTAGTTTTTTACTACAAACCAATTTACTCAGTATGTATAAAATTTATCGAGCTCAAAGTGCACTAAAAATTTATTTAGAATTATTTGTAAAACTGCAAAAAAACAAAACTCCTACCACCTCCCATACAATATGGCACAATTTTTCAAAAAGTCGATTTTTTTTGATTTTTTTTATCGTCGAATCGGACATTTTGTTAAATGACGATAGTTCTTTTTGTAGACAAAAACAACCAACAATATTCTTTCCAAGTAGCTAAGCATAATCGTATTATAATTAAATTTTTTCCTTATCTTATTGCCACTTTGCTAAATCAATTTCCGTAAGTGAAGCGAATAAATGTTGACGCACTAAATTTTCAGGCGGAGTAGCATGCAACGACTCAAAACAAAAAAGAAAACATAACAGGACTGCGATACTCTAGATGAAGGAGACATTTTTTAGGATTCAAAAATTTAATGGGTACTGAAAAACTTAGTGTATTGAATTTAGTGAAATTGTGCAGTTTGTATGGGAGGTGGTTGAAGGAGGGTGGAGATATTAATAACTTTCTTAGAAATAACTGTAAACATAATTTATTTGGCACAGCATTCATTCTTTTCAGGCAAATCGACTTTTTGTAAAGTTGTTGAATTGTGTCAAATTGTATGGGAGGGGGTAGAAGGAGTGAAGCTAATTGTCTAATTTTTTTTGGTCTTACTAACAATTCTAAATAAATGTTTAGTGCACAATTTCAGCTTCATCAATTTTATACGTACTGAGTAAATTTGTTTAGAGTATTTCATGAAAAAGTGCAGTTTGTATGGGAGGTTGTAGAAGGAAGGGGAAGACTTAAATAATTTTTATACAGCAGATTGGAATTATTATAAAAGTAATATATTCCGAATTTCAGATCAATAGCCTCTATGCTTTTGGAAAATATCTGCTTATTGTGAAATTGCGAAATTGTGTCGTTTTGTATGAGAGGGAGTAGAAGGGGTAAAGTTAATCGTATAATTTTACTTTATTATTCTAATAATAAAGCATTGTGATCGACACAGAAAAAAAATTGCTTACCTGAAATTTTGTTTTTTCGCGTTTCATGACTAAATTAGCCTAAAAATGCAAAAAAAAATCAGTCCCGCCGTACGCCGTACGCAGTACATATGGACTCATATCTCCGAGACCGTTAAAGGTAGAATGTTCGTTTTTGGGCAGATTGTTGATTGGGTAAGTGAGCTCCAATTTCTAAATTTTTGGGAGTGTTAGGTGGAAGGGGGAGGCGGGGGGAGGGAAAGAGTCAAAAACTACAATTTCTAATATTTCCACCAAGAATTCAGATAGGAAGCTGAAAATCAGCAGAGATATAGAGAGAGTTGTGGGACAATCTATAAAAATAATTTAATTTTTTTATCCATTGGTGTTCAAAAAGGGGGCATTTATACTTTTCGAGAAAAGCCGTTTATTGTCGAATTGCGAAATTGTGTCATTTTGTATGGCAGGGTGTAGAAGGGATGAAGCTAATGGTATAATTTGTTTTAGTCTTACTAATAATTCTAAATGAATATTTAGTGCTCAACTTGAGCTCCATAAATTTTATACGCACTGAGTAAATTGGATTAGAGTATTTCATGAAAAAGTGGAGTTTGTATGGGAGGTGGTGGAAGGAGGAGGAGGACACGTAAATTTTTTTACCATAGACTGAAATCATCATAAAAGTAATATATTCAAAATTTCGGACTAATGGCTCTTATAGTTTTCGAGCAAATCCGTTTATTGTCAAATTGCGTAATAGTGTCATTTTGTATGGGAGAGAGTAGTAGGGGTGGAGCGATTTGGCCCGTTCACGAACTTGTCCTTACTTTTTTGTCAAAAACGACGTGTACAAAATTTGAACTTTTTAGATCAACGCATTCTCAAGCTAGTGAGGCCATGGACGGACGGATAGACAGAAGGACGGACGGACGGACGGACGGACGGTCATCCGGTTTTGAAATTTGTGAGTGATTATATAAACTTCTGTATCATTCATTTTTTTCTCCGAGCTTTATTTCTTAGCGTTACAAACTTTGTGGCAAACTTATAATACTCTCAGATTTCATCTAGAGTATAAAAAGAACTAAAAATCTGATAAAAACTCGGCACTAAGTCGCCATTCTGAAAATTATTTCATACACAGTGAAGTGAGTTAATACTCGACACTGAGTCGCCATTTAGATAATCATTTCTGTATACAGTGAAGTGGATTAATATTCGACATTGAAGTGAATATATTGGGACGTCTTAACGTCTACAGTGATGTTAAATAATTTTCGACATGGAGCGGCCATTTTGATAATTATTCTACATACAGTGAACAGAATTAAATTTCGCCTCTGAGTCGCCATTTTGATAATAATTTCTATATACAGTGAAGTGAGTTGATATTCGACATTGGGACGTATTTTACTTTATTATTTTAATAATAAAGTATTGTGATCGACTTGGAAAAAAAAAAAAATTTGCTACCCTGAAATTTTTTTTTTTCGCGTTTCATAACTAAATTAGCCTAAAAAAGCAAAAAAAAAAAATCCGTCTGTCTGTACGCCGTCCGCCGTACGCCGTCCGCCGTACGCCGTCCGCCGTCCGCCGTACGCCGTCCGCCGTACGCCGTACGCCGGTGTGTACGCTCAGCGCACATTAACTCCCAAACCCTTCAAGATAGAAAGTTCATTTTTGGGGGGATTGTAGATAGTGGCGGATCTCAGGCAGATACCCATTTTCGGGGGTGTACGGGTTCAGGGGGAGGCGGGGGGAGCGCTTAGGCCGAAAAATACGAATTCAAATATCTCAACCAAGGTAACAGCTAGGAAGCTAAAACTCAATACACATATAGAGAAGTTAGTGGGACAACTTTTAAAAATAATTTAATTTTTTTATCCATTGGCGTCCGAAAAGGGGGGGCTAAAAACAAATTGTCGGCCAAATTTTTTTTTCAAATGATTATATCTTCGAAATTACTTATTGTAAAAAATTCATATTTTGGGACCGTCAAGGTAGCATATAGTTCCATTGGAATCAGCTTAGAGAGTGGTTAATTATTGTAAGGGGAAGGGTCAGGAGGGGTGCAAAGAAAAACACTTAAAACTGAATATCTCAACTATCTCTTAAGCTATGTAATTGAAACTTGAAACTTATATTAAGCTATACTGGAAAAATACAAAAAAAATATAAGATTTTGAAATAATAGTAGTGGGGGGAAATGGGGAGCATTTCAAAAATGGCGCACTTTTCAAAATTACGAATCCTTATATCTCAAAAAATAATACAGATATCAAATCAAAAATTTGTCAGATTGTAGAACTACATAATAGTTAATTTTGATAAAAATTTTAAGTTGGGAGGTGTAAGGGGAGGGAGGTGATAAGCAAAAATGTCAAAAATTTTGAGTGATTTTTTTGAGGCTCTGGTGAAAGATACAAAGTTTAAATTTTGCATGTGGATACGTCTATTTGATGTACATAAAAAAATAATAATAACTTGATCCATAATTGTTATAAACCGATCCCCCCGGTCTAACGTGCACAAGGTGTTTCATGTGCATTGAAAAAAACACATAAACTGAAAATTTTTGAGTGAAATTTTAAGGTAGAAACTTGAAAATTTGCAAAATGTATTTAAAAAAAATCCCTAAATATACGAAATATTAACTGGTCGAAAACCTTTAAAGCTTCTACCCTCTCCAATACAAAATTATTTTTTCGACCATTTCTAAGAAATCAATTATCACCTAACTATTAAAAGCTATCAATTTGCAATTCTACATACAAACTTACAAAAATAATCGAAATGAAATTACGTTAAAAGTTTTGAAATCGCGCTTGCCCTTCTACCCCCTCCCATAGAAAAGTATGATTTCGACCAATTTCATTAAATCAACTAATAATCAACAAATTAAAAGCTACGAACTTGAAATTTTGTACGAGCATCTTACAATAGAAAAGAAAGAAAATTGCATCACAAGTCTTACGATTCCCCTCCCTCCTCTACCCCCTCCCATACAAAATTATATTTTCGAGCATTTTTAAGAAATAAGTTGTCAGCTAACTCTTAAAAGCTATCAACTTCAAATTTTGCAGAAAAACTTATAAAAATAATTCAAATGAAGTTGTTTTAAAAGTTTTGAAATTGCGCTTGCCCTTCTACCCCTTGCCATACAAAACTATGATTTCGACCAATTTCATTAAATCAACTAATAACCAACAAACTAAAAGTTACGAATTTGAAATTTTATACAAGCCCCTTACAAGAGAAGCAAAATAAAACTACATATCAAATTTTACGATTCCCCTACCTTCTCTACCCCCTCCCATACAAATGTTCGGTTTCGTGAATGTAAAATACACTAAATTTTATGAAAATTCTATGCAACTTCGTCTATGAAACACATTCTATACAGAGAGTATTGGACGTGATGCAAGCAATTAATTAAAAAGCTATTAACATCCACCCACTCTTACTATTACCGCTCCTCCTCCCTTAATAAAAACCTAAACTTGCAGAAACGAATGAAATATTGTTAAATAGACAACAGCCCTGCCCAAGAACTCCCTTTCACTTAGTCTTCCCTAACCACTCTAACCTGCATATTGACTTTCCACTCCACCGCAACATGTCCCAAGAATAATAAAGTTTCGCCCGACTTGTTGGCAGTTTATTTGAAATTTAAGTTACGCAAAATACTTTTCGACACGGCGTCGCCATCCTGATAATTATTTCCATATACAGTGAAGTGAATTAAATTTCGGCACTGAGTCGCCATTCTGATAATTATTTCTACACGGTGAAATGTAATAATATTCGACACTGGGTCGTCATTATGAAGTTTTAATCACTTTCCAGTGATATGTGACAATTTGTAACCCCTATTCGCCAAAATTTTTTTTCCTTATTGTCCCAGGTCCAGTGGAAAATGGTATGAGATTCGGTGCATTATAGTAACTATAGTGACATATGTCGACAAAAGAGAAAAATCATAGCGCAGCCGAATTGGAACAAATAAAGGGAGATGATACTAGAATCGGCCCTTACAAAATTTCTGGGGAAGTCGAAACGTTACGGTGGAATTCCCTGATTGAAATTACTTTCCTAGCACCTTACCTAGAGAATACAGGTGGTATACTAATGCCAAACTAATCTCTTTCTTGGTAGCTAAGGAGTCACGACATAGCCACCACTATAGTCTCCAATTTTCTCGTTGACATACATTACATATATACATTATAGCAGATCGTAAGATGAGTTGCTAAGAGCCCGAGCAATAGGGATTTGCTCGAGCCATGGATGAAGCTTACTATGACTTCCAGTTTATGCGTAAACGCTCTTTTTGATTTCGTCCGTCTATTTATGCGAGCCAACTCAATATCTTCCCTACCTTACACAGGTTTCTACATATTATATTGTCCATGGCTGCATCGGATACAGCGCCTCGGATGCGGATGGATTCTGCGGTAATGACTTTTGGCATTCGAAAACGGACTATGATTGGCTCTGGAACGTTCGAACATTGAATGACGGGGCAAGAGCTGAGGTCATTCCGTCCTTGCACTGCCAATCAGTGATCGACCGTAAAATGGAACACTGCAACATCCAAATCTTGAGCTGGAGCGCGGTCAGTTGGACAGGATCAGGAGAAGAACGTACCCCTAGCGGAAATACCATTCTGCGCGTTGGTCCTGAGAGTTAAGCCAAAAATTGCGTGGCGGTCGCCCTTACACCGAGAGGGCAAAACAGTCTCATTAGCTGAGAACCAATTTCGGATAAGATTATCGTCATCAGTCTCAGCACCAGTATCAGAAACGTCACAATTCTACAGTGTTACACACCAACTAATACCGCAACACCGGTGACAAATAGGTGTATTATAGCCAACTGAGTGCCACCTTCGGTCGTGTTCCAAAAGGTGACATTATTATCATCTCAGGAGATATGAACGTTCAGGTTGGCTCTGACAACACTGGATTAGAACATGTCATGGGGAAGCAAGGTGACTCTTGGGTCGTAACGTCACGACCTCGGATTAAGAGACTTGAAAACGGCGAATTAGTTGTGTAGTACTCGGCAAATGGTCATCGGAAGGCCTCTTTTCTACACAAGAGTCACCTTGGGTTTCACCCGATGGTGTTACTCAGAACTAAATCGATCGATCATTTGGCTATAAGTCCCCGATGGAGAAGATGTCTCCTCGATGTGCGAGCGAAATGTGGAGCTGACGTGGGGAGTGATCCCCACTTGTTGGCTGCGTGCTTGAGATTGTGCACAGCAGCTATCCGACGACCACAAATTCCTCAAATGAAGTGCAAGCTTAATGTGGATAGAAATAGAGACCCCAACACAAAGCGCGAGTACACCACCATTCTACGCGAAAAGTCATCCACATTGGGTGAATATGAAATGCGCATACTGGACGCCAAGTGGGAGTCAACCAGAAACACTTTTCTAACTAGTGCTAAAGAATCAAAGTGGTGAAAAATTCTGGATGTCGCAAGATACATGGGATAAGGTTGGCTATCGGAAAAAAGCCAAATTGGCAATCATTTTTCAAGCAGCTGTCAACCAACGAACACCGGACTTGGGACAGAAGTACCGCAATGCTCATATTCAGCTTAAAAAGGCTATTAGACGCGACAAGAGAAAGGTCATTGAAGATCTGGCCACAAGGCAGAATCTGCGGCTTACCTTGGGGATATGGGTTCACTATTTAAAACAGTTGACGAACAAGAATTTCACCGACAACCTCCTGGTAAGAGATGTCAACGGAACCCTCCTTAATATGAGTGAACATCAGTTGCGGTGATGGAAGGAATACTTCTTTGATATTTTAAACATCCTATCAGAGGAAGATATTCCAGAAACAGAACAACTACCAAACATATATACAATCGCAACAATTCTCTATTAGGAACGATTCCCCAGACAAATTAGAGATAGTTTCCGCCATTTGATCAATGGCGCGAACGAAAGCCTCAGGTATAGACGGACTACCAACCGAACTCCTCAAAGCGGACCCGGAAATAACAGCCGATATACTCCTTTCCCTATACTGTGGTGTAGAATGAAGGAAGATATCGACTGAATGGAAGGAGGGCGTCATTGTGAAACCTTCAAAGAAGGGCAATCTTCGGGATTGCGGCAATTGGCGTGGTATATGCCTACTTACTGACATATCGAAAATCATGGCTAAGGTAATTCTCAATAGGATTAAAGATGTCGTGGAGAGCACTCTCAAAGTTTATCAGGCTGGATTCCGTAAAGGATCGTCTTGTACCGACCAAACAAATACCCTACGGATAATATTAGAGCAGTCAGCCGAAATGGGTTTCCCAGCGCATCTCATGTTTGTGGACTTCGACAGCGTTAAACGAGAGTACATATAGAATGCTTTGCACAGGAGAGGTATTCCAGATAAGGTCATAGCTATGATTAAAGAATCCTATGAAGATGCAAGGTGTTGCGTCTTATATAGAGGAGAACTGTCCCAGAGCTTTCCTGTGCGAACGGGTATCGGACAGGGCTGCACATTTTCACCAGTCTTGTTTCTGGCGGTAATAAATGACATCTTCAAAGCTGCACTGAAAGGTGGGAAAGGTAAAGGTCTTCGATGGCGGCTATTTAAGATCTTAAGTCACCTTGATTATGCTGATGACGTGTGTTGACTTGCACATAACCGTTCGGACTTAGAGTCAAATGTTCGCTCGTTAAATGCAAAGAGGCGAGACTAAAAAGAAATGTGCGTAAAACCAAGTACTTCCACATGGGTTCGAGCACAAGCATACCGATTTTTATTAACGGACAAGATGTGGAAAAGGTGCAAAATTTTTGTTATCTCGGAAGCATTGTCAGCATGGACGGCGGAGCCGAAGTGGATATTGAGGCTTGTCTAAATAAAGCTCGTCAGGCCTTCGGTATACTTTTTCCATTCTGGAGGTTAAGATAGATCGCCCTTCATACGAAGCTGCGTGTTTTTGACGTGTTGCTCTATGGTTGTACTACATGGAAAGTGACATTTCGACTTACCATGAAACTGCAAACTTTCATAAAGCAATGCCTCCGCCGCATTTTAGGGATATTCTGGCCGGAAGTGATCTCCAACGACGAACTTTGGACTACAACTGGCCAGACTAAAATAGGCATTGGGATTAAAAGGCGGAAGTGGCAGTGGATCGGTCTCACTTTGAGGAAACCAGAGCGAAACATCGCCAAACAGGCTATGGATTTTAATCTTCAACGAAGACGTCAGGTTTGTCGACCATGTAGCACATAGAAGCGAGCAGTTGAGCACGAGGCCAGAGGAATAAACAAGTCCTGGCAACAGCTTAAGGTCGATGCTCAGTATCGCGCCTTGTAGAAGAGAGTTGTTTCTGTCCTATGCTCGGGGGTCTTAACAGAAATTTGATTGATTGATGGTTGCATTGAAGAGAATATGGCCCGGGAAGCCCCATCTCCTAAGCCTCTTCGACCATCACTCGGTGCATAATGAACATGTGGAGATATTTGTGACGAGATCCTCCCCGGCAACGAGCTAGCACGCGCTAATGCTAGTTGCACCAGTCACGATTAATATCATCCACAGCTGTTACACTCGCTGAGAGGTTAAGTATCGGCACCTCAACACTCAACGATATGTTACAGAAAAGGTCATGTCAAGTCAGCACAGTCGACAAGCCGTTCCACATCAGGTGGCAGTCACCATGCTCTACAGTCTTTCGTTACAACTACAATAGGCAACGAGATTCGAAAGCGGAGGTGGTAATGGATCTGTCACACTTTGAAGAAACTGGAACAAAACAGTGCAAGATAAGCTCTGGATCATATTCCCAGAAAGACTTCGGGATGGTCTACCATGTAGAACATGAAAACTAGCAGTTGAGCAGGGTTCGGAGGAATAAACTTGTCTTGGCTACAGCTAAAGGCCGTTGCTCAGGACCGCGCGTTGTGGTGGAGAATTGTCTCTGTCCAATGCTTCCATCCTATGTCTTAACAGGAAATTGATTGATTGACCTGACCAACTTAAAACCCGAATTAAAAACAATTCTTTGCACTCGTTTATTAGAAATAATATTGTCAATCGTAGTAGTGAAAGATAAGGCTTTGTATGGTGGATTTTATATATTTCCTAATGAGTACGACATTTTTGAACGTCTGAGAGTTTTTGCTAAATAATGGGAATGCAAAATCTATAATCTAATCAAGTTATGTTGAAATGTGATAGTAAGGCAACAATCTCGACTTTAAAATCATTTCAAATACGATTAAAGCACGTTTGGGACTGCCTTCTAGTACCAAATGAGCTAGAAAACAAAAACAAAGTAATCCAGATATCGGTCACAGAACACAGCGGTTTCGAAAGAAACATAAGCAAGCTGATTCACTGGGAATTCGAATATGAATGTGTGTGTTCTATTTTTGCGGGATACCTCCCAATACTGCGAAAACTAAGATCTAGATGTAGCTAAAATCACAGTGTGTCCTTCGGCATCAGGTAATAAGCGTGCTAATATTGTTATGTCAAGACATTCAGTTAAAAGAAGTTCTGAATATCTATGGGTAAATTTAAATCAGACTTGACTCGTAGTGGAAAATTAGCAATAGGTCAAAAATCTACCAAATAGGGCAATCTTATCAAATCTATATTGAAGAATTAGCAAGACATCGTCGAGATTTTCGAAGTGTATGTTTCATATCACGGGATTCTCTTATATCATATATCATCCAGGTCATTTTTATTTAGCTGCTCCTTATGTCGAATGACGTCTTCATATTTTCAAAATGAAATAAAAAGTGTGCGAAACATTATTTTACTCACACATTTCGTTATACGAATATGAAATTTTGCTAAAATCTTCCAATCAAGCCAGGTACAAGCGTTGTTATAAGGGGGGAGGGGGGGGGGGCAACATCGCTTAAGCTAGGGTGTTGCTTAGTGGGTAGGATGTTGGTCTACAATGCAAAGGTCGTTGGATAATCCTGATTGGCGTATAACTGCAGCACGCTGCCTGCTTGGTAATACCTTGGTCATCTCAATCTGCGAAAATGAAAAATTCCTAGACAGAGGGTTGTGCGAAGAGCTAAAAATCCTTCCACAATAAATAATAAAAATTTGAAGGAACCTGAGGGTCAAGAGGCCAAGATTCGATTTGGGCTGTAGAGCCATTTCAGAAGAACACCGTTCAAGAAATCACCGTATCCTTGCAACGTCTTAGCATAGTAAAAAACAATATTTGGATATTTAATCCGTATAGTTTTCACCCCGAAACTTAAAATTTATCTCTATTAAGTATCGTTGTTAGTGGAAATATTATTTTTCAAGTGCTAAAGCCTTGGACTAGCTATGCCTTATTACGAAAATCTCATAAATTTTTATTGTCACGACGATCTTGAAAAACTTGTTTAACTCTCACATGAAAAAATTGTCTTTCGTTCCTGCAAAAAAACAAACTTTTTTTTTCATATCACGTTTAGCACAGGCCACGAACTTCACGTATATTTCAAGTCAATAGGTGCAAGTCAGATTAACATAACCCGGAAGACGTGACCAAAATAACTTTCGATCAGCTGTCAAATTAAATAATTTACTACATGAGAAGAAAAAAATGGATAGATTTATCTATCGAAAGTATTTACCACATCCCAACCATCATAGTTAATTTTGCCAGAAGATCCTTACGTCAATCGAGAAACCAATCAGTAAGCGGCCATGTCTCATTCCAGCTAACTGAACCACTGAACTAGTTCTCAAAGCCTGGGAATTCGAGAAGTCCCAGGCAAATATTTCCACTTCGGGCCACGTCGTTATGTGTGGGTTTGGTCGGAGCGTACATGTGCAATGATGAGATGATAAGGGGATCTATTCCTAGATAGTTGTACGCAATCCATGAAGGAACAGTTGAGAATGGGAGCAACCCACCTAACCGAGATGCTTAAGCAAATGACTTGGATGTGGTGTTCGACATGCAAGGGCACTACCAGGTATACTGAGCAGACAATTCGGGGTAGTATGCTGAAGTGGTATCGTGTCAAGTTGATACTTAGCATACCCCCGCATTATAACTCGTTTGCTAGCTATACATCAATTAACAAAGTTAATTGAGGAGCACTATTAATTAAGCCGGGTAAAATTTAATGGAATCCAGGAGGAAGGTTATTAGAGAAAAGAGCTCGTCGTTTCCTTTAACATGGAACTTCTAATCCTATTTCAAATATGAGGCTGTTAAGGCTGTTTCCGGATGTCGTCACGTTATTTCAACATAATGTTACCTGCTTTGTAACTTAACAGTGCTGCTATTTAAAACATAATACAACATTACGCGCTATTTTGAGTCTTGCTTCCAAATTATACAAGCGAATCCATCATCATTGCGTGTGTTAATCGCGGGGATCATTCGACTGTTCATCTCTAATTTGAGAGGTTATTATTTTCTTTCGTATGCTTTAAGTATACTGAATTTTCATCGAAATCTCCAATGTCATTGGCCCATTTGAACTTACGACGAGTTCGATGTCATTTATTTCACCGTAACCTTGAAATCTAAATAGAGTTGAAGGATAAATAATTTCTAAGATAAGACATCTAAGGCGGATTATTCGTTTTCATGTGCTATTACTTTCACCCTTCAGAAAAGAAAGCCCCAAGTTTCTTTGTTGTGCGACACGTGCAAGTCTTCCTTCCTGAGGTCATCGGTAGGAAACAGTTTAACCCTGCTGGGCAGTTACACATCGCATACCCACTCGCATACGAGTAGGTATATCAAAATTACTCTTACGATCGAAACACACATTTTATTTTGTAAGGGTTCTTGGACTTTGATTACACTCCTCAAACCAATTGGGTCAATATTCGATAGACTGCGAAATAATCCTAGACAGATTTATATGATCTCCTACTGTGCCGTGAATGATGCTGAAGTTGTAATTGCATGTTGCGTGAGTGATGTTTATATCTTGGAGACATGAAATCATAGTGGGATAGGATTCGTTCGATACAGTCTGCGTACATTACAACCAAACTGGTCGAATTTTGTCAAATTCGTTTGAGTTATGTGATTTCGACATCAAAGAGAACCAGGTAATGGACCATGTTCTATTTGTATTCCTATTTTCTTTGCACTAAGTTAAACTTGTTACGCGCAATTAGTCGTTTACCATAAATTCGATATTCACTTGTTTCGACCCAAGAACCGATATATACTTAGTTAGCTCTTAGTTAGCTCTTCCATAATGTACATAGATTGAATAATTAATTGTTTTGGAGAATTCTGAAAACTGTTTTAGCTTGTCTTTATCTTTGACCATAATTATCGAGTTGTGCTCGGCATTCACTCCGATCTCTAAATGTGAGATGTACGGAAAGGATGCAGGGTTTAAATCCTATGTTAGAAATAAAACTTATTTTATAATTCAAGCGAATAACACGCTAGAGTACATATGAAATTGCATAGGAGATAAAGGGAGTAAAGTTTGTAAATTTTCGTAGGATTTATGCAAATACTATAAACATATCTACCAAGAAGTTGGACGCAATTTTGTTAAACCTTGGGACAAGTTGAGGATGCGTTGGAAGTTAATATTCTGAGAAGGGTGGTAGCAGATAGGGAAAACTGAATGCGTGGTAAGGAATTTCACATCACAGTCGTCTGAGGGATGAAGGACTGCCTATTCTCCACAGCAAGAGCTTTGCATTATGGTTTTTAGTTCCTTGGATTTAACATGGAAGCAACTTTACTAAATGCTGAGTGCTTAATTATTTCGACTATATTGGAGGGAGTCTATTGGGGCCGATATAGCCTCATCTTCGATTAATTGGATTCAATTGCAAATAAACTGCCAACAAGTCGGGCGAAACTTAATTATTCTTGGGACAAGTTGCGGATGAGTGGAAAGTCAATATGCAGGTTAAAGTGGTTAGGGAAAGCTAAGTGCAAAGGGGTTTCTTGGGCAGGGCTGTTGTCAATTTAACAATATTTCATTCGTTTCTGCAAGTTTGGGTTTTTATGAGGGGAGGAGGAGGGGTAATAGCAAGGGTGGGTGGATGTTAACAGCTTTTTAATAATTGCTTGAATCACGTCCAATATTCTCTGTATATAATGTGTTTCATAGACGAAATTGCATAAAATTTTCATAAAATTCGGTGTATTTTATTTTCACGAAACCGAAAATTTGTATGGGAGGGGGTAGAGCAGGTAGGGGAATCGTAAAATTTGATATGCAGTTTTTTTTTGGCTTCTCTTGTAAGGTGCTTGTATAAAATTTCAAGTTCGTAGCTTTTAGTTTGTTAGTTATTAGTTGATTTAATGAAATTGGTCGAAATCATAGTTTTGTATGGGAGGGGGTAGAACGGTAAGCGCAATTTCAAAACTTTTAAAGCAACTTCATTTGAATTACTTTTAAAAGTTTTCATGCAAAATTTGAAATTGATAGCTTTTAAGAGATAGCTGATAACTGATTTCTTAAAAATGCTCGAAAAAATAATTTTGTATGGGAGGGGGTAGAGGAGGTAGGGGAATCGTAAAATTTGTGATGGAATTTTCTTTCTTTTCTGTTGTTAGGTGCTTGTACAAAATTTCAAGTTCGTAGCTTTTAATTTTTTGGTTATTAGTTGATTTAATGAAATTGGTCGAAATCATAGTTTTGTATGGGAGGGGGTAGAACGGTAAGCGCAATTTCAAAACTTTTAAAGCAACTTCATTTGAATTACTTTTAAAAGTTTTCATGCAAAATTTGAAATTGATAGCTTTTAAGAGATAGCTGATAACTGATTTCTTAAAAATGCTCGAAAAAATAATTTTGTATGGGAGGGGGTAGAGGAGGTAGGGGAATCGTAAAATTTGTGATGGAATTTTCTTTCTTTTCTGTTGTTAGGTGCTTGTACAAAATTTCAAGTTCGTAGCTTTTAATTTTTTGGTTATTAGTTGATTTAATGAAATTGGTCGAAATCATGCTTTTGTATGGGAGGGGGTAGAAGGGCAAGCATGATTTCAAAACTTTTACCGTAATTTTATTTAAACTTTTTTTTAAGTTTTTGTGCAAAATTTCAAATTGATAGCTTTTGATAGTTAGGTGATAATTGATTTCTTAAAATTGGTCGAAAAAATTATTTTGTATGGGAGGGAGTAGAAGTTTTAAAAATATTCGACCAGTTTATATTTTAAACTTTTAGAGATTTTTTTTAAATGCATTTCCCAAATTTTCAAGTTTCTACCTAAAAATTTCATTCAAAAATTTTCAGTTTATGTGTTTTTTTCATTCCACATGAAACACCTTGTGCACGTTAGACCCCCACTTCGGAGCATAACAATTTTGGAACAAATTACTATTTTTTTTCTATTTATATTAAATAGATGTGTCGACGTGCAAAATTTAAACTTTGTATCTTTTACCAGAGCCATAAAAAAATCACTCAAAATTTTCAACATTTTCGCTTTCCACCTCCCTCCCATTACACCCCCCAACTCAAATTTTTTATCAAAATTAAAGATTATATAGCTCTACAATCTGACAAATTTTTGATTTGATATCTGTACTCAATTTTGAGATTTGATGATTTGTAGTTTTGGAAAGTGCGCCATTTTTGAAATGCTCCCCATTTCCCCCCACTACTACCTATATAATGTCCACATATTATATTTTTTTCATATGTCGCTAGTAAAGCTTAGTATACATTTTAAGTTTCATCTACATAGCATAAGAGACAGTTGAGATATTAATTTTTCAGTGTTTTTCTTTGCACCCCCCTGACCCTCCCTCTTTCACTAATTAGCTTCTATCTAAACTGCTTCTAGTAGATCTATATACTATCTTGATGGTCTCAAAATATCAATTTTTTATGGAAGTAATTTCGAAGATATAATCAATTGAAAAAAAAATTCGGTCGACAATTGGTTCTTAGCCCCCCCTTTTCGCACGCCAATGGGTAAAAAAATTAAGTTATTTTTAAAAGTTGTCCCACAAACTCTTGTATATGTATGTTGACTTTTAGCTTCCGAGCTGTAACCATGGTTGAGATATTTGAATTCGTATTTTTCGGTTTAAGCGCTCCCCCGCCTCCCCCTGAACTCGTACACCCATCAAAATTGGTATCCGCCTGAGATCCGCAACTACCTACAATCCCTCCAAAAATGAACTTTCTATCTTGAAGGGTTTGGGAGTTAATGTGCGCTGAGCGTTCACGTCGGCGTACGGCGTACGGCGTACAGACAGACGGATTTTTTGTTTTTGCATTTTTAGGCTATTTTAGTCATGAAACGCGAAAAAAAAAATTTTCAGGGTAGCAAATTTTTTTTTTCCCAAGTCGATCACAATACTTTATTATTAAAATAATAAAGTAAAAGTAACGTTGCTAATGAAGTATCATATCAATTTAATTTTAATAAAGCTGATTTTACTGTTTTGAACCAGGACATACTATCATGCGATTAGTCGCGCGTTCTTAAAGAACAAGATGCCGAGATAGCTACTTCAAATTTTTACAACACGCTTTTTATTTGCTTTACACGGTGTGTACCGGTCACCCGCGAGAAGCAGGTAAAACGATTTCCATGGTTCGATGACGATTTGACTCATTTGAAAAATTTTAACATTAAAGCACGGAAGTCGTACTGTCTCTCGAGAACCGATGCAGACTACGTTTTTTACTCTGAGCTGCGTAATTTGTTCGTTAGTTAGTCTACTGGGGCGTATAATAATTACGTCAGTAAAATCAATCGATCAATCAAGGATAAGCCTAAGCAATTTTGGAATTTTGTGAATTCCAAAAGGTGCATCGACGGTTATCCCGCTTCTATGTTCTTCGACGGTGTAGTCAGTGATGACCACTTAGTTATAAACAACTTTTTTGCTGACCATTTCCGTACTGCTTTCACTACCTCAAATCGTATGATTAGTCCTGAGGATTTCCATTACTTATCGAAATTTCCTGCTACCTCATTAGAGATGAAAGATCTTCATATTTAGGAAGCGACCATTTTAAAGTTTATTTCAAGCATTACGGATAGTTTTTCTAGAGGTCCAGACGGCATCCCTGCTACCGTATTAAAACGTTGTAGTACCTCTCTGGTTCTACCTTTATGCCATATATTTAACGCTTCTCTCAGATCGGGGATATTTCCAAGTTTGTGGAATCTATCAGAACATTGCTTAAGAAAGGCAAAAGAAGTGATGTGTGTAACTATCGTCCTATTGCTAATCTTTCTTGCATTCCTAAATTGTTCGAGGCTGTTGTTTATGATATAATGAATTTTCATTGTAAATCAATCATTAGTCCAGCCCATCATGGGTTTACCAAAAGTAGGTCGACCACAATAAATCTAATGGAATTTTCCAATTTCACTATTCCAGTGATTGAAGGCGGTAAGCAGGTTGACTGCATATATACCAACTTTACTAAAGCTTTTGATAAAGTTAACCATACTATTCTTGCTTACAAGCTATACGCACTTGGATTTCCTTTTACTTTCATAGATTGGATCAGATCTTACCTATCTAATCGTACTCAAAAAATGATTTTTCGAGGAGTTTATTCCTCTGCTATACCCAACACATCTGGTGTGCCATAGGGAAGTCATCTAGGACCACTGTTATTTATTTGATTTATTAGCGACAAGAGTTCGGTTATTTTTCACTCGAAAATTTTGCTTTGTGCTGACGACGCGAAATTTTTTCGCGATATTTCGAATCAGAATGAATGCGCACTACTTCAAAGTGATTTCTAACGTTTTTTGACTGGTGTACATTAAACCTTTGAATATTAGTAAATGCGCAAGCGTTTCATTCTTTAGGACCAAATCTCCCATACATTTCGATTATGTCCTAGACGGTAGTACACTACAACAGACAGACAAGGTACTGGATCTCGGTGTATATTTTATTTCCGCATTTACGTTTGACGATCATATTGACTACATAATCAGCAAGGCCAACTCTGTTTGGGGTTTCGTTAAGAGATGGTGCAAGGATTTCAATGATCCTTATATAACTAAGACTTTATACTGTGCTTTTGTACGGTCTATTCTTGAGTATGCTTGTCAGGTGTGGGATCCGTATTACGAGGAACATAAGAGTAGGATTGAATGTGTACAGCGAAGGTTCTTAAGGTTCGCTCTAAGGAACCTTCCCTGGTCTGATAGGTTGCGTCTTTCTCCTTACGAACAACATCTAAAACTCCTTTCTCTAGTGTCGCTTGAGAATAGACGGATTATTCTTAAGGCTGCTTTTGTATTTAAATTAATCTTAGGAGAAATTGATTCTCCACATTTGCTCGAAGCCATAACTTTTAGTATTCCGCGTCGATCCTTGAGAAACTATGTGCCACTAGACATTTCTCATCATCGCACCAACTACGGACAAATCGAATCAATCGCATCTCTTTCGCGTATTTTCAACAATAATTACTACCGAATTGACTATAATTTATCTAGTATGCAATTAAAGTCAGCTTTATGCTACAAATAATTTGTGATTGTTAATAGTTTTAAATTGGGTCGTATGGTATATTTTTTACGTACTTTTTTTGTAACAATATTTTGTAAGTAATCATTGTTTTGATGAATTTTGAAATAAATAAATAAATAATCGGAATGTCTGTATGTTTTTGGGTATGTTTGAACAAAGGTAGGTGCGATTCTGAAACCATATTCCAAATATGTGAGTTATATTGAAGACGTGGCTGAGCTAAAGTTGCTGTAGGGATGCGCCCTCTTCCTCTGGTGTCGAGTTTGGACACGGAGCTGATAATGAATCTGTCACCCGTCTATATTTAAAAAGTCGCCCAGTCACGGCTCGTACTGAAAAGACGATAAAAGATTGCTTTCTCACTGAATACTACTTGAAACGTAATTCTTAGGATTTTAAATTTATACTAGGCCTAAAATTTTAACGAAAAAGAGAAATGAGCGCAGAAAATAAGGTGAGATTCTTGGCCTAATTTTCCCGCTCTGTGCTGAAACTTGGCGTCGAAACTCCAATAAGAGAGAGTCCGTTCCTATACGTTCATTCTAATGGTAGCTAGTTCGAAGGCAGAAAAGTATTTTGATACGAACTGACCCTCCGGGAACCCATTCCGCACGCAGAATTGAACGAGGCTCCTCCAGGTATGGATAACACTTTTTTCGGTTGCTCAGGAGCTTGGGGTGGGGAATTCGACCTGGAGTCACGCTTTTGATGTGCAGTTACTTTAAAGAAAACCGGGAATACTAGGGTGCTCTAATTGTCGATCGTTTTGGTATCAAGCTGCGTATATGCACAACTAGGTCACAGGAAGCTCCAGGGCGGTACAATGAGAGCAGATGAGCGAAGATGGATGAAGATGAGCATCCACTGCCATGGAGAGTGATGAGGACACAATTGGGCGAGATGCACCAAAATCAGTTTAGAAGGAGGATAATTATTGTAAAGGGGTGGATAAGAGGGAGGAGGGGGGGTGCAAAGATATCTCAACTATCTCTTAAGCTATGTAATTCAAACTTAAGACATATATTAAGCTATACTAGCAAAATACAAAAAAAATATATATATATATGTAAAATTTGGTCTTAACAGTAGTGCGGGAAATAGGGAGCATTTCAAAAATGGTGCACTTTCCAAAATATCAAACTGTTATATCTCAAAACTTAGTAAAGATATCAATTCGTCGGATTATAGAACTATACAGTCTTTAATTTTAGTAAAACTTTTATGCTAGGAGGTGTAAGGGGAGGGTGGTAGTAAGCAAAAATGTCGAAAACTTTGAGTGATTTTTTTTAGGGCTCTGGTAGATATAAAGTTTAAGTTTTGCATGTCATCTATTTGATATACATAAAAAAATAAAAAATAATTTGCTCCACAATTGTTTTAAACCGACCCTCCGGTCTAAGGTACACAAAGTGTTTCATGTGCAATTAAAAAAACACATAAACTGAAAATATTTGAATGAAATTTTAAGGTAGAAACTTGAAAATTTGCAAAATGCATGTTAAAAACATAACAGGAAATTTTGTAAGGGAATCGGTGGAGGGGGTGAACTACTTTTTTCACATCTCTCTAGAGTTGGCACCAAAATGTTTTATAGAAAATTTAGAATTAAAAATTTAATAGGAACTGAGAAAATTAGTGTATTGGAATTAGCCAAATTGTGCAGTTCGTATGGGCGGTGGTAGAAGGAAGGGCTAGTTCTTAATGACTTTTTTCAACTAACTAAAAATATAATTTTTTGACACGTTCTAAATTGTAGATCAGTAGTGTTCATACTTTTCAGGAAAATCGTCATTTGGTGAAGTTGTTAAATTGTGTCAGATTGTATGGGAGGGGGTAGAAGGAGTGAAACTAATCATAAAATTTCTTTTGGTCTTACTAACAATTCAAAATAAATATCTAGCGCTCAATTTGAGCTCGATAAATTTTATACGTACTGAGTAAATTTGTTTATAGTATTTCATGAAAAAGTGCAGTTTGTATGGGAGGTGGTGGAAGGAAGGAGAGGACTCAAATAACTTATATACAGTAGATTGGAATCACCATGAAAGAAGTACACTCCAAATTTCAGATCAATAGAATTTATACTTTTCGAACAAATCCGTTTATTATCAAATTACGAAATTATGTCATTTTGTATGGGCGGGGGAGAAGAGGTAAAGCTAATCATCTTTTGGTTATAGTGATAATTCTAAATAAATATTTAGTGCACAATTTCAGCTCGATACATTTTATACGCACTGAGTAAATTGGTCTAGTGCATTTCTTGAATAACTGCAGTTTGTATGGAAGGTGGTGGAAGGAGGGGAGGACACAAATAATTTTTATACAGTAGATTAAAACCATCATAAAAGTATTATATTCCAAATTTCAGATCAATAGCATTTATACTTTTCGAGTAAATCCGTTTATTGTTAAATTACGAAATTGTGTAATTTTGTATGGGAGGGGGTAGAAGGGGTGGAGCGATTTGGCTCGTTCACGAACTTGACCTTACTTTTTTGTCAAAAATGAAGTGTACAAAACTTGAACTATCTAGCTCAACGCGTTCTCAAGCTAGAGAGGACATAGACGGACGGACGGACGGACAGACAGACAGACAGACGGACGGACGGACAGATTTCATCTAGAGTATAAAAATCTCTAAATATAACAAATATTAAACTTTAAAAATTCTACCCCCTTCCATACAAGATTATTTTTTCGACCATTTTTACGATATCAATTATCACCTAACTATTAACAGCTATCAATTTAAGATTTTGTACCAAATCTTTTGAAAATAGTTGAAACGATACTTGGCCAAAAGTTTTGAGAATGCGCCTGCCCTTTTACCCCCTCCTATACAAATGAATGATTTCGACCAATTTCAATAAAGCAATTAATAACCAACAAATTAAAAGCTAAGAACTTGAAATTATGTTCGAGCAGCGTACAATAGAAAAGAAATAAGACTGCATCACAAATTTTACGATTCCCTCACCTCCTTTTCTCCCTCCCATATAAATGAATGGTTTCGTGAATGTAAAATACATCGAAGTGTATGAAAATTCTATGCAACTTCGTCTATGAAACTGATATTCTACACAGAGAATATTAGATGTGATTGAAGCAAGCAATTAAAAAATTATTAACATCCACTCACACTTACTACATCACCCTCACCCCTCTCCTCATAGAAGCTCAAACTTGCAAAAATAAACGAATGAAATATTGATTATATGTACTGGAGCTAATGATCGTATCCGCAATTAAGTGTTAAAATGACAACAGCCTCGCCCAAGAACCCCCTTTCACTTAGTCTTCCCTAACCGCTCTAACCTGCATATTGACTTTTCACGCATCCGCAACTCGTCCCAAGAATAATAAAGTTTCGCTCGACTTGTTGGCAGTTTATTTGTAATGAATTCACCATATTTTCAAGATCCTAGCTTAATATTTCAAACAAAAATTTTTTTTTTAATAAACATGAAACACTTTATGTACGCTTTCGGATGAAATTATTATTTTATTTTTATGTATTCTATAATATATCAAATGAATATGTACACCTGCAAAATTTGAACTTTTACCATTAGTGAAAGTTTTCGACAATTTGGTTCCCATTACAACCCTCCCTTAAGGTACAAAATTTTATCAAAATTTTTCATTATATACCTCTACAATCTGATAAAATTTCAACTTAATATCTGTAATGGATTTTGAGATATAACGATCTGAGTTTTTGACAATTGCTCCATTTTACTTTATTATTCTAATAATAAAATATTGTGATTGACACAAAAAAATATTTTTTTTGCAACCCTGAAATTTTGTTTTTTCGCGCTTCAAATCCATCGTACGCCGTGCATATGGACTCATATCTACGAGACCGTTAAAGGTAGAATGTTTGTTTTTGGATGGAATGTTCATTGAGTAGGTCCATTAACAAAATTTTTTGGAGTGTCAGGTGGAAGGGGAGGCAGAGGGAGTGAACGAGTCAAACACTGCGCTTGCTAATATCTCCACTATGAATTCAGGAATGAAGCTTGCTTAAAATCAGCATAGACAGGGCTGTGGGACAAACTCTAATAATAATTTAATCGTTTTATACATTGGCGGGAGGGGGGGGGGGGGCTAAAATAAATTATCGACCGAATTATTTTTGAAATGATTACATCTTCGAAAATACTTACTAAAAAGGTGGCATATATGTAGATCAAGTAGAATCTGCTCAAAGAGAGACTAACTATTGTAAGGGGAAGAGTAAGGAGGGTGCAAAGAAAAATGAAAAAAATGAATATCTCAACTATCTCTTAAGCTATATAATTGAAACCTAAATATATATTACGCTGTACTAGTGGAGTATAAGAAAAATACATAATTTGGTAATAATATTTGTGGGGGAAAATAGGTAGCATTTCAAAAATAGTTAACTTTCAAAATTTCAAACTGTTATATCTCAAAACTCAAAACAGGTATTAAGTTGAAATTATGTCTATTTATAGATCTTATATGATCTATAATTTTCGTAAAAATTTTAAGATGGGGTGGTGGCGTGCCAAAATGTCGAAAATTTTAATTAATTTTTTTAGGACTTTGGTAAAAGATACAAAGTTAAAATTTGGCACGTGCTTACATCCAGTTGATATACATAAAGAAAAAAATATTAATTTGAACCAAAATTGTTATCCTCCAAATGGGGGTCCACCTCCACTAGGTGTTTCACGCGTATTGAAAAAAAAACACACAAAACTCTAAATTCTTAGTACAATTTGAAATCTTGAAAATTTATGAGATTTATTTGAAAAAATATTTAAAAGTTTAAGTTTAAATTTTGGTCGAAGTCAAACTTTTGTATGGGAGGAGGTGGAAGGACAGAAGTGATTTCAAAACTTTTGATGCAGCAAATATTTTAAAAAGTGTCTGTACAAAGTTCCGAGTTGATAGCCTTTAATAGAGATATGTGATTTCTTAAAAATTGTCGACAAAATACTTTTGTATGGGATGGAGTAGAAGTTTTAAAGATATTCGACTTAAACTTGAAAGCATTTTTTTTTAAAAGGATTTCGAAAATTTTCAATTTCGTAGCTTAAAATATCACACAAAAAAATTTTGGTTTTGTTCTTGTTTTTTTTTTTTTTGCTTTTTTTAGGCTAATTTAGTCATGAAACACAAAACAAAAAAATTTCAGAAAAGCAAATTTTTTTTATGTGTCGGTCACAATACTTTATTATTAGAATAATAAAGCAAAAAAGAGGGTCGTTATTTATTTCATAACAATTTATTGTATTAAAAATAAATGGAAAAAGAAAAACTAAATGCTGCTACTTTTATTTTTTTATTATTATTTATATTTTCTTTATTATTACTAAACTTTTCTTTTATAATATTTGGTTTTCATTTTTTTTAAAACATTTTTTATTGCACAAAGAAGGGAAAAAAATATTAAATCACGAGCTTCACTTGGTCCCCAGAGCAAAATTTTTTGCTTTCTTTTTGACAAACTCAGGTAAAAATGTTTTCAAGTTTAAATGAAAATCAAGACAATGCATTTACCAAATATTGTGCATTTGTTTGTGAATGAGGAAAAGGAGTGAGCAGATCAGAACCGAATTTTTCGATATCAATGATATTAACATTATTATATGTACTTTGTTCAAAATTTCACATTTCACTGTTAAGGATAACAATTTGGAAGAAAAATAATTTATTTGAAATTTTAAAATCTCCTGAAATTTTTATGGAAGGGAGTGTAAGTGTAGTGGGTTGAATTTAATGTTTTTTTTTCGGAATTTATTGCAATTACTAAAAGCCAAATTTAGGTTAATTTTCGTGTTTCCATATTTTCAGTTTCAATGAAAATCCATGAAATTGATTTTCTTAAATTAGGCAATATAGTAAGTAGTAGAAGAAATTAGCAGATCCGCGAAATTTGCTTGGGAGGGGATAGAAAGAGTCGAGTAATGTGGATGGTTCACGAACTTGACGTTTTTCTCTGCTAAAAATGACAAAAAATTTCAGTACGATAGCTCAAAGCGTTCGAAATTAATGCAATCGAGAAATTTGAGCGGCAATAAATATTTATAAATCGGGTACATTTGCCAAAAATTTGCATTAAATTTTATTTCTGCATTAGATATTGGTACACAAAATTTGTCGCAATAAGTGTGGCTTCAGAGGAGGGATTGCTGAAAATGTTGCAGGGGGCGATGTCATGTTGGCTAGTTCATCAGTTGTAAGGAAACCTTTTCCTAGAATATTGAATCTTTTCCTTGCTACTGCCTCGCATTTACATAAGACATGTTCTGTCGTTTCCGAGTCTCTGAGACAGAGGAGGCAGATGTCGGTTTCAGAGAGGTCCATATTTTTGAGGTGGTGGTTTACTCCACTATGCCCCGTCAATAGGCCGATTAGAGTACTAATGTTTGATAAAGGTCTCAGCAGAGACCGAAACGTCACGAATAATAAAGCGTAACAGTGTAGAATCCGGAAATCTTTTCTTTTAGTACTAATGTCACTTTTGCTGAATTTTAGAATATCCTCCAATTTTTTTTTTTTTTTTTTGTGGTAGGATAAAGTTTTTTGAGATTGAGAAGCCTGAAAGTCTATTCTATGCTCTTGTTTGATCCATTTTCTAAGTATAAGGTTGAAGTAACCTTTTGGCTTTCCACAGAATGGCTTTGGTCCAATAAAATTTCGTTTCTGCGCTATTTTTTGCGGAACGATCTGCCTCTTCATTTGCCTCAATCCCCATATGTCCTGGGACCCACATTAATGTTAGTTTGTTCCTTTTTCACTGGATGATTAGATTTTAAAGGCAATGCCAAATTTGCCTCGATCCGTGTTGGTTTGATGCTTCGAGAGCTGCTTGACTATCCGATAAGATATAAATATTTTTATTGCGATGAGCTCTTCTAATATTCTCTTGGATACTTGGCTACATTGCAATAAGTTTGTTCGACTTAGAAGGTTATGGCTTCTTTACCAAGAGGTTTTGAAACCGAGACGTTAGGACCTATGACTCCGGCCCCAGTCCCGTCCGAGGTGCGCGAGTCATCTTTGATTATTACTTTGAATGGGGTTTCAAAGTTAAATTATGCTGGCATAGTGTCTGACAGTGTTGAGATTAGAGGCTTAATTCTCAGGCTTTTTAAGATTTGGAGGTGACCTCTAAGATCTCCGATTTGTACTTGTAATCTCTCCGTATGCGTAGCACCCCTTCGACAGCCTCCTTTTTTATTTGGAGATGCATCGGAGGGATGTTTAGGAATATTTCCATTGTCGCAGTAGGGCAGGCTTGCACTTGTTATATTAAGACACGCTAGTCTTTGAATCTTTTGTGCTTTATGTTGCAATATTTTAGTCCACCAGACTGTTGATCCGTATGTGATTACTGGGAGGTTGATTGTTCTGTAGCACCAGTAGATCATCTTGGGCTGTAAGCCCAATTTTCTGCCAAATAGGCTTTAGCAGACCAAAATGCCTTTAATGCTTTGGCGTGAGTCTATTCTATATGTTTGTTTCAGCTGAGTTTATTATCAAGTATCACACCTAAATATTTGACCTCATCTGAAAATGGTAATGACGTTCCATTTATAAAAGGATGTGTCATGCAAATATTCCTTCTATTTGTAAATGATACTGTCTCAGTCTTGCTCTGGTTGGTGTTCAAGTTCTTAGAGTTCATTATCACTTCCAAGGCAGATTGCAGCCTTTCTGACAAAGTTACATCATATTTGCCTCTAATGATAATAACAAGGTAATCGGCATATCCTATTACCTTGTAGCCTTGTTCTGTTAGACGGTTTAGGAGCTCATCTACAACGATTGACCAAAGAAGTGGAGATTATACTTCTCCTTGGGGACAGCCCCTATAGGTTTGTGCAGTCAATGTGCTATCACCTAGATCCGCGGTTGTCAATGGCCTTCTTAGCATGTCATGTATGTCATGTATTGAGACATACTTTGCTAGGTCCTGTTCTTATATGAAGGTCCACTTGTTTCTCCATCATCTTGACGAAGAAAGAGGTGAGACTTATAGGACGATATGACTTGGGCTGATCAATGGGACGATTCTCTGCCTTCTTTACAAATACCACCCTTGGTTTCCTCCAAATAATTGGGATATATCTCCATGTAAGACTTGCTTTAAAGATTAGCATTAACTGTTTCTGCAGTAAGACAGGGAAGATTTTATCTACTCCGTCTAATTTGTATGGCTTAAATTTATTGATCGCTCATCTTATCTTTTTCGGAGTGAAAATTTTACCAGCAATACTATTGCTGAATGGACGATACATCCTTTCCTCTTCTTCTGACTTATCATTATTATTAATTAGTTTGCAGCCTGGTATTGCCAGTAACACTTCAAGTGTTTCCATGCTACGTTTTGTTAAGGATCCATCTGATGTCTCTAAAAATCCGATGTCTTTTCCTAACACCTTTTGGAGTCTCGAGAGAGTTGGGAGATCATCTATCTATTCGCGAGTTTTTGTATTCGTCCCAGTTACCAAAGGTTTTTGCTCTATTGAACAATTTCCTAGTTTCTTTGCGTTTTGCCGCTAGTTCCGCGTTCCACCAATGTGGTTGTTTTGCCCTTTTCTTGTGTTGAATGGGACAGCGTTGTTTGTAGGCATATATTGCATTGCCAACGAGTTTGTTCGCTATATAATCAATGCAGTCTGGGCTGCTTATTGATTCTTCTGCGCTACTTCGTACTCAAGGATTGCCTGGTAAAGATTCCAGTCGGTACGTTTTGGGTTTCTACCTATATATTGGATTGTGTATCTAAGTGAAGTTTTTATCTCAAAACAGATATGCCTGTGATCTGAAAGTGATACTTTCTTGGATACATGCCAATTGGGCTTGTTATGGTAAGATCAAGTTCTTCCTGCCTAGTACTAATCATGAAGGTCGGGGTGCTGCCCTTATTTATTATGTCAAGATTGTTAGTAGTGAGATAATCCAACTGTGACTCACCTCTTTTGCTAATATTACTACTTCCCCAAATTGTTTTGCGTTAGCGTCGCAACACAGGATGACTGGTATGTTGTGGATCTTACTATATGCCTCTTTGACGCCTTGATGTGGAGCATTTATCTCCTCACTACGAAAGTATGCTGAGGCAAATATCGCCTTTGGACCCCTCCTGCTGTTGGAATTTTCATTAGTACCGCTACTAAATCTGTTCTAATGAAAATAGAAATATTTAGATATTTTATTTCAGATGACACAAGAAGTGCAGCTCTTGGCCTGTCGCTTCTTCGATCGTAAGTCAACTTACCTATTTTTTGAGGAATTCCAATAATTTCATCCTGCGCTGCCTTTGATTCTTGTAGGAAGGCAACATGTAGTTCCTGCTTTGCAAATTTCCACGTCAGTACGTCCATGGCAGCTGCTGCACGATGGAGATTCGCCTGAATAACTTTTAGCTTATTCAGGCTTTGGCCATATTCGGTTGATTGCGGCTTGCCGCTTCTAACCTCCTTCGATTAATGACGTAGAGTCACACTCGGGAATCCCGTCATTATTTCTAATCGTAGAATATTTTCGTTCCGGACAGTCTTGATGTTGGTGGAGTCGGTCGGCTTTATGTTCTCCGCTGTACGTCCCAGCCAAGATGTAGTTTGCTCATCCCGGCAAACAATTAGCATCCACGACCGGCTTGTGGCTAGGGTGTAGCCTAGTGGGTAGCGTGTTGGTCTTATAATGCGAAGGTCGTGAGTTCAAATCCCGGTCGACGCAATACATAAATCCAGCACATTGCCTGCTTGGATATACCTTGGTCACCTCAATCTACGAAAATGAAATATTCGTAGAAAGAGGGTTGTGCGAAGAGCTAACAACCATTCCACAATAAGTACCCGTACAACCAGGCGAAGAGTAGCTTTATCCATCGATATAGACAAATTCAGACCTTTATAGTTAGTCGATGATTTAGTGATTCGTCGATAATTTCTATGTAAAGATCACGTTCACTTAATAAATCTTTACAGAGATCTACATAGCTTGGTTGTACAGATAATAAAAAAAATTTTAAGGAACCTGTGTGTCAGGAGGCCAAGGTCCGATTTGGGATGTAGCGCCATTGCAGATAGATAGACTGGCTTGTGGCTAAGTCCACCAAATTGTAGTTTTGGTCCCACTTTGGCCGATTTTGGAATTTCGGTCAGGATGGGTTTTTGGATTCCAGCTAGCTACTCTGGAGTTAGGATTTTGAGCGGATGCTCGGTATGTATAATACCTATTTTTACTCCTTTGACTCCGTTCCTATAGCTAGTGCCCGACGTGGAGGAAGGCTGAGCCTCTTCTGCAGGTCTATGCGTGACGCTTTTGTTTGCGCTATTGTGCCTTTTATTTTCATTTCCGGCAGAAGGCGGTGTTGTTGATGAGGTTCTACCTATTTTTATCGCCATTTTCTGTGCCGGTGCTAATGTATCTTGCATTGGCTTGCAGGCAAGGTCGTAAGCCTCGTTCGTGGTCTTGCCGTGGTTACGGGGTAGATTAACCGTCTTCTAGCGGCACCGCCTAAACTCTTTTTGTTTTCTTTTAGACTCAATTGCTTCAGCTCTGCTGATAGCAGTTGTTCGTCCATCTAAGGCTTGCTGGCGGTCTTGCTATCCGCTCTAAGTGGCATTCTATTCAGCTTTTGAGTAGCCGGAGGGTTAGGCTCTACAGCCACTTCAAGTGTGGATTCTGGAGGGGTGCTTGTTCTGCTTACCGCTTACGGTATTAGCCGGTGTTTGTGATGTCTTGGGGGAAGCATCAGCCCCTTGCTCATTTTTAAAGTTATTCATGTGATCCACACAAGTAGCGCGTGGAATTAGAGTCACCTTTGGCAGAGCTCCGCATTACCAGGGGAAGGCTGATTAAAACTGGAGAGCACCTGGTATCCAGACCTCATACATTGGCATTTGCTGTTCCACCTTAGATTAGGGGATTTTTATGTGCGGTGTTTACTCCTATAGCGCCGTACTTTATAATGGTCACCGTGTAGGTAGTACGTACAATTGCGAATCACTACTGGGATAAATCTCTTAACAACTGCCTGAAACATGACGAGTCCAGATTTCAAAGGGATCCATGCTGTGATAGGATACGGAACCGACAGCTAGCTGAACGATTTGAATCCGTCCTATCATATCCGACAAAGACCATACATAGGACACCGAGCCGACAGCAAGCTATTCGACTTATTCCCACCTATCTGCAGATCTTTCAACATTATCCAGTCTGCACCACGTGGAAGCGATCTACCTACCAGACTGTGCTGCTCTTAGTTACGCTACTGGTTCGATCGCTTATAATCTCAGAAACCATTTCTTAAAGTTTTAGTATTTTCGAACGCCGAAGACACGATATTTTATCTCATTTATTTGTTACTTCTTCACTGGCTACATCTCAAAACTCAAAACAGGTATTAAGTTGAATGATCTATAATTTTCGTAAAAATTTTAAGATGGGGTGGTGATGGGCCAAAATGTCGAAAATTTTAATTAACCTTTTTAGGACTCTGGTAAAAGATACAAAGCTAAAATTTGGCACGTGCTTACATCCAGTTGATATTCATAAAGAAAAAAATATTAATTTGAACCAAAATTGTTATCCACCAAGGGGCCCTAACCTCCACTAGGTGTTTCACGCGTATTGAAAAAAAAAACACAAAACTTTAAATTTTTAGTAAAATTTGAAGACACGACGTTTTATCTCATTTATTTGTTACTTCTTCACTGGCTACATACGTTATATTAAAAACGAAATCACTTTTCACACAACTTGAAATTAAGATATTCGTTTTTTCGTATTGCCATGACTGATATTTTATGAATATTTTCACACGAAGATAAAAATACCTTGGGGAAAATTCACCCGCCAACAAAAATATGGTGAAAATATTATATTAAGGATACCGACACACGATGCGAGTTAATATATATTAACTTCCTATTTTGATATAAGAAGGCCGAATTATGTATAAAATAATGACACTAGTAATATCGAAAAGCGAGATAATATATATTAACTCGCATCGTGTGTCGGTAGCCTAACTATCACAGCATTTATTTATTATAAATGCGATTTTGGATACGAATGGTTTCAAGAATACCGCCGACTATTCGTAACTTTACGCCTTCGACTTTTTCACTCACAACTTTACCTAATACGTAAAGTTGCGATTTAAATTCGAGAATAGAGCCCTTTAACGCCATTGACCGAATAATGAAAGCTACATTTTCTAATTTATTTAAATTCTTGTTAGTTGTTGAGGGGAGTCGTTCTTTTAATTACTCTATGAAGAAAAGTTTAAGATAAAAGCTTTACCCTATTTCAAGTTCCGTGATAATGGTGAATTTTTCGAAGGAGAAAATTTATAGTCGATTCTAATTGCCCTCGAATCACAACCGACACTGTTGCTTTTCAGTTATCAACCTCTTATAAAATTCTTCCGGAACCTTCATTACCCTAAATAAAATATCTATTCTGCCTGTATTTGTATTTATTTGTGATGATGCAGCACTAATTTCAGAAAATTTATTTGTTTCAAATTGCTGTTTGTTGTTTTTGCACCTATGATATAATGGTAAACGCAATTCAGCAGGATATTAAAAACTTTCCGATTATGTGAATTTAATTTAAATAACCGGTTGATAAACTTGATGAAATATTGTTTGTTGAATTGTTTACAATATTAATCATTAGTTATCGGCATCGTTCTATCTGTACAGCCACATTATCGGATATTGTCGGAGACCTTTAAAAAATGGATTTATTAAAATAAAATTTTAATTGGTTTAAAATATTGTTTCAGAGTTTCACCAAATACAAATATAGTGGCTTGATGGAAAGAGTAGAAGTACATATTTTTTTTCAGTAAATGTGTTACCAGCTTCGCAACTACAATATAATACAAATTATAAGATTTTTTAATAATTTCATCAGGATGTTCCTTGAGAAATTCATCAAAAAAATCTTCGAGACTTCATGATACGAGTACGTCGGACCGAATTTCATCAATTCAGTAATATGACGCGCAAATACTTACATAATAGAAACATTATTGAATATTAAAATACAATATACATAGATTTATTTCATAATCCAAGATAAATGTTACAGGTCCACTCTGCATGTCGATCAATCAATCAAAAAAAAATTTCACCTGATTACCACTAATAGACTTTATTTTATGTTACTATTTAGACCTTTATGATGCGAATATATCTTGTGTATTTATGTTACTGACAAACAAATAATAATTGAAAATAATAAAATTTCTTATCAAAAAAAAACACACATCAAAAGATTATGCTTATGCTGTAGTTCGGTTTCTATGTGACTGACTAGCCGGACCTTGGTGTAGTTTGTTTACTATGCAGAACGTATTGAAACTCTCGTTTATGACCTAAATAATGCCGTGATATGAAGTTAGAAACAAATCGGCAGAAGGACTTAACTACCAGGTTATTGTAATTATGAGGAATATATACGAACGGACTGTTCCAATCTGTACAAAACAGTGTCCAAGTGATAAGAACAACTTGTTAAAACGATTTCGAATTTTAGGGGTTGAGAGGGTTATCCCCTAATGGAAACGCAATAGCAATCTAAACTTTCATTTTGGCCGGGACAACAGACATTTTGCGGGAATTGTTTTCGGTTGCCACCAGAACTTGGTTTGCATCCGGAATAGTAATTTTGCTGCTCAGGTTCGGTAAATGTTTTTCGAATGGGAATGTCGAAGTCGGAGATGACTCTGGTTCTCGTTTTGGATGCGGTATACAACATATAACTATGAAATGCATTTATGGATTTTTGCATATGCAAGCGACTGGATCGCATGTGCTCAACAAGGATTCATTGAAATTTATATGCAGCGAAACGTACTGAATAATACACAAATTAAACGGAAACGGAATGGAATGTTGTTTCGAGATGCACTAAAAGGTAAACGTATGAATGCTTTATGGAAATCTCTTTAACTTGGCAATAAGATTTAGATAATGCTGCATTACGTTTGCTTAAGCATTAGTATTTGATTGCAATGAAATTTATGTTTAATGGAACTTGACGTAATTTCAGAATTAAATAAGTTAAACGGTTTCGTATACGATCAATATTGAATTTTTGGTAGTTACATATGCGGCGCAAGCACATAAAAGGGACTTTATCTTGCCTGAGATCAAAATCAAAATTTAGATTTTGATATCATTGGATAAAGGATAAAATCCTAAAGAGAACGCCACAATACGCGCAAATACATCAACAATTTACAAAATTATGCCGTTTTGAATTTTACAAAAGCTTAGTTTTGAGATAATCGAGGTTAAAGTTTGACTTTAATTTTGACAAGTTTAATGATATTACGATTGTCTAATTAAGTACTCATGTTCGTTTTACGGTTTTGTTTACCAATTTTACGACCACCTCTCATTTCTACTATACACGAAGGATAGCCATAGCCCAAATTTGAACACCCCCCTCTCTAATATTTTGTTTCTTTAAGTAGTTTAAATTTCACTGAAACTTTCTACTTAAAAATAAATATGTATACTATCTAGCGGCTAAAATTTCAGATAAAATCACTTTGTGGTTGACCATATAAGTAGCGTTTGGTGCAAAAAACACAAAACAATTTTGGCTTAAGCTCATGGTTTGGTTTCTTTTGCCAGCTTTGAAGCTTTAACTCAGATCTGCGACTTTAAATACTCGTAAGATTTATACATTTTATCAAGCATGGTTTAGAAAAATGTGGTGCTAATTAAAGGAAAGTTTGCAAAATGCGCTTAGTTAGAAAAGCAAACACACAGTTTCCTCAAACATTTACCTACTGCCCAAATAATCTGATCTAGTTTTAAAAACTAATATATCGATACCAAAGTACACAAATTTATTAAGTGCTGTCTGCTGATTTTGAGATAAACGCATTTGAAACTTTGACATGCCTTAAAGTTCTAATAGAGTGAGTGTAGTTACCACTACCTGTAAGGCGATGTATTGCCAATTCATCAGTATATCACTTGCTACAATCCTGCATTCACATAAAAAACTTAATTTTGTCACCTAACCCATTTTTCCCCAAATTCGTACTATGATATCGATATAATCATCAACCGATCTACCATTAAGCTGATGGCAATGCGTAAAATTTTCAATTCAAAATTCCACACTTATTTTTGTTTATTTTTTACAAGAACATGCACCCGTACTTCGCACGCATATTCTGTACGAAAAGAAAAGACATTTCATACCTTATTGTTATTGCTGAATAAGTCAATAAATAAATTAGTAAAAATAAGTTCTCCTGTTAGAAATATTTGTTTATATAATAAAATATATATAATTAATTACTTTATTATTTTAATAATAAGGTATTGTAATCGACTTTCATGACTAAAATAGCCTAAAAATACAAAAAACAAAATCCGTCTGTCTGTACGCCGTCCGCCGTACACCGTCCTCCGTCCGCCGTACGCCGACATGTATGCTCAGCGCACATTAAATTCCAAAACCTTCAAGATAGAAAGTTCATTTTTGGGGGGATTGTAGATAGTTGCGGATCTCAGGCAGATACCCATTTTGGGGGGTGTACGGGTTCAGAGGGAGGCGGGGAGAGCGCTTCAACTGAAAAATACGAATTAAAATATCTCAACCATGGTTACAGCTAGGAAGCTAAAAATCAACATACATATAGAGGAGTTTGTGGGACAACTTTTAAAAATAATTTAAACTTTTTATCCATTTGGGAGCAAAAGGGGGGGGGCTAAGAACCAATTGTCGGCCGAGTTTTTTTTTCAAATGATTATATCTTCGAAACTACTTACCATAAAAAATTGATATTTTGAGACCATTAAGATGGCATATAGATCTACTAGAATCAGTTTAGATAGAAGCTAATTATTGTAAGGGGGAGTGTCAGGAAGGTGCAAAGAAAAACACTTAAAAATGAATATCTCGACTGTCTCATAAGCTATGTAATTGAAACTTGGTTGCTAACATAACATGTGGACATAATAGTAGTGGGGGGAAATGGGGAGCATTTCAAAAATGGCGCACTTTCCAAAACTACAAATGAGTACAGATATGAAATCAAAAATTTGTCAGATTGTAGAGTCATATAGACTTTAATTTTGGTAAAAAATTTAAGCGGGGGGTATAAGGAGAGGGAGGTGGAAAGCAAAAATGTTGAAAATTTTGTGTGATTTTTTTAGGGCTCTGGTAAAAGATAAAAAGTTTAAATTTTGCGTCGACACATCTATTTGGCGTACACAGAAAAAAAGAAATAATTTGTTCAAAAATTGTTAAGCACCGAAGTGGGGCTCTAACGTGCACAAGGTGTTTCATGTGTGATGAAAAAAACACATAAACTGAAAATTTTTGATCTCTAAGATTTTGAAATGTTAACTGGTCGAATATCTTCAAAACTTTTACCCCCACCCTTACAAAATTATTTTTTCGACCATTTTTCAGAAATCAATTATAATCTAACTATTAAAAGCTACCAATTTGAAATTTTGTACAAAAACTTACAAAAATAGTTGAAATAAAATTACGTTAAAAGTTTTCAAATCGCACTTACCCTTCACCCCCTCCCACACAAGTGATTTCGATCAATTTCATTAAATCAACTAATAACTAACAAATTAAAAGTTACAAACTTGAAATTTTGTACAAGCACCTTACAAAAGAAAAGAAATAAAATTGCGTCACAAATTTTACGATTCCCCTACCTCCTCTATCCCCTCCCATACAAATGTTTGGTTTCGTAAATTTAAAATACACCGAATCCAATGAAAATTCTATGCAACTTCGTCTATGAAACTGACATTCTATACAGAGAATATTGGACTTTGTTCAAGCAATCAATTAAAAAACTATTAACATCCACCCACCCTTACTATCACCCCTCACCCATCTCTTCATGAAATTCAAACTTGCATAAATAAACAAATGAAATATGCCGCTTTTGAACGTTTCCGCAAAGTGTTAAATTGAGAAGTGCCCTGCCCAAGAAGATCCTTCCACTTAGTCTTCCCTAACCACTCTAACCTGCATATTGACTTTCCACGCATGCGAATTTTGTTCCAAAAATAATGAAGTTTCTCCCAACTTGTTGGCAGTTTATTTTTAATTATTTCCGGTCCCTTCAAACATTTCCTTATAAACGACATTTTTTTCTGATAAATTTCCTTGCTTTTAAATAACTTCAAATCTTCTTGTGTTTGGACTCATGTCATAGCGATATAGAGCTGTCCATGTGAAAATACTTTGTCATTTTTGGAAAATTAAAGTTTGAATGTGCTAAAAAAATATTTAAAAAAAAGCCGAAAATTGAACCCGCAAGGCAGGCGAGCATTCCGCCACACAGCCTTCGATGCTGATAAACTTTTCTCGCCAAAATTCAGCCATAATTTTTGAATCTACCATAATTAGATTCAAATGGATTGAGTTTTAGACATCAAGGGGTATTGACGAAGAAGGAAGTAAGGCTTATAGGGTGATATGACATAGGCTGATCAATGGGATGATTCTGTGCCTTCGGTACAAACCACCCTCCAGATTTTTGGGATGTATCCCCATAAAAAAGTGGCCTTAAAGTTCCTTCTTATTATTGGCATTAGGATCTCTAACCCTGATTTGTAGAGCTTAAATGTGTTGATCGCCCATCTGATCTTTTCCGGAGTGAAGATTTTACCAGCAATACTTTGCTGAATGGAGTTTGACGATACATCCTTTCCTCTACCTCTAAATCTTCATTATTGTTAATTATTTTGCAGCCTAGGAAATGTGTTGCCAATAATACTTCAAGAGTTTCCATGCTGCTTTTAGTTGAGAACCCATCTGGTTTCTCTAATAGTCCGATATCTATCGGAGTGTCTTTTGATAACATCATTTGGGGTCTTGAGGCCGTTGGGAGATCATCTATCTCTTCACAAAATCTTCTCCAAGACACTTCTTTTAGCTTTCTTAGAAGTTTGTTATATGGGGCTCTCTGTATTCGTCCCAGTTTCCAAAGGTTTTTGCTCTATTGAACAATTTCCTTGTTTGTTTGCGATTTTCCGCTGGTGATTGTTTGGCCCTATTTTTTGTGTATATTAGGACAACTTTGTTTGTAAGCATTTATGATATTGTTTACGAGTTTGTTCGTGATTTGATCAATGTAGTTTGTGCTACTTATTGATTCTTCTTGGCTACCTAGTTCTTACTCTAGAATTGACTGATAAAGATTCCAGTTGGTGCGTATTGGGTTTCTGTACTGGTCTATATAAAAATGAAATATTAATATCAAAACGGATATTTCTAAGGTACTTAAAAAGTGACTCACCTCTTTTGTCGATATCACTACTTCCCCAAATAGTGTGGTGCGCGTTAGTGTCGCAGCCCAGAGTGACTGATATTTTGTGGATTTTGATGTATTCCACAAGCTCCATGACGGCTTGAGGTGGATCGTCTAGCTCCTCACCAGGAAAGTAGGCTGAGGCAAGTATCACTTTTTGAACCCTACCTGCCTTTGGTATTTTCACCAGTACCGCTACTAAATCTGTTCGGATGAAAATATGCATATTCAGATAATTAATTTCTGGTGATATTAAAATTGCAGCTCATTGCCTGTCGCTTCTTTTATCGAAAATTAAATTACCCATTTTTTGAGGAATACCAATAATTTTTTCCTTCACAGCTATATATACAACTATATGGAATTCCTCTTTTGCGAATCTCCATGTTATTGTGTCCATGCAAAATCCCCCCTTTTGCCGCTTTACCAAGATTGATTTTTGTATTACAGCTAGCTGCTCCAATGTTAGGATCTTGTGACGATGTTTGGTATGTATAATACCGATCCTAATTCCTTTTAACTTCGTCTTTGTAGCTAGTACCCGACATGAAGGACTGAGCTTCTTCTGTAGGTCTATGCATGATGCCTTTTCTTAAGGTCTTAGGCCTTTTTTTATCATTTCCTACAGATGGCGGTGTTATAACTGATGTTGTACCTCTTTTCATTGCCTTATTCTGTGCTGGCGATAACGTCTTTTGCATTAGTTGGCAAGACAGATTGTACGCTTCGTTTGCTGTTTTGCCTTGGATACGGTGATACGAATACCGTCTCCTGACAGCCCTGCTTAGCTTTTTTTTTATATTCTTTGAGAGTAAAATATTTCAGCTCTGCTGATAAAAGTTGCTCATCAACTAGTGGCTTACTGGAAAATTTTTTATTTGCTTTGAATTGTAGTTCTTTGTACTTCGTCGTGACCAGAGGATTGGTCTCTACAGTCATCTTCACGTACTTTTTGTGGATGGTTTGTTATTTTGTTTCCCTCTTAGTTTACGGCATTAACCGTTATTTGTGATGCTTTAGGGGTCGCATCTGCTACTTAGGTTCTACTTGGATCTTCCATTTGATTCCCGCGAGTAGTACGAGAAAGTAGATTTACCCCAGGTAGAGCTCCGCATTACCAGATGAAGGCTAATTGAAACTGAAAGCCGCCTGGTATGCAGAGTTCTCATGTTAGCAGTTAGTTGCGCACTAACCGTGCATACTAAGCATATGCTGTTTCGCCGTAGGTTTGGGTTCACTCCTCTAGCTTCAAACTTTATAATCATCACCATTAAGGTAAAACATGAAGAGTCCAGATTACAAGAATGTCAATGCTGTGAAGGGTTATGGAAGCTGATTGATTTTATCCCCTCTACCACATCCGCCAAAGTCCATAGATAGGATACGAAGCCGACAGTAAACTATTCGATTTTTCCCCCCTATCTAGATAGGGTACCGCCGACAACAAGGTGTTCGACTTATTCCCTACTATCTGTACATGTTTTAGCATAACCCAGTCTGCACTGCGAGGAGGCGATCTACATAGCAGACAAAAATTGCACATCCTATTTATTGCGGCACAACAAATCAAATCTAGCCAACCATTGCGACTACGAGCACTTTTTCGCTTAGAGAGTTTCAACTTTAAAGGATTGTTTTTGCACGATAATTTCCAAGGCGAAGAAGTTAATGAAACTTTGACTATATTAATAAACGTGTATAGATTTATTCACTTGTTCAAAACAAACTAAACTATTGCAGCATAAGTCGTCACCGAAGCCTCTACCAAATTTTTAACATAAATGAATGGAGTTTTAATTGTATTTTTCGACAGCTGTCCATATTCCACTTCAATTCGTTTGTCGAAAATTTTGCATTGTTCATCACAAGTAGGTATAAACAATTCACATACCCACTAAGCACATACGTATATTTGAATTTTTATTTGATTTCAGCCTAATGGTTTCGCTGAAACATTTCACAACAACATCAAGTTAATTAATGTCATGTGGCGATTTGAGTTTCTATTTTTGGCTTTAGCTTTTCGCTCGACATCGAAACTTGATAACGTGTTGAATATCGTCCAAAAAGTTAAATTAATTTTGTTATTCGCTGACAGCCAATCAACATAAAATGAATGATTTATTATTCTGAAGTTAGAGTTTGATAATAGAGAAATTGATAAAATAATTTACATATGTATTATTTAAATAAATTATGAATCTTTTAGTGGGTGTGTTTTAATTTTTAGAGCTGAACTAAAATCCCTTGCAAAAATTCTACGAAAAACATAGCTGAATAAAAATTTTTGGAAAGGCCCAGTTATCCTCTAGATAAAATGAGAGTTTCATACACTAGATGACATATTACCTCGAATTCTAACTATTAAGTAATAGTGAAATTTAATATGGGAGGTGGTAAAAGGCATTAATTTTCCCATAGTTTCTCTAATAATTTTAAATTTTCTTCAAATTACGGCGAATTATGAGAGGATAGACCGAACTGAAATTTATTTGTTTCAATTATTATAAAATATAATACATTTTAGTAATTTTACGTAGAAAGGACCAAAATTTTCCGGACTAATCTACTTCTAAGCTTGTAAGGAAAAGAAAATTAGCTGCTTGTTATCAGGTACCTAGACACTCGTTAGAATCCCAGAAGGAAATCAGAGCAATTGGTTTTTTAGTTTCCAAGTTACACTTGTGGAAAGTAGAGCGTGTTCGGTAATTTTAAAAAATTTTTAAATTAGAGTAATAAGTTAAAAAAAAATAAAGTTCCGAAAGAAAGGTAATTCACCAACTCAATTCAAAAACCGTTTGCACGCAATAAACGGTGACACTTTTCTTTCTTTTTACACTCTAAAGAAATGGGCGAAATAATTTCATCTGAGAAGGGATGCTATCAAAAATGAATCACGTCCGGGGTGCCCATGTCAAATCGCTACCTTTGATATTATTGCCTCTGTACAAGTAGAAGTTCGGGGCGAATCAGCACAGCCATGGTTGAGATCCATTCGGGGTAGACGCAGTGGCTGATGGTTGATGTCCATATCGTGGGCAAAGCATTTGCCGTTTTGTTTTACCATGATATGTGCAGTTTATGGTTTCTTGGATTATATTCCTTATACAAGGCTTAGGCAAAACTTGTAATCGACGTGGAGTTGCGTACCAACCGGGTTCCATAATTTCAAAGATTGGAAAAGATTTCAGTTAGGTCTTTCACTTATCATTGTGAATGCTGAACCTGCAAGTGAGTATAAGCCGAAACCTTATTAAGTGTCGTCAAAATAATAATCAGTGTTGCGAAAGACAACCGTGGGATAAATCCATAGAGGCAGGTGTCCATGTTAAACTAAACAAAATATGAGTCTATGCAGACCGATGAATACCAAAGAGATCGCACCAAGGTTGGATATCCAAAACCTTTGCAAAATCTTTTTTCTATCGGCAAATCACTATGATAAGCATAATAAAATAATGATTTCAATCCATCAAATTAAAAAATAAAATATTTCAGAATTGAGAATTGTGCACGCAATTTTCATTGAGCATAATAAAATCCTGATTTATTTCAAAGAATCCTTTTGGTGCGGTAAGTGTTCAAGCCACGAAGATTGACATATACTTAATGGATATCTGATTTATGCTTCTCGCTACCAAAACGAAAACATTCAACCAATATTCATTGCAAATCCTATAGAAAACCAAATTTAGGGAGTGATTTGGCGCCGTTTGCCTTTAAACTATGTTAGTATATTGCGAAAGCCTACGATGAGCTTTTAAGGCCACGCGAATGATGAATGAATGTAGAATTGATTTATTTTTAAATGATTGATTATTGTGGATCGTTGACATCATAATAGCTCTGAAGTTTTCAGTATTTTTAATGGCTTTTCGATACCAAGTTTTCACCGCAGGAAAATCTCGCGATAATTGTATATAGGTCATTAATTTTCCTTAATGACAAATATCTTAATTTTGTTTTCAAAAGTAAACGTATATTTCAAGTTATTATATTTATCATCAATAATTAGTAGCTTATATTGATCCATACTTCAGATTCGGTCTACTTAAGGGATTTGTGTTTGGAAAGTATTTAATTATAGAAAAAGAAGAATTTAGTATTGGAAATAGAAAGAGGGTGTTCTGTAACTCAGTTGCATGTGTTTTGAGCTTGATACACACGTTCAGATAAATTCAGACGTCTTGTTTGAGACAAACAAAGCTATAAGAGTAGGACAATAGTGCAAATGTGACTCAAAACTGGCTGAAAAATTAAAAGAAGTTGAACCAACTGCGAATAAAGAAAGTTTTGTTAAAAACATATCAGAGTTATGCGTTGTACGAAATTGGTATTTTCTAGCTCAAAGCGTTTTCAAGCTGGAGAGCGCACAGACGGATAAGATATTAACTGGTTGAATAACTTCAAATTTTCAACCCCCATCCCTACAAAATTATTACTTCGATTATTTTTAGTAAATCAATTATCAAAAACACATCAAAAGCTATTAACTTGAAAATTTGTACAAACACTCCCAAAAACATAACAGGATTAGCCCAATCGTTCGATACTCCAGATGAAAGAGATTTTTTTTTTGATTTTAACAAATTTTGTAGGAGAAGTGGTGGAGAGGGTTGCTATCAAAATGTTTTATGTAAAATTTACGATTTATAGATTTGATAGGAGAAAATTAGTGTATTAATTTGGTTTTTGGCCTTACTAATAATTCTAAATAAATATTAAGTCCACAATTTCAGCTCGATAAATTTTATACCCACTGAGTAAATTTGCTTACAGTATTTCATGAAAAAGGACAGTTTGTATGGGAGGTGGTAGAATGAGGGAAAAAACACGCATAATTTTTATACAATAGATTGAATTCATCATAAAAGTATTTTTCAAATTTCAAATTCATTTATTTCATCATTATATATCAGTTTGTATAACACAGAGTAACTTATTTTAGAGAACAGATTACAAGATCTTAGCAACTAGAGAGAATTTTGTAGACATTTGCTGATTAGAACTGTGGGTTTTATTATTATTATTAAACTGACCAAGGAATTCATCATAAAAGTAATATATTCCAAATTTCAGTTCAATAGCATTTATACTTTTCGAGCAAAATCATTTATTGTCTAATTGCGAAATTGTGTGATTTTGTATGGGAGGTGGTAGAAGGAGTAAGGCTAATGGCATAACTTTTTTTATCTTCCTAATAATTCAAAATAAATACTTAGTGCACAATTTCAGCTCGATAAATATTAGGCGCACTGAGTAAATTGGTTTAAAGCATTTCATGAAAAAGTGCGGTTTATGTAGGAGGTGATGGAAGGAGAGGTAGGACACAAATACTTTTTAAATCATTATAAAAGTATTATATTCCTAACTTCAGATCAATAGCATTTATACTTTTCAAGCAAATCCGTTTATTGTCAAATTGCCAAATTGTGTCATTTTGTGTGGGAGACGGTGAAAGGGGTAGAGTGATTTGGCTCGTTCACGAACTTAACCTTACTTTTTTGTCAAAAACGACGTGTACAAAATTTAAACATTTTAGCTCATCGCATACTGAAGCTAGATAGGACACGGACGGACAGACGGACGGACAGACGGACGGACGACATCTGGTTTTGAGATTTTGGAGCGATTATATGAACTTCTGTATCATTCATTTTTTTCTCCGAGCTTTATTTCTTAGCATTACAAGCTTTGTGGCATTATATTTTGTAATACTTCCAAAAAAAAAAAATTATTTGCGTTCTCCCTCTCTTTCCACTCCATCCCAAATAAACTGCACTTTTTCATGAAATGCTCTAAGCCAATTTACTCAGTACGTATAAAATTTATCGATCTCAAATTGTGCACTAATAACTTATTCAGAATTGTTATTGAAACCAAAAAAAATAGACGAATAGCCTTACCCCTTCTATCTCCTCCCATACAAAATGACACAATTTTGCAATTCGACAATAAACAGATTTGCTCAAAAATCATAGATGCTATTGATTTGAAATTTAGAACGAATTACTTTTATAATAATTTCTATTTACTACATAAAAATTATTTAAGTCCTCTACTTCCTTCCAACACCTCCCATGCAAACTTTACTTTTTCATGAAATACTCTAAACCAATTTAATCAGTGGGTATAAAATTTATCGAGTTGAAATTGTGCATTTAATGTTTATTTAGAATTATTAATAAGGACAAAAAACAAATTAAACTATTAGCTGCACCCTTTTTACCTCCACCCATACAATTTGATACAATTTTAAAACTTTACAAAAAGTAGATTTTCCTGAAAATTATGAATGCTACTGATCTACAATTTAAAACATATTAAAAGCAAGATGTTTATAGTTAGTTCTCGAAAAGTCTTCAATAACTCGCCCCTCCTTCTACTACTTCCTATACAAACTGCTCAATATCACTTCCTTCCAACACCACCACCACCATTTAATATTTATTTAGAATTATTAGAAAGGACAAAAAACAAAATAAGCTATTAGCTTCACCCTTTCTACCTCCTCCCATACAATTTGATACAATTTTAAAACTTTACAAAAAGTAGATTTTCCTGAAAAGTATGAATGCTACTGATCTACAATTTAAAACATATCAAAAGCAAGATGTTTGTAGTTAGTTCTCGAAAAGTCTTCAATAACTCGCCCCTCCTTCTACCACCTCCTATACAAATACATTCATTTCCTCAGTACCTATTAAATTTTTGAATCCTAGATTTTGTATAAATCATTTTGATAGCAACTTGAGCGTGATAAAAAAAAATAGTTGAGTGTCATCAACCCTTGTACCACTTCCCCTACAAAATTTCTTCAAATCAAAAAATTTCTCTGTCATCTAGAGTATCGCACGATTGGGCTTTATGCCCAATCGTACTCCTGTTATGTTTTTTTACTTAGATTTGGATAGAGTAAAAGTATTATAATAAAACTATAGCGTAGTAGGGCAGCAGCTGTGTCCGTGCAAGTAAAAGCCGACAGTAATTATTGGTAATTGAATACTGCCGTAATGAGTTTTATGCTTTCACGTAGGAAAAAACCAGTCGAAAGTTGGTGTCGGAATACTGCTAGTATTCAATAGAGATACTCGATACACACTAACACTACTCTCCTAATAGAGTTTAGACAATGCATTAATACCAGCAGTTCAGCGTGAGTTTAGAAGTACAAGAAGACAACATTAGAATATGAAAAACAGGCAAACTAGTAGTTTGCTATAGTTTGACGGTTTTCAAATCTGTGGACGCAAGCGCAGACTTGCGTTAAACTACAAGTTTTTGTATAAAGTTACTCATTACAATCGAAAATAAATATGACTTTCGTAAATAACAATTTATTATGACTTATAAAAAAAAGAATTGAGAAAATTCAAATTTCGGATAAAATTTGCCGCGCAATCGCTGTACATGCATTGTCCAAACTCTATTAGAAGAATGGTGTTAGTGTGTATCGAGTATCTCTAGCATTCAATATCGCTGCTTCTTATTACTATTTAAAACAATTCGTGCCGCCTGAGTATCTTCTTCAATTAGTTCCAGAACTCATCAACTTTCAACACCTATACATAAGTTCTCATTTCTAGTTTCACAGAAATAATTGTTCGTTTATTTCAGCCAAAAAACAATGAACAATTTAAATTTGCCATAATTACCCAAACAAAAGATTAACAGATAATTGTGATAAATAAATTAAGCATAAATAAACAAAATGAATATCATAACAGCAAGGAGGTTCATAAATGACTATAATTTTTATTTTTTTTTTGATTTCAGATAACTTGTGATTTATTTTGATCCTCCCAAAATTAATTAATTAAATTGAAAATTTCCTGGCTGAGAAACCTTACGCAATTCTTAAAATATAGTTTTTCAATTTGAAAATTAACGCTAAGAGTATAAACTTCGCATTAGACCGATTATTACTAACATCCGATTTAAAATGCTCCCTCCCTGCATAGGTGAATCTAAAATCAATTTTGCGAAAATCCTTCATATATTTCCAAAATATTGTCAAGTTAGTCCTTTTCGCATTTATTCAAATACCAACATACGAGTAATATACATTTTCCGTATTGTGTTGATTTTCAAGTTTATTCGTCATAGAAGGACGTCATGCATAAAGAGAACCAGCCCATATGGAAATCCCAATCGCGTTTTCAAAGCAATCCGACAAACAATGTCAAATTTTCAACCCCGTTCCGAGTACACAACAGCTCGTTGCTACCCCTATCCTACTCACCAATCCCCCGTTCCCTGCCCCCAAGTCATAAATCCGCACTCGCAGCGACGAATGCCAACGTTGAGTTTATTGAAAGATGATTTGCATAAACATGTTATGTGCGATTTATGCTCGGTGGCTTGGTGGCTGTTTATGCATTGGATGTCAAGCGAAAATGTTTAGTGCAGCAGTGTGTTTCCGTTTCTGCGGAAATTCTGTTATGCTCCCGGGAATTCGCCCAAACAAAGTTACGGTGCTGAAAGCACTACCATGCCGGCTTAGTGCCACCAGGAGCGAGTCGTGTAGCTCCTGGATGGGAGAGTTTGCGGAAGGAGCAGTGAAATCCTTTGATCAGACGGAAACATTATTAGGCTTTGATTGGCTAACCACATCGATAATATTCGTTGCCGTTACCGTATACTGACTGTGGCACTATGTGCGAAATCCTCGAATGCATCATTTTGCATATGAGGAAAATGTCAGGCGATGTACTACCTATTGACATTATTTCGCAATATCTGAACATAATTCTGCTCTCTCGATTCGGAAAAGGACTTATATGAGAGGTGTAATGGAATTTCGCTTTATAAACTGAAAGAATGTGTTAACGTGATTTTCTGTGAGATCAATTCGGGAAATGTGAGGAAAATAACTACTTGGCTCAAAATTGTAATAGCAATGGTTACGCCCTTTCATACTGCACTTTGGAGATAAGAACGAACTTTTTGCATCGTATATTTTGCTGACAAATCCTAAGCTCAATCACAATATTGTCAGCAATGTTGAAAAATTAATCGAATCCTATCACAAGGACTGATCCAAGACGTTTTCACTTTATTATTCTAATAATAAAGTATTGTGATCGACACAAAAAAAAAAATTTGCTACCCTGAAATTTTGTTTTTTCGCGTTTCATGACTAAATTAGCCTAAAAATGCAAAAAAAAAAAAATCCGTCCCGCCGTACGCCGTCCGCAAAACGCCGTGCGCCGTCCGCCGTACATATGGACTCAAATCTCCGAGACCGTTAAAGGTAGAACGTTCGTTTTTGGGTGAATTATTGACTGGGTACGTGAGATCTATTTTCTAAATTTTTTGGGAGTTGTTAGGAGGAATGCGGAGGAAGGGGGAGGGAAAGAGTCAAAAACTACACTTGCTAATATTTCCACCAGGAATGCAGATAGGAATCTCAAAATTAGCAGAGATATAGAGAAAGTTGTGGGACAAACTACAAAAATAATTTAATTATTTTATCCATTGGTGTCCGAAAAGGGGGGGGGGGGGCTAAAAACAAATTGTCGGCCGAATTGTTTTTTCAAATAATTATATCCTCGAAATTACTTATCATAAAAAATTCATATTTTGGGGTCATTAAGGCGGCATATAGTTCCACCAGAATTAGCTTAGAGATAGGCTAATTACTGCAAGGGGGAGGGTCAGGGGGTGCAAAGAAAACGAATATCTCAACTATCTCTTAAGCTATGTAATTGAAACTTGAAATGTAAATTAAGCTATACAAGGGAAATAAGAAAAAAATATAAAATGTTGAAATAATAATAGTGGGGGGAAATGGGGAGCATTTCAAAAATGGCGCACTTCTCAAAATTACAAAACCTTACATCTCAAAACATAGTACAGATATCATTCAAAAATTTGTCAGATTGTAAAACTACATAATCGTTAATTTTGATAAAAATTTTAAGTTGGGAGGTGTAAGGGGAGGGAGGTAGTAGTAGTAAGCAAAAATGTCAAAAATTTTGAGTGTTTTTTTTAGGGATCTGGTGAAAAATACAAAGCTCAAATTTTCATGTGGATACATCTAATTGGTATACATCGAAAAATAATAATAACTTGTTCCATAGTTGTTAAAAACCGACTCCCCCGGACTAACGTGCACAAGGTGTTTCATGTGCATTGAAAGGTAGAAACTTGAAAACTTGCGAAATGCATTTAAAAAAAATCCCTAAATTACGAAATACTAACTGGTCGAAAGCCTTTAAAACTTCTCCTCCTCCCATGCAAAATTATTTTTTCGACCATTATTAAGAAATCAATTATCACCGAACTATTTAAAGCTATCAATTTAAAATTTTGTCTAAGAACGTTTTAAAATAGTTCAAACAAAATTGCGACCAAAGTCTTGAAATCGCTCTTGCCCTTCTACCCCCTCCCTTACAAGAGAAACTAAATAAAACTGCACAAATTTTATGTTTCCCTTACCCGCTCTACCCCTCCCATACAAATGTTCGGTTTGTGAATGTAAAATTCACAAAATTTTATGAAAATTCTATGCAACTTCAGCTATGAAACTGACATTCTATACAGAGAATATTGGACGTGATTCAAGCAATCAATTAAAAAACTGTTAACATCCACCCACCCTTTCTATCACTCCTCCCCTCATAAAAACCCAAACTTGCAGAAACGAATGAAATATTGTTAAATTGACAACAGCCCTGCCCAAGAACTCCCTTTCACTTAGTCTTCCCTAACTACTCTAACCTGCATATTGACTTTCCACTCATCCGCAAATTGTTTCATGAATAATAAAGTTTCGCCCGACTTGTTGGCAGTTTATTTTTATCGTTGCTCTGTCAAATCGGCAGCACTATTTAAAGAATGTGGATGCTAAAGAAAAAGTAGGCACTAGGATCTTGGTTAAATGCCCACATGAAAACATCTCACGCTTTACACTCAAGGGGGCTAGTGACTTAAATATGAAAAACATAACAGGAGTACGATTGGGAATAAAACCCAAGCATTTCATAAAAAAAGTCCAGTTTGTGTGGGAGGTGGTGGAAGGAATAAGATGACTCAAAAACCTTTTGTACAGCAGATTGATATCATCATAAAAGTAATATATTCCAAATTTTAGATCAATTGCATTTATATTTTTCGAGCAAATACGCTTATTGTGAAATTACGAAATTGTGTCATTTTGTATGGGAGGGGGTAGAAGGGGTACAGCGAATCGTCTCATTTTTTTTGGTCTTACTAATAATTTTAAACAAATACTTCGTGCATAATTTCAGCTCGATAACTATTATACGCACTGAGTAAATTGGTTTAGAGCATGTCATGAAAAAGTGCAGTTTGTGTGGAAGGAGGGGGAAGACACAAATTGTTTTTATAAAGTAGATTGGAATCATCATGAAAGTATTACATTCCAAATTTCAGATCAATGTCATTTGTACTTTTCGAGCAAATCCGTTTATTGTTAGATTGCGAAATTGTGCCATTTTGCATGGGAGGGGGTAAAAGGAGTGGAGCGATTCGGCTCGTTCACGAACTTGACCGTACTTTTTTTTAAAAACGACGTATACAAAATGTGAACTTTCTAGCTCAACGCGTTCTCAAGCTAGAGAGGACACGGACGGACAGACAGACAGACGGACGGACGGACATCCGGTTTTGAGATTTTTGAGTGATTATATGAACTTCTGTATCATTCATTTTTTTCTCCGAGCCTTATTTCTTGGCGTTACAAACTTTGTGGCAAAGTTATAATACTCTCAGATTTCATCTAGAGTATAAAAATCGATTTTATTGAGATCGACACAGAAAAAAAAATTTGGTACCCTGAAATTTTGTTTTTTTCACGTTTCATTACTAAATTAGCCTTAAATTACAAAAAAAAAATTCGTCCCGCCGAAAGCCGTTCATATGGCCTCATATCCCCGAGAACGTTAAAGGTAGAATGTTCGTTTTTATGTGGATTGTTAATTGGGTAAATGAGCTCCGTTATCTAAATTTTGAAGAGTTTTAGGAAGAAGAGGTGGGGACATGAAGAGGGAAAGAGTTAAAAACTACCCTTGCCATTATCTCCACTACGAATGCAGATAGGAAGCTGAAAATTAGCACAGATATAGAGAAGGTTGTGAGACAAACTATAAAAATAATTAGTTTTTTTTATCCACTGGTGTCCGAAAAGGAGAGGGGAAGGGCTAAGATAAATTATCGGCTGAATTTTTTTTTTCAATGAATATATCTTCGAAATTACTTACCATAACAGATTTCGTGACCATTAAGATGGCATACACATCCAGCAAAATCAACTTAGATGGAGGCTAATTATTGTAAGGGGAGGATCAGAAGGGGTGCAAGGAAAATAATTTAATAATGAATATCCCAACCATATCTTAAGCTTTATAATTCAAACTTAGAACATATATTAAGCTATGTTAGCGAAATACAAGAAAAATATGATAGTGATAGTAGTGGGGAGAAATAAGGAGCATTTCAAAAATGGTGCACTCTTCAAAATTTCAAACCGTTATAAATTAAAATTTAAAACAGATATTAAGTTTAAATTTTGTCAAATTGTAGCGCAATACGATGTATAGTTTTGGAGGGTGTAATAAGAACGAGTTGTTGGGCTAAAATGTTGAAAATTTATTTTATTTATTTATTTTATTTAATTAATATATTAATATAAAAATTAAAGTAAGCAAATTAAGTACTAGTTACATTAGACCATCGACTTAATTGTTTCAGGTTTGACTGTTAAGTTATATAAGTGCTGTTTGAGATAAAATAAAAAAAAAACATTTCTTTTGTAAATTTAAATTTTATCCGTAAGATTGGCGTTTTTTATTAATGTGAGTAGTTTCGTGGCAATTTTTTCGTCGTTGCTGTTTTTTATATAGTCAAGTAGGTCTCCTCCGAGTAGGCTGCATTGTAGGAGATGTTGGAAGTCCATGATTTGGTTGCAATGTGTGCATTCAGGTGGCGTATCCTTTTTGATGATGTGGAGATGAGTCAAAATTGTGTGTCCTGTTCTTAGCCTTGTGATGATTGCGGTTTCCTTGCGCGTAAGTGCGCTCGGGAAACTTCTTTGAATTTTGTTCGGGTTGATGACGTCTGTATAAAAATTTTGTCGGGAGGGCCATGCTTGTTGGGATTTGATGGCTAAATGTCGCTCAAGTAATCGTTTTACATCCAAGGGAGTAGAGGCGTCAGTGGTTACAAGTGGGGCATTTGCTAGATTCTTCGCCATTCTGTCTGCCTCTTCATTTCCTTTTATTCCGGAGTGCCCCGGGATCCAAAGGAGTCTTAATTTCTTTGGTGAGGTAGTGAGTTTGTTTCGTATTTGGACGATTATGTTATTGCGCGAATGGATATTTTGAATAGCTTTTGTAACGGAAAGGCTGTCCGTGCAAATGCAGTATTTTCCTTTTCGTTTGCTTGCATATTCGATAGCAGCACCTATTGCTTTGGCTTCGGCCGAAAAAACAGAAACGTAGTCGAACATGAGACCAGGAACAACTAGCTCACCGCATCCCTTGACGACAGCTTCGTCTGGAAATTTTTGGAGGCATCTGTGAACAGCAATGTCCAGTTCTCATTTCGGAGCTTGGATGCAACTTCTTGAAAAAGCAGACGATAAGATTCATTGCTGGTGGAGGTTTTAGTATGTGAAGCTAAAGATAAATCTATTGTCTTCGTAGGGAACATCCAAGGTGGTGGAGACTTTGGGTTAGTGCAGATTGGTTTCATATTGACTCCAACTTCGTTTGCTAAAACTAAACAATGTGAAAGTGTGGAACGGATTCGTGGTTGCTTTTTTCTCTTGGTTAGATTATTAACTTCCTTTTGTAGCAGTTTATTGTTAGCGAAAATTAGTTTTGGTATTAGTCTACCGGTTGCCAAGTTTATTCTTTCACCGATAGTTAACATATTTGATTCGGCTAGCAAACTTATGATAGGCGTTGTTCGAAAGGCACCGATTGCAGAACGGATAGCGCTGTGGTATGGGGCGTTAAGCTTTTGTAGAGTGCTAGTTGCGGCTTTTCCGTAAACTGTCAAACCGTACTCAATTTTGGACAGAATAGTGGCTCTTATTACTTGCAGTAATATAGCAGGGTGGGCATTGGAGTTCCTGTTGGACAGATATTTGATTATATTTTGTCTAGGTATCAAATCTTTCCTGATATTTTCTATGTGTTTGTTCCATAAGAAGCGTTTGGAGAAAGTTAGACCCAGTATTTTCAAGTGATCAACATTTTCGATGGTATCCTCACCTACTGCTACATTAAAAGAGGAGCAAGTGAGTTTGCGACATATGTGGAGATGTTTGCATTTATTGATGGAGATTTTAGCGCCAGAGTGCTTTGCCCACTTTAGCATTTGGTCTAAAGCTTTTGCTATATTGTTGCGTGCTTCTACCAGTGAGGAGTTTTTGACTATTATGTAGAAATCATCTGCATATGCTAGGTGCTTGCAAGCCATGGTGCGATTAATATTATTTGATAGCGAATTAAATGCTATTAAGAATAGAACAACTGATATTGGTGATCCTTGCGGTATACCATTTTGCAGAGACCAGACCTTTGAAAGAGCTCCATTTGCTCTAACTCGAAACTTTCTATGCGCCATAAAATTAAGGACCCAGTTGTGAATCTTGGGACCAATTCCTAATCTTATGAGTTCTGAGATGATTGTGTGGGTTCCTACGCGATCAAACGCCTTTTCGAAGTCGACGCTGACAATAGACACGTGATTTCTGCTGGATAGCTGAGAACAGATCAGGTGATCTATATATAGGTGTGCATCTTGACAGCTCTTGTTTGGTCGGAATCCTATTTGTTCGCTGTTAATTCCATTGTCTTGTTCGAGTAACCAGAATAGTCTACTTGCTATGATTTTTTCTAGGATTTTGCTTAAGCATGGTAACAAGGATATAGGGCGATACGACTCTGTATCAGATTTGATTTTTTTTGGTTTAGGAATTGGGATTATGGCTGCCATTTTCCATGCTTGCGGGTATATGTTTTCGCTTAGGATGGTGTTGTACAAGGAAACAATACGCATCTTACAACTAATGCTTAGGTTTTTAATCATACTGTATGTGATTTTATCTAGTCCAGGGGTATCGCCCTTGAGCAGTTGTAAGTTGTTTTCAAACTCAAAGAAGCTTATTTCAGTTTCTATATGCGCAGCTCTCTGGCTATAGTTTAAGCGAGGGGTGGTATCTGAAAAGTTTAATTTGTTCTGGACAAATTGGGAGCTAAAGTTGCTATCTAGGGAGTAGGAGGACCAATGTTTGCCAAAATTGTCTGCTATTTCTTTGGGAGTTGTAATGGAATTTTGTCCATTTTTGATTTCTGTTATGGTTGATTGGTTCCGATTTCCTGCAATGATTTGAATGGTGTTCCAGATCTTTTGAATAGGTGTGTTTTTAGATATTGTGCTAGTAAAAGAAAAGAACCATTTTTGCTTGGCAGCTTTCATTGCACGTTTGAATTTTGCGTTTAATTTTTTGTAAATTATTTCGTTTGCCAGGGTGGGTTTTCTTCTATAAAGGGTCCATGCCGTTTTCCGATCGAGGTTAAAATCAGCAAGCTCAGTACACCACCAGGAAACCTGGCGTTTCTTTTTAGTGAAATTGGGGTGGTTATGGGGAATTGAGCAATTTGCTCCGACCAGAATGGCCCTTTTAATATTGGCTGCTTCCTTGTTAACATTCTCCGTGATTGGAATATTGTTAAAAGCCTCGGTAGCCTTTTCCGCGAATTTTTTCCCAATTTGCAAATTTTGTGTTATACCGTGGAAGATGCTCGGTTTTGGTATAGTTGTGTCTTATCGACGTGATTATGGGGAAGTGGTCGCTTCCGTAAAGGTCGTCGAGAACTTTCCAGTCGGAAACTGGGGCTAGCTGGGAGGAACAGATAGAAAGGTCTATGTGAGTGTATGTGCGATGAGTGGAGTAGTGGGTAGGGGAACCAGTATTTAGAACGAGCAGATCGGATGCTATTAACCAGTTTTCGATTTGTGTGCCGTTTTTGTTGACAACAGGGGATCCCCAAATAGGGCTCCAACCATTGAAATCTCCAACAATGATGCATGGAAGATTTAAACTACTTGTTAAATTTTCAAGATCAGTTGTGGATAGTTGGTATCCATGTTCAATGTATACACATATAACAGTCAGTTTTATGGGATTGTATACCTCAACTGCAATCGCCAATAAGTTTGTTGATAGAGTTAAAAGTCGGTGTTCCAAACTCTTTTTTATCAAAAGAGCGATACCACTTTTTGAGGAATTGGTTTGAATGTTATTTGCAAAGACACTTTCGTACCGATTTGAGAAGTGTGGGTTTGTGTTATAAGGGCAATGGGTTTCTTGGAGTGCAATTATGTCAGGTGATATTTCTTTTACCAGCATTTGGAGATAGTTAAAGTTGTTATAGAAACCATTCAGGTTCCATTGCATGATTTTGAATTGGGTTTGTATTTGTTTGAAGCTGTTTGTTTGTTTGGAAGCCATTGCAAAATGGATAATATTTGCAGATGGTTGTAGTTATTGAAGAAACCTTTAATGTTCCATTGTAAAATTTTAGAGTTAATATTGTTCTTTAAGTCACATTGGGGATTGATTAATGGACTCTACCGTCCATGCTCGTTCCGCATCTGTGCTTGAGGGACTATGTTTATTATGGGGTTGTTTATGGAGGTTTATTTCAATGGTTTCTTTGTTTAGTTCTAATTTTTCTTTAGTTTGCTTTTGTGTGGTAATTGAAGTCTCGAAGTCGGGTTGGGTTGTAAGGGGTGCTTGTGGGTTGTAGTTAGAAGTTGTTGGCTCCATTTGTTTTGAGTATGTTGTGGTTGAAGAGTCTATTACATTGGGCTTAAGTATATTTTCGTTATTTGCTTTTAGATTGTTTTGTTGCTTGTTAATAACTATTGTTTTTGGTGTGGTAGCTTTTGCATATGAAAGACCGGGAGTAGGTTATTTGGCTTTAAGTGAATTCCTAGATTCGTGATATTTTTTCCGCGCTTCAAATATTGAGCATTTGTTTATGGTTTTGATGGTGATAATTTCTTTATTTTCAAGGTACTTAGGACATAGCCGATCAGATGATATGTGGCTTGAATCTTCACAGTTTACGCAAAACTTAACGCTTTCTGTACAGGGTGTAGGTTTATGCTCTGCTTTACCGCAGGAAACGCATGTTGGAGAAGATTTGCACCATTTAGCCGTGTGTCCAAGCTTCTGGCATGTTTTGCACCGCATTGGATTCAGAATGTATTCTTTAACCTCAAATCTTTGCCATCCAATTGTAATGGAAGTAGGAAGGTGGTATCTTTCAAGGGAGAGGATAATTAATCCAAATGGGATGTCTTGGTTGTCTATTTTCTTCTTCAGCTTAACTGCGTTTGTGACCCCACAGCTTTTCAAACCATCGACTATTTCTTCTTCGGAGAGATTTGCAAGATCGCGACAAAAAATTGTCCCTTTACTAACATTAAACTGTTTACTTATTTCGGCTTTTACTGGAATGATATTGGCTAGCATTGAAATTTTTTCAAAGCGGTGAGCTACCGTTAGGTTATCGCATAGAATAAGCAAACTCCCGTCCCTCAAGGTTGAGACCTTGGAGTATTCGGTGGATATTCCGTCAATTGCTTTTCTAAGTAGAAAAGGGTTAACAGCTGACAATTTTTTGGTCGGATCGGCGTGAGAAATTAAGACGAATTTCTTTTGAATATCATTACTGTTCACTTTTGGGAGGCTTGGATATGGCGCGAAAGATGATTTTACTTTATTATTATAATAATAAAGTATTGTGATCGACACAAGAAAAAAAAAAAGTTTGCTACCCTGAAATTTTTTTTTTCGCGTTTCATGACTAAATTAGCCTAAAAATGCAAAAAAAAAAAATCCGTCTGTCTGTACGCCGTCCGCCGTCCGCCGTACGCCGTACGCCGACGTGTACGCTCAGCGCACATTAACTCCCAAACCCTTCAAGATAAAAAGTTCATTTTTGGAGGGATTGTAGATAGTTGCGGATCTCAGGCGGATACCCATTTTGGGGGTGTACGGGTTCAGGGGGAGGCGGGGGAGCGCTTAAACCGAAAAATACGAATTCAAATATCTCAACCATGGTAACAGCTACGAAGCTAAAACTCAACATACATATAAAGGGGTTTAAGGGACAACTTTTAAAAATAATTTAATTTTTTTATCCATTGGGGTGCGAAAAGGGGGGGCTAAGAACTAATTGTCGGCCGAATTTTTTTTTCAAATGATTATATCTTCGAAATTACTTATCGTAAAAAAAATATATTTAGAGACCGTCAAGGTGGCATATAGTTCCATCGGATCCAGCTCAGAACGCGGCTAATTATTGTAAGGGGGAGGGTCAGGGGGGGTGCAAAGAAAAACACTTAAAAATTAATATCTCAACTATCTTTTAAGCTATGTAATTGAAACTTAAAACGTATATTAAGCTATACTAGGCAAATACAAAAAAAAATATAACATGTCGAAATAATAGTAGTGGGGGGAAATGGGGAACATTTCAAAAATGGCGCACTTTTCAAAATTACAAATCTTTATATCTCAAAAACTAGTACAGATATTAAAACAAAAATTTGTCAGATTGTAGAACTACATAATGGTTAATTTTAATAAAAATTTTAAGCTGGGAGGTGTAAGGGGAGGGAGGTGATAAGCAAAAATGTCGAAAATTTTGAGTGATTTTTTTAGGGCTCTAGTGAAAGATAAAAAGTTAAAATTTTGCATGTGAATATCTATATTTAATGTACATAGAAAAATAATATTAACTTGATCCATATTTATTATAAACCGACTCCCCCGGTCTAACGTGCACAAGGTGTTTCATGTGCATTGAAAAAACGCATATACTGAAAATTTTTGAGTGAAATTTTAAGGTAGAAACTTGAAAATTTGCAAAATGCATTTAAAAAAAATTTCTAAATATACGAAATATTAAATGGTCGAAAACCTTTAAAACTTCTACCCCCTCCCATACAAAATTATTTTTTCGACCATTTTCAAGAAATCAATTACCACCTAACCATTAAAAGCTATCAAATTCAAATTTTGCAAAACAACTTACAAAAATAATTAAAATGAAATTGCGTTCAAAATTTTAAAATCGCGCTTGCCCTTCTACCCCCTCCGATACAAAAGTATGATTTCGACTAATTTCATTAAATCAACTAATAACCAACAAATTAAAAGCTATGAACTTGAAATTTCGTACGAGCATCTACCAACAAAAATAAAAGAAAATTGCATCACAAGTTTGACGATTCCCTTACCTCCTCTACCCCCTCCCATACAAAATTATTTTTTCGAGCATTTTTAAGAAATCAGTTATCAGCTAACTCTTAAAAGCTATCAATTTCAAATTTGGCATAAAAACTTATAAAAATAATTCAAATGAAGTTGTTTTAAAAGTTTTGAAATCGCGCTTGCGCTTCTACCCCCTCCCATACAAAACTACAATTTCGACCAATTTTATTAAATCCACTAATAACCAACAAACTAAAAGCTACGAACTTGAAATTCTATACAAGCACCTTACAAGAGACTCGAAATAAAACTGCGTATCAAATTTTACGATTCCCCTATATTCTCTACCCCCTCCCATACAAATGTTCGGTTTCATGAATGTAAAATACACCGAATTTTATGAAAATTCTATGCAACTTCGTCTATGAAACACATGCTATACAGAGAATATTGGACGTGATTCAAGCAATTAATTAAAAAGCTATTAACATCCACCCACCCTTACTATTACCCCTACTCCTCCCCTCATAAAAATCCAAACTTACAGACACGAATGAAATATTGTTAACAGTCCTGCCCAAGAACTCCCTTTCACTTAGTCTTCCCTAACCACTCTAACCTGCATATTGACTTGCCACTCATCCGCAACTTATCCCAAGAATAATAAAGTTTCGCCCGACTTGTTGGCAGTTTATTTTTTTTTCCAATCAACTCCTGGCTATCAAACTAATCGTTTGGCCCTTTTTCAGCCAATTTATCACAACTACAACTTTTTTTTTAGCTATTCGCATAATTGTTCAATTCAAAATTATCTCACTCTCAACGAAAACGCCTTTTTGGAGCTCACGCCACCTTTGCTATTAAGTAGCCTCAGCAACGAACTTCGATACGAACCAGAGCGTGTGTTGGGCTCAACCGTTTTTACGCGCTACGAAACTCTTCTCATCCTAGGCAGTCTGCAACATATAAATCTTAAAAGAAGATTCGGTGTGCCCATTTAGCCTGCCTTGTGCTATCCTAAATTCCTAATATAATTTTTTGAGCCATCTAATTTCATTTTATTGTTCGTTGATTTATTTGGGTGAGCCGCCTACTGAGTCCTCAATCCAGATAATTTATATTTATATAATTTTCGTCCGTAACACACATATTTCAATTTAAAACTCTAGTTCAGATTTTTCCGATAGAATTCAACTTTTCAAACCATAAGCAATAAATTATCAATAATTTAGGACAAAATTTTAAATCACGAAAAAACTTCTTTGTACTTCATATTGGCTAAGAAAAAAAAAAAGCTCAATTCTTTTCAGTTATTTGAACAAGAAACAGGAAACTTTTTCACCTGAAGCGGTCGCACTGGTCGTTATGCAATAATTCACTCCCTCAATTTTATTTTCCGTCTAATAAATTGCATTGTGGACATTTAAACTGGGGGTTTACTATTTGTGCAATAAACTCCATTCGCAGGCAGCTGGCAAAAGTACCAAAGATGATATTACGGTTCCCATTACAAGTAGGACGTGTACTAGGAAGCAGAGAGCAGTAGCTATAAGAAAAATAGGGGTGGAATTGGTTTTTTTTTACATCCACAAACCATATTAAGGACATGTAAGGGTTCTTGGAAATAAGTGGTCAGCAGTAGCCAGCAGTAGTACCTCAAGTATAGTAAACGTTAAAGTGCAGGACACATATTTGCGGAAGCTACCCTAATTTTTTTTATTCCGGGCAATTTCTTATGATATCTTCCGTAACTAAGTTGTTTAGTAGGCAAAAAACTGAAATATGATCATTTATCTGGTTAAAATAAAATTGAGATGATTTTCTAAAGAGAATTGTGAATGAAAAGATTAGCGCTTTTAGTCAAATGAGCTTTGGATGGAATGAAAATCAATGCTATGTCTTTGAAATCATAAATGCAGCTGAACGAATATACGAACTCTTGCCCCTAATCATGTTCAATTTTCTTATTTATATATTATTGAGTTTATGAATTGAACTCCTGTAATCCTGACCGCCTAATTGCAATCATTGGGGAAAGCTCTTTTCAAAAATGTAAATATGAGAGTTCTTTGAATGGCTGATTTTTCCATGATCATCTTATATGTCCGGCTTATGTGCACTACGGTGGCTTCGATTGTTCGTTAATAAGAACTTCAGTAATAAGGATATTATGGAAATAAGCATAAGCTCGTTCATGGAATTCTGAAATAGATCTAAATTCATGAGAACTTTTAAATTGTGCCTCACTTTACCATACATATATGGTACAATGCTTTTCAATAGTATTGTAATGCATACAATTTTTATCCGGACGCCTGTCTGTAATAGGCAAGAGCAGGCTGATCTAATCCAGCTCGGATAATGCTAATAAGAACTACTTCAATTATCCATCTAAAAAAAACACCACTAAATGCGCATAAAAAAATCTTATTGGATTGAATCCGATGACGATCATGGCAATGATCCTCTCAAAATCTCCTACGTAAACAATATTTTTTTTTTGAGAAATAACTATAAACATCATGCTTTTGATATGTTTTAAATTGTATATCAGTAGCATTCATACTTTTTATGGGAGGGGGTAGACGGAGTAAAGCTAATAGTCTAATTTTTTTGACCTTACCAATAAATGTAAATAAATATTATGTGTACAATTAAAGCTCGATAAATTTTATACGCACTGAGTAAATTGGTTTAGAGTATTTCTTCAAAAAGTACAGTTTGTATGAGAGGTGGTGGAAGAAAAAGGACGACTTAAATAATTTTTATATAGTAGATTGAAATTATCATAAAAGTCATATATTCCAAATTTCAGATCAATAGCGTCAATGCTTTTTGAACAAATCCGTTTATTGTCGAATTGCAGAATTGCGTCAATTTGTATGGGATGGGATAGAAGGGGTAAACCTAATCGTCTATATCTGGGGCGTAAAGCCCAATCATTCGATACTCTAAGTGAAATGGAAAAGAGTCTGTGCCGGAAAATATGACATCTTACATTCTGCGAGGAGTGAATAAAGACTTTTGTATGGGAGGTGGTAGATGTAGAGGAGTGAGGTTTCTAATTTTTATATATGAAACGTGGTATGTAAAATGATTCATGCCGAAATTCAAGTTTGTAGCTTTCATTACTTTCAATGAAATTTGACATAGTTTTCTTGAAATTGGGACATTTGTATGGGAGGTTGCAGAGGAAGTGGAGGATTTTAGATGATTTTGAAAGTGCTTATCAACATCTTTATCGCCATGCTTTGATTCAATTTCAAAGTGGATAGCTCCCATATGTTCGAAGAAGAAATGCTTTCCATGAATTTATAATATCGATATATGTATGGGAGGGGGTGAAATGAGTGAAGCGAAGCTGATAATTTTTTTATGATTTATTACAATTGTTAAGAAACAAATTCTAGCAAGTTTTAATGGAAATCGATTAAATGCATTTACCAAAATTATGCATTTGTACGGGAGGGGATAGGAGGAGTATACGGATCAAAACAAAGTCGTGATATTTCTATTATTATACTTTCCACAAAACTTAAGGTCGATAACTTTGGCAGTTTCAAAGCAAACTAATTTAATATAAATTTCAAAATTTCGTGAAATTTGTATGGGACGGGGTAGAAATAGTAAGGTGAGGTTGATCATTTTTTCAAAACTGCAACTGCAACAACTCCTGCAACTAACTTTGGACACTAGCGATACCACGGGCCTGAGCTAACTATCCCCCCTGTGGGATGGGGGCTGTAAAATTCACCCAGAGCCAGTCCTGCTTGCCCAAAAAAATGACAATTGAAGACTCACTGGATCATGGGCATACCAAAAATGGCGTGGCGATCGTCCTTACACCGAGAGCAAGAAACAGTCTCATCAGCTGGGAGCCAATCTCGGATAGGATTATCGTCGTCAGGCTCAGAACCAGTGTCAGAAACAGGGCAAACAAGCAGACCTGGAAATTACAGACGATATACTCCTCCCACTGTTTACTGAGGTGTGGAATTGTGCGGGTGTTTAATTAAATATGGTTATTGCACTTTTTGTTTATATATAAGAACTAAAACACTTTTTGTATATAACTTATAAATTTTATTTTTTGTTCTTTGCGTGCGTACTGCACGAGGTTTCCATATTCAAGTGAAGTGAACAGGGCGGAAGTACTGTAGCTTTTTGGTTTTTATTTGATGAGTTGGTATCAAAGTGAAGTTGACCATGATACTTGTTATTGAATTTAAAAACATTATTAATTTTAAGCAGCTACAGGAATGAAGGAAGATATCCGACTGGATGGAAGTAGGAGCGACCTTCGGGATTGTGACAATTTGCGTTGTATATGTCTACTTACTGCCGTATCGAAAATCATGGCTAAGGTAATTCTCAATAGGATTAGTGCTGTCGTGGAGAGCACTCTTGAAGTTTATCAGGTTGGATTCCGCAAAGAGTCGACTTGTACCGACCAAACAAATACCCAACGGATAATATTGGAGTAATCCGCCGAAATGGATTTGCCACTTCATCTCATGTTTGTGGACTTCGAGAAGGCTTTCGACAGCGTTAAGCGAGATTACATATGGAATGCTTTGCGTAGGAGAGGTATTCCAGACAAGATCATAGCTATGATTAAAGAATCCTACGAAGATGCAAAGTGTCGCGTCTTATATAGAAGAGAGCTGTCCGAGAGCTTTCCTGTGCGAACGGGTGTCAGACAAGGCTGCTGTCTCTGGTGGTAATAAACGACATCTTGAAAGGTACTGGAAGGTGCAAAATTGACGTTTGGAGTATCCTCTTTGATCGATTCTTAAATATGAAGATCAAAATGTGCACCGTGCTCGAGAAAAAATATTGAAACCGTCGTAACTCACGAAGAAGCTTAGACAGCTCATTGTAAAAAAATCAAATGTAGTATGTTTCTTCATGAAAAAGTTTCTCTCAACTTCAGAGGATCCAACAATTATCATCAAATTCTTGTTGCAGAAATTAACCTACAAATTGTTCCACAGCGTACTCAATGAATAGTTTTATTTGTCACTTTTAAAGGCATTTGCTAAATTATTTTTAAATGATTTAGAAAAGTTTGTAAAGTTAATAAATAATTTATTAGTAATTCAGACTGCTTTGTGTCCGAGTTATAACAAACTGAAAAAAGCAGAATTTCGGAGTATAGGTACGTATTCAATTTTATATCGAATGTTTCTCACATATGTATAAGTGTAAAGAAATTTTAGTAGTTTTTGTGATTCAACTTTCGAAGGAATATTTTTCACGTTCTTTTCGATTTAACAGGATTTAAATCCTTCATAGAAAATGTAAGGTTAGTCATTATATGTGGATATTCCATATTTATATGGTTTTTTATAGCCTATGCACATTTTTAAGCGGATAGCTCTTATAGGTTGGAGGAAAATAGATTGATGATAGCAGAAAAATAAATGAGTCTAACGGTTTTTGAAACTTGATATTACATAATTCATTAAAATACTGTGGAAAAAATTGCGGCTTCATAGCTTAAATTGAGTTATCGTATAGTAAGCCGAACATTTCAGTGACCTTAGCAGTTTCTTCGTGCTACAAACGTTATTACGTAAATTAATTCCTGAATGCTTTCAGTTTTTATCAAAGCTATAACAATTTAGCTATCTATCGAGATATTGGAACAAAACCAAAAATTCCCCTTGATTGTGAATTAACGTTCACATGATTGTTAGAAAAACAATAAAAATCCAATTTAAATCCAAGGAAATTACATATGATAAGAAAGCCTTATTTAATTAAATCTCGCACGAAAAGTCAATTATTACTCTGTCTATAAAATGAATGAATCAGATTCAAAAATATTTATGATTAATTCCTGATATTTTTTTAATCCGTAACAAATACAGCACTATGTTTTCATTCTTTATTTATTTTTTGGCTCAGAAATATCCGATCTTTGACTCATTACTGAAAAAAATCGCTTGCTTACATGCCATGTTAAATGAATTTTTCATCTGAAAACCAGCAAATATAGGTGCGACGAATTTAGTCTATGCACAACACTAGGCTTGTTATCGGCAGAAGGTACTTCTAATTACCTTTAACAACCTTTTTTGTTGTATCAACCCGAATTCTTATCTTAACTCTGATTAATTTCCTCTTCCAATGATAAGCAGAACACTGATTTCTTTCATTTTTTGTATAAATAGGACTACGATGCGACTTGATTGCTGTAGTTTTTTTTAAAAAATTAATAATTTTTCAACAGGTAGTTAGTTTCTCTTTGAAAAACAAGGAAAAATGTCTAAAGTTCAATTTGGAGCTATTGTTGGCGTTCTGTGCCTTCTTGGAGCTATTAGTGCTCAAGTTCAATTTAATAGGCCCTGTCCAACGATTCAGCCTGTCATCAATTTTAATTTAACAGAGGTACCGAACATTTGGATTTAGTTAAAAAAAATATTTTGTGTTATAACCCAAAAAAAAATTAAAATTGAGAAATGTGAAATCATATAATTTAAAGTTTGATCAGATTAAAATACAAGTGGTCCAAAATGAACATATTTGGTTATATTGGTTTTTATGCAGTGTAATCTAACATATTACCTATATGAACTGTTTGAAAATTGTGTTGTAAATTTGTAATAATGTGAAACGTTGGATTATTTTTCAGTGCTAATTACGCAAAAATTCATCAAAATCATAAACTTTAATCCTTTGTATAGTACCATGTAGATTCCAGCGTCACGCGCTGGAATGACGCCGAGGTGTGGTGGAATGACATGGTGCATTTCCCAATTACTTCAAATTTAAAAATAAGTATTATTACTCGGAAATTAGATTTAAAAGTGAATTTGTGTTATTTGTTGTTGTATTAAATGCTAGTAAACTCATAATTAAATATTTTCTTGATTATTTAAACATTATGAGAACTTGTATTGTGATATTTAAACAAGACACGTAAAACAACCTGGAACGTGGAAAATTTTCTATGTGCTACATAGTAGACCAAACCAACGTCTTCATTGAGGATTATAAGAGAGATTGTTGCGATATTTGCTCTGGTGACCTCAAATTGTGACCGATCCTCAGCCATTCACACCGTTTAATATCAGTGCCTATTCTAGGGTATCTAGTTGTACTCCAAATTTCTCATCGGGCCAGAAAATCACTAAAATGCATCCGAGGCATTGGTTCACGAAAGATTGCAAGCCTAACGGATTTGATGTATGCGTCAAATACTTGCAGCGTGCTCGAAGGGAAATTCTCTTAACTCACAAAAAAAGGAGAGGTTAACGAAGGCCTAACGAGCTTTATCTATACGAGCCTCAATATCATTTTCGGCTTCACTGCCCATGCTGACAATGCTTCCGAGGTAACAAAAGTCTTGCCCCTCTTCCACATCTTTTCTGTTAAGAACAATCAGTGTGTTTGTGATCGAACTAATGTGCATATACTTGATTTTGCGCACATTTATTTTCAGTCTCGCCTCTTTGCAATTGGAATGCGACGAGCGAACATTTGTTCGAAGTCCGAACGGATATGTATAAGGAAACACATGTCATAAGCATAATCAAAGTGACTTAAGATGTGAAGAATTTTATCTTTCTTCCCCCCCAGTCCAGTTTTCACGATATCATTGAGTCCAACCAGAAACAGGGCTAATAATAATATGCAACCTTGTCTGATATCCGTTCGCGCTAGATATCTCTCGGACAGCTCTGCTTTATGTAAGATCCTGCATCTTCGTTGGATACTTTAATTAGGGCAATGATCTTCTCTGGAATACCTTTGCTACGCGAAGCATTTCATACGTAATCTCGCTTAACGCTGTCGGATGCCTTCCCGAAGTCCACAAACATGAGATGTAGTGGCGAACCCATTTCGTCTGACTGCTCCAATTTTATTTATATTTCTATGATCTAGACAAGACCACCTTTTACGGAATTTTACCTGATAAGCTTCGAGAGTGCTCTCTGCAACATGAATAATAATCCTATTGAGAATCACCTTAGCCATGATTTTCGATACTGCAGTAAATAAGCATATTTCACAGGATTTTTTAGTACCGAGTTTTTCCATTTAGTTGAGTATCCTCCTTCATTTTGCATTTCCGTAAAAAGTGGGAGTAGTATATCGTAGTAGTATTTCCGGGTTTCACAAGTGCGGTTGGTAGCCCCTCTATCTCTGGGGCTTTCTTTTCCGCCATTGACCCAATGATAGAAACTATTTTTCCCTTATACATATAGGAGATCGTCGCCAATATGGGAATATTGCAATTAGGTTTTTGGAAATTATTCTGTTTCTGGAATATCTTAATCTGATAAAATGTTGAAAATATCAGAGAAGATTGCTTCCTCCATCGCAACTGGTGTTCACTCATATTAGGAAGAGTTCCGCTGACATCTCTTAACAGATAGTTGGCGATGAAATGCCTGTTCATCAACAATTTCAAAATTTTAAATAACTAACCCATATCACCAAGGTAAGCCGCAAATTCTGTCTTATTGGCCAGATTTCAATGGCGTTTCTCTTATTGCGTGTAGCAGCTCTCTTGAACCGTATGTTAGCATCGCGGTTTTTCATTTTAGTGGGCAGGAATTATACATATAATAAATAATTTTCCAATGAAGACACTCGATCTCTAAAGAAAAGACGAACGTTCTATATATGATAGATATCGATAATTTTTTTTTTGTGATTTTGTAGACCTATTAATGGCATTATAGATGAAAAAAATTTGTAATAAATAAATGATTAAGAAAAACAGTAAATGATCGCAGTAGGACCCCTCGGAAGTATGCATCCTTGAAGTCAAATTTTCGCTCATTGATAACAAAGACAATATTGAACATCAAAGGGTTCTTCAATGGCACCACAGACCCCAGCTCCACCGAACTTCAGCTGCCTTAGCATTTTTATTTATTACTAGCAAACGCCCGCGACTTCGTCCGCGTAAAAATAGCAATAATAGGCAATTTTTGAGAGTGTAGTTAGTAATACATTACGTGGGATATATAATCTGCTTACTTTAATGGCTCTTTGAAGAAAATGGTTTGTACATTGTTGGAATCAGAACCATAAATTATTAAGAATGAAAGCATGATACTCTCATTTTTATGGTACAGGCTCGTATCAAATCAAACCCGTGATTCGAGATCATATACGTGTTGAAGAGCGTTAAGGACATGTGAATAATTGTAGCTGGTGTTATTTAAAACAAATAAAATAATATTAAGCTCAAAAACATAACAGGACTACGATTGTAAAGCCCAATCATACGATACTATGTACATATAGATGCAATCGAAATTTTTGCGGTGTTAAGAAATTTTGTATGGGGAGAGTATGACAGTACTGAACTAATTTGTTTCACATCATGCTAGAGTAGCTATAAAAATGTTTTGTACCAAATTTAAGCTTCAAAAATTGAGTAGGTACTGAGAAACTTAGTGCATTGAATTTAATGAAATTGTGCAATTTGTATGGGAGGTGGTAGAAGGAGTGGGGGGTTTTGATGATTTTTCGAGAAACAACTATAACTATCATGCAATTGATATACTTTAAATTTCAGATCTGTGTCATTCATACTTTTCAAGAAAATCGAATTATTGTATAGTCGTGGAATGTGTCTCATTGTATGGGAGGGGAAGAAGGAGTGAAGCTACTCGGTTAAGTTTTTTCCCGATATTAATAATAATGCTAGTTAAGGATTAAGTTCAAATGTTTACCACGATGAAATTTAAATGTACTGAGACAATTCGTTTAGAGTATTTCATGAAAAAGTGCGGTTTATATGGGAGGTGGTGGAAGGAGAAGGGGGTTTTTTGTGATTTTTTGAAAAACAACTATAATCATCATGCAATTGATATATTTTAAATTTCAGATCAGTAACATTCAGACTTTTCAAGAAAATCAAATTCTTCTGAAGTCGTGGAACTGTGTCACATTGTATGGGAGGGGGTAGAAGGAGTGAAGCTAATCGGTTAATTTTTTTTTCGATTTTAATAATAATGTTAATTAAGGACTTAATACAACATTTTAGCTCAATGGAAGCTACACGTACTGAGAAATTTGGTGTAAAGTGATTCCTGAAAAAGTGTAGCTTGTATGGGAGGTGGTGAAAGGAGTGAGGAAACTCAAACAATTTGTATACCAAAAGAGTGCATTTATAATAGAAATAATATATTCCGAATTTCAAATTAATAGCTTTTATGGTTTCCAAGAAAATTTGATTAATATATATTTTGAAAATGAGTCACTTTGTATGGGAGGGGGTAGAAGGCGTGAGGGGAGTGAAATGAAACCAAAAGCAAATTTCATTCCGATTGACACCTAATAAACTGTGCAAGTTTCATTACAATCGGTTCAGCCGTTTGTGCGTGAAAAGCGGTCGGACAGACAGACAAAAATTTCAAAAATGTGGTTTTATGCTTAGTTAGTGCTAAAATAACTCTAAAAACTAACTTATAGTCATTTATAAGCAAATAACAGACAGACACTACAATTATATTACTTTGTATAGATTGTGAAAGAGAAGTTAGCCCTTTGCACTACACGCCACCCACTAAGATGCACCCAGACTGAACCGAAAACTAGTTGTGGCTTATTCGCATAGAACAGGGATTTTGCTCCACAAAACAAGATCTACTGGCGTTAAATCACAGCCGAAGTGCACACCAATGAATGATTTTTTGAGGAAGCAGACTCTTGAAATTCACTTTATAGATTTCTTATGGCTGTGAGGCCAACAAAATTCTGTGATTTTGTTTAAGTATAATCCTAAAGAGTAACACCTTAATTGAAAAAAAAACATTTAGTTCACAACGTTAATAAATCATTCAATTTCCTGTTAAGATCCCTTATAAGGTCATAGAACAGAAACAGCTCTATTCCACAAAGAGCATCGTTCTTTAATTGAGGCCAGGACTGTTTATTCCTTTGGGCTCCTGCCCAACTGCTCGCTTCCATGGACTGAGGATTATAGTCAGAAGCTTGTCTGGCGATATTTTGCGCTGGTTTCTTCAAAGTGCGAGCGATTCACTGCTCTTTCCGCCGTTGAATTTCAGTGTCAATTTTAGTATGTCCAGTTCCATACCAAAGTTCATTGCTGGAGATCACATCTGGCTAGAATATCCCTAAAATGCGTCGGAATCATTGGTTCGCAAAGATTTCAGTTTAATGGTAAGCCGAAAGGTAAATTTCCATGTAGAACATCACAACAGGAATTTGACGCATGCGTCAAACACTTCCAGCTTCGTGCGAAGGGAGATCTCTTTTAACCTCCAGAAAGGGGAAAGGACACCGAAGGCCTAACGAGCTTTATTCATACGAGCCTCAATATTCTCTTCGGCCCCACTGTCCATACTCATAATGCTTCCGAAGTAACAAAAAACTTGCAACTTTTTCGCGCACAGACGGACAGACCAACGGACAGACATCAGATTTTGAGATTTTTGTGCGATAAGATAGATTTCTATACCCTTGTGCCATCAAATTTTAGAGTAATACTCTTAGATTTCACCTGAGTACAAATATGGACACTTTTTACAAGTGTACTGTACTAAAGTTTTCTGTTTTTGAGCATTGGCAAGTCAGTTCACACGCTCATTTAGATTTCATGATAAAAAAATTACCATATCTCTAATGACAACGCTTATTTGTAATTCACGGAACGTTACAATGTTTTTTTTTTCGTTCTTCGGGAAGTTGTATTTCTAACATTGTGTAGTAGCGTTTCGCCATTAATTAAAAAAAGTATAAAGATATTGTCACATCTTAAATTATAATAACTAAGAAAATTATCCTTGTGCATTTTATTGTATTCTAAACCATTATATTGATTAATTCTTTATCTTCTTCAATAGCGCTACAGCCCAAATCGGGTCTTGGCCTTCTGACTTTCATTTGACATTTTCATTATTTATTGCGGAAGGGTTGTTAGCCCTGCCCACAACCCTCTAACTACTCACTAGGCTACACCCTAGCTATTTTATTATTATTTTAATTCTTTATTCCATCATTTTTGAATTATTAAAAAACGATCTGAAATACTGAAAATTAAGTACGTGAAACGATAATAATGACAAATCTGATGTTTTTTAATTTTTATTGCATTCATGATGATGATCAATTTACCATTATTTATTAATGGCGTTTACGATCTATCTACAAAAAACACGAAAAGATCTGAAACATCAAATATCGGCCTTTTTGATATATTTATCCCTGAATATGACTATTTTCGCGAATCATCTTTTTTACGATCTGAACTATATGTGCTTTAAATCAAAAAACCCATCATAAAATTAAACTAATCTTGTTTGGGATTTGAATTTATCTATGTAAGTTTATGATCTTGTTTCTCTCGGCAATTTCATCAGATTTTGATGTTTATTTAGTCAAATTGAGATAAGATAGAAATTTTATTATGATTCACAATGTCAATTAAATTGAATAGGTGCCGCAAAATTTGCGTATCAAAAAAATTACTGCGTTTGTATTCTTATAACGTATAATTAATTTCAAATCGCGTTCATCTTTTTCAATGACACTACAGTTCAAATCGAGCTTTGGAGCAATTGACCTTCAGGATCCCTAACATTTATTTGTTATTGTGGAAGGGTTGTTATCCCTCCGTATAACTCTCTATCTACGAATTTTCATTTTTGCAGATTGAGGTAGCCCAGATGTACCCAATTATACGTCGACCGGGATTTGAGCTCACGACCTTCGCATTGCAGACCAACACGCTGCCCACTAGGGTACAACTAGGTTAATTTATTGTCAATATTTTATTTATATTTCATATTTATCTTACTTTATTATTCTAATAATAAAGTATTGTGATCGACACAAGAAAAAAAAAAACTTTGCTACCCTGAAATTTTTTTTTTCGCGTTTCATGACTAAATTAGCCTAAAAATGCAAAAAAAAAAAATCCGTCTGTCTGTACGCCGTCCGCAGTACGCCGTCCGCCGTACGCCGAAGTGTACGCTCAGCGCACATTAACTCCCAAACCCTTCAAGATAGAAAGTTCATTTTTGGAGGGATTATAGGTAGTTGCGGATCTCAGGCAGATACCCATTTTGAGGGGTGTACAAGTTCAGGGGGAGGCGGGGGGAGCGCTTAAACCGAAAAATACGAATTCAAATATCTCAACCATGGTTACAGCTAGGAAACTAAAAATCAACATGCATATAGAAGAGTTTGTAGGACAACTTAACAAAATAATTTATTTTTTTTATCCATTGGGGTGCGAAAAGGGGGGGCTAAGAACCAATTGTCGGCCGAATTTTTTTTTCAAATGATTATATCTTCGAAATTACTTCCCATAAAAAATTGATATTTTGAGACCATTAAGATGGCATACGCATGTGCTAGAATCAGTTTAGATGGAAGCTAATTATTGTAAGGGGAAGGGTCAGGAAGGGTGCAAAGAAAAACACTTAAAAATTAATATCTCGACTATCTCTTAAGCTATGTAATTGAAACTTAAAACGTGTACTAAGCTTTACTAGCGAAATATAAAAAAAATATAACATTTTGACAAAATAGTAGTGGGGGGAAATGGGGAGCATTTCAAAAATGGCGCACTTTTCAAAATTACAAATCCTTATATCTCAAAAAATAGTATAGATATCAAATCGAAAATTAGTCAGATTGTAGAACTATATAATAGTTAATTTTGATAAAAATTTTAAGTTGGGAGGTGTAAGGGGAGGGAGGTGATAAGCCAAAATGTCGAAAACTTTGAGTGATTTTTTTAAGGCTCTGGTGTAAGATACAAATTTGAAGTTTTGCATGTGAATACCTTTATTTAATGTACATACAAAAATAATAATAACTTGATCCATAATTGTTATAAACCGACCCCCCCGGTCTAACGTGCACAAGGTGTTTCATGTGCATTGAAAAAAACACATAAACTGAAAATTTTTGAGTGAAATTTTAAGGTAAAAACTTGAAAATTTGCGAAATGCATTTAAAAAAAATTTGTAAATATACAAAATAATAACTGGTCGAAAATCCTTAAAACTTCTACCCCCTCCCATACAAAATTATTTTTTCGACCATTTTTAAGAAATCAATTATCACTTAAATATTAAAAGCTATCAATTTGAAATTTTGCATAAAAACTTACAAAAATAATTGAAATGAAATTACACTAAAAGTTCTGAAATCGCGCTTGCCCTTCTACCCCCTCCCATACAAAAGTATGATTTCGACCAATTTCATTAAATCAACTAATAACCAACAAATTGATAGCTATGAACTTGAAATTTTATACAAGCACCTTACAAAAGAACCGATATAAAACTACATATCAAATTTTACAATTCCCCTACCTTCTCTACCCCCTCCCATACAAATGTTCGGTTTCGTTAATGCAAAATATACCGAATTTTATGGAAATTCTATGCAACTTCGTCTATGAAACACATTCTATACAGAAATATTGGACGTGATTCAAGCAATTAATTAAAAAGCTATTAACATCCACCCACACTTACTGTTACCCCTCTTCTTCCCCTCATAAAAACCCAAACTTGCAGAAACGAATGAAATATTATTAAATTGACAACAGCACTGCCCAAGAACTCCCTTTCACTTAGTCTTCCCTAACCACTCTAACCTGCATATTGACTTTCCACTCATCCGCAACTTGTCCCAAGAATAATAAAGTTTCGCCCGACTTGTTGGCAGTTTATTTTGTTTAGTTATTGAATTCAAATGATGAACATTATTACGAGTACTATGCGTCAGGCTTCAAACGATTACATTTTTTTTGATAAATTAATTTCGAAAAGGAAAACAAAATATAAATAATAGTAATGCTACTAATCTGTAGTTTTGAAATTGAAATTTATTCAATGAGATCATTGATGTACAAATGACTCAGGTCCACTTGAATTAAGATCTAAAAGTCTTAGATTCCACGAAAGTCTCTTATCTCATTCACATAAAAAATATTTTTTCTAACAAAATAATTTGTTACATAATAAATTGTTTAATTTGATGTAATTTAATATAACGTAATATAATTAAATGACATTGTCATTGAGTCTGAATTTATTTGAGATGTGGTCAACTTTAATATCGCCATTCAAAGCATCTAAGGTAAAACAGGATATGAGCATAGTTGTTCTAGAGCCAAGAGGTAAAAGATTTAATAATTGGAGCCTAACTGTGTAGAGCGAAAGGTTTTTCAAAATCTCTGGGATCATACAAGTCCCTAAGAGCAAAAAGATGAAATTGCTTCTGGATTGACTCTTTTCTGTTGCTGTATAACTAGAAAAAGGGGTCCCGAATAGGACATAAATATTTCAGAAAAAGCGGACAAGAGTACAGAACAAAGGTTTGGTGACCCATACATTCTTGAACTCTCTGGCTCTTCTCTTAATGATCCCAAGAAGCTTATTGGCTTTTGAAATTATTCGAGTATAGTGAGATTTGAAGCACAGTTTGATCAACACGGTGTAGTTGAGTCGATCAACCTGTGTTCCACTTAGGATATAGTCATGGTGATATGACGATCTTTTATTTGAGAATCTTATCACGTGGCACTTACAGACATTAAGCTCTAATTTGTTCTGACTTCCCCAATGATCTAGCGCAATGAGCTTGGATTGCAGGAGTGCAGCATCTGCGGCGAGGTTATGGCATGACATATTTTCAGATCATCAGCGTCCATCAGAAGTGAAACATTTTTCAATACTTCTGATAGAGCTGAGACGAAAACATTAAATAAGAGAGGTCCCGTGTGACTTCCTTGAGGTACCCTAGAGAACACCAGTATTTCCTTGGAAATGAAGCATTGAAACTTAACAAATTGAGTTCTATTATTTAGATAGGAGTTAAGCTAGTCAAGTAAGGATCCTGTCATACCATTTTTTAACTTTAAAATCAGTTCATTGTGATCAAATCGGTCGAACGCTTTACTAAAGTCGGAGTATATTGTGTTGATTTGATGCCTATTTTTAAGTACGCAGAGTGTGTCAGATACAAAAATCATCATCAATCAAGATTTGTCGTGGTCGAGCGACCTTTTCTAAAGCCATGCTGCTGGTCATTAAGAATAGGATTGATCATATTGGTCAATTGATCGCAGATAATTTTTTCGTTAGTTCTCAAGCTTTGATTTGTATCCATTCTTGTGGGTGTGAGGTGCGATGATTTCTAAGCTGAAGGGTAAGCTCCCCATGATAGTGACTTGTTGAAGAAAAAATATAAAGGTGTTGAAAGTTGATGGCCACACTTTGATAAGAATATGGGAGCAATAAGATCAGTACCTGGATCTTTTTTTGATATCAATTATTGTGAGAGAATCAAGCACCTCCCCAATAGATAACGAGATATTGACAACTAGTGGAGGAACCTAAATCTTGGGTTCGATGTGTGTTGAGTCTAATTGTGCACCAAAAACTTTTTTTATTTCAAATCGTGATACCAGGAGGCTGTGGTGCTACAGCGTTTTATGGTTTCCCCCTTTTTATACTCTAGATGAAATCTGAGAGTATAATAACTTTACCACAAAGTTTGTGACACTAAGAAATACTGCTCGGATAAAAAAAAATGAATGATACATAAGCTCATATTTTCACTCAAAAATTTCAAAACCGGATGTTCGTCTTACCGTGTCCTTTTTACCTTGAGAACGCATTGAGCTAGATAGTTAAAATTTTGAACACTTCGTTTTTGGAGAAAAAGTAAGATCAGGTACGTGAACGGGCCAAATCGCTCCACTCCTTCTACCCCTCCAATACAAAATGACACAATTTTGGAATTTTGTAATAAACGAATTTTCTCGAAAACTATAAAAGCTATTAATCTGAAATGTTGAATATATTATTTTTATAACTATTTAAATCTGCAGTATAGAAATTACTAGAATTCCTTACTCCTTCCATCACCTCCCATACAAACTGCATATTTCTTGAAATTTTATAAACCAATTTGCTCAGTACGTATAAAATTTATCGAGTTGAAATTGTGCACAAAATCTTAATTTGGAATTTTTAGTAAGATCAAAAAAATAGACGACTAGCTGCATTCATTCTACCTTCTCCCATAATATCGGACGCAATTTCACAACTTTATAAAAAAATCGATTTTCCTGAAAAGTGTGATGATCTGCAGTCTAAAACATGCCAAATGTATAATGTAATAAAATCATTAAGAGAACCTTCCTCCTTCCACCACCTCCCGTACAAATTGCACAATTTCAGAAAATCTAATACACTAATTTTCTCAGAACATATTCAATTTTTGGTGCTTAAATATTGTATTATATAAACCTTTTCTGTAGCTACTCTCGCATGAAGTGCTGTAACCCTTCTACCACTCCCCATACGAAATTTCTTGAAATCAACAAATTTCTCTTTCATCTAAACTATCGCATGATTAGTTTTTACGCCCAATCGTTGTCCTGTTATATTTTTTATTATTTGTGCTTATAGTTAGTTCATTTAACTTTTAAATATACTAATTTCTCAAATTTTAATAAATAATTGGTTTCTACGAATAAGATAGCTTCCTGTATCGACAATTCGTACCTCCATAAGATTTAACAAAAAAACTGTAGCTTCATGAAACTTATCATTGAAAATTATAGCAATGTCCCATTTAATTGAGAGATAAGTTAAAATTATCTTTATAAGTTTATACCGATAACGAGCTTGGGATTGAGTTAGTTGCGAGTCCTATGGAAATCAAATGTCATGTTGTGATAAACGCTTTTAAGGAATTTCCAATGAACAATTCAACTATAATTGCAATTTTCTTTTAACATGAATCAGATAAAACTTGAATATGATTTCCGTTTGATTTCGATTATTGCAATATTACTAGTAATAATGAAATAGAGAATGGAAAAAAATATCGGGTATCTGCAATTGATTAAGTTTTTGCAAATGTGCTCTTTCCAGTTTAGTAATACCGTTTTTGAATGTAAGACGAATCATTTCATTTGCAAAGCAAACATCCTTTTCTTCTAAATTAAGATCTTCAAATCAATCAATCAAATTCCTGTTAAGACAGGGGGTCTTAGGGGCATACAACTCTCTTCTACAAGATGCGATCCTGAGCATCGGCCTTAAGCTGTTGCCAGGAAGCCAATCATAGTCCGTTTTTGAATGCCAAAAGTCGTTACCGTAGAATCAGTCCGTATTCGAGGCACTGTATCCGTTGCTCGTATCAGTTAGGTCTTGAGATCACGGGTGATAAGCCCATGATCCAGTGAGTGTCCATTTGCCATTTTTAGGGCAAGCAGGACTGGCTGTGGGTGAATTCTACAGCCCCAGCCTTCAGGGGGAATTAATCTTTCGCCTTTTAAGATCTTATTATGCTTTAAATGAACTAGGTGTTGGTCTACAATGCGCAGATTGTGAGTTCGAATCCCGGTCGTATAAATCTAGCACATTGCTCACCTGGGTATACCTTAGTCACCTCAATCAACGAACATAAAATCATATAAATCATATGTAGGGGGTTAGAGAAGGTCTAAAAACTCTTCCGCAATAAGTAATGAAATAAAGGAATGTTAAGGAATCTGAAGGTCAGGAGGCCAAGGTTTGATTCGAGCTGTAGTTCCACTGTAGATGCAGAAGACAAGCTGTCTACCAACTTTGTAATGGAAAGCAATAAGCACAAATACCACAAAAGTTCATATTGTCACTTTAAACCGGATATCCGTCTGTCCGTGCGCTTTCCAGCTCGAGAACGCATTGCACTAGAAGTTCAGTTTCACATATTACTTTTAGCACGAATCAACAATTCCTGTTAAGACTACCTATAGGGGCACAGGACAGAAACAACTCTCCTCCAAAGGCGCGATCCTTACTTCTGGCCAAAATATTTCTAAAATGCGTCGGAGACATTGGTTCACGAAAGTTTGTAATTTCTTGGTAAGTCGAACGGTCACTTTCCACGTAGTACAACCATATAACAACACGGATTTGACGCAAGCGTCAAAAACTCGCAGCTTCGTGCGAAGGGAGATCTCTTTTAACCTCCAGAAAGGGGAAGTGATAACGAAGGCCTAACAAACTTTTTTTAGACGAGCCTCAATAACGTTTTCGGCACCGCCGTCAATGCTGACAATGCTTCCGAGAAAACAAATATCGTGCACCACTTCCACATCTTGTCCGTTAAGAACAATCGGTGTGCTTGCGTTCGAACCCATGTGCATGTACTTGGTTTTACGTACATTTATTTCCAGTCCCGCCTCTTTGCATTTAGAATGCAACGAGCGAACTTTTGACTCTAAGCCCAAACGGTTATGTGCAAGCAAACATACGTCATCAGCATAATCAAGACCTTTATCTTCCCCATCTTCAAGTGCAGTTTTCAAGATGTCACTTACTACCGCCGGAAAAAGGGTTGGTGGTAATATGCAGCCTTGTTTGACAGCCGTTTGCACAGAAACGCTCTCAGACAGCTTTCCTCTATGCAAGATGCGACACCTTGCATCTTCGCAGGATTCTTTAATCATAGCTACGGCCTTATCTGGAATATCTCTCTTATTTTATTTATTTATTTCATCTATAGAGGATATCTCAACAGACTAAAGGATTATAATAAAAAATCTGTACATATTAAAATTTAAAAAATACAACAATAAAAAACAATAAGTTAAACAATAATAAACAAAAATAAAGGTAAATATAAATTGTTAATTTATATAAGCTTTGAACTGCGGTCGACTATCAGTAAAATCAAATTTATCGTATATCATATTAAAGTAGGAGATGCATCTAGAATTAGGTTCATTGAGCCCATAATTAGTGCGGTGCGCGGGGGGATGAAAAATTGTCCCCTGCCTCAATGTCCTCTGTGAAGAAAAATTTGGGAGATAACTGAGCAATTCAGGGCTTTTAATGCGATAGAAGATAACATTCTTTATAAACATCACGCCTAATAACTTTCTTCGATGAGCCAAAGTTTGCAAGCCAATAAATTACGTTGAATTCGCTCGATTCGCAGCACATGAATCTCATGTACAGAATCCCAAACCACGCAGCAATATTCCAAAATAGGTTTCAACAGAGAAATAAAGAGTACTTTGACAGTGTATGGGTCAATGAAATCTTTAGCATTACTTCTTATAAATCATAGATTGGAATTAGCTGTGAAGATTATGTAGTCGATACGAGAATTAAAGTAAAAATTAGAATCAATCAACACCCCAAGATCCTTTACGTTCAAGGATCTCTGAAGAGTTCTGTTATTTAAGTTGTAATCAAATAAATTGTGAAAAGATTTTCTGTGGACCTGGTTAGCTCAGGTCCGTGGAGTCGCTATTCTTCAAAGACAGTTGTATGAATTGGTAAAACCTCATCCTGCAGCTACCCCCCTGCGGTTAACAAGAAAGTAAGGTCAAATTCGTAAATGTGCGCAACCCGTCTATCTATTTTATCGCCTTTATTACAGAGAAACACATTTCCACAACTTCACAAATAAATCATTTTTCTTGGAAAGCACAAAAGTTCTGGATTAAAATCAACATTTTCTAATTCTGAAAAAACATTTTCAAAACGAAAGTATTTTTATAGTATTAAAAAAAATCGGTCACTTTCCATTTGTACTCCCATTAAATTTCAAGTAAATTATTTAATAGTTATAATAATAGGATATCTTTTATTTTATAGTTTCAAGGCGAATGGTATGAACTTTCTCGTTATGATTATCCGGCTGCGTTTGGAAGCGAATGTGTTTATATGAACATGATTCTAAATGATAGGACATTGAACATTAATAATACAATGCGTGCAAAGGATAATAAAGGAGCAATGTCTACTGCCATCAGTTTCGATGCTACTGCTATTTTCAATGATAAGAATGTTGGTACATTCAATTATACACAAACTGCAGCTGGTAGGTGTTAAACAATTTTTGATTTCTGTAGCAATTTATAATCTTATCGATATTTTGTTCCAGGGCTTAGTTCCATATGTCATATTACACTTACGGATTACAAGAATTTTGCTATTATAAGGACTTGTGCCCAAGTTAACAGCACCATGTCCTTGGAAAATGCTTTTATTTTGGGCCGACATATAAAATTGGAAGGAACTCTAAACGTAACTGTCGAAAGTTACATCAAAACTATGTTGAGCCCGAATGACTTACACAGAACAATTCAGGATAAGGATATGTAAGTTTTCCATAACTTGATTATAATTATTTATGATTAAAATTTAACACGATATTTTTTAGCTGTGTGTCGAGCGCAATGTCAATTACTCTAAATGTCATGGCATTCGTTACCCTAGCAATGCTGGTAACCGTGAAAAATATGCTTTAAGTTTTACTAAATTTGAATATTATTATTATTTAATAGTGAACTTCTCCAAATTCCCATAATATTGGAGTTGTAGAACACTGTAAGCTGTTTTTGTTTCTATTTTATATTTAAAATAATCTTGTAAAATAAATGAAAGAAATTACAACAACTAATAAAAATAATTATTTTATGTATTCAATCAATCAAATTCCTGTTAAGACCACCTATAGGGGCATAGAACAGAAACAACTCTCTTCCGCAAGGCGCGATCATGCTGTTGCCAGTACTTGTTTATTCCTCTGGCGTCCTGCTCAACTGCTGGCTTCCCTGTGTTACATGGTCAACCAATCCGACGTCTTCCTTGAGGATTGAGGATTATAATCCAGAGCCTGTTTGGCAATGTTTTGCTCTGGTTTCCTCAAAGTATGACCGATAAACTGCCACTTCCGCCTTTAAATCACAATACCTATTTTAGTCTGGCCAATTGTACTCCAAAGTTTGTCGTTGGAGATCACTTCTGGCAAGAATGCGTTGGAGGCATTGGTTCACGAAAGTCTGTAGTTTCTTGGTAAGTCCAACGATCGAAACTCGCAGCTTCGTGCAAAAGGAGATCTATCTTAACTTCCAGAAGGGGAAAGGATACCGAAGACCTGACGAGTTTTATTTAGCCGAGCCTCAATATACTTTTCGGCTCCGCCGTCCATGCTGACAATGGTTCCGAGATAGCAAAAATCTTGCACCTCTTCCACATCCTGTCCATTAAGAACAATCGGTGTGCTTGTGTCATCAGTCCCACATCTTTGCATTTAGAATGCAATGAGTGAACATTTGACTCTAAGTCCGAACGATTATGTGCAAGCAAACACACGTCATCAGCATAATCAAGGTGACTTAAGATATTAAATAAATTCAAGACATTTACCTTCCCCAACTTCCAGCTTTCAAGATGTCATTTATTGCCACCAGAAACTGGTGATAATATGCAGCCTTGTCTAACACCCGTTTGCAAAAGAAAGCTCTCGGACAGCTCTCCTCTATGCAAGACGCGACACATAGCATCTTCGTAGGATTCTTTAATCATAGCTATGACCTTATCTGGAATACCTCTCCTACGCACAGCATTCCATACGTAACCTCGCTTAACGCTGTCGAAAGCCTTCTCGAAGTCCACAAACATGAGATGAAGTGGCGAACTCATTTCGGCTGACTGCTCCAATATTACCCGTAGGGCATTTGTGTGGTCGGTACAAGACGAGCCTTTACGGAATCGAGCCTAATAAGCCTCGAGAGTGCTCTCGACGACATCACTAATACTATTGAGAATTACCTTAGCTATAATTTTTGATACGGCAGTAAGTAGACATATACCATGCCAATCGCCACAATCCCCAAGGTCGCCTTTCTTCGGAATTTTCACAATGACGCCCTCCTTCCATTCAGTCGGATATCTTCCCGGGAGGAGTATATCTGCTGTTATTTCTGGGTCCGCTTTTAGGAGTTCGGTTGGTACTCCGTCTATACCTGGAGCTTTCCTTTCCGCCATTGACCGAATGGCGGAAACTATCTCTACCTTATCTGGGGATCGGATATCTTTCTCTGGCAAGATGTTTAAAATATCAGAGAAGTATTCCTTCTTTCACCGCAACTGGTGTTCACTCATATTAAGGAGAGTTCCGTTGACAGCTCTCACCAGGTAGTTGGCGGTGAAATTCCTGTTCGTCAACTGTTTCATAATTTTGAATAATGAACCCATACTCCCTAGGTAAGCCGCAGATTCTGCCTTGTTTGCCAGATCTTCAATGGCCTTTCTCATGTCGCGTGTAACAGCCTTTTTAAGCTGTATATGAGCATCACGGTAGTTCTGCCTCAGTTCGGGCGTTCGTTGGTTGACATCGGGTTGAGAGATGATTGCCAATTTGGCTTTTTTTTCGATGGCAAACCTTGTCACATGTGTCTTGCGACATCCATGGTTTCTCACCGCTTTGCACATATCCCACAGATTCTTCAGCATTAGTTAGAAAAATGTTTCTGGTTGCCTCCCAATTGGCGTCCAGTGTGCGCATTTCATATTCACACAATGTGAATGACTTATCGCGTAGAATAGTGGTGTATTCGCGTTTGCTTGCGCTTCATTTGAAGAATTTGTAGTTGTCGGATAGCTGCTGTACACACAATCTCAAGCAAGCAACCATCAAGTGGTGATTGCTCCCTAGGTCAGCTCCACGTTTCGCTCGGACATCGACGAGTCATCTTCTTCATCGGCGACTTATAGCCAAATGGTCGATCTGGTTTTGAGTAGCACCATCAGGGGAAACCCAAGATGTTTTATGATGACTCTTGTGTGGGCCCTCCGATGACCATGTGCCGAGTACTACAAAACTCCACAAATAATTCGCCGTTTTCGGGTCTCTTAATCTAAGGTCGTGACGCGTAGACCCAAGGGTCACCATGCCTCCCATGACGTGTTCTAGTCCAGTGTTGTCTGATCCAACCTGGGCGTTCATATCTCCTGGGATGATAATAATATCACCTCGTGGAACACATTCGAAGGTGGCACTCAGTTAGCTGTATAACTCCTCTTTGTTACCAGATGTTGCGGTATTAGTTGGTGCGTAGCACTGCAGAATTGTAACGTTTCTGACACTGGTCCTGAGCCTGATGACGATAATCCTATCCGAGATTGGCTCCCAGCTAATGAGACTGTTTCTGACTCTCGGTGTAAGGACGAACGCGACGCCATTTTTGGCTTCACTTTCAGGGCCAATGTACAGAATAGTGTTTCCGCTAGGGGTTCGTTCTTCTCCTGATCCTGTCCACCTGACCTCGCTCAACCCCAAGATTTGGATGTTATAGTGCTCCATTTTACGGTCGATCACTGATTGGCAGTGCAAGGACCGAGTGACCTCAACTCTTCCCCCGTCATTCAATGTTCGAACGTTCCAGAAGCCAATCATAGTCCGTTTACGAATGCCAAAAGTCGTTACCGTAGAATCAGTCGGTATCCGAGGCACTGTATCCGTTTCTTGTATCAGTTAGGTCTTCAGATCACGGGCGATAAATTTTTAGTTTATTTTATATATTAGTGCACCATATTGATAAATTTAACACTTTATTAAACATTGATTAGTACCGATGCACATTTCAAATTCATAAAGCTTCGCTATTGACTAGGACTTAGAATTAATGTGTTGAAAATATATGACATGAATTTCTTTTTTTTTCAGAATTACATCTAATTTTGCACGCAACAGAATTTTCAACAAATCTTATGAGAACCCCTCTCAAGTATTAATCCCTAAAAGGAAATAACAACAACACAAACCATTCCTTTTAAATATTATATTCGAAAATTGCCGCACACTAAAATCTATTTCGCAATAATTTTAAATTATGTGCTGTCACCTGTCTAATTTTTTAAAAATCGTCCCATTCATTATTCTTAAAAGCTTGCTGTCTTGCATATGCATACGTTGTCGGGCCCACTTCTAAATGACATCTTAAATAATAGCGGTCATATCCTTCACGAAAAAAAATATATAAGAGCAGAGTGAATTACATATATTGGCTTCGATGAAAATCAGGATTCAATTCCCAAAAAGTAATTCGTCAACAAAACAAATTTCAACTTCAATAATTCGTAGAATACCGAGAAAAAAAAATGGACAGAGAATTGAGGAAAATTTCAAAAAGAGTTCTGTGTTGATCTTTTCTAGTTTCACCCTCCTTGTCTGTTTCGAAAATAATTTTCAACATTTTCAACATCCACTCGTGAAGCTTCCCATCCTTAAGTCCAACTACCCCATCATTTTCATCGCTGAGGACATGGCATCCCACTCAATTTTACTACGGTTTGGTGTCGGAAACGTGTTTTTCGGTATCTGAAAGAGACCTTGCAAGAAATTTTCTTCATCGCTGTCGTAGTAGGTCTGAGGTGAATTTGGAGAAGAACTCTCACATCGACTGTGCACAGGATAAATTGCAAAAGCCTGAGCTAAGTATCTGTCTTTGTACTTCAATTACTGCGAACGTGATGTGAGTAAAATCCTATGGGAATTTGAGTGCATCGAAGGATACACATTTGATTTTCTATCCAGGAGGAAGTTGGTGCGAAAGGGATATAGGAATATTCACTCACTTCCTATTTTCTACTTACTTTGTTTCTATCACGATGATTTTGTGTTCTTTTGGCGAAACCCCCACTGTGAAAGGACTCCTTTTTCCGGTTTCTCATTTATAACCAACATACAACACACTAGATTTTGATATAAGGACTAAAGGACTTATAGGACCGAAGGGAGAGCAGTCTTGTAGATTGGAAATATTTTTGATAATGGGTTTCAGTTTTGGATGGATTTTCCTTGTTGTCGAAGGGATTTTCTATTATCTGTGTAATAGGAAGGTACGTATGAAGGTGCCGGGGTAAAAAGTGTTGGGGTGTAGTACTATAAATAAGAAATGATAAAAAGAGGGGTCGAAAGGTTGTAGGTGTGAAATTATACGGTTTCAAATGCTTTTAAAACATTTTTCTCATATTTTGTATAGAATAGGATTTTCTGAACATGTTTCATGCCGATGTAGCAGGACTTTTAACGATAAGATTTTGCAAAGCAGCGCAGGATTGAAGAAGAAGCGTGGAAAATTATATATATTTAAAACAAGTCCTTTGGGTCGTACTGTGTCAAAAGCTTTTCAAATGTCCATGGAAAAGAGCGTATTGCGAAAGTCTGTAGCTAATAGTGGGATCTTTCCCGGACCTTAACAAAGGGGCACATATCTAAGATTTTGGGAAAATGCCGAGCTTTAAATAGCGATTACAAATAAAATTGAGTTTTGGGGTGATATATTACCATAGGGAATTTTTTCACGTCATTGACCGGAGAATTCATTTTAATTCCCTAGGTTTCCTGCACGTCATAAAAGGAATTTCTTAAAGAAACAGGACTCGGGTATTGCAGGATTCTTCATTTTCAGCTTTTGTTTGACTATTGCCGAGATTTCATGACAGGATGCAAAATTATCCACCAGTATTTCCGCTTAACCTCCCTCTATGCGGTGGGGCAGTATTATTCACTCACAGCCAGTCCCGCTTGCGCAAAAACTGACAAATGGACACTCACGGAATCATGGGCGTGATCTTAAAACCTAACTGAGACGAGAAGCAGACACAGCTCTTCGGATGTGGACGGATTCTACGGTAACGTATTTCCGCATTCGAAAACGAACTACGATTGATACTAGAATGTTCGAGCATTGAAAGACGGGGGAAGGGTCATTCGAACCATGCACCGCCAATCGATGACTGACCGTAAAACGCAGCACTATAATATCCAAACTTTGGGCTCTAGCAAGGTGAGGTGGACATGATCAGGAGAATAACGAATCACGAGCGGAAACGCCATGTTGGTTCTGAGAGTGAAGCCAAAAATGACGTAGCGGTCGTCCTTACACCGAGAGCGAAAAACAGTCTCGTCAGCTGGGAACAAAAATGACGTAGCGGTCGTCCTTACACCGAGAGCGAAAAACAGTCTCGTCAGCTGGGAACCATTGCCTCTAATGCATTTTAGGGATATTTTGGCCAGAAGTGATCTCCAAAAACCAACTTTGGAGTAAAACTGGACAGACTAAAGTAGGCATTGAGATTCAAAAACAGAAGTGGCAGTGGATTGGTAACACTTTGTGGAAACTAGAGCGAAACATTACTAAACATGCTCTTGATTATAATCCGCAAGGAAGACATCAGGTTGTTCGACCATATTGCACATGGAAACGAGCAATTAAGCATGAGGCTAGAGGAACAAACAAGTCCTGCAATAGATGCTTAGGATCGCTCCTTATTAAATTTTTTTTTTACAGAATGACGTGTGTTATAGGCAATTTCAGCCTTTATGTGCAATGCATAAAACAGTCATGGAGGGAAGGAATGGGATTGGGAAGGTTGGGGAAGGGGAGTGAAAACGACCGTAGCGAGTGAAGAAGCTGGTATATTGCTCAGTTGTACTGGCTGCTTACTGACAAATATTTGCAGATGTTATAGGGGACTGAATGATAGAAAGCGAACAGAAACCATCTACTGAGTATCTAGGCCTTCTTGAAGTGGAACTGTTTTACTTTTACACCGTTTCCCCATTTTATTGCGAATAATTTTTTATCACCAGTAGCAACTGAAAAATTTGCGCTTTAAAAAATCCCGTCTGAAGTGGGAATCGAACCCACGACCTATTGACTGAGAAGCAAGCACACTGCCCACTACGCCACGGAAGCCTCAGTAGAGTTGATTCTGTCCTATGTCCCCTATGTTAACACTAGGGCTTGATTATGTTTCACATGATTCGTAAGCCTAAGGCCTCTTCCAAAGAGGTTATTTAATTTTTATTAATTTAATCTTATGCCTCTTTTTTTAGTCCTGCTCTCTAAGACGATACCATTCTCGTTTTGCTTGGTTTCGCCATAATAAAAGATTTGATGTGTGAGTTAATCCTCATAGTGTGATCAGGAACATTCGGTCTTGAAGTTGATTTGTTCAATGCCTTCTACATCTACGATTGCAAAGCCCAAATCAGGCGTTGGTCTCCTGACCTTCAGGTTCCTTAAGGTTTTTCATTACTTATTGTGAAAGGGTTGTTAGACCTTCGCACAACCCTCTATCTCCGAATATTTCATTTTCATAGATTGTGGGGACCAAGGTAAACCCAAGCGGGCAGTGTGCTGGAATTATTGGTCGACCGGGATTTGAACTCACGACATTCACATTGCAGACCAACATGTGGCCTTATGCAGCTCGCTCAACAATTGTTATACAACTGGGTACTAGATAAAGGACTTATTATTATCTATAAAAAACAAAGCTGGTCCTCTTCACCAGAAGAAGAAAACTATAACTCTCAATCCAACAAACAGTCGAGGTATCATTATGGACCCCCCGAAACAGATTAAATATTTAGTCTTCATTCTAGAAAGTAAATGATTCTGGAAGAACAACATTTAAGAACGAGTAAAAAAAGCTATAGTAGCCTACCCAACGAAAAGCGCGAGTACATCACCACTCTATGCCAAAAGTCATCCACATTGTTGTGCTGAAGAATCTGTGGAATATGTGCAAAGCGGAGAGAAACTTTGGATGTCGCAAGACATATAGGACAAGCTTGGCCATCGGAAAAAAACCAAATTGGCAATCATCTTTCAACCCGATGTCAAGCAACGAACAACTGATTTGAGGCAAAACTACCGCGATGCTCATATACAGCTTAAAAAGCTGTTAGACACGACACGAGAAAGGCCATTGAAGATCTCGCCAACTAGGCAGAATCTGCTGGTTACGTTGGGGATATGGGCTAACTATTCAAAATCATGAAACAGTTGACGAACAGGAATTTCACCACCAACCACCTGGTGAGAGATGTCAACGGAACTCTCCTGAATATAAGTGAACGCAAGTTGCGGCGATGGAAGAAATACTCCTCTGATATTTGAAATATCTTGTCAGAGGAGGATATTTCAAAAACAGAACAACTACCAAACATCCAACCGCAACAATCCCCGATTAGGGACGATCCCCCACATAAGAAAGAGATAGTTTCCGCCATTCGGTCAACGGCGGGAAGGAAAGCCCCAGGTAAAGACGGACAACCAACTGAACTCCTCAAAGCGAATCCGGAAATAACAGCCGATATACTTCTCCCACTCTTTACTGAGGTGTGGAATGAAGGAATATATGCAATTGAATGGAAAGAGGGCATCATTGTGAAAGTTCCAAGGAAGGGCGACATTCGGGACCGTGGCAATTGACGTGGTATATGTCTTCTTACTGCCGTATCAAAAATTATAGCTAAGGTAATTCTCAATAGGATTAGTGATGTCGTCGAGAGCACTCTCGAAGTTTATCAGGCTGGATTCCGTAAAGGGTCGTATTGTACCGACCACACAAATACCCTTCGGATAATATTAGAGCAGTCAACCGAAATAGGTTCGCCACTACATCTCATGTTTGTGGACTTCGAGAAAGCATTCAACAGCGTTAAGCGAGGTTACTTATGGAATGCTTTGCGTAGGAGAGGTATTCCAGATAAGGTCAAAGCTATGATTAGAGAATCCTACGAAGATGCAAGGTGTCGCGTCTTGCATAGAGGAGAGCTGTTCGACAGCTTTCCTGTGGGAACGGGTGTCAGACAAGGCTGCATATTATCACCAGCCCTGTTTCTGGTGGTAATAAATGACATCTCCAAAGCAATGGCGAGTTGGGAAAGTAAAGGTCTTGAATGGAGACTATTTAACATCTTAAATCACCTTGATTATACTGAAGACGTGTGTTTCCTTGCATTTAATAGTTCGGACTTAGAGTCAAATGTTCGCTCGTTGCATTCGAAATGCAAAGAGTCGAGACTGAAAATAAATGTATTTCAAACCAAGTTCATGCACATGGGCTTGAACGCAAGCACACCGATTGTTCTTGTGGGACAAGAAGAAGAGGTGCAAGATTTTTGTTATCTTGGAAGCTCTGTCAGTATAGATGGCGGAGCCGAAAGGGATATTCAGGCTCTTCTAAATAAATCTCATCAGGCCTTCGTTATCATTTTCTTTTCCTGGAGGTTAAGAGGCAGCTGCGAGTTTTTGACGCATGCGTAAAATCCGTATCCATATAACAATATGGTTGTACTACGTGGAAAGTGACTGTTGGACTTACCAAGAAACTAAAAACTTTCGGAAACCAATGCCTCCGACGAATTTTAGGAATATTCTGGCCAGATGTGATCTCCTACGACGAACTTTGGATTACAAATGGACAGACTATAATAGGCATTGAGATTCAGAGGCAGAAGTGGTAGTGGATCGGTCACACTTTGAGGAAACCAGACCGAAACATCGCCAAACAGGCTCTGGACTATAAACCTCAAGCGTTGTTCGATCATGTAGCACATGGAAGCGAAGAGTTGAGCATGAGGCCAGAAAAGTTACAAGTCCTGGCAACAGCTAAAGACCGATGCTCAAGATCGTGCCTTATGGAAGAGAGTTTTTCTTCCCTTAACAAGAATATGATTGATTGAGCCTTCTTCGGTTACAAAAAGATATTCGCCTTGAGATGAGGCCTTAAGCCTCACCTCATCCACTGGATATATACCAGTATTGTTAGACTAATTAGGTGCTATGGCGCGCTGGAATGGTGGCCAGCGGTAATACTAAAAACCTACCTGGCACCTTTGCATCTATTACAATGGACAGCGTGTTAGTATATAACAAGTGCTCTTAGAACTGAAACAACTGAAGCCCACGAAGAAATTCTCTCACTACCTCCACTTGATTTTTTTATAAAACAAACAAAGGACCTTGATGCCATTAGATTCAAAACCTCTAATTCATGGTCAGCACCACATGTTATTAGTCACGGTAAATTTTTAAACGTTATTTGAAACGCATCTTGCCTTTTGCCTGTGAGTACGATTGCTTAAGCAAACACTAACTCCATTATGAAGTTGATAGAAATGGCATGAAGTTGCTGAAAACTAGCTTCAAACAAAATATTTTGGAATCTTTGTCGATGGGATGGCGGCAGCTGGATAGCTGACTAAATCCTTTTGAAAAGAACCGAATAAGAACAGCTGACCTGTTACAACGTAGCCACTATAGCGTCCGTACTACTTCGTGCTGACCACAGGTTATTACTTGCTTAAGCTCCATACATTCAGGCTGCGGATCGCGAGCGACAGCCTTTGCCGAAGAATCTATCAAACACTATCTTATTCACAGTCTGGGAATCTCCAGCAGTCGCCTCCTTACTTTAGAATCTAGATTTTTCTCAGAACTGAACAACCTCAGATGCGTCAAACATTCAAGCCGACTTCAGTTCAAAAGCCTTACCAAATGGGTAGCACAAGAAGAGTATCCGGCTATCTCACATTCTTAGATAGTGTGAGGACAATGGACCCAACTAGTGCAATGTAGTTCTCTTCCCAAAACCACCATTCCACAACCTAAATCTAAATCTTAATAAATCATGTTTCGTTCTTCTACAGATTTCTTTGAGTAGCGCTTGACATCTTTACCACTTTACCCGACGAGATAGTTAATCCTATGAATGTTTTTATTTATAATGCCTTTATTTGAAAACATGTATTGAAATTTTGATTGTATGTCTATTTGTGAATTTACTGTTCAATGGACGTAATATAATTCTTCTTATTCAATGGCATTACAGCCCGAATCGGGTCTTGGCCTCCTGACTTTCAGGTTCCTTAAGATTTTATTTGTTATTATGAAATTTATGTTAGCCCTTCACACACCTTCCATCTACAAATTTTCATTTTCGCATGTTGAGATGACTAAGATATACCCACGCAAGAAGTGTGCTAAAATTATACGTCGACCAGGATTTGAACTCCCAACCTTGGCATTATAAACCAAAACTTTTCCCACAAGGCTACACCCTACTAGACCTTAAGTGCTGGAACAAAAGAAGTAATACTTTCCAATTACTTTATTATTTTAATAATAAGGTATTGCGATCGACTTGGAAAAAAAAAAATTTGCTACCCTGAAATTTTGTTTTTTCGCGTTTCATGTCTAAATTAGCCTAAAAATGCAAAAGAAAAATCCGTCTGTCTGTACGCCGTCCGCCGTACGCTGTACGCCGATGTGTACGCTCAGCGCACATTAACTCCCAAACCCTTCAAGATAGAAAGTTCGTTTTTAGGGGGATTGTAGATAGTTGCGGATCTCAGGCAGATACCCATTTTGGGGAGTGTACGGGTTCAGGGGAGGCGGGAGGAGCGCTAAAGCCGAAAAATACGAATTCAAATATCTCAACCATGGTAACAGCTATGAAGCTAAAACTCAACACACATATAGAGGGGTTTGTGGGACAACTTTTAAAAATAATTTAATTTTTGTATCCAGTGGCGTCCGAAAAGGGGGGGCTAAAAGCAAATTGTCGGCCGAATTGTCAAAATCAAAAATTTGTCAGATTGTAGAACTACTTAATGGTTAATTTTGGTAAAAATTTTAAGTTGGGAGGTGTAAGGGGAGGGAGGTGATAAGCAAAAATGTCGAAAATTTTGAGTGATTTTTTTAGGGCTCTGGTGAAAGATACAAAGTTCAAATTTTGCATGTGAATACGTCTATTTAATGTACATAGAAAAATAATAATAACTTGAACCATAATTGTTATAAACCGACCCCCCCGGTCTAACATGCACAAGGTGTTTCATGTGCATTGAAAAAAACACATAAACTGAATACTTTTGAGTGAAATTTTAAGGTAGCATCTTGAAAATTTGCGAAAGGCATTTAAAAAAAATTTCTAAATATACGTAATATTAACTGGTCGAAAACCTTTAAAACGTCTACCCCCTCCAATACAAAATTTCTTTTTCGACTATTTTTAAGAAATCAATTATCACCTAACTATTAAAAGCTATCAATTTGGAATTCTGCATAAAAACTTACAAAAATAATTGAAATGAAATCGCGGTAAAAGTTTTGAAATCGCGCTTGCCCTTCTACCCCCTCCCATACAAAAGTATGATTTCGTCCAATTTCATTAAATCAACTAATAATCAACAGGTTAAAAGCTACGAACTTTAACTTTTGTACGAGCATGTTACAACAGAAAAGAAAGAAAATTGCATCACAAGTCTTACGATTCCCCTCCCTCCTCTACCCCCTCCCATACAAAATTATTTTTTCGAGCATTTTTATGAAATAAGTTGTCAGCTAACTCTTGAAACCTATCAATTTCGAATTTTGCAGAAAAACTTATAAAAATAATTCAAATGAAGTTGCTTTAAAAGTTTTGAAATCGCGCTTGCCCTTCTACCCCCTCTCATACAAAACTATGATTTCGACCAATTTCATTAAATCAACTAATAACCAACAAATTAAAAGTTACGAACTTGAAATTTTGTACAAGCACCTTACAAGAGAAGCAAAATAAAACTACATATCAAATTTTACAATTCCCCAACCTTCTCTACCCCCTCCCATACAAATGTTCAGTTTCGTGAATGTAAAATACACCGAATTTTATGAAAATTCTATGCAACTTCGTCTATGAAACACATTCTATACAGAGAATATTGGACGTGATTCAAGCAATTAATTAAAAAGCTATTAACATCCACCCACCCTTACTATTACCCCTCCTCCTCCCCTCATAAAAACCCAAACTTGCAGAAACGAATGAAATATTGTTAAATTGACAACAGCCCTGCCCAAGAACTCCCTTTCACTTAGCCTTCCCTAACCACTCTAACCTGCATATTGACTTTCCACTCATCTGCAACTTGTCCCAAGAATAATAAAGTTTGGCCCGACTTGTTGGCAGTTTATTTTTGCTCTGTTTTGTGCATACTGACACTAGTTCAAGTCATTTTAAAGAGGTTCTACTGTATGTATAATCTTCATCTTCTACTTCTACAATGGTGCTACAGCCCAAATCGGACCTTTGCTTCCTGACATTCAGGTTCCTTAATAGTTTTCATTACTTATTGTGGAAGAGTTGTTAGCACTTTGCACAACCCTCTTACCACGAATTTTTTCATTTTCGTAGTTTGAGGTGATCAAGGTATATCCAAGCAGGCAATGTGCTAAAAGTATATTGCGCCGGCCGGGATTTAAACTCACGACCTTCGCATTACAAGACCAACATGCTACCCACCAGGCTTCATCCTAGCTTACTGTATGTATAATAGGATATATAAAATACTATGTTGACTAATGGAAGCCACATATGAACTATTCAGATGTATCACTGCTTTATGCGTAGCTACATTTTCGACAATAAATGCTATGAATAAGTCTCAAAGAATCTTGATGAGTCACAAGAGTTTCTCGCTTTTGAACGAAAAAAGAGTAAGATAAGTAAAATAAATAATTGGAGAATTCAACATCATGCAAACCTAGAGAACTTCAACAGCAACCTAACAAAAATACATGATTTTAGAACCATTTCCAAATTGTAAACAGTCTTTTTAGTACTCCAGATGAATCCATTTGAAAACCTTTCTGGGCACAACCTTATTATCAGATCATGATGCCTTTGCTTCGGCCCTGTATCTGCAACAATAGAATTATCCCAGCAATTCTGTGCTTTATCAGTCAAGTCAATGAACCCGGCTTTCTCGTTTAAATGGAAAAAAAGTAATGGGTTAATTTCTTGGGGTTTTAGCGACATATTTTGTACTGAGCTAGATAAACCTAATACGTACTCAGAAAAATGGTTTTTCTGTTCCATGGAACAATGCCGTTTCTATAGAGGGTAAGTGGTGGGAGTATGGTTTTGAGTATAAGATTGATTATAACGGAAAACTACACATTCAAATTTCAGATCAATAACTTCAGTACTTTCTAAGAAAACCAGCAGAAGTCTTTTTGTATGTTAAGAGTAAAGGCGGTAGGCATAATTAACTGTGATAAATTTGTTTATGCTTAAGATTACTATCATCAATAATATAAGTCATCTTATGCGGAGTGAGTAGCAGCGTGAAGAGATTTGGCCCATTCATGTACTTGACATTAGTTTTTTAACAAAAATACCGTGTAAGAAATTTGTATTTTCTAGTTCAACGAGCTCTCAAGCTGAAGTGCAAACGGGCAATTATCCAGTTTAGAATATTCTGAGTGACGAAATTAACTTCTTTTCCATCTTCCTTTTCTCGCTCTATTCCTTAGCTTTACAGAATTTGTTGGAGCAAACTTATAATACTCCCAGATTTCATCTAGAGTATATTAAAATAATTGGATCAAGAAAAAGAAAAATTGATGATGTGAACTTGTGTTCCTCTCAGAGCCATTTTTATTAGCATAACAGAATTCATTGGAGCAAACTCTAAGATTTCATCCGGAGTACATTAAAATAATTGGAATAAGAATAAGAACACTCGTGATTCATAAAATAAAAAAAAAACTACAAAAAATTTAATGATTTTCGGACATATGTAACATAGTTTTGTTCATCAAAACCACTTTTGATTTATCAATCTACTAAAAACCCTTATTATCGTTCAGATCAAAAAAACTCGTCCACTTGGATTAGATCAACTAACGAAAAGTGTAAATGCGATTTACAGATTAATTCCATGATTTAATATAAACCGCTTTCGAAAAGAGTCATTAGAAGAACGAAAGCAAAAACACTTTGAACGTAAATTTTATTTTCCTTTCGATGTAGCCTATCGGCCGCATGGCGTGGCACTCCTTCCTTTCGGTTAACTTTCTAGAATGGCAATTTAGGCTTAATGTAAGGATGTCGCCGCTGTACTTGATTTATTCAAAGAAGACATTTCACAGTGTTCTTTTCATTCAAATTTACGTTCCAGACGATGATAATGCTGGATTTGAGGCAATTTTCATTGTCTTAATTTATGCAAAGATGCTTAAGAGTTCTGTGTTCAGCAGGATGTTGTCTACGACATTGCGAAAATCCTTCGTTACTTTATTTTCGGTGTCTTACTTTCTATGTAGCGATAGTTAGGGTTTTTAGTTGAATGATCTTACTTTTTTGAGTAATTTAATAGGTAGTTCATTAAAGGTTTCAAGTTTTTGCTATTTTCAATTTAGAAACAACAGTTGATCATCATCTTATTGCGAAAACACTTAACCCGAGAAAAGTCACGTGGTAGGGATCTGCAGTCTTATCAAACGACTAATAATTGCCTCTTTAGAGTTCGTGACTACAGGCAACTATTGCAACCCAAACTGTACAGCCAGCGAAAAAATAACGAAAAATCAAAGAAAAAACGACTTTGTTTCATAAAGTTTTCAATATAATTATGAATTAAATACGGAAAATTTTATATCAATAGTCTCAAACTTAAAACGATTATGTAACCTTTTGTTTTTAATGTGAAACAAATTTGAATTTAATTCTTGCTATCATTTCAAAAACTTTTCGCTTCAGAATAAATATGTTCCACATTGATTTCAAAATATTTAATTTTTGAATTGAGCATGCAACATTTTTATTGCAAAACTTTATTACTTCAAATCAATAGGGAATCACGTTTGATTCAAATGGAAGCACGATTTGGTTTGAACTGCAAATGCATCTGTTTCAAATCGAGGCTGCATTTGATCAAAAATTAAAATATGTTTGATTCAAAAATATCTCAATTTTGATTTTTCTTTGAGCATATCCGTGGTCTATTACGAATAAGATGAATTATTAAATTCTAAGGAATTCTATTTACACCATTTTATTAAAAGTGATTGAGATTTGTCAAAACATTGTTAATTGTAATTTAAAGAAAAAATTCGGCACATTAGAGCTCTTGAAAATTTAATATATTGTAAAGTTGAAAGTTCATGGAAAAAGTTTGTTTCCCATGAATTACAGAGGCTGAGGATGAATGAATGAAAGTCATAAAATAAAACTGTAACTATATTCAAATTTATTACAAATTTGTATTTACAAAAAATTAAAGACTTATAATATATTAGATTGTGGCAAATGAAATGACGACTTTCGCTCTGAAGTGAAGTTAGTTGCAAGTTTCTTGTCTCAAACTGCCGCCAGGTGGCTCTGGTAGTAATGAATATTGAAGTATAAATACTCGTACATTTGGCCATGGAATCATTTCAGTTTTGGATTTCATTGAGATCGGAGAGAAAAAAAAACATGGAATCGAGTCAAAAACGGTTACTTTTTCTTTACGAGTTCAAACTTGGCCAGAACGCAAGGGAGGCAACCAAAAACATCAACAGGGCATTCAGAGTTGACACAGTAAGCGAGTGAACTACACAACGATGGTTCGAAAAATTCCGATCAGGAGATATGACCCTTCAAAGTGAGCCATGTGGTCGCCCAGGACCATCGATAGACAACGACCAACTGTGGAGTTAGTGCAGTCTGACTCACGCCAAACTATAAGGGACATTGCAGAAAAACTGGGCGTGCACTATTCGACAGTTTCCCGGCACTTCCAACAGCTTGAGCTTACTGAGCAAAAAATGGACTCATGTATCAAGAATAACGGTCAAAAAATTAAACGAGTAGCAGTATGAGACTCTTCCTCATCCATGATATTAACCAGACCTCTCGCCAACCGATTACCACTTTTTTAAACGTTTGGATCATTTTTTGGCAGAGAAACAATGTAGCAGCAATCAAAAATGCTATAGAGGAATTTCTTCAGTATAGAAAGTCGGATTTCTACGTCACTGGCATAAATAGACTTGTATCTCGTTGGGATAGTCCGCCATAAACGGTCTCGAGGCCGGTTGAGAAAGGAGGAGGAAGTATGGAGTTAACTTTAATGGCCTGTAACACCAGTGCTTCTCAGAAAATAGGCAAAAGTATGTCATAGTTGGACTCTCAGCATAGCTGTGAGAACTCCAGCATGTCATATGTCGCTGAAAATTCCCACTCTTTTTCTACTAGGGTGTAACAAATAAGTAGGACGGGTCGTTCAGTTCGGGGGTTGGACGAGGCACCGAAAACGCATCACCGGGAAAAAAACTGCCCAGAAACCTGAAAAACAGTCTCGGAATGGATGGACTCAACAGCAACGACCCCGCAAACGGAAAATGAACACTCTATTGGATTTTGGAATGTTCGATCCTTATTTAGGACAAGAGCTCTGAAAGAGTTCCTCCAAGAAGTCAAAAAACACAACATCAACATAACTGACATTAATGAAACGAAATGGTTTGGTAACGACAAAGACGAATTTTATGCCACCCTAGAGACAACCTATGATTCACTGCTCTCGAATGGCCTAAAAATTGTCTTAGGGAATTTTAATTCAAAAGTTGAAAACGAGGAGGCTCATTAAGGAACAAAAGGAGGGCACAGTATCCATGACGTAACCAACTACAATGGCCAACGTCTTATTGATTTCGCAACCAGCAAAAATATCATTGTAAGTTCTATGTGTTTCCCACATCGAATGTGGACACCACCAGATGGTCACACCTTCAACCAAATAGACCACGTTCTAATTGAGAAAAGGGCTGCTTCCAGCATACTTGATGTACAAACCCTCCGCGGTGCGAATTGTGACTCTGATCACTATCTAGTCAGAGCTAAGTATCGATGCCGAATAGCTTGTCATGGATATTCCAAAACGATTACAGCTCGCAAATTCAATGTCGACAAGCTTAAAGACGAAACGGTGCGCAGGCTTACATGTCAACATGACACCAATGTATGAAAACATCCAAAATATGCCAGTGGAGAAAGTGTGGATGAAAATACGAGACGACATCAAATCCTCCGCAGAAGAGGTGTTAGGATATCAGGCACGTTCGACCAAGAATGCCGCGATGCAATAAACAGAAAGAACGAGGCTTACCCAAATTTTACTGAACGACCAACACGAGCCAAGAAAGAAAGATATGACGAGCTTAGGCGATATGCGAAAAAGACCTGCAGGTGAAAACAAAGGAAGTACCATAATGATAAGATACAAAAAATAGACGACGATATGAAACAAAATAAAACGCGGGACGCATACGTAATAATAAAAGACATAAAAAAAAGGATACAAACCAAAAAACAGTCTCCGCAAAGACGCAGAGGACAACATTATCAGCGATGCACAAGAAATCAAAAGGAGATGGGCTTCCTACTTTGAACATCTTCTCAGTCCCACCCCATTAGCACCTATCATGACTGACATCATTTCAATGTTGAGGCCTCAACTGATGAAGAAGAATCATCGTCGACACCACCCACGCTTGCTGAAATCAAAGCAGCGACCTAAAACTAAACAAAGCGCCGGGAATTGACGAAATACCAATTGAACTTCTGAAAAATGGTGAAAACTGTGTCGCTGAAATACTGCACAAAATGATATGCAAAATTCGAACAGAGGAAATCATACCCGACGATTGGCGAAAAAGCATTATATGTCCAATTTACAAAAGAGGAGACAAACTCTGCTGTTAGAATTACAGAGGTATATCATTATTGTGTACGTCCTATAAAATACTGACAAAAATAATTGAAGCCCTATACTAATCAAATAATTGGCGAATACCAAGGCAGATTCAGAACCGGAAGATCTACAACAGACCAAATATTCTCGGTGAAAAAGGTGCTTGAGAAATGCTGGGAATATAACACAGACGTTCACCAAATCTTCGTAGATTTTAAACAAGCATACGACAGTATCGACAGGTGCATACTGTACCAAATCATGCTTGACTTTGGAATTCCCCCAAAACTAGTCCGACTAACAAGACTGACACTGACGAACACTGAATCCCAAGTGAAAATACAAACCGATTCCACAACCAGCTTTCGAGCGGAATGTGGTTTAAAGCAGGGAGATGGTCTAGCCCGCATGCTTTTCAACATGGCAGTAAAGTATGTCGTCCGAAAAATCCCAGTCGACACCAACGGGATACTACTATTCAAGTCCACCCAACTAGTAGCATACGCTGACGACATTAACATCCTAGCAAGATCCTTTCCTAGTGCTAAGGAGGTATTGTTCAATCTTAACTCAGCCACGAAAGAAGTCGGGTTGCTCATTGAAAAAAGCAAAACAAAAGTAATGACGCAAACAATAAGGAGAACGATAATTGCGGAATATAATTTGGAGAGTGCAATTGCGGATATAATTTGGAGAGTGTGGACAACTTCATATATCTTGGGGCTAATCTAGCAAAGGATGGTAATGAAACAGACGAAATCAAACGACGGATAATACTAGCAAATTAGACGTATTATTTGGTATTTCCAATAATGAAATCCAAGAAAGTGCACAAGAACAATAAGCTGCATATATACTACGACCTGTGCTCTGTTATGGCAGCGAGACGAGGAAATTAACGCGAACTTCCGAAAAAGCAGTTAATACATTCGAAAGAAAGGTCCTCCGAAGAATTTTGGGACCTGTGAAGGAAGGAACGGAATGGCGAATAAGATACAACCATGAGTTGTATCAACTCTACGACGAGCCTGAAGCTTTAACGTTCATCAACCTACGTAAACTGCAGTGGGCTGGCCATATAGAACAAATGGAAGACAGAAGAATCCCCAAACGTACTCTTAAAGGCAAAGCGAGTGGTAACCGGCCAGTAGGCAAACCACGCAAGCGATGGGAAGACTCGGATGATGAAGACAGCAAAGCCATATTAAATAAAATGCCAACAAGTCGGGCGAAACTTTATTATTCTTGGGACAAGTTGCGTATGTGTGGAAAGTCAATATGCAGGTTAGAGTGGTTAGGGAATACTAAGTGAAAGGGGGTTCTTGGGCAGGGCAATTGCCAATTTAACACTTTGCGGAAACGTTCAAAAGCTCCAGTACATATAATCAATATTTCGTTCGTTTATTTATGCAAGTTTGAGTTTTTATGAGTGGGTGGATGTTAATAGTTTTTTAATTGATTGCTTGAATTACGTCCAATATTCTCTGTACCTAGTCTAGCCATAAATATTGTTACAAGGTTTGGCAACCCTGCAGAAAGGAACCGTTATATTGCATTTCTTAAAAATTGAGCTAATTGCTATAGTACGCTTGTGCTTGATGCATTTGTCATCATTTGAGTTTAATTTTTAGTGTAGTGAACATGGATTGGGGCGACAAAGAAAATAGAATTGCTGTGATTGCACTTCATAAAGTAGGAATGCAACCAAGTGATATTGATACGTAGGGAGCCTCTGGAGGCCCATTCCGCATACACAATTTAATAATGATGCTCCTCCAGGTCTGGACAGCACTTTTGCCGGCCGCTCAGGAGCTTGGGGTGGGAAATTGACCTGGAGTGCGATCATCCTAGAGGGTGCTGTCGGGTGCTTTCCTTCACGCACTAAGGAACTACATCGCGAAGGGTCTCCCTGCACACGATGGGTTGAGAGGTCTCACGAGATTCCTTTTAACACTTCATATCAGGTGTATGTATGTACTTACTGCGAATTTATAAAGCTCTCGCACCAGCAATGATGCTGTACAGGATTTTTTTTTCTACTTTCCGGGTACGTTGCAGCACACTTCGCCCGCACTTTTTCTTTGTATTTATTAAGAAAATGTTGAATTTATTATTATTTATTATTATTATCACTTATTATTATTATTATTTTTTTTTATTATTATATTTGAAATTAGTGGCGATTGTTTCGTTCGCGAACTTATCACTCCCCAAAAAAAATAACGTCTGCTCCCTTCAGCTCCGACTTATTCAATCTCTCACCGTCTTTTTTTCCGACCTTTCTTTTTTTTCCCGCCAAAATCCGCCGCAAATTTTTAATTCCATATCTCCCCGACGGCGCGATAGACGTTAGAGGTTAGCAATTTTTTATTAGTATTAGGGCTGTGTGACGATTTCATATTCTTTTTTTTTTTTGTTTTACAATATTTTTAAAGGACAGATAAAGAACACTATTGCCAGCGCGAGTGCCACATAGTGCAAGCAATATATGCAAAAACGAGAAAAAAAAATTGAAAATACAAAACAAAATAGAAAAAAAAATATATAACCTAGTAAGAAGTGAAAAAAAACAAAAGAGAAAAAAAAATAAAAACTTACTCTTTTCCTTTTAATTAAAAACAAATTATTATAAGAAAATATAAAAAAACTAGAAAACTATTTCGTAACAATATTTTTAAGACTCTGCATACCCTTGGTATAAGCCGAATGTTTGTATATCGGGCTATTGAAAGATTTAATGATACGTCTGGAGTAAGTGACCGTGAAAGAAGTGGCCGTCCGCGAACTACTCGAACACCTCAAGCGGTTAAAGCCGTGCGCGAGAGAATTCGCCGTAATCCTCTTCGGAAACAAAAAATTTTATCGCGTGAGATGAAAATACCCCAAAGAACAATTTCACGTATCATCAAAAGTGACTTGGGGTTGGGTGCTTATCGTAGATCTACCGGGCATTTACTAACAGATTCGTTAAAAAAAATAGAGTGGAAAATTCAAAACGATTACTTTGCCGGTACGCAAACCAAGAACACCGTAAAATTTTGTTTACGGACGAAAAAATTTTTACTGTCGAAGAAACATTTAATAAACAAAACGATAGGGTTTATGCTCGCAGTGCCAGAGAAGCTTCTCAAGTTGCTCTAAAGGTTCAAAGAGGTCATCATCCAGCCTCAGTAATGGTTGGTGGGGTGTTAGCTACAACGGGGTGACAAAGTTGCATTTTTGTGAGAAGGGCGTCAAAACGTCTGCCAAAATTTATCAAGAAAGTGTCGTTGAAAGTGTAGTGAAACCTCTCAACACGCCATTATTCAAAAATCAGCCTTGGAGTTTCCAGCAAGATTCTGCACCAGGTCATAAGGCGAAGTCAACCCAAAAATGGCTTGAAGAAAATGTTCCAGATTTTATTAAAGCTGAAGATTGGCCTTCCTCTAGCCCAGACCTGAATCCGCTGGATTACAAATTATGGTCTGTCTTAGAGCAAATGACGTGCTCTAAAAGACATCCTAATATCGAATCCTTAAAGAAGTCTCTTACACATGCAGTCGCCAACTTTCCGATTGAAGTCGTGCGTGCTTCCATAGATAAGTGGCCAGCTCGATTAAAGGCTTGTGTAAAGGCAAAAGGCAATCACTTCGAATAACTTGTTGCAATTTCCGTTGTTGACAATGCATTTAATAAATAAGCAATGATTTCTTAACATATAACACCTGTTTTATTGAACAGTGCTTCAAAAAGTTTGTAACAGTATTTATGGCTAGACTAGGTATACAATTTCAGTTTCATAGACGAAGTTGCATAGAATTTTCATAGGATTCGGTGTATTTTACATTCACGAAAACAAACATTTGTATGGGAAGGAGTAGAGGAGGTAGGGGAATCGTAAAATTTGTGACGCAATTTTATTTCCTTTCTCTTGTAGTGTGCTCGTACAAAATTTCAAGTTCGTAGCTTTTAATTTGTAGGTTGTTAGTTGATTCAATGAAATAGGTCGAAATGATACTTTTGTATGGGAGGGGGTAGAAGGGCAAGCGCAATTGCGAAACTTTTAAAGTAATATCATTTCAATTATTTTTATAATTTTTTGTGCAAAATTTGAAATTGGTAGCTTTTAACAATTAGCTGATAACTGATTTCCTAAAAATGGTCGAAAAAATATTTTTGTATGATAGGGGGTAGAAGAGGTAGGGGAATCGCAAAATTTGTGACGCAATTTTCTTTTTTTTTCTCTTTTAAGGTGCTCGTACAAAATTTCAAGTTCGTAGCTTTTAATTTGTTGGTAAGCAGTTGTTTTATTGAAATTGGTCGAAATCATACTTTTGTATGGGAGGGGGTAGAACGGCAAATGTGATCTCAAAAATTTTGACGCAGTTCCATTTCAACTATTTTCAAATGATTTTGTGCAAAATTTCAAATTGATAGCTTTTACTAATTAGGTGATAATTAATTTCTTAAAAATGGTCGAAAAAATCATTTTGTATGGGAGGGAGTAGAAGCTTTAAAGATATTCAATCAGTTAATATTTCATTCTTTTAACGATTTTTTTAAATGCATTCCGCAAGTTTTTAAGTTTCTACCTTTAAATTTCATTCAAAAATTTTCAGTTTATGTGCTGTTTTCATTGCACATGAAACACCTTGTGCACAGTAGACCAGGGGGGTCTGTGCATAACAATTGTTGAATTTTTATTATTTTTTCTGTATGAACAACAAATAGATGCATCCACATGGAAAATTTAAATTTTGTATCTTTCACCAGAGCCCTTAAAAAATCACTCAAAATTTTCGACATTTTTGGTTACCACCTCCCTCCCAACGTAAAATTTTTACCAAATTTAAAAACTACCTAGTTCTACAATTTCACAAAATTCAAGTTAGATATCTGTACTCAATTTTGAATTATAACGGTTTGAAATTTTGGAAAGTGCATAATTTTTGAAATGCTCCCCATTTCCTCCCACTACTATTTTGTCCAAATGATATATTTTTGTCGTATTTTTCTAGTACAGCTTAATCTAGGTTACAAGATTCAATTACAAAGCTTAATAAATAGCCGAGATATTGATTTTTATGTGTTTTTCTTTGCACCCCTTCCTGACTCTCCCCCTTACGATAATTAGCTTTTACCTAAAATGATTCTAGTGGACCTATATGCCTCTTTAATGGTCTCAAAATATCAATTTTTTATGGTAAGTAATTTCGAAGATATAATCATTTGAAAAAAAAATTCGGCCGAGAATTGATTCTTAGCCCCCTCTTTTCGCACTCCAATGGATAAAAAAATTAAATTATTTTTAAAAGTTGTCCCTCAAACCCCTCTATGTGATTGTTGAGTTTTAGCTTCCTAGCTATTACCATGGTTGAAATATTTGAGTTCGTATTTTTCAGTTTAAGCGCTCCCCTCGCCTCCCCCTGAACCCGTACACCCCCACAAAATGGGTATCCGCCTGAGATCCGCAACTATGCACAATCCCCTCAAAAATGAACTTTCTATCTTGAAGGGTTTGGGAGTTAATGTGCGCTGAGCGTACACGTCGGCGTACGGCGTACAGACAGACGGATTTTTTTTTTGCATTTGTAGGCTAATTTAGTCATGAAACGCGAAAAAAACAAAATTTCAGGGTAGCAAATTTTTTTTTCCAATACTTTAATATTAAAATAATAAAGTAAAATTAGCAGCTCGAGGACGCGGTCCAAAGATCGAGACGATTGGAGGCGACGACTTCAGGAGGCCAGGGCCCGATTTGGGCTTTCGTGCCATTGATGATGATGATCTCGATGGGAGAAGTGTTGTTACGGTATTTTTTTTCGTACACAACCCCTCGCACTAGGGGCGAAACGTGGCCTGTCCGGACTAACCCTGGAGAGGGTCGTGGTCGCCAGTGGCTCTTTTCTTTAGACCACGTTCCTTCTATCCTTCCTCAGCCCGAGCCACCGGACCGAAGGAAGTTTTCGACGACCGAAAATAAGCAAATCAACGAAACGGCTGAAACGACATTCACATGAATCTTGACACAAAACTTTCGCAATGAGGACAATATATGTAATAACAATGTAAGGCTTTATTCAAGAGTTTCGGCTAATTCGTTACGGTATTAAGTTAAATAAGAAAGGTTCCTAGCCACCAGAAATTACTTGTTTTTTGAAGGTATCGTTGGGGCCCTTGCTGCTACGTTTCTCGCTTCGTATCGAGGAGGCAGAAGTTGTATTCCATAATTCTTGTCTCGTTCCGTCGTTTTCTCGCTCCGTTCTTCGTACCGACTACCGGCTCTACGATCCGTCGTCTCTCGAAATCGCAGTTCACTGTCCTTGTTCCTTTCGTCCTTAGGAAAAAATTAAAACCACCAACTCGTGGTATTCAATTTTCGTTGTCCAGATCGGCACCTTTCTCTTCAAAAAACACTTGTTCTCGCACGCCCTATTGCTATGCTGGTTACTGTACAAGAGACCTCCCGCTTGATTTTTTTCGCCTCTCGTTTTATTTGCGTAGTTTCCCGTTGTTCTTCTTGTTAGTATTCGCGCCACTCGAGTTCTCCAACTTGGCTTAATTCCACTTTTCTCCGTCGGTAAAAATGCGTGATGTTTTGTGTTCGATTCGGTGTTTCGTGTTCGTCTTGTGGTGGAAGATCTCGGCGACGGCGAACGAATTCGGTCGTGCGTTTTGCCATTTAATTCTCCGGCTTCGAAATCGGGGTTAAAGCGGTTGGGTCGATGTGCAGCGTCGATCGATTCTCTGCTTTGATGCCTTTGACGTAGCCGGAACTCTTCAAGACGCGTTGGTTTGCTGCTCGAAACCCTCGTCGGAGGATCGTCGACTTAATTTTGGTAAGTACTTGCATTTATAATTTACAATGGTTTGCCTAAATTACATTAACGTCAATTCCAGCCGTTGAGGTCGCGGTTCAAGCGGCGTACAGTGCGGTGTGTAGAAAAGCGGAAGATACTACTAGGAATGTTGGATCGACCTTGGTCGAGGTGAGTAAATTCAATTTCCACTATTTGATTCCCTTCATTTCTTCCTTTCTTTTAGGTATCGGCATCCTCGTTACGGACGACCGTAACAGTGTAATGCATCTGTTGGTGTCTATTTTGATTAATAAAATTAAGTTTTATAAGAGTTAAAGTTGTTTGAAATTTTACTAGCAAAGTCGCCATTTCATCTGCAATAACCTAATAATTGGTTACATTTGTACAAAGTAAGACAGTATTTATTTCGAATTCATAACATTACAACTTTTTTCCGTAACACTGTTTTATTAATTACTTTTTAGTTAACAATTTTATCCAGCAAAATATCATTATATTTATCACAATTTCATCTTTTTTGACGAAATGTGCACCCTCTAAACGGATGCAACCTTAGGATCCTAAAACCACACCTTCATGTAGTACCATCAAAAATTACTTTTGTTAAAATGAGAATTTCGGTTTTTGGCTTCTAAAAAAGTCAGTGCTAACCATCTAGCTCAAGCTTCGAGTCCAGAGGAGCCTGGATCCAAAACAAGTACGGTCTTTGATACGTCAAACAATTTAAATATTTAATTAATATTACTTTATTATTATAATAATAAAGTATTGTGATCGACACAAGAAAAAAAAAAGTTTGCTACCCTGAAATTTTTTTTTTTCGCGTTTCATGACTAAATTAGCCTAAAAATGCAAAAAAAAAAAATCCGTCTGTCTGTACGCCGTCCGCCGTACGCCGACGTGTACGCTCAGCGCACATTAACTCCCAAACCCTTCAAGATAGAAAGTTCATTTTTGGGGGGATTGTAGATAGTTGCGGATCTCAGTCGGATACCCATTTTCGGGGGTATACGGGTTCAGGGGGAGGCAGGGGGAGCGCTTAAACCGAAAAATACGAATTCAAATATCTCAACCATGGTAACAGTTAGGAAGCTAAAACTCAACATTAATATAGAAGGATTTGTGGGACAACTTTTAAAAATAATTTAATTTTTTTATCCATTGGGGTGCGAAAAGGGGGGGCTTAGAACCAATTGTCGGACGAATTTTTTTTTCAAATGATTATATCTTCGAAATTACTTATCGTAACAAAATCATCTTTAGAGACCATTAAGGCGGCATATAGTTTCATTGGAACCAGCTTGGAGAGCGGCTAATTATTGTAAGGGGAAGGGTCAGGGGGGGTGCAAAGAAAAACACTTAAAAATTAATATCTCAACTATCTCTTAAGCTATCTAATTGAAACTTTAAACTTATATTAAGCTGTACTAGGCAAATACAAAAAAAATGTTGAAATAATAGTAGTGGGGGGAAATGGGGAGCATGTAAAAAATGGCGCACTTTTCAAAATTATAAATCCTTATATCTCCAAAAATAGTACATATATCAAATCAAAAATTTTTCAGATTGTAGAACTACATAATAGTTAATTTTGGTAAAAATTTTAAGTTGGGAGGTGTAAGGGGAGGGAGGTAATAAGCAAAAATATCGAAAACTTTGAGTGATTTTTTTAGGGCTCTGGTAAAAGATACAAAATTAAAATTTTGCATGTGAATACCTATATTTAATCCACACAGAAAAATAATAATAACTTGATCCATATTTGTTATAAACCGACCCCCCCGGTCTAACGTGCACAAGGTGTTTCATGTGCATTGAAAAAAACACATAAACTGAAAATTTTTGAGTGAAATTTTAAGGTAGAAACTTGAAAATTTGCGAAATGCATTAAAAAAAACCCCTAAATATACGAAATATTAACTGGTCGAAAATCTTTAACACTTCTACCCCCTCCCATACAAAATTATTTTTTCGACCATTTTCAAGAAATCAATTATCACCTAACTATTAAAAGCTATCAATTTGAAATTTTGCATAACAACTAACAAAAATAATTAAAATGAAATTGCGTTAAAAGTTTTAAAATTGCGCTTGTCCTTCTACCCCCTCCCATACAAAAGTAAGATTTCGACTAATTTCATTAAATCAACTAATAACCAACAAATTAAAAGCTACGAACTTGAAATTTCGTACGAGCACCTTACAATAAAAATGAAAGAAAATTGCATCACAAGTTTTACGATTCCCATACCTCCTCTACCCCCTCCCATACAAAATTATTTTTTCGAGCATTTTTAAGAAATCAGTTATCAGCTTACTCTTAAAAGCTATCAATTTCAAATTTGGCATAAAAACTTATAAAAATAATTCAAATGAAGTTGCTTTAAAAGTTTTGAAATCGCGCTTGCGATTCTACCCCCTTCCATACAAAACTATGATTTCGACCAATTTCATTAAATCAACAATAACCAACAAACTAAAAGCTACGAGCTTGAAATTCTATACAAGCACCTTACAAGAGACGCGAAATAAAACTGCGTATCAAATTTTACGATTCCCCTATATTCTCTACCCCCTCCCATACAAATGTTCGGTTTCATGAATGTAAAATACACCGAATTTTATGAAAATTCTATGCAACTTCGTCTATGAAACACATTCTATGCAGAGAATATTGGACGTGATTCAAGCTATTAATTAAAAAGCTATTAACATCCACCCACCCTTACTATTACCCCTACTCCTCCCCTCATAAAAACCAAACTTACAGAAACGAATGAAATATTGTTAACAGTCCTGCCCAAGAACTCCCTTTCACTTAGCCTTCCCTAACCACTCTAACCTGCATATTGACTTTCCACTCATCTGCAACTTGTCCCGAGAATAATAAAGTTTCGCCCGACTTGTTGGCAGTTTATATTATTTTCCGAACAAACTTTCCGCATTAATCCGAGTCCCGTCACTGAGGGTTTTTTTCTGATTGCTAATTTTGGATATCACTGCACTGTTGTTACTCCATAGGATACTTTTTCTTGTATGGAGTGACTTTACAATGCACTAACGATGAAGTACGATAACATTTAACTGAACTGATATTGCACGACATGCACAACAGAAGCAAGCTTTGAAGCTGAGTCCGTTTAAATCGAACGATTCTTTTTTTTTTGCATCGAAATTGTTTTGGTTTTGATAAATTTAAGAAAAGCGATTCGACTTTAAATTTAAGAATCAAAGTAATCCAAACTAAAAGTGAAAACCGTGTGCATTTAAATCTACGTTGTTAAGGTATGATTTTGATACTAAAAGATTATTATTATTGAATCGAAATTGTTTCAGGCGAAATCGCTTCGTCTTTAAATTAAGCCCGTTTCAATTTTAAATCAAAGGATTTGGAACAGTTTAAATTCAAAGCCGTTCATACTAAAATTTACCATGCAGTTTTTGTCTGCGTGTAGCTGCGCACTCTTTTCGCTACATAAAAACTACAGGACTTTAACCTAAGGATTTTTACTTAATATATGCGCACTTGAACATCTGTATCCTTATAAATTGCGCCATAGACTTTACTTAAATATATTTACTGCATGCTTAAACAACAACTTCTAGTCAAGGATCGTTTTATTATTTGCATGCTCAACCCATGAGCATTCCAGACATACCTCTCCTAAGCGCGTACAGACAGCACACTCTCAACTATTCCGAGCATAATGGAGCCACTAGAATGACGGTAAAGTGATGTCCAAGCCTTTGATATATGCATTCACTTAAAATCAAGTTGTGATGTTCAAGGAATATCAAATGTCCTTCTCCATGATAATGCTCAAGTATGTCTACATGTCTGCATCTCAAATGCAAATATATCTTGAGATGCAGCCTGAAGTAATATCGGAACACATTATACCTCAACATACATCCTTTGAATAATATGAAGATGTCCTGTGGCTAAGGTCTCTCTGCAAGTTTCATTTGACTTCTAATGTTATGTGTGTCCAGTATTTTGGCCTATCGTTGAAAGTTTAGTTGTTTGTTAGCTACCTATGCCACTGGTCAGGTAGAGCCTTTGTATTTTTCATTACCTTAAGATTATTTGGTAAAGGTTTTAGTGATTTTATTGAATTTGTTATAAAATTTCGTAAACTGCAGATTTGGACAATATGCCTTGCACCAAACCACGAACAAATTTATGAACAAAATCACTGGTGAAGAAAACTAAATGATCAGTTTATTATTGTTTTTTTGGTTTAACCATTTCTGAATATGAGGGATACCATTCAGTGCATAGTTTCCGTGATTCAAGTCAAATAAGCGACTATCTTGTCATTTCTATGATAAATTTCGGCCACAATTCAGACTATTCCATTGAAAAGCACTAAAAGGAATTTCTTTCGATACGTTAAAAAATTATTCGCATTGTTCAGTTATTTGCTTTACAAAGTCATGCACCATACTTTTTCGAAACAAAGTTAAATCCTAATCCCGAAGGACTCACACCCTGAAATATACGAATACAGTAAAAGGTAAAAATTTACTTTGCCATAAGTTTACGGTCGGCTAAGTAAATTCAACTATCACCAGCATTTGAACCGCTCTCTTCCTTCGCAATGAGAATTCTGAAAGTTAACTTATGTTGAAGTTTGCCAAACATCAACTTTCCTACGTAAAAACCTTCATTTTTATTCCGAGGTCCCTTACGAAATGACAAGAATCGCAAGGGTTTTTCACATTTTCAGAGGGTGTTCGTTATATTCGTTTCCATTTCCCAGAGCATTGGTTACACATAAAACCCTTCTTCTATAAATTTATAATAAAAATACCCTTGAAAAAGGTAAAGGCTTTAGCGATTACATAGCTAAAAAAAAAGCGCGCATCAAATACTGCACAGAATGCCAGCAAAAAGAGCAGCGCTACGTAGAAGTTTATCGTGAAAAAAAAAACTCTGCAAGAACTTTACAGCCCCGAAAAGCCTTAAAAGGGTGATTTCTTGATTTTAAGGTTATGATATGAACATTGAAATAAAAAGCGCTCTTCGACCGGCCTGAATCCAGGACCTCACGAAAATCCTCGGATTTTATTTGATGAAATTAATAGGCTCCAAACTAAGGACCATTCCCGTTCGTCATTCGAAGAGTGAGGCCTGCCCCGGTATACCTACACCAAAAAGTGACTTTGGGGTGCAGGTAGCTAGCAAAGGCTAAAGAAGATTGTCGTTTCGGGCGGATTTCAATATTTCGTTTCTCTGCGTGTATTAGTCTCCGGGTTTTTTTACGGCATTGAAGCCGGGTGGTTATTCAAGGCTGCTCTTTTCGGCTGAATCACTTCGGAGTGTTTCTCGTTTATGAGGCATGAGCATTTTACTTGAGTTGAATAATCACAAACGGCTTGACAGCATCATTTAACTTACTGCAGAGGTTTACGCCATTTTCCTTTTGTTTATTGCTCGGGGTTTAGAAAATATAAAATGAAAATACGAGTAATATGCTTACAAATGGGTACGGTAGGTTTTTATGCGTTAAAAAGGACAAGATTTCATTCTCAGAGATTTTTGTTTTTATTATGATTCTGTTTCCATTGACATTCAAGAGTGGAGTTGATACTGAATGGGCTTAAGGCGTTTTGTCTTTTCGGTTCATCAAGTGCGAATTTAGCATGTTGTTCACGGATCTTTGGGTATTTTCGGGTAGCAGTGATTTCACTAATATCTTTAAGATGCAGATAAACAGTAATGCTTGAGATGTTTGAGACGCAGTTTAAATATGTAAAAATGCGCTTGAAAATGGATAATATTTCACTAATGTAGCACTATTCAAAATTTCAAACCGTTGTTACATCAAAATCAAATAAAGATATTAGATCCAAATTACGTAATTTTCTCAATCTTCTCAATCTATGTATGTCATATAGTTTTCGAAAAAAATTTAAGCAGGGATGTGAGAGGGAAGATAAAGGGTGAGTCTAAACTATCGACAAATTTGAATAATTACCTTAGTGCTCCGAAAGAAGATACACAGCTCAAATTATGTAGATGCGTGCATCTACGATTTCTACAGCACCTTAGAATCAACATACGACTCCCTTCTGTCGAACGATATTAAATTAGTATTAGGTAGCCTTAACGCGAATGTGGGCAAAGAAGAAACTTACATAGGGAAAATTAGAAGGCACAGTTTCCATGATATTAGTAATGACAACGGCCAGAGACTGACGGATTTTGCCAGTAGCAAAAATCTTATTGTAAGTTCGACATGCTATCCGCATCGTGACATTCATAAGAGAACGTGGGCATCGTCCGACAGAAAAACATTCAAATAAATAGACCACGTTCTAATAGAACGAAGGACGACCTCCTGCATTCTTGACGTGCGAACATGTCGAGGGGTTTATTGCAACATAGATCACTTTTTGGTGAATACCAAGTTCCGATGTCAAATTGCAAACCGAGAACACCCAAAAAGACAACCGGTTCCTAAATTCGATATATAAATATTTCTGTACCCTTGGCGACTCTGAATGAGCATTATTTCTTAGCGTTACAAACGGTAAGGCAAACATAATATACTCTCAAATTTCATCTAGAGTATAAATACACTCCATTTCATATTTATAGCCCACGTAGAAATTTTAGTTTATTTCCACTCAGAAAATTATTATGCTTTTCTTTTTGATTGCGAAATGTAGAAAGTCTGGAGCTGAAATTATTGCAAGAATTCGTTATTTTTGCAACAGTTCCAGCTATTATACGTTTTTTGCTCGTTTCATATAAATAACCCAGTTAAAGTTTCCAACAAAATAAAGTGTTTATTTCATATAAATTTTAAATAAAAAATTTTATACGAAAACTTAATAATTAATAGGGCTTCCTTTGGATTTTATGACTTCAAAAATCATTTTTTTCATCAGATTGGATTGGATTAATTTACTTAACATTTCAGGATCAAGTTGCTGTCATTCATCAAGGATTGCAGCTTTCAATTCCGCCATATACCCGTCTGACAAGAACTCCCCAAATGTTTTCAATGGTATTCAGATCGGGAGAACATGCCGGTCAGTTCAACACCCTAATGGAATTTATCTCCATCCAATCCATGGCTGGTATGAATACTGACATTATCATGTTGGAAAATCCAGTTTTTTTCGCCATGTTCTGCCAGAAATGGCAGTAAACTGTTTTCGAGTAGTTGGATGTAATCTCTACTGTTCATCCGCGATTAAAAAAATTGTATATCCAAACGCCTTGCTGCAGAAAATGCACCCCAAAATCACAGAACCGCCACCGAAATTACTCTTCATGAAATAGAGAGGTTCCTTCCTCAGATCGCGCCAGTAAGAATTAAATCCGTCGGGTCCATCTAAGTTCCATTTCTTTCCATCAGAAAATATCACCTGAAAATGATATCTTGAGCTTAAACAATGAAGAAGTACGAAAGCCTGTATGTCTTACAGAGGACCAATCTGTAGCCATGTGGTTTTATGAGAATTCCATCCGAGCTTTCTTATGGTGATCTAATAGTCGTGGAGCACTCTTCATTTTACCACTAGAAATGTTAGAATTACGTTGAATTGTTCTCCAAACCGTTGTTTTTGACACCTTTGTTGGGACAAGAGCTGCCAATTTATTTCAATTTATTGTCGAATTGCTTGCTGCCCGTACAATTTACCTCACTCGCCCGGAGACAGTTTTCTTTTTCTTCCCTTTCGCTTCGTTTTCCCATATAACTCCGGAACTTTTAAAAAGTTTCGAATTCCTCGGCGACTGCGAGCAATTTTTCTCGAAATTTCACTTATGTTCAAACCATCATCTTTGTACGCTAAAATTTCATCCTTTTCGACATCCTTTAAAGACACACCGCGCGGCATTTTAAATAATAAGATTATTACGAAATCCTCTTGTAAATAACAACTAAACTGATTCAGTGTGTCGATTTCTAACTGCACTAATCACCATGTGGGTTATAAATATGAAACGCACAAAAATGACGAATTTATAAGAACTGCACCAAAAAGAACGATAATGAGAAATGATTTACAGAAAAACCATTGCACAGAGTTGCTCAATCTTTCCTTGTATTTAATTTGGGGCAAAATTATTTTAAGGCGAAAATAATTTCAACTTGGTAGGTGGGTTATAAATATGAAACCGAGTGTATAAAAAAACATACTAGGGCTACGATTGCGCGTAAAGCGCAATCTTACAATACTCTAGATGAAATAGAATTTTTTGTGATCCCAAGAAATTTTGTATGGGGAGTGTTAGAAGAGATGATAGCATTGAACTAATTTTTTCCCCATCATGCTAAAGTAGCTATAAAAATGTTTTGTACAAAATGCTTACTCCAAAAATTGAATGGGAACTGAAAAAATTAGTGAGTTAAATTTAGTGAAAATGTGCAGTTTGTATGGGAGGTGGTAGTAAGAGTGGGGGGATTTTAATGATTTTTTCAGAAATAACTAGGAATATTATAAAATTGACATCCCTGAAATTTCAGACTAGTACCATTCATGCTTTTCAAGAAAATCGATTTTTTGTGAAGTTGTGAAACTGTGTCATATTGTATGGGAGGGGGTAGAAGCAGTGAAGCTAATCAAATATTTTTTTCTGATCTTAGTGAAAATGCTAATTATGTATTTATTACAAAATATGAGCTTGATAAATGTTATATATTCTGAGAAAATCGACTTAGAGCATTTCATGAAAACGTGTAGTTTATATGGGAGGGGGTGGAAGGGGAGAAAGCAGGCAAATAATTTTTCTACGGTAGATTGAAATCATTATGAACGTAATATATCCCAAAATTCAGGCTAAGAGCTTTTATAGTTTTCGAGTAAATCCATTTATTATCAAATTGGGAAATTGTGTCATTTTGTACTGGAGGGGGTATAAGGGGTGAAAGTAATCATCTAATTTTTTTTAGTCTTACTAACAATTTTAAAGAAATATTTGGTGCACAATTTCAGCCTGCTAAATTTTATACGCACTGAGTAAATTGGCTTAGAGTAATTCAAGACAAGTACAGTTTGTATGGGAGGTGGTAGAAGGAGGGGGAGGACACGCATAATTTTTATACGGTAGATTGATATTATCATGGAAGTAATATATTCCAAATTTGAGGCTAATAGCTTTTATACTTTTCGAGCAAACCCGTATATTGTGAAATTGCGCAAATGTGTCATTTTGTATGGGAGGGGGTAGAAGGGGTAGAGCGATTTGGCTCGTTCACGAACTTGACTTTATGACTTGACTTGAAACCTTACTTTTTTGTTAAAAACGAAGTATACAAAATTTGAACTTTCTAGCTCAACGCGTTCTCAAGCTAGAGAGGACACGGACGGACGGACAGACGGACGGACGGACGGACATCCGGTTTTGAGATTTTTGAGTGATTATATGAACTTCTGTATTATTCATTTTTTTCTCCGAGCCTAATTTCTTGGCGTTACAAACTTTATGGCAAACTTACCTATAATACTCTCAGATTTCATCTAGAGTATAACAATTCATCTACTATAGCAGGAAAATTCAGACGAATAAGCAAACTTATACCTTACTCAATATGTCATAGTAGAATTTCTTATGAATAGAAATATGGTCATCTTTATTTGCTAAGGAAAACCTAAAAAAATACAAATAATTCAAAACAAAACGACCATAAATCTATTTAATTACAATAGATTAGAACGTACTAACATTATACATGTAGAAAAACAAAAACAAAACATAACAGAATTATGATTGGGCGTAAAGTTTAGCAAGCTGAAATTTTGCACTTAATATTTATTTGGATTTATAAGTATGACCAAAAAAAATTAGACATTTAATTTCACCCCTTCTACCCCCTCCTATAAAAAATGACACAATTTCGCAATTCGACAATAAACGGATTTTTTCAAAAAGCATGAAAGCTATTGATCTGAAATTTGGAATATATTATTTTTATAATAATTTCAATCTGCTGTATAAAAATTAGTTGAATCCTCCCCTTCCTTCCACCACGTCCCATACAATCTACGTATGAAAATTATCGAGCTGAGAATATGCACTAAATAATTATTTAGAATTATTAGTAATACCAAAAAGACATTAGGCGATTAGTTTCACTCATTCTACCCCCTCCCATACAATTTGACACAATTCAACAACTTGACAAAAGTCGATTTTCCTGAAAAGTATGAATGCTACTGATCTGCAGTTTAAAATGTGTCAATTAAATGATGTTTATAGTTATTTCTAAAAACGTCATTAATAAACTCACACTCCTTCTACCACCTCCCATACAAACTGCACAATTTCACTAAATCCAATACACTAAATTTCTCAGTACCAATTAAATTTTTGAATCCTAAATTTTGTATAAAACATTTTGATAGCAGCCCTAGAGTGATGTGAAAAAATTAGTTCGATGTCGTCACCCCCTCTACCACTTCCCCTCCAAAATTTCTTCAGATAATAAAAAGTCTCTTTCATCTAGAGTATCGCACGATTGGGCTTTACGCCCAGTCGTAGTTCTGTTATGTTTTTTGTGCCCTTCAGCTCTCAACACCTCTATACTGGCTCTTCAACAAATCACTCTCATTGGGAGTATTCCCATCGGCTTGGAAATCGTCGCATCTCACACCCATCCATAAGAATGGTGACAAACGAAATATGAAGAACTATAGAGGTATAGCTATTCTATCAGCTATACCGAAATTATTTGAAAAAATTATCTGCGACAAATTAACCAAAATAGTCAACCCTATTCTTAATGTTCAGCAGCACGGTTTTAGAAAAGGGCGCTCAACTACGACTAACCTCATGATTCTAGTATCTGATACACTCTGCGCACTGGAAAATGGGCATCAAGTTGACGCAGTATACACTGACTTTAGTAAAGCCTTCGACCGAGTTGATCACAACATCCTGATTTGAAAATTAAAAAAAATTGGTGTTACAGGATCCCTTCTTGACTGGATTAATCCTATCTTAGTAATAGAACTCAATTTGCCAAATTCCAAGGCTCTATTTCCAAGGAAATAGTAGTGTCCTCTGGGGTACCCCAAGGAAGTCACTTGGGACCTCTCTTATTTAATATTTTCATCTCAGATCTATCTGAACTATTAAAAAATGTCTCGCATCTATTGTACGCTGATGATCTGAAAATATATCATACTGTTACCTCACCCGCTGATGCCGCATTCTTGCAATCTGTAGGATTAAGTTGTAAACATTCCATTGGGAATGTATATATTTGAAGTAATAAAAACCACTGTAAGAAAAACCATTGGGAATGGACATTTTATGTTGTTATGGAGATGATTGTAAAAAGAATAATAAAAAAAAAGAAGAGCGCGGGTGATTTTTCTATGGGACACCATTTTTTTTGTTTTGACGAAAAATAAAAAAGATTGTTATTTCGAATAAAAAGATTGTTATTTCAAATAAAAGATTGTTATTACAAATAAAAAGGAGTGTTACTACAACTCAGAAGTGGGATTATCACACCCGCTATTTGGAAGGATGACCAAACGCGTGACTAGAAGCCAGAAGCTGGAGATGAACAAAGTTATGGATGAAAACCCGCAGGAGGATGCAGCCACAGAGGGCAACACGGACGAAAGTGACGCAGACGTTTCGGAGGATAACATGGGCGTGCCAACACCGCCGAAGACAGGAAACCATGCACCGCAGACTCCGCCGGCTGATCGGGAGGCGGAAGATTTGGAGCGAGAACTCGCCAATTTGCGCCGCCGGCACGAAATCTGGAGATTAAAAAACGAGATCGCTAGAATGGAGAGTGGAGAAACGGTTCTGGAAGCAAGAGTTCCCGAAAGAAACGCCGCAGCCACCCCGAGTGAGTCACGACCGAGAGTAGTACATTTCCAGGACCTGGAACACGCCATTATTAAGTTTAGTGGCGAAGATAGGAGGTATAGTGTGCACGATTTCTTCCGACACCTGGAACAGATTTTTCGACAGGTAAACGCTGATGAATTATTAATGTTCTTGACGCTACGAAATTCACTCATGGATCCCGCTCGACTCTTGCTCGCTCGAGGCGCTTTAACGTACGCCGAGCTGAAGGAAAATTTGATTATGGAGTTCGGACGTTCTATAAGCCGACAAGAGGTATATCAGACTCTTCGCCACCGTGTCAGAAAGTCAAACGAAAGTGTTCGTCGTTATGTGATGGAAATGGAGTCCATTTCATTTCGCAGTGACGTCACCGAAATGGAGTTAGTGACTTTCATTTTAGAAGGTCTTAACAATCGCACGACTGATTACGCTATTTTTGTCACCGCCAGAACTATGGAGGATGTGAAGAAATCAGTAGACATGCTCGAACACCGACAGGCGATGCGTGGTTTAGACGGTAATGTAGCCGCAGTAAAACAGAGGAATCAGGTTGATCACCCCGCTATAAGAATTGCCTCCGCTACCGACAGCGACCGATGTTTCAACTGCTCTCGCGTTGGACACCGTAAGCCGACCTGTCCCTACGAAGAAAGACCGAAGGATGTATGCTATAATTGTTGGAAACCCGGACACGAGCGCCGATCGTGCAAGAACCCGAAATACTATCAAAAGCTGAAGAAGTCAAATTTGGTGGCAGCTATTGTCAACGAGAACATCGAAGCCGAGCCCGAAGAAGATGACGAGGGTGCTAATTCGCTTAGCGCGCTAACAATGGTAAGTGTTGCCTTCATTAATACCGGGGGTGAGTGTAATAGGGATATAACTGTCCTTTCTCTTTTTGATACGGGTAGTCCCGCTAATTTAATCAAAAGATCCGCTGTTCCATTCACTATGAAGGATGAGTTACTTGAAACGCCGTATCGTGGTTTGGGCAAAGTCACTATCAGAACTTTCGGTAAGGTCGAATGTCACATAACTATTCGAAATCGTTGCAAGAAAATAAACTTATTGGTTGTTCCAGATGATATGACACCTATGCCATTACTTTTGGGACGAGCTGCGTTATCAAAATTCGGAATTGTTCTGAAAATGATTAATGAAAAACTGTTGAATGCAAGTTCCAATAGAACATTTAATAAAAGAAATGGAACAGCGGAATCTGAAAGGGACAAGTTGTGTTTCTGTTCACTTGATTGTGGTATTTTAGAAGGAGTAGCTTTAGCGAATGTTGCCTTGTTACCCTCTGCTCTGTCACCGTGTAACGAATCTGTAGATAAAAAAAGAGAAATACCCGCAGTTGTGTCGAATGGACACCAAAAGCACCAAGAAAACTCTGAGTCGGTTAGCCCGCCAGTGGAAGAAGTAGAAAATATGATGGCGATTGACTATGAAACGTCTCAGGATTCGATCGATATAAATCCATTTCTGGGAAAAGCAGTAGTATTAAACATTAAGCAGATGATAGCAGACGAATACTTATACCCTGAAGACATACCAGATGAGTGCGATTTTGAAATGAATATCCGTTTGGAAAACGATGTACCGATTCATCATTATCCGAAGAAGTTATCATGGGAAGAGCGAATTGCTCTGAAAGAGATTATCGATGAGTTATTGGCAAGGGAAGTCATTCGAGTAAGTGAGTCACCGTACACCTCTTCAATTGTGATGGTGCAAAAGAAAAACGGAAAGTATCGAAAATGTGTGGATTACCGTAGCTTGAATAAAGTAATGATCCGCGATAATTACCCAATGCCACTGATGGAAGAGTGCTTGGATTACTTGGGTGGAAAGCGTTATTTTACTGCCCTGGACCTGGAGAACGGATTTTTTCACGTAAAGATAGCCGAGAATTCGAGGAAAAACACCTCCTTTGTCACCCCATATGGACAATACGAATACAACCGAATGCCATTTGGCCTCAAAAATGGACCGGCAGTTTTTTTTCGATACATTCATTGCAGACTGAGGGATCTAATAGAGGCAGGAAAGATAATTGCATACATGGACGACATCATAATAGCCACCGATGACATAGAGTCTCACGTGGAGACACTTGCTGAAGTTATGCGGCGCTTAGCCAAATGTGGATTAAAGTTGAATTTAGGTAAATGTCGAGTCGCTTATGAAAATATCGACTTCTTGGGATATACCGTGAGTAAGGAAGGTGTCAGACCAAGTGACAGTCATCTACGGTCAATGAGAGACTACCCGCTGCCAAATACGATCAAGCAAGTCCGATCGTGTTTGGGCTTGTTCTCTTTCTTTCGGCGATTTGTGCCAAATTACTCGAGAATTGCTCATCCGCTGCAAAGATTACTACGAAACAATGTCAGATTTGAGATAGATGACCGATGTAAGCAGGCATTTGAAGAATTAAAAGCAAAAATGTTGGCCGCTCCAGTGTTAGCCATCTTTGATCCGTCCAGGGAGACTGAACTTCACACCGACGCCTGCAGTGTAGGTTACGGCGCGATATTGATGCAAAGGCAGGAGGATGAAAAATTCCACCCGGTATATTATTTTTCGAAGGCGACATCACCCGAAGAGTCCCGTATGCACAGCTACGAGTTGGAGACGTTGGCCATCGTTTATGCAATGAGGAAGTTTCGTAACTATTTGCATGGAAAAACTTTTAAGGTAATAACGGACTGCAGCGCACTATCATTGACATTCGACAAGAAGAATATAAGTCCGAAGATTGCAAGGTGGGCCTTGGAGCTTCAGCATTTTTCGTTCCGTATGCAGCATCGCAGTGGAATATTAATGGGACATGTTGACGCCTTGAGCCGATGTCACAACCCACACAACATGGAACCGATCGACTTCCAGACTGAAATCAATAACCGCATGACCGCCATATGCGCATTGGATGATAAGGAGAAAGATGAGTACAACGAAAAAAATGTTAAGGATGATGAAGATCAGGAAGCTAAAAATCAGGGAACTGAAGAAGACGAAGATGTGGAAATTTCTAAGAAATTACCTTGCAAGGTAGTTACTGTAGCAGACCAAATGGAAGTGAATTTCATGATCCAGGCAACGCAGAACCGAGACACAAAAGTGTTATCTTTGCGAAGACAATTAGAAGAACAAGAAATGGAGGGATTTAAGCTGAGAGATGGATTGGTGTTTCGATGTGATAAAAGGGGGCACCTTCAGCTATACGTTCCGGAAGAGATGGAAGAGAACGTTATAAGAATGATTCATGAAAAGATTTGTCATTTAGGGGTCGATAAAACGTATGAGCAATTGAAGAGGAACTACTGGTTCGACCATATGAAACCGAAAGTCGAAAAGTTCATCAAGAATTGTATTCGGTGTATTATGTGCTCACCACCTGTCAGGATAACGGAAAGAAACCTGTTCAACATTCCGAAAAAGCCAATACCCTTCGATACGATACATGTGGACCATTTTGGGCCTTTGCCGTCTGTCCGAGGAGCCAGAAAGCATATCTTAGTAATAATCGATGGCTTCACGAAGTTTACGAAACTATTCGCGGTAAAATCCACCGGCACCAAGGAAGTCGAAGTATGTTTGGATAAGTATTTCGCTATGTACAGTCGACCACAACGTATCATCTCTGATAGAGGTACGAGTTTCACGTCCATTAAGTTTGGAGAATATCTACTAAAGCGAAACATCGATCATGTGAAAGTAGCCGTTGCATCCGCCCAAGCCAATGGACAAGTCGAGCGAGTGAACCGCATTATAAAAGCAATGTTTAGCAAAATTACGGAGACTGTCGAACATTCTGATTGGTTGAAGATGCTGGAGCAAGTTGAGTTCGCACTAAACAACTCACAACAAAAATCGACAAAGAAGACGCCAAGCCAGTTACTATTTGGAGTAAACCAGAAAGGCGTTATCGTAGACTATTTGACCGAGTTTCTACAAAAAGAACACGATACTGAAGTTGACCGAGACCTAGATGATATACGACGAGAGGCCGCCGAAGCAATTCGACAATCGCAGGAAACAAATTTTAAATATTTCACGGCTAAAAGCAGACCACCAAAGCAATACTCAGTGGGTGATTTCGTGGTGATTAGACATGTTGACACAACAGCGGGTACCAATAAGAAATTCAATGAAAACTATCGCGGACCATACTTAATATATAAAGTTTTGCCAAATGACCGGTATGTCATTAGAGACATCGAGAATTGTCAAATTACACACTTACCGTATGATGGAGTTGTAGAAGCAAACCGAATAAGAAAATGGACAGAGCAGTGAGTCACGCAATTCGTTCGAAGAGGCAGAACTAAAAAAAAAAAAAAAAGATGATTGAGGGCAATCAAATTTGTCAGGATAGCCGAGTTGTAGGATTAAGTTGTAAACATTCCATTGGGAATGTATATATTTGAAGTAATAAAAACCACTGTAAGAAAAACCATTGGGAATGGACATTTTATGTTGTTATGGAGATGATTGTAAAAAGAATAATAAAAAAAAAAGAAGAGCGCGGGTGATTTTTCTATGGGACACCATTTTTTTTGTTTTGACGAAAAATAAAAAAGATTGTTATTTCGAATAAAAAGATTGTTATTTCAAATAAAAGATTGTTATTACAAATAAAAAGGAGTGTTACTACAAATCCAAGCTTATTGCACTAGATGAGTGGTTTAGTCAGAACAAGTTAGAGCTTAATGTCGGTAAATGCCACGTGATAAGCTTCTCACATAAAAGATCCACATACCTACATGACTATCTCCTAAGTGCATCTCATCTACATCGTGTAGATCAAATTGAGGACCTCGGCATTCTACTCGACAAGAAACTGTGCTTTAAATCTCACTACAACCGATTAATCTCAAAAGCCAATAGACTTCTTGGATTTATTAAGAGAAGAGCCAAAGAGTTTAAGAATGTATGGGTCACTAAAACATTATTCTGTTCCCTTGCCCGTCCTCTTTTGGAATACGCATGTCCCATCTGGGATCCCTCTTTCCAGTTATATAGCAACAGAATAGAATCAATACAGAAGCAATTCCTTCTCTTTGCTTGGGACTTGTATGATCCTAGAGACTTTGAGAACCTTCCACCGTACGCAACTAGGCTCCAAATATTAAATCTTTTACCTCTTAGTTCTAGAAGAACTATGCTCACATCCTGTTTTACCTTAGATGTTTTGAATGGCGATATTATGGTAGATCACATATCAAATAAATTCAGACCCAATGACAATGTCAGGCTGACGAGACATTCAGGACTACTAAAGGAATATCCACATAGCACAGTTTACGGACAAAATGAGCTTATTAACAGATGTTGTAGAGTATTTAACAAATTCAGTGTACACTACACACCTCCAATGAGTAAATTGACATACAAACTAAGACTGCGCTCTGTTTTATAAAGTATCCCGAACCCTGTGCAAATACCAGTGCCCATCTTACTAGTTTAGATTAAGTTACATAAGTTGAATTGTTTAAGTTACATTAAATTAAATTAAATTAAAATATAAGTTAATTATTATGTAACTGTATATCTTGTTATCTTGTTATGATAAATAAATAAATAAATAAATAAATAGATAGCTTTAACAGTTTCGAAGAAAAATAATTTAATTGAAATTTCAAAATTTCGTGAAATTTGTATGGGAGGGGGTAGAAGGAGTGAGGTGAAGCTAAAAATTCTTTTTAAAACTGATAGCAATTACAGTAGAATTAATTTTGGCAAAATTTCGTCTTTTCAGCTTTACTAGTTTCAATGAAAATCGAAAATATGTATTTTTCAAAAGTGTCCATTTGTGTAGGAGGGGGTAGAAGGAGTGAGGGGATCGAATCAATATTCCGTAATATTAATAACATTTATATCATAATACTTTGACCTGAATTTCAAGTCGATAGCTTAAATAGTTTTAAAGAAAAATCAATTTCTTTATATTTCGAAATTTCATGAAATTTGTATGGGAAAGGGGAGGAGGAGTGGGGTATGTAGCTCATTCACGAACTTAAGGTTAACTTTTTGCTAAAAATGACACACAACAATTTTTAGCACTATAGTTCAAAGCTTTCGAGAGTTATGCTGTAGACAGACGGTCACTCGAAATCGAGGTTTTTGAGCGACAACAAATATTTCTGTACCCTTGGCGGCGCAACATTGCAATGGAACGGTGAAATCTAGCATCACCTAACAAAACATGCAAACCAAATAAGGACGCGGAAGGTAACAACCATAATATATGATAAATACTCGGCTATCAACAACGCAGCAATAACATACAACAATATACAAAGCAACATAAAATTATTAAAAAAAAAATAAAAAAATTATTTAAAAAATACTCACTCAATATGTACGCATGTTTAAAACAACATCTTTCTCTTTACATAATCATTTGAGTTGCAATTTTAATTATATCTTACATTAAATTACATTTGAAAACAAACTAATTTATATTTCGCTATATTTACCTACAAATAATGAATTATAAAAACAACTTTGGAAGTCTTATATGAGCATAGCTCAAAAGATAGAAAATGAATAAATAAATACAAAAAGAAATACTCTTTCTACCCGAATGCATACAGCAAGGCGAATGATGCATAAAACGTAAGGACACGAACCGAATTTTGAGTATTTCTTTATTTTTAAGGAGATTGACACTTCCTAATGGTGCCACTGTTGAGTATACGTTCTATCACGATAGAATCAGCGTAGGTTTTTTTTTGTTGTATGAAGTTTTTACTGCTTCCAAGTTGTTTGCCTATGATGATGCGCATCCCACATTTTCCTTCGAGAACTTATATTTCAATATTAAAGCAGCCGTATATAATCAATATGCAGTGGCGGACAAAAGCGGATACATAAATTAAAATTCTTCGTAAAATTGATGTAACTTTTTTTTTATTATAGATAATTAAGAAATTCTTTTTGCATCAATTACTTAAAACATTTCTCTTAAATTAGTAAAAAAAAAACAGAAACAATTCATGTAAAAAACTTAAGAAAAATTCAAAATTCCTTGTATCATCATTTATCCAGCTTTGTCCATTTTAATTGTTTGACAAATCAGTACTTCGTCCAAAGTTCTTTGTTGGCTAAGACACTTTCAATGCGTTTTGGCATACTTTCTACCTAATTTTGTATTGTTTGGTGTGGAATTTTGGTCCATTCAGTCTTTACTCTTTTCCAGAGTTCTGTCATGTTAGTTGGAGCACGTTCGTGACTCGAAAGCATTATTTTTACAATCGCCCATAAATTTTCGGTTGAATTCGAATCCGGATTTTGTACAGGCCACTGCATAGTTTGAAAATGTTCCTCAGCAAGCCATTTTTTCACGATAATCGCAGTGTACTTGGGATCTCCATCCTGTTGAAACCCTATCTCGTCTACGGGATAAGCGCTTTCATCAACGAGGTCGGGTAAACTACTACGCAAAAGGCTAAGGTCGTCTTCCTTTTTCATGATACCATCGATCTTAACCAAAGGACCAAGGTTCCACCATGTAAAGCAGCCCCACGCCATTATATGTCCACCGGCGTGCTTCACTGTTTGTTTAACTTGGTGCCTTTGAATACTCTCATGGGATCGATGCCAATAATATTCCTTACCGTCTCATTGGAATCGAATAATCTTGATCTCATCTGACCAGTCTTCAGTAGTCCACTTCCTATGATCCTTGCAAAATTTAAGCCTTGCTTTTATATTTTTGGCGGGTAGTGCTGTTTTTTTTTTTTTTTTTAACTGCAGACACCAATCCAATTCTTATGCAAGGCTCTCCTTACTGTACAATCACTAACGGCTTTGTGTAGTGCCTCTGCAGCCATTTCAGGTATTCTCGCTTTCCATGTCGCCATCAATCGTTCCACCCTACGAGCATCGCTATCAGACAACAACCTTGGCCGGCCACCAGGATTGCTAGGTGCGTAAAAATTTCGTCGTTTTCTCACTAAACTTAATGTTCGGGGACTTATTTTTAATTTTGCCGCTATTTTTCGACAATAATATCTATTTTGGCTCAGTATATCATTTTCGACTTGAGTTGAAATTTTTCTCATTTTAAATTTCATTTAGATTTAACTTTGTTCAAGGAGTAATTGTTGCTTGATTGCTTGAATAAGACTAACAAATAGAAGAGAAACACAGAAAAGACCACAAAATAGGAATGCGAAAAACAATTGCAACGATGAATCATGTTGTGATCAACGGAACATAATTTGGACAAAACTGGATAAATGCGGTTTGAAAAGAAATTAGTGGAAGTGTTGTATGTATTTGTCGTATGAATTGTTTTTGTTTGCTTCTTAATAATTGAAAGATAGAGTTCAAAGTATGTGATGCAAAAAAAATTATTAGCTTATGTTTAATGGAAAAAAAGTTACATAAAATTTACTAAGAATTTTAATTTATGTATCCGCTTTTGTCCGCCTCTGTGCGTCAATTAAATGCCATTGCGTCAATTTTCCAACACTCTTAACTGCATAGAATTCGAATTATTGAAAATTGCGGAACCAAATAAATTTCACTAATAAGTAAACACTACACAACTTAGCAATTTCAGTTAATATCAACACTAACTCTACTGTGAAAACTTGTTTTGCAGCATTAAATTTGACTCTTGATTTACCTACGATATTGCATTCTAGCACCGTAGTAAACTGTTAAACATAAATTTGATATTATGGGATGCGTGAATGTAAAGTTAAAATCTTTGATCAAGTGTATTTTGGTGATTAGTATTGGGTTTTACGATAGATTCATCCAGGATTTTATTCATAGAATTACAGAACGGACATTATCAGCTAAATATTTTGGGGTACAATTATGTAAGCACCGAATTGCAATTATTGTTATACAAAAGCTTAGTACATTTTCGCTATGCCATATGTAAATATTAAATCGGTTTGCCAGCATTCAACATTTATGCTGAGTTTGAAATGTTTATGTTTCTATTAAAATTAGAGCTGCTACCGGTAGTTTTAATGGTGCAGAGTACGATGCACTGAAAAATTTTGAATTAAGTTGAAGTTGCTGAATTTCTCTTGAAAAATAGCGGAAAAAATATTATTATATTTATCGATAGTAATTAAGTTTTGTTGAGTAGATACCTATTTCAAAAAATATTAAGAAGATGCAGTGCTGTGTGCATTTATTTAGTGCACTTCATTGACATATCACAAAACTTTTCCAAAGTTAAATCTTAAGTTTTCAATTCGCTCCAACACTTCATCATGCGCAGTAAACAATTATGGGTATTTCAAATATAACAATTGTATCCTCCCGCTCGTTCTACCACCCCCCAGACAAACTGCATTTTTTCATGAAATACTCTAAGCAAATTTACTCAGTACGTATAAAATTTATCGAGCTGAAATTGTGTACTAAATACTTATTTAGAATTATTAGTAATACTAAAGAAATTAGTCGATTAACTTCACTCCTTCTACGACCTCGCATATAATCTAACACAATTTCACAACTTTACAAAAAGTCAATTTTCCTAAAAAGTATGAATGCTACTGATCTGCAATTTAAAACATGTCAAAAGCATGATGTTTATACTTATTTATAAAAAGTTCATAAGGAAGTCGCCCTCCTTCTACCACCTCCCACACAAACTGCAAAATTTCACTAAATCCAATACAAAATTTTATGTGAAACATTTTCGCAACTCTAGCGTGATGTGAAAAAATTAATTCAATGTCGCCAACCCCTGTACCACTTCCCTGACAAAATTTCTTGAAATCAAAAAATTCCTCTTTCATCTAGAGTATCAAACGATTGGGATTTATTTGTGAAATTTTGTAGGGGAACTGGTGCAGGGGTTGACGACATTGAACCAATTACTTTATTATTCTAATAATAAAGTATTGTGAACGATACAGAAAAAAAAATTTGGCTTTTTCACGTTTCATAACGAAATTTGCCTAAAAATGCAAAAAAAAAATCCGTCCCGCTGTACGCCGTACATATGGACTCATATCTCCGAGACCGTTAAAGGTAGAATGTTCGTTTTTGGGTGGATTGCTGATTGGGTAAGTGAGCTCTATTTTCTAAATCTTGGGGGGTGTTAGGTGAAAGAGGGGAATGGGAGGAGGGAAAGATTCGAAAATTACACTTGCTAATATCTCCACCACGAATGCAGATAGGAAGTTGAAAATAAGTAGAGATATAGAGAGGGTTGTGGGACAAACTTTAAAAATAATTTAATGTTTTTATCCATTGGCATCCGAAAAGGGGGGAGTGGGGCCAAAAACAAAATGTTGGCCGAATTTTTTTTTTCAAATGATTATATCTTCGATATTACTTATCGTAAAATTTCTTATTTTGTGACCATTAGGGTGGCAAATAGCTCCACCGGAACCAGCTTCGAGAGTGGCTAATTATTGTAAGGGTCAGGGGGTACTAAGAAAAACACTTAAAAATGAATGTCTGAACTATCTCTTAAGCTATGTAATTGAAATTTGAAACATATATTAAGCTATACAAGGAAAATACGAAAAAAATATAACATGTTGAAATAATAGTAGTGGGGCGAAATGGGGAGCATTTCAAAAATGGAGCACTTTTCAAAATTACAAATCCTTATATCTCAAAACAGAGTACAGATATCAAGTCGAAAATTTGTCAGATTGTAGAACTAGATAGTGGTTAGTTTTGGTAAAATTTTTAAGCTAGGAGGTGTAAGGAGGTGATTAACAAAACTGTCAAAAATTTTGAGGGCTCTGGTGACAGATATAAAGTTTAAATTTTGCATGTGGTTACATCTATTTGATATACATAGAAAAATAATAATAACTTGTTCCATAATTGTTATAAACCGATCCTCCCGGTCTAACGTGCACAAGGTGTTTCATGTGCATTGAAAAAAACACATAAACTGAAAACTTTTGAGTGAAATTTTAAGGTAGAAACTTGAAAATTTGCGAAATGCATTTAAAAAAAATCCCTAAATATACGAAATATTAACTAGTCGAAAACCTTTAAAACTTCTACCCCCCTCCCATACAAAATTATTTCTTTGACCATTTTCAAGAAATCAATTATCACCTAACTATTAAAAGCTATCAATTTGAAATTTTGCACAAAAACTTTTAAAAATAGTTGAAATAAAATTGCGTCAAAAGTTTAGAGATCACGTCTGTCCTTCTACACCCTCCCATACAAAAGTAATTTCGACCATTATTATGAAATCATTATGGCCCACCCTCTATAATGCTTTTCCGCCAATCGTGAGGTATGATTTCCTGTGTCCAAATTTTGCATATCATGCTGTGTAGTATTTCAGCGACACAGTTTCCACCGCTTTTCAGAAGTTCAACTGGTATTTCGTCAATTTATGCATTTATTGCATTTATTTCGGCAAGCGTGGGTAGTTTCGATGATAGTTCTTCTTCGTCAGTTGAGGTCTTACTTATAATGTTGTTTGTCGTGATCGGTGTAAATGGGGTGGGATTGAGAAAATGTTCAAAAAAAGAAGCTCATCTTCTTTTGATTTTTTGCGTGCCGTTGATGATGTTGCCATCTGCGTCTTTGCAGAAACTGGTTTTTGGCTAATATCTCTTTTTCAGGTCTCTTACTATTACGTATGCGACCCGCGTTTAATTTTTTTGTATCTTGTCATTATGGTACTTCCTTTGTTTTCGCCAGCAGGTCTTTTTCGCATATCGGCTAAGCTCGTTATATCTATCTTTATAATCTAGATGAAATCCAAGCGTATTATAAGTTTGCCACAAAGTTTGTAAGGCCAAGAAATAAGGCTCGGAGAAAAAAATGAATGATACGAAAGTACATATAATCATTCAAAAATCTCAAAACTGAATGTCCGTCCGTCCATGTCCTCTCTAGCTTAAGAACGCGTTGAGATCTCTTCTACGGAGGATTTGATGCTGTCTCGTATTTTCATCCACATATTCTCCACTGGCTTATTTTGGATGTTTTCATATATTGGTGATCCAGCGCTTACATGTACTGGTATGTCCTTAAGCTAATCGACATTGAATTTGCGAGCTCTACTCGTTTTCGAATATCCACAACAAGCTATTAGGCATCGATACTTAACTCTTACTATATAGTGATCAGATTCGTAATTCTTACCGCGTAAGGTTTCTACATCAAGTATACTAGAAGCAACCCTTTTCTCAATGAGAACGTGGTGTATTTACTTGAAGGTGTGGTTTTTTCCTGTGATGCGTTGTCGGCGCCTCGCCCAACCCCCGACCTGAAAGGCCAGTCCCAATTATTTATTGCACCGAAAATGGGTGGGAGTTTTCAGCTAAATATGGCATTCTGGAGTTCTCATAGCTATGCTGAGAGTCCAACTATATCATACTTTCGACTACTTCCTGAGATACACTGGTGTTACTGGTCTTTCTGGTTAGCTTCATGCTCCCTCCTCCTTTCTGAACCGGGCTTGGGACAAGCTATCGAAGCTGGAAATCAGCCAGTCTTAAAACTAAAAAGCCACCCAACATGGTAAGCAGCCATAGACCTATTAGCTTGCTCAACAATGTAGTTAAAATATTCGAAAAACTCCTAAAAGATCAAGTTTTACAGTTTCTTGAGAGAACAAATATACTACCAGACAAACAATTCGGATTTTGAAAACACCATTCACCATTTCACCTAGTATGCAATAAAAATGCTATTCACAAAACCTTTAGTTCTAAGCAATTCCTGGGCTTGATGTCACATGACACAGAAAAATCTTTGACAAAGTTTGGCAAAAGGGTCTATTAAACATGCTTATGGAATGTAATTTTTCTGTTTTCATTATAAAATTAATGCAGCATTTTTCGGAACATCGAACTTTCCAAGGAGCCGTCAACAATCATCTTCGTTCGCACTACAAAATAAGACCAGAGATTCCACAAGGATCGGTTTTAGAATCACTATTGTATTTTATTTTCATTTACGATTTCGTCCGAACTATTGTTGGTCTGACCAAAGTCATTCCTTGCTAAAACTGCACGCATTTAGGATGCGGTTCGCGAGCGACAGTCTTTGCAGAGGTTGCGAGGAAGACGAAGAATCTATCAAACATTATTTTTGTCACTGTCCACAAATTTCTAACAGTCGTCTCCTTTGTTTAGGCTCTAGATTCTTCTCAGAACTAGACGTTCGACATTCGAGCCTGCTCCGATTCGCAAACTGAGCCTAGTGGCTAAAACTAAAAGAGTCACATCCATCTTATAATAATAGGGTGAGTACAATGGGTCCAACTAGATGGTCCCAGTGCATTGTGGTTCTATGAACCACACTCTACCTAACCTAAACCTAAACCTATATAATGATATTCAAACCAGTTATAGCTTATAGTGCCCTTATACTACTAGATTGTGCAAGAATTGCAAATAATACAGAAAAAATTTTTAAAAATAATACTTGATTTGCCTAGATATTATCGCACTGAACTGTTACAATTAGCCAAAGTCAATAAAATTAGTTATAAGCTTGAAGCTTTAGTAAATAAGATTCGATGTAATTTAGAATTAGCAGATAATGTATTGTTGAATTCCCTGTAATTAGGCGATTTTATTTAAGACTAGCAAACGCCTGTGACTTCGTCCGCGTAAAAATAGCAATAATAGGCAATTTTTGAGAGTGTAGTTAGTGATACATTATGTGGGATATATAATCTGCTTAGTTTAATACCTCTATGAAAACAATGGTTTGTATTTTGTTGGAATCAGAACCATAAATTATTCAGAATGAGAGCATGATACTCCCATTTTTATGGGACAGGCTCGTGATCAAATCAAACCCGTGATTTGAGATCATATACGTGTTGAAGAGCGTTAAGGACATGTGAATAATTGTAGCTGGTGTAATTTAAAAAAAAAACATTAAGCTGAAAAATATAACAGGACTACGATTGTGCGTAAAGCCCAATCATACGATACAATGTATAGATGAAATCGAAATTTTTGCGGTGTTAAGAAATTTTGTATGGGGAGTGGTAGAAAGGGTAACAGCACTGAACTAATTTGTTTCCCATCATGCTAGAGTAGCTATAAAAATGTTTTGTACCAAATTTAAGCTTTAAAAATTGAGTAGGTACTGAGATACTTAGTGCATTGAATTTAATGAAATTGTGCAATTTGTATGAGAGGTGGTAGAACGAGTGGGGGGTTTTTGGTGATTTTTCGAGAAACTAAAAACTAAAACTATCATGCAATTGATATACTACAAATTTCAGATCTGTATCATTCACACTTTTCAAGAAAATCGAATTGTTATATAGTCGTGGAATGTGTCTCATTGTATGGGAGGGGGTTGAAGAAGTGAAGCTACTCGATTAATTTTTTCCCGATATTAATAATTATGCTAATTAAGGATTAAGTTCAAATTTTTACCTCGATGAAATTTAAATGTACTGAGAAAATTCGTTTAGCGTATTTCATTTACAAGTGCGGTTTATATGGGAGGTGGTGGAAGGGGAAAGGGGTTTTTGGTGAATTTTTGAAAAACAAGCACAATCATCATGCAATTGATATATTTCAAATTTCAGATCAGTAACATTCAGACTTTTCAAGAAAATCAAATTCTTGTGAAGTCGTGGAACTGTGTCACATTGTATGGGAGGGGGTAGAAGGAGTCAAGCTAATCGGTTAATATGTAAATTAAGGATTTAATACAACATTTTAGCTCGATGAAAATTTCACGTACTGAGAAATTTGGTGTAAAGTGATTCATGAAAAAGTGTAGTTTGTGTGGGAGGTGGTGAAAGGAGTGAGGAAACTCAAACAATTTATATACCAAAAGACTGCATTTATAATAAAAATAATATATTCCAAATTTCAAATTAATAGCTTTTATAGTTTCCAAGAAAATTTAATTAATATATATTTTGAAAATGAGGGGAGTGCAATGGAACCAAAAGCAGATTTCATTCGGATGGACACCTAACAAACTGTGCAAGTTTCATTGCAATCGGTTCAGCCGTTTGTGCGTAAAAGGCGGCCGGACAGACAGACAAAAATTTCAAAAATGTGCTTTTATGCTTAGTTATTGCTAAATTAACTCAAAAAACTAACTTATATCCATTTTTAAGCAAATAACAGACAGACACTACAATTATATTTATATGTATAGTTAGACTAAGTTAGTTTTAAATAGATTAATAATTTATTTATGAGGTTTTTAAGTGCCATTTTCCTCAGCCAACATTGAAATAAAAATATTGTGTGGAGACTTCTAAAATGTCAATTTCCGCACCAATAGGAATACTCGCCCTCTAGATCACTTTTAAGCTTCTATCGTCGCGTACAGTAAAGTATATTAAGTCCTTCATCACCCGAACATCAAGGCTATGGAATGCATTGTCGCCCGACGTGTTCCCATTAACTTATAACATTCAGTGTTTCAAGATTAATATTCACCGACAGTTTAGACTCTACCCTCTAGAAACTTCCTTGTAACCCTGTCGCTCAAATATCCTATACCGACTTGACTGTGCATCCTATGCATTATAGAGTGACCCTTTAAGTTATATTTGGTGCTATCAATTTTATTTGCTATTTTTAGAACCAGCAGAATTGGCTATTGGTCAACTCCGCTATTGATTATTAGTCACTTTTTACTTCTAGCAGGCCCCATTTTGATAGAAAAAGAAGCTCTCCAATCTTTAGTAAGTCCCTTAACTATTTCACGAAGCTCTATTTCAAAAGAAAAACCTTCAACACTCTACGTTGTTTTCCATTTGCAATAGATGTGATGTTTCCTTTTAATCCTACATTGAAAATCACCTATCTCGTATATTGTCCACAAAAGACACCATTAAAAACATCCTTTCCCAACAATTTCAAATTCAATGCTCGTGTACTGAAAATTTCCCAGGCTCAAACTGAAGTTCACAAATACGAGAGCACCATATTTATACACAATTTGCTATTCATGTCATCGGAAATGTCTCTCTCGCTTCTAGTTTATGGGCTTGGAAGAATTCCGAAGGCGAATTTAACATTTGAGGACAATGTGGTTAATTTCGAACTCGACATTGTTTAAGAGCCATCTTGTACATAACAGGATCAAGTGGGCCAAAAAACAACAAGAACTCAACTCCATGAAGCAAAGCAACTTCCAGAGAAAATTTAAAGTTTGGCAACATCTGTGCACCTCGTCCTTAAACATCTACAAATAAATAGTGCACCGCCTCACTGTATACTAATAGAGTAGTGCAATACCATCTATACGTTTCGAAGGAACGGCCGTACAACCTAGAGAGCGTACGAAGGATTGAGAGTCTGTCAAACAATTCCAAGGACCTGCTACTAAAGTTTTCCTATTTTTTGTTTTGAGTTTTAATGTTGCTTTCACCCTGTTTCAGCAGTTTACTGCAAAAATTCGATCCATTATAAATAACCCGTCATTGCCAAGTTGCGCTATACCTGTCGGTATAAAGAACGTCTCTAATTCGCAGTAATTAGTTGGGTGAAATAAAGGTGTATACTCCGGCGTTATGTATTGTATATTTTTAGCACAAGAATATTTGGGGCTTTGCCGCACCATCAACTCGGTTGAAATTTTCGCTGTAAAACTAATGGCTGCCATGCTTAACGTTATGGGGCAGCTTTTCCCGATTTTCGCATTTTACCTTGCATATTGCTTAGCTCTCTCGTGCAATGATTAATTAGCATTATGAAGAAGATATTTTATGGGGTGAAGAATATTCGAAAAATGATTAATTAAAAGTCAAGATGTGCAAGTGCGCCATCAGGCAACATATTCTTGGATGGCCTTTGTTTCAGTAAAATGTTGCTACTACGCTCTCATTGGAGATAATTTAATTAAAATGCTTAACTTGGTTGACAATTTACAACTCTATTTTAAATAATTAATAGTACGAGTACGTACTGGCAGTCCAGGGAATAGTTACAAGCATGCTTAACAATCTGGTTCTTGTTTTGGGCCAAATCCAAAAAATTTATATATAATATAGGTTGTTTCGGTGAATACCTTCACAGTGCATCTCGGATTTTTCGGTAAAAATTCGGGATCTTACACTGCAGTTTGATAAAGGTCTCAGCAGTGACCGAAACGTCACGGTTAATGAAGTACAGTAGAGCGATATCCGGAAATCTTTTCATTAAAGCTATTAAATTCGAGTATCGGGTGGATTAAACAAAACATATGTGAAGAAAATTGACTTTTCAATGCGTTGTGTGCACAGTCAAGAAATCAGCTTGTATAAATTAAAGTTTGAATAAAGTCGCAACTAAACTAGATCAAGCAATGATAGCTATTCACTACAATAGAACGCTAGCATCATAATATGAGTACACCCGATAATTCAATTCTCTTCTTAATCGCTAACGGAGTATTTTTTTGTTCAACCTCTACTACCACCCTCCAGTCAACTACGCTACATTTTCTCAACTTAAACATTTTCCACAAATTTATCTTGCACTTTTTGTTATTTTCTTTTTTCTCACCGCTAAATCATCTCTTTCATGCGTAATTCAATTTCTAGTCGACTCAGGTCAAGTATGTAATTGAAGATTCCCGAACATAAAGCGCCCTAATCCCTATCTCCCCACAAATAAGGCCAATTTTTTACATTTTCTTTTATTATACGTATCCGAAGTATACGGACATCCTTCTGTAGGCTTAATAAAATCAAGAAGCATTAAACCATGAAAATCACTAAAACAGTAAACTACTTGCATCGTTCTGGTTGCCTTTTGGGGGTGCTTTTTTTTTCTTTACTATTTTCATCGTTCGTATAGGGGTACACAAAAAAAAAATCGGAATATGTGGCTCACGAAGAAAACCACTTCCAAATTTATGAAAAAAAAAAAAAATGTTTTCCTTTTTCGGTAATATTAGAAAAATAAAATTGTATCGATTGGGGTTGTATGATATCGACGAGGGTAGGTAATAAAAAATGAAAGACAGAGCAACCCTCTAGAAAAAGCAAAATCAGTAGACCGTAAAGGAAGTGTTCTCTGGTCTAGAACCCGAGATGCGTGGAGGTGCCTCCAATAGAACCAATAACTCTCCAATTTATATTCACTTTTCGTTGCATTAATAAACATAATACGTACCCGACCTGTTTCATATTACGATCCACACATGGGGCCATTATATATCCTCACTCCAACATCACCTCGTCTCAGCCCACTCACGCATAATACGTCAATAATAGATTTAGCTAGGCCGAACGTTATTTCGTAGTATGCCATAACGAATAGGCTGCTAAAATCATAAACGGATATCCTGGAGACTCGTATATCGTGGCTGCGTCACAGAACGTGAACATTTTTTCTACGTATTTGCTACAAGCCTAAGAAATTACATACGTGAGGATATGTGTCCCTGTACTAAAATGAGGAAATGGCCTTATAAGTGCACACTACCTGCGACAGGATATTCCCTTATAGTTTTATGCTCGCAATTTATAGCGTTCTTATTCATACAAGTGCCACCAGGAGCAAGGTGAGCGTACTACACGCGACATCTAGTCGAATTTAAGAGCAGGCTGTTTGTTTGCCGTCGTTTTAGGACAGTTGAATGTAATACGACTAGATGGCGCTATAAAATTTTCATTGTAACATGCTCTGCATATCCTGCCACTATCTGGAGCACTTATTCGAATTATAGCGCTGACGAGAAAGTAGTTAGAACAGCAACAACAACTGTGAACGTTTTACGAGTGCAATATCGTGCTGCTATTAAGTTGACACTGTAACAAGGACTCTAGTCATAATTACAATTTGAACAACATTACATCGTCATTAAGATGGATTATGGAATTCTGAGTGCACTTATTTGTGAAAATTGGTACAATCTTATTAGTTTTAGAATTATTACAGATAAACGAAGTTGTTTTCATTATGAAATCTGAGAGTATGTTGCGTTACATTGAACGTGTGTAGCGTAAATAAATATAAATGCGGTTCGAAGAGTATAGAGATTTTAGTTATCGTTAAATCTAAATAACAATATCCGGTCGCACAATGACTTTGACAAACAATTAAAAGCTCGTTATCGATCCAAATCACTTACTGTAACTACCCCCCAAAAAATTAACGAATAGAGAAGAGAGATAACCTACGTATATTTTCTGCGGAGCTAACACCCTACGGGTGCAAAATTTCTTTCCCTTTTAACCCTTCAGAAGCCGAACGCTTTAAATTCCCCAAAATATTGAAGAGATTGTTCATATTTTGAACCAACTAGAAACCTATTCTTTATTTTACCCCATTCATTCAAATAATTAAATTATTTAATTTTACAATTAATTTTTCAAGAGTGACAATACTGCAAATGCGTTTGTAACATTTCAGAAGAATAATAAAGAATTTTACCAATAGTTTGACAAACTTGCATTCACAAATGAAGAGTAAATATGTATCGTTGTATTCTCCTTTGACACAAAGTCTATAACGCTAAGAACTAAGGCTTGGAGAAAGCAAAATATGCTTCAAAAGTTCATGTCGTCTAAATTTTTTTATTGTTTATACTCTAGATGAAATCTGAGAGTATATTGTGTTTGCCTTACCGTTTGTAACGCTAAAAAATAATGCTCGCACAGAGCCGCGAAGGGTACAGAAATATTTGTTGTCGCTCAAAAACCTCGATTCCGAGTGACCGCCTGTCCGTCTGTCTGTCTGTCTGTCTGTCTGTCCGTCTGTCCGTCTGTGCGTCTGACTACAGCATAACTCTCGAAAGCTTTGAGCTATAGTGCTAAAAAATTTTGTGTGTAATTTTTAGCAAAAAAGTAACTTAAAGTTCGTGAATGGGCTACATCTCCCCACTCCTTCTACCCCTCCCATACAAATTTCATGAAATTTCGAAATATTAAGAAATTGATTTTTCTTTGAAACTATTTAAGCTATCGATTTGAAATTTAGGTCAAAGTACTAAGATATAGATGTCATTAATATCACGGAATATTGATCCGATCCCTTAACTCCTTCTACCCCCTCCGATATAAATGGACAATTTTGAAAAATACATATTTTCGATTTTCTTTGAAGCTAGTAAAGCTGATAAGACAAAATTTTGCCAGAATTAATTCTACTATAATTTCAATTAGTTTTAATAATAATTATTTTATCATCATTAATTATCAACTTCACCTCACTCCTTCTACCCCCTCCCATACAAATTTCACGAAATTTTGAAATTTAAATTAAATTATTTTTCTTCGAAACTGTTAAAGCTATCAACTTGATATTTTGTGCAAAGCATACAAATAGAAATATTAATGATGCGAAAAAAATTTGTTTTGATCCGTACACTCTTTCTACCCCCTCCCATACAATTGCATAATATTTGTTAAGTGAATTTTATCGATTTCCAGTCAAACTAGAAAAAGCACAAACTTCAAATTTTGCCAGAATTTGTTTCTTAATAGTTGGAATAAGAGTTAGAAAAAGTTATCAGTTCCGGTTCACTCCTTCTACCACCTCCCATACAAATATCTGCATTATAAATTCAAGAAAAGCATTTCTCCGTCAAGTATATGAGAGTTATCGACTTTGAAATTGAATCAAAGCATGGTGATAAGGATGATGATAAGCAGTTTCAAAATCATCCTAAACGCTCCACTTCCTCTGCCATCTCCCATACAAATGCCCCAATTTCAGGAAAACTCTGACCAATTTCTTTAAAAATAATGAAAACTAAAAACTTTAAATTCCGTCAAAAAATTTTACATGCCATGTTCGGTGTCATATACGAAAAATACAAACCTCCCCCTCAACTTCTACCACCTCCCATGCAAAAGTCACTATTTACTATTCGAAAGAATTTGAGACGACATATTTTCCGGTGTATTTAAGTCATTTCCATCTCATCTAGAGTATCATATGATTGGGCTTAAAGCCCAATCATAATTCTGTTATGTTTTCATACTCTACATGAAATCTGGGAGTTTACCGCAAAGATTGTAACACTAAGAAATAAAGATTAGAGAAAAAAAATGAATGATACAGAAGTTTATATTATCACTCAAAAATCTCAAAACCAGATCTCCGTCCGTCAATGTCCTCTCTAGCACGAGCTAAAAAGTTCAAATTTTGTTCAAGACGTTTTCAATGAAAAAGTAAGGCTAAGTTTGGTCCAAATCGCTCCACCCCTTCTACATGCTCCCATACAAAATGAATCAATTTCGGAATTAAACAATAAATGAATTTCCATAAAAAGTATAAAAGCTGTAGATCTGAAATTTAAAAAATGTTATTTTGATGATGGCATGAATCCAAAGCATAAAAAATATTTAAATCACCTAACTCCTTCTACCACCCCCCATACAAATAGCACTTTTTGTTGAAACACTATACAACAATTTACTCAGTGCGTAAACAATTTATCGGTATTCGTACCACCGTAGTCAAGTTAAAACTGCAAACGAAACGTATGATCTTGCTTGTCAGCCAATGGAAAAAATTTTATCGCCAGCACTGAATTAGGCAATGAAAAAAGGCAGAACCTCATCTACAACACCGCCATCTGAAGGAAGTGATAACAAAATGCCTAAAACTTAAGTAAAAGCGTCATGTGGATACCTTCAGAAGAGTCTCAGTCCTTCACATCGGGTACGGTTAAAGGGATCAGGATCGGTATTATACATACGGAGCGTTCTCACAAGATCCTTCCATCGGAGCAACTAGCTGCAATACAAAAATCGATCTTGAAAAAGATACCTAAAGCGGCAAAAGAGGGGATAAGTCCATAATTTGGTGGACTCAGCCTTAAGCCGGGATGGATGCTGATCGTTTGCCTTGAAGAGCAAACCACAGCATGGCTAGAAAGAATACCAGGGAGCACGTCCACGAATATCAGGGCAGCCCGAGAGGAGAATATCCCGCAGTTAGAAATAATCACGGGATATTTTCCACACGAAACAGACTCGTCAGAGGAGTTGATGCCCAAAATGCTGGTTTGTGCGCCTTAAATTGGAAGGTACTTAGCAGCAGAGTAGAGGGCACAAACACTATTATAACCTTCTCCATTGACGGCGAATCAATACAGAAGCTTAAACTAAAGGGGCACAGAATTTGCGTTTCTAGCGTGACTCTCGCCCAAAGGTCAAAAAGCATAGAAGCGGCAAGACGCAGCTCAATGAAGATGGCCTTAACTCTAAATAAACTTAGAGTTATTTAAGCGAATCTCTATCGCGTAGCAGCGGCCATGGACACCGTAACATGAAGTTTCGCAAAAAAGGAATTCCATATAGCTCTAATACCGGAACCAAGAGCCGCGAAGGGAAAAATTATTGGTATTCCTCATAAAATGGGAAAGTTAATTTTCGATAAATGAATTTACAGGGCAAGAGCCCAAAAATTAATTATCTGAATATGCCTATTTTCATCCGAACAGATTTAGTAGCGGTACTGGTGAAAATGACAAAGGCAGAACGGGTTCAAGAGGTGATACTGACCTCAGCCTACTTCCCTGGTGGGAAGCTAGATGCCCCACCTCAAGGCGCCATGGAGCTTCTGGAATACAGCAAAATTCACAAAATACCAGTCAGTCTGGGCTACGACGCTAACGCGCATCACACTATCTGAGGAAGTAGTGATATCAACAAAAGAGGTGAGTCACTTTTGGAGTACCTTAGTACTAACAACCTAGATATAATCAATAAAGGCAACACACCGACATTTATAAATTCAGCTAAGCAGGAAGTACTTAACATAACCATAATAAACCCCCGTCTGGTTGACAAGTGTGAAAATTGGCACGTATCAAAAGAAGATTCATTATCAGATCATAGGCATATCTGTTTTGATATTGAAATTTCATTTGGCTATATAGAACAATGCAGAAACCCTAAGCGTACCAACTGGAATCTTTACCAGTCAATCCTACCAATCCTACCAATTAGGTATCGAAGAGGAATCAATAAGCAGCCCAGACTGTATTAATAAAATCACGAACAAACTTCTAAACAATATTATTAATGCTTATGAACAAAGTTGTCCTGTTCTAAACAAAAACATTACAGGACAACGATTGGACGTAAAGCCCAATCGTGTAATACTCTAGATGAAAGAGAAATTTTATGACTTTAAGACATTTTTTAGGGGAAGTGGTGGAGGGGGTGGCGACATTAAACTACTTTTTTCACATCACGCTAGAATTGCCACCAAAATGTTTTATGGAAAATTTAGAATTAAAAAATTTAATAGATACTGAGAAAATTACTGTAATAAATTTAGTGGAATTGTGCAGTTTGTACGGGAGGTGGTAATTTTTTTGACTTGTTTTAAATTGCAGATCAGTAGCATTTATACTTTTCAGGAAAATCGACTTTTTGTGAAGTTGTAAATTGTGTCAGATTTTATGGGAGGGGGTAAAAGGAGTGAAACTAATCGTCTAATTTTTTTGGTCTTACTAATAATTCTTAATAAATATTTAATGCACAATTTCAGCTTGATAAATTTTATACGTAATGAGTAAATTTGTTTATAGTATTTCATGAAAAAGTGCAGTTTGTATGGGAGGTGGTTTAATTAAGGGGAGGACTCAAACAAATTTTATGCAGTTGATTGAAATCACCATGAAAATAGTACATTCCAAATTTCAGATCAATAGCATTGATACTTTTCGATCAAATCCGTTTATTGTCAACTTACGAAATTGTGCAATTTTGTATGGGAGGGGGTAGAATGGGTGAAGCAATTTAGCTCGTTCACGAATTTAACCTTAATTTTTTGTCAACAACGAAGTGTAAAAAATTTGAACTATCTAGCTCAACGCGTTTTCAACCTAGAGAGAACACAGACAGGTTTTGAGATTTTTGAGGGATTATATGAACTTCTGTATCATTCATTTTTCTCTCCGATACTTATTTCTTGGCGTTACAAGCTTTGTGGCAAACTTATAATACTCTCAGATTTGAATAATACTCTCAGATTTGATCTAGGGGCCAAAGAAACACCTTGGTGGAACGAGGAACTAGTGGCAAAACGCAAACAAACTAGGAAATTGTTCAATAACAATTGGGAACTGGGATGAATACAGAGATTTCCTTACTGAATAAAACAAATTTCTAAAAAAGTAAAAAAAAAAATTGTCTAGGAGAAGATTTTGTGAAAAGATATATGATCTCCCAACGGCCTCAAGACTCCAAAAGGTGTTGTCAAAAGACACCCCGATAGATATCAGACTACCACATGGTTCAAAAAGTCCCGGGAATTTTGATGGGCTGGCGCCAGCACTCTCAAATTGATATCATTCTTCGGAAGTGCCAACTTTTTAATGAAGAATGCCAAATTTTCATGACATTTCATCTAGTAGTTTGGAAGCTATCGCTGTATGAGTGACGCTACTTTTGGTATTTCGTAAGCACTGGAAACAAGTGAATTTCGGATTTTGATAAAACATTGCTTTGTGATCGGAAAAAACGAGAAACAAGTATTGGAATGGCTCCAAAAACATCACAGCACATCTGTTTTGTCGAAAACAACTATTTACAAATGGTTTGCTGAATTTAAAATGGGTCGTAAGAGCACCAGCGATGCACCACGTTCGGGCCGGCCAAATGCGGCTACCACTCCAGCAAACATCAAGACAACCCATCTGATCGTTTTGAAAGAGCGCAAAGTGAAAGTGAGAGAGCTAGCAGATATAATTAAGTTGTCGATCGGCAGTATTTTGAATATTTTGCATGAGTATTTGGAAATGAAAAAGCTGTGCGCGCGACAGATGCCGCGGTTATTGACAATTGATCAAAAGCAACATCGTGTTGGTGATTTGAAGGTCAATTTGGAGCTGTTTCGGTGTAATCCGAAAGAGTTTTTGCGTCGATTCGTCACAATGGATGAAACATGGATCCACCACTACACACCAGAGTCCAATAAACAGTCGGCAACATGGCTGGTCAGCCGGGTGAGAGTCGTCCGAAGCGCCCAAAAACGCTAACGTCGGCTGGGAAGAAGATGGCCAGCATATCTTAGGATGCACATGGCATAATTCTCATCGACTATCTTGAGAAAGGCAGAACCATCACGGGCGAATATTACGTAGCGTTGTTGGACCGTTGGAACAATGAAATGAAGACAAAACGGCCGCATATGGCAAAGAAAAAAGTGCTGTTTCAGCACGACAATGCACCGGCTCATTCATCGCTCAAAGCAATGGCAAAATCGAACGAATTGCCTCGACGTCGATTACTATAAAAAAGGTTTCGAAGTGTTGGAGTATCGTTGGATGAAGTGTATCTCCCTCGAAGGGAACTATGTTGAAGAATAAAATCGATTTGAATCAAAAAGTTTGTGTTTTCATCATTTTTCCCGGGACTTTTTAAACCATGTAGTATTAGAAAGATCGGATGGGTCCTCAACTTAAAGCAGCATGGAAACTCTTGAAGTGTTACTGGCAAGACATTTCCCAGGCTGCAAGATAATTAACAACAATGAAGATTTAGAGGTAGAGCAAAGGACGTATCGTCAAACTTCAACACATGTAAGCCCTAGGTAGTAGATAAAATATGCCCTGCATTACTGCAGAAAAAAGGGTTAGAGATCCTAATGCCAGTAATGATAAGGATCTTTAAAGTCAGTTTTGTATGGGGATACATCCCAAAAATCTGGAAGAAAGCAAGGGTCGTATTTGTACCGAATCCAGGGAATCGTCCTATTGATCTGCCTATGTCTTATCGCCCTATAACCCTTACTTCCTTCTTCGTCAAGACGATGGAGAAGTTAGTGGACAGTCACATAAGAACAGAGCCTAACGAGGTCTATCTCAATAACAATCATCAAGCCTGCCAAAAAGGCAAATCAATAGAGTCAGCCCTTCGTGGTTTGGTAAAACAAATCGAAAAGGCAAAAGACTATAAAGATACTGCCCTTTGCGCATTCCTAGATATAGAAGGAGCATTTGCAGCTAGGACAAAGGGTTTGGAAACGGTCACGATAAAATGAATACACGCCATGCTAAGGAGCCGAATGACAACGACGGATCTAGGTGACAGCACATTGACTGCACAGACCTACAGGGGCTGTCCCCAAGGAGGGGTACTATCTCTACTTCTTTGATCAATTGTAGTAGATGAGCTCCTGGACCGTGTAACAGAACGAGGATACGAAGCAAGAGGATATGCCGATAACCTCGTCATTATCATTAGAGGCAAATACGATTTAGTGATATCGGAAAGGATACATTTAGCCTCAGATGTGGTTGTGACTGGTGTCAGTCTAAGAACTTGAACATCAACCCAAATAAGACTGAGATAGTACCATTTAGAAATAGAAGGAAAATCCACATCATACCTCCTTCAATAAATGGAACACTAATATCCTTCTCAGATGAGGTGAAATATTTAGGTGTTATACTGAACGGCAAACTCAATTAGAACAAATATATAGAATGAACTCATGCCAAAGCACTAATGTCATTTTGGGCCTGCAAAAGCTTATTTGGCAGAAAACAAAGATAACAGCCCAATATAATCTACTGGTGCTGCAGAACAATCATCATCCCAATAGTCACACATACAAATTTTACAACAAAATCCGCAACTTATAATACAATATATTCAAAAACTTGGTTGCGTTTGTATCAGACAACCTGCTCTACTGCGGCAATAGAAATGTGGCTATCAAAGAAGTGTTGCGCATACAAATCAGGGGATTTTAGAGGTCACCTCAAAGCAACCTCCACACTATCGGACGCTATGCCGACAAAATCCAACTTTGAAACCCCCTTCAAAGTTATCAACAGAGAACGCAAGGACTGGCCATCCATGCTACCTGCAATAGAAGAGGAATCAACCATCTGGTATACTGATGATTCGCGCACCTCTGAGGGGACAGGAGCCGAAGCCAAAGAACCTACCTTCTCGGTTTCAAAACCACTCGGCAAAGAAGCTACAATCTTGGAGGCTGAACTAATTGCAATGGAGCTATGCATCCAGGAGAATATAAAGAGAGCTCATTGAACAAATTTATTTATATCTTATCTATTAGTCTGGCGGTTCTCAAGGTCCTAGCATCCAGTAGACACGGATCGAGGATATTTTGGGACTTCCTTTAAAACTTTATCATTTTGGGAACGATATAACCTTAATGTGGATACCAGGACATATAAGAATGGAGGGAACTGAAGAGGCTGTTGCAAAAAATTGCGCAGAAACAAATTGTATTGGTCCAGAGCCATTCTGCGGAAAACCAAACGGGCACTACAACCCAATACTTAGAAAGTGGGTTGAACAAGAGCAAATAATCTACTGGAATATATTTCCAGGTTTATCAATCTCAAAAAAACTAATCCTACCACAAAAAAAAGTGGTGGATATTCTTAAATTCAGCAAGAGTGATATTAGTACTCTAATCGGCCTTATAACGGGGCACAGTTGAGTAAGTCACCACCTCAAAAATATGGACTTAGGTGAAATCGACATCTTCCTCCTTTGCCTCCAAGACTCAAAAACGATAGTACACATCCCATGTTACTGTGAAGCAGTAGCTAGGAAAAGACAGAATCTTCTCAGAAAAGGATTCCTTTCTGCTGAGAAACTAGCCAACATGGCTCCCTTAAACATACTTAGATTAGTTACAGCTATTGAGTTATGGTAGATTCAAGGGACAATAAACGCAGAATAGGCCGAGAAGGTCGCAGTTCTCTCATGCGTCTCCCAAATTATAAAAAAAAGTACAATTTATCGAGCTGAAATTGTGCTCTAAGCAGTTATTTAAAATTATTTCTACAATGGCGCTACAGCCCAAATCGGACCTTGGCCTCCTGATATTCAGGTTCCTTAACATTTTATATTACTTATTGTGAAAGGGTTATTAGCCCTTCGCACAACCCTCTTTCTACGAATTTTTCATTTTCGTTGATTGAGGTGACCGAGGTATATCCAAGCAGGCAATGTGCTAGAATTATATATTGCGTCGAATTATTTGCAAGATCAAAAAAATTGATTGAGTAGCTTCTCTCCGCCTACCACCGCCCATGCAAAGCGACACATTTTCAGAACTTTATATAAAATCGATTTTCTTGAAAAGTATGAATATTTTTGGTGTGAAATTTGATAGATGTCAATTGCGTAATCTTTATAATTATTACTTAAAAAACAGACACTGCAAACCCTCTGTCTTTTTACCACCTCCGATACAAACTGCACAATTACACTAAATTTAAAGCACCAACTTTCTCAAAAACTATCAAATTTTCGAAGCTTAAATTTTGTATAAAACATTTTGATAGCAATTCCATCATGGTATAAAATAAACTGCGAACAAGTCGGGCGCAATTATATTATTTTTGGGACAAGTTGAGGATGCATGGAAAGTCAATATGCAGGTTAGAGTGGTTAAGAAAGACTAATTGGACTAGTGGGCTGGGCTGCTGTCAAATTAACACTTAATTGCGAATACGATCAATCGCTTCAGAACATGTAATCAATATTTTATTCATGCAAGTTTGGGTTTTTATGAAGGGAGGGGGAGGGGAGGGGAAGGGGGAAAAGTAAGGGTGCGTGAATATTAGTAATGTTTTAATAGATTGCTTGAATCACGTCCAATATTCTCTACATATAATATCAGTTTCATAGACGAAGTTGCATAGAGTTTTCATAAGATTTTTTGTATTTTACATTCACGAAAACAAACATTTGTATGGGAGTGGGTAGAGGAGGTAAGGGAATCGTAAAATCTGTGATGCAGTCTCATTTCATTTTTCTTGGAAGGTGTTCGTACAAAATTTCAAGTTCGTAGTTTTTAATTTGTTGGTTAGTAGTTGATTTATTGAAATTGGTCAATATCATGCATTTTTATTATGCTATATTTTCGTGTTTCTAAACTAAATGAAACGCGATAAAACAAAATTTCAGGGTAGCAATTTTTTTTAAGTCGATAATAGTACTTTATTATTAAACTAATAAAGTAAAATTAGTTCAACCCCTTCTACTAGTCCCCATACAAAGTTTCTTAAAAACAACAAATGTCACTTTCATCTAGAGTATCCTATGATCGGGTTTTACACCCAATCGTAGTTCTGTTATGTGGTTTTTTTTTTAAACTAAAAAATTTCCTTGTTAATCACTATTTTAGTTATTTTTTTTGAAGAGAAACAGTTTCAAATGCTACTCTGACGAACTGGTCAATTTTTATAATCCTAGATAACTATATGAAATATTAAATTAGGCTAAAATGGACATATAATTAAATATCACTTCACTCAAAAAATGTTAAATGGAGAACAAAATTGGATATTATACACTTATTCACCATAGGACCAATTATGATGGACATTCATACACGTATGAATGCCTTCGAGCGATCCCGAGCAATTTTCTGGTCTTTTATATAATTTTCAGCGGCTCCACAAAATTTGCATTATGACACTATAGGAGTACCGGGAACGAAATGCAAATACTCTGTGTTAATTAACACCCGATGTTTTGTTAATGTGGTCGTTAATTAAAATAAACTGCTAATACCGGATACGCATAATTCGGTCTCCAGTTCAATTAAAATGATGCCTTTAGGCTACATAGAGAGACAGACATAAATCGTGAATTGTAATTCGCTTCTAAAATAAAATATTCAAATGGAAAATGTGATTAATAAATATTTGGGATAGGTTCAATAATTTAATAACATTATTAATTATTTATTTGAATAGTAATTAATATCCAATTAAGCGTTAGATTTGTGAATTGATATTGTAATCATTAGCTGGTCTGTAGGACGAAAGTGATGCGTTCAAATCCCGGTCGACGTAAGATTCCAGTGCACAGACTGCGAGGGTATATTTTGGTCTTCTCATTTTTTAAAACTAGAAATTCGTAGACGAATTGTGCGACGGACGAACAACCCTTGGAAATACATTTTTTTTTTAAACTTTAGGTCAAAAAGCCATCCCCCGATTTGGGATGTCAAAAGCCTTCGAAGAAGTATACTTTTGGTTTGAAGACTCATTTACCAAATCCTACTCAAATACCATACTAGTAATGCCAAGCATTGTTCCAATTACTTCTAATTACAAAAATCAAAACATACATAAGTGAATATGCAAAAGCATTTAATTAGGATGATTTTTTCATCCGAATTAAAAAAAAAAAAAGTGGCAAATTCGAGAAAAACCATAATCTAAATATCGGCCATCAACGCCCAAAAATAGGGGTTTTTTGGGGCGATTATAGCCAACTGAGTGCCACCTTCGAACGTGTTCCAATAGATGATATTATTAGCATCTCAGGCGATATGAACGCACAGATTGGATCTGTCAACACTGGACTAGAACACGTCATGGGGAAGCATGGTGATCCTAGGGTCGACGCATCATGACCTTGGATTAAGAGATCCGAAAACGGCGAATTAATTGTGAAGTTTTGTAGTACTCGGCAAATGGTCATCCTTTTTCTACACAAGAGCCGTCACAAAACATCTTGGGTTTCCACTGATGGTGTTACTCAGAACCAGATCGACCATTTAGCTATAAGTCGCCGATGGACAAGATGTTTCCTCGATGTGCAAGCGAAACGTGGAGCGGACGTGGGGAGCGATCACTACTTGATAGTTGCTTGCTTGAGATTGTGTGCAGCAGCTATACGATGACCACAAATTCTTCAAATATGCAAGCCCAATTGGATAAACTCAGAGAGCCCAACAAAAAACACGAGTATACCACCATTCTACGCGAAAAGTCATCCACATTGGGCAAATATGAAATACACACACTAGACGCGGATTGGGAGGCAACTAGAAACACTTCTCTAACTAGTGCTGAAGAATCTGTGGGATATGTGTAAAGCGGTGAGAAACCCTGGACGTTGCAAGACACATGGGACAAGGTTGGCAATCGGAAAAAATCCAAGTTGGCAATCATCTCTCATCTCGATGTCAACGACAAACTTCAGACGGAACTACGACGATGCTCATATACTGCTTAAAAAGGCTGTTAGACGCAATAAGAGGAAGGCCAGTAAAGATCTGGCAAACGAAGCAGAATTCCTATTCCTTATTTATAATTATGAACCATAATTGGCGATCGAAAAAAAGCTAAACCGGCCATCATCTCTCAACCCGATGTCAACCATCGAACGCCGCACCTGAGGCAGAACTGCCACGATGCTCGTACATATACTGGTTAAGAGGGCTGTCAGACGCGACAAGAGAAAGGCCATTGAAGATCTGGCAAACAAGGCAGAATGTGCGGCTTAACTTGGGGATATGGGCTGACTATTTTAAATCATGGAACAGTTGAAGAACAGGAATTTCACCGCCAGCCACCTCAAGAGAGATGTCAACGGAACTCTCCTTAATATGAGTGAAAACCAGTTGCGGCGGTGGAAGGAATCCTTCTCTGATATTTTAAACATCTTATCAGAAGAAGATATTCCAGAAACAGAACAACTACCAAATATCCAACGGAAACAATCCTCTATTACAGACGATTGCCCAGATAAGGAAGAGATAGTCTCCGCCATTCGGTATATGGTGGGAAAGAAGGCCCCAGGTATAGATGGACAGCCAACCTAACTCCTTAAAGCAGACCCGGAAATAACTGCCGATATACTCCTCCCACTCTTTACTGAGTTGTGGAGTGAAGGAAAATATCCAACAGAATGGAAGGAGAGCGTCATTGTGACAATTCCAAAGAAGGGCGACCTTCGGGATTGGGGTAATTGGCGTGGTATATGTCTACTTCCTGCCGTATCGAAAATCATGGCAAAGGTTATTCTCAATAGGATTAGTGATGTTGTGGAAAGCACTCTTGAAGTTTATCAGGCTGGATTCCGTACGGGGTCGTCTTGTACTGATCACACAAATACCCTACGGATAATATTGGAGCAGTCAGCCGAAATAGGTTCACCACTACATCCCATGTTTGTGGACTTCGAGAAGGCTTTCGACAGCGTTAAGCGAGATTACGTATAGAATGCTTTGCGTAGGAGAGGTATTCCAGATAAGGTCATGGCTATGATTAAAAAATCCTACGAAGATGCAAGGTGTCGCGTCTTGCATAGAGGAGAGCTGTCCGAGAGCTTCCCTGTACGAACGGGTTTCAGACAAGGCTGTATATTATCACCAGCCCTGTTTCTGGTGGTAATAAATAACATCTTCAAAGCTGCACTGAAAGGTGGGGAAGGTATAGATCTTCAATAGAAGCTATTTAAGATCTTAAATCACCTTGATTAAGCTGATAACGTGTATTTACTTGTACCTAACCGTTCGGACTTAGAGTCAAATGGTTGCTCGTTGTAAATGCAAAGCGGCGAGACTGAAAATAAATATGCGTAAAATCAAGTACACGCACATGGATTTAAACGGAAGCACACCGATCGTTCTTAACGGACAGGATGTGGAAGGGGTGCAAGATTTTTAATACCTCGGAAGCATTGTCAGCATGGACGGCGGAACTGAGAAGGATATTGAGGCTCGTCAGGCCTTCGCTATCTTTTCCCCTTTCTTGATGTTAAGAGAGATCTCCCTTCGCACGAAGTTTTGAGTTTTTGACGCATGCATCAAATCCGTGTAGTTATATGGTTGTACCACGTGAAACGTGACGTTTCGACTTACCAAAAAACTACAGACTTTCGTGAACTAATGCCTCCGACGCATTTTAGGAATATTCTGGCCAGAAGTGATCTCAACGATGAGCTTTGGAGTACAACTGGCCAGACTAAAGTAGGTATTGAAAATCAAAGGCGGAAGTGGCAGTGGATCGGTCATACCTTGGGGGAACCAGAATAAAATATCGCCAAACAGGTTTTGGATTATAATTCTCAAGGAAGACGTCGGGTTGGTCGACCATGTAATAGAGGCGAGCAGTTGAGCAGGAGGTGAGAGGAATAAACAAGTCCTGGCAACAGCTTAAGGTCGATTCTCAGGATCGCGCCTTGTGGAGGAGAGTTGTTTCTGTCCTATGCCCCTACAGGGGGTCATAACAGGAATTTGATTGATTGGTAACAGCAAGAAATCATTCGGTCCCGATAACATCTCCAATTACATGACTAAGGAAATTTCCAAGAAAGCAATATAGTTCTTGTTAATATTAGTAAATAATTGTCTTAACAATGGCTATTTTCCGAACAGCTGGAAAATTGCGAAATTAATACCGATTAAGAAATACTCGGGCTCTAATGACATAGCAAATTTTTGCCCAATTTCAATGCTTTCGAACGTAGGAAAAATTTTAGAAAGAATTATAAAAAATTATTTTGATTCTTTTTGCGAGGAACAGAATTTTGTCCCATGTCATCAATTCGTCTTCAAAAAATACCATTCCATTACAGAAAATGCACAATGATATCACAAATAACTTAAATAATAAAGTTTCCACAGTAACGTGTTCCTTTGATATCAAAAAAGCATTCGATCTTGTATGGATTAAAGGTCTTTTGTACAAACTAATCAGCCCCTCTAATCTACTCAGAATGTTCTATAGGTTTCTAGAAAATAGAAAAGAAATAAACAGTGAGCAGTCATCATTAATAGCAGTAAGATCTGGAGTTACCCAAGGATCGGTTAACGGACCTAAGTTTTCTAATTTTTTCCTACACGACTTCCCTTATACTGCACTCTTCTTGTGAAGTATCTGTTTGCAGATGATGCAATCTACGCTCCATCCAACGACCCGAGAGTAGCACTATCAAAAGTTAAGATGCACATGGCAGTTATTGAAAATTATTATAAAACATGGGATATCCAGATTAACCCGGGTAAGTCTTCCCTTATCTGTTTCAGTAATCCCAGCGGTAAAGGAAGAAGAAACACGGTAAGACATAGCAAAAATCTTCACCTATCAATTAATGGTACAACTGTTTCATTGAAAATAACATTAAGTACTTGCGGGTACATATTAATAAACTTTTTAAACTTAACTATCACGCGAATATCACACTGGAAAAATCAATTAAAATCAGCAATGTTCTCGCCCCATTAATTCGAAACAAAACCAAACTTAACGCTAGAAGAAAACTTGTTTTGTATAAGTAACTATTACGACCGATAACGACCTATGGCTATCCAGTCTGGGTCTCATTATCAATCACCATAGCGAAAAAGATGGAAGTTCTGGAGGGAAAAATCTTTCGCAATTGCCTCTTAAGAAAAAAAATATAGAAGCAGATACACAGAATCAGAAATAACACCTCTTATGACGCACGCTTTTAGCCTTTGGACCAAAAAATTTAATAAAATAAAATATAATTCTAAGGCTGTCGAAACACGATGCGAGAATGGTAATATATATTATCTCGCTTTTCGGTATTACTAGTCTCATTATCCAATACATGATTCAGCCTTTTTATATCAAAATAGGAAGTTAATATATATTAGCTTGCATCGTCTGTCAAAGGCATGTTTTTTTTAACAAAGCTGATTTTATCTGAGCAATATTAAGATTAAAATAAATGTTGCTATAATTAACGTTAAAAGCCCGTGAAATGGAAGTTATCGGTTCGTGTTGGCCGTAATTAGTCTCTCAAGGATCGATAAGATATTTTGAAGAAGAGAGCTTCTAACAAGGGCGGAGAGTCGATTTCACCTGAAATTAATTTTACTGCGACTGCAGAACTAAGAATAAATTGCATATGTTCGAGTGACTCCAACGAAAGTAGTTGAAGTCGTTCTTGATAAGGAGGAAGACATATTGGATCTGACCAGGGTAGACCTTTGAGAGCAAATCTTAAAAATCTTCGCATGTACAGACTCTATCCTATTGCTATAAATATCATAATACGGAGTCCAAACAGGGCAGGCATATTCAAGAATTGAACGAACAAAAGCACAGTAAAGTGTATATAAGGGTCATTAAAATCCTTACACCATCGTTTTACAAAGCCCCAAATGGAGTTAGCCTTCATAACAATATAATCAACATGGTCGTCGAAGGTAAATTTATCATTGAATAGTACACCTAAATCGCATACTTTCTTAATTTCTGTATCTAAAACATAGATAAATTCGAATGGATTATTTTTCCTGGAGAAAGATGCTATGGTGCACTTTTCAACATTCCAAGGCATACAGTTTAAGGTACACCAGTCAAAAAATAGCTTTATATCATTTTGCAAAAGTAAATAATCATTCGTACAGGTAATAGTACAAAATATTTTCGCATCGTCAGCATACAAGAGAATATTTGAGTTGGAGATGACCGATTTCACGTCATTAATAAATAAAATAAACAGAAGTGGACCAATATAACTACCCTGAGGTACACCAGAAGTGTTTGGAATAATTGATGACTACTGGCATACAACTCCTGAATTTATTATTATAAACTTATCGCATAGATCTAATAAATTTCTGCTGAGAATAACATTAAATAATATTATAGAATAATACTGTTGAACTGTAAAAAAAAAAAAAAAACAAAAAACAAATTTGGCCATAAATTAATCTAACCTAATATAGTCAATACCATTTTTCTGATCATTTTACTACAATCCCTTAAAACAAAAATCCATAAATTTGTATAAACAGCACAAAAAAAATCAACTTTTCACGTCTCAATTAATTCAATTTCTCCAGAAATGATAGATCCATTTTTCACATCAGCGAATCCCGCAGCTCCATTTATCTGTTTCTTCCTTAATCTTTTCGTCTGTTGCGGCATTAACTCGACAACCAGAGAGAAAAAGACTCAATTTCGACTCAAGCAATTGACTTTATGACTTTCACAATTTAATCTCATTGCAATAGTGTACGACAGAGTCATTCACAGTAAGGAAGACGATTCAGACTGTGATGAGAAAAAGTTGTGGCCAGAAGTATGCAATCCGCTTGAAGAAATGTGCAGTATATATACATCTGATGGAAAGGCAATTAGTGATTCTGTTGGCTTAAAAATATTTTCTATTGCATTTACTCCGGGAGCTGTAGGACAAAAAATAAAATGTTATAATTTGAGGAAATTAATTTTTTTATTTTTTGGAAATCATGAAAGCCTGGCTAAAAATGTTCCTGTAATAAGTAAAAAATTATTAACTTTCCTACCTTCTTTCATATTAATTACGCGTATTTCGTAATTTAAGGATCTTCTTCTTGTTTTCATTTTTTTTGCGAAATTTTGCACTTTCGGCCAGTAATACGCGTTCTCACATTAGTTACCGAGGTTTTGTAGTTTAACTCATCGCGAATGCGGAATTATTCACATTTCTATTTGAAATTTGAGATTTGATTCCCTTCACTTCCTAAATTTCAAATTACAGGGCATTTATTTTGGCTTTAGCCGTGAATTAAATTACAGAAATTTTGGTAACTAATATAAGAATGCACAAGACGTGCCGAAGGTGCACATTTATATCTTAAAATTCTGAAATCTAGCAAACAATACCAAACAAGAAGAAGGCAGGTATAGAAGAACCTAAAGTGGCTTTACTTCGAGTCTGCTGAAACTTATTATCAACACTCAGTCGAATGATTCGCAGGAAGTTAATTTAAATTTGATTTTTCCATTGAAAAAATTGGAAGCGATTATCTGATATTGCAGATTGTCATAGGAATTTTCACATTACAGAATAGAATCGACATTAACACGCTGTATAATGCGTTACTTATTCCATAATTAATGCCAAAGGTAAGAGCTTACAAACAGCGGATACGATTATGGAAAAGTAATCTGTTCGGTAAAGCTAAAAGTAGAGAATACCCCTTACATTACAAAATCTATTCTTTAGTCGTAGCCGGTCCTACTGCACAACAAGCAATTGTGATGACGTAAGAATAATTGGTACGACGTAAAAAAAACTAACAAATACTTCAAAGCCTGCAGCTCTGGCAAGAAGCCGAGAGTAATTTGCTCTTACAATACCTCAAGAAGAACCAATCGATTTGGTAGCAGTTTAATACTAGTACCTATGTATTACAAAATTTAATCAAGAAATATCATGAATATATGCATAAGCCGTACTACAGCACAGAGACCAACACTACCTACGTTATTCATCAATATCCGCCAACAGTATCATTGTCGGTGATTCGCTTCCTTAAAATCAATTAAACTGAAATGAATCCTTCGTAAGGATGGAATAAGCCTCAGTCGGACTATATCGTCCTGTACAAGCGAGGTACTTGCTATATTAATGTACTCAATTCTATTACTCTATGCCTACATCTACTGATACTGAACTATTTTATGTTGTGGTTTGTAGTTTGCATGGATAGTCTATATAGAAATATATCATATCCTAATAAGATCCTGCAGACTGAACTAGATAATTAACATGATTTGGCTATCTATCAATTTCAAACCACATCCGAGTAAATATTGAATTTCTAATATCTGATTTCAATGTTCTTGGATAAGAAAAGAATTTAAATTTATTAAAAGATTTCTATTGAATTTTTAATATTATCACTCTGTCGATAATTGTGTTTGGAAGTGACACGGTAATTAGTAGAGTGCAATATGGGATGCAATTTTAAACTGGTACGCTTATAATTTGTGGATTTTATTTTCTATTAAATCCCATCACATCCAGTGTTGATTTCAGCTACCAGGAAGAAGGGGGCGCTGTCTCCCTCTCCTTAGAACATGACGTATCACTCCTTGAGAAATTAAAAGTGAATCATCTTTTTAATGGTAAAGCAAAGCCGATCTCTATTTCTACCAACATATACTTTTTGTGGGCTTTTTATCAAAGTAGGTTAACGCATTAGACATATGTTCGCAGTGATTAGAGGATTGGAGCCTCTGGCCCGAAAGTAAATGATCTACACATAAACTTACTGCAGTACATGATTTCGCACCTGCGCTACAAGGCAGCTAGGGTGTAGCCTAGTAGGTAGCGTATTGGTCTACAATGCAAAGGTCGTGAGTTCAAATCCCGGTCGACGCATAATTCCAGCACACTGCTTGCTTGGGTATACTTTGGTCACATCAATCTACGAAAATGAAAAATTGCAAGATAGAGGGTTATGCGAAGGTCTAACAACCCTTCCACAATAAATAATGAAAAATGTTAAGGAATCTGAAGGGCAAGAGGCCAAGGCCCGATTTGGGCTGTAGTGCCATTGTAGAAGAAGGAAGCTATAATACAAAGCATACTCTTTCCAAAAAAGCACTTCATCGTGAATGCAAACAATGCTAACAAATGCCTCTAGGATCCATTGATAAGCTAGGTTGTAGCTTATCAGATGGCGTGTTGGTCTACAATGCGAAGGTCGTGAGATCAAGTACCGATCGACGTATAATATAAGTTAGTGTTTTGCTTTATTTGGACAATAACTAAGCAGAAACACACGCTTTAAAAAATTTTCTCTGTCTGTCTGTCCGGCTTCCACGCAAAAACAGCTAAATCGATTATAATAAAACTTTCACAATTTATTAGGTATGCTTTGCGATGTAATCTGCGTTTGGTATTATTTCAATAACATCACCATTTTCAAAAATAAATAATAATCAAATTTTCTAGTCAACCATAAGAGCCATTAATTTAAAATTGAAAATATATTATTTTTATCATAAATGTGATCTGTGGTATACAAATTATATGAATCACTCCACTCCTTCCACCCTTCCCTGCAAGGGGTAGTTGTAGGATAAGGTTTTACCAATTCCTGCATCTATCTTTGGAGAATAGCGACTCCACGGACCTGACCTGCCGATCCCTCTGTAGGATGGGGGCATAGAATTCAACCACAGCCAGTCCTGCTTGCCCTAAAAATGGCAAATGGACACTCACTGGATCATGGGCTTATCACCCGTGATCTTAAATTCTAACTGATACAGCGCATCGGATACGGACGGATTCTATGGTAACGACTTTTGGCATTCGAAAACGGACTATAATTGGCTTCCGGAACGTTCGAACATTGAATGACGGGGGAAGAGCTGGGGTCACTCGGTCCTTGCACCACCAATCAGTGATCGACTGTGAAATGCAGCACTATAACATCCAAATCTTGGGCTTGAGCGAGGTCAGGTGGACAGGATTAGGAGAAGATCGAACCCCTAGCGGAAATACCATTCTGTACCTTGGCCTTGAAAGTGAAGTCAAAAATTACGTGGCGGCCGTCCTTACACCGAGAGCGAGAAGAAGTCTCATCAGCTGGGAATCAATCTCGGATAGGACTATCGTCGTCAGGCTCAGTACCAGTGTCAGAAACGTCACAATTCTACAGTGCTACGTACCAACTAATACCTGAGTACCACCTTCAAAATTGTTCCACGAGGTGATATTATCATCTCAGAAGATATGAACGCCCAGGTTGGATCTGACAACATTAGACTAGAACACATCATGAGGAGGCATGGTGGCCCTTGGGTCCCAAAAACGGCAAATTATTTGTGGAATTTCGTAGTACTCGGCAAATGGTCATCAGAGGGACCCTTTTTCCACACAAGATTCACCATAAAAAATCTTGGATTTCCCCTGATGGTATTACTCAGAACGAGATCGACCATTTGGCTATAAGTTGCCGATGGAGAAGATGTCTCCTCGATGTGCGAGCAAAACGTGGAGCTGACGTGAAGAGCGATCAACACTTGATGGTTCCGTGCTTGAGATTTTGTAGAGCAGCTGTCCGACGACCACAAATTCTTCAAATGAAGCGCAAGCTTAATTTGGATAAACTCAGAGATCCCAACAAGAAACGCGAGTACACCACCATTATACGCGAAGAGTCATGCACATTGGGCGAATATGAAATGCGCACACTGAGCGCCAATTGGAAGGCAACCAGAATCACTTTTCTAAGTAGTGCAGAAAAATCTGTGGGATATGTACCAAGCGGTGAAAAACCCTGGATGTCGCAAGACACATGGAAAAAGGTTAACGATCAGAAAAAACCAAACTGGCAATCATCTTTCAACCCGATGTCAACCAACGAACGCCCCACCTGAGGCAGAACTACCGCGATGCTCATATACAGCTTAAAAAGGCTGTTAGACGCGCAAGAGAAAGGCCATTGAAGATCTGGCCAACAAGGCCAAATCTACGGCTTACCTCGGGGATATGGGTTCACTATTTAAAATCATGAAACAGTTGACGATGGAAGGAATAATTCTCTGATATTTTAAACATCTTTTCAGAGGAAGATATTCCAGAAACACAACTACCAAACATCCAACCGTAAAAATCCTCTATTAGGGACGATCCCTTAGATAAGCTAAGATAAGAGCTCAATCAAATTCCTGTTAAGACCCCTTATAGGGGCATAGGACAGAAACAACTCTCTTCCACAAGGCGCGATCCTGAGCATCGGCTTTAAGCTGTTGCCAGGACTTGTTTAAGATAAGAGCTAGTTGCCATCATTCGCTCAGGTATAGATGGACTACCAACCAAACTCCTCAAAGCGGGCCCGGAAATAACAGCCGATATACACCTCCCATTCTTCACTGAGGTATGGAATGAAGGAAGATATCCGACTGAATTTTGTGAAAATTCGGAAGATGGGCGACCTTCGGGATTGTGGCAATTGGCGTGGTATATGTCTACTTACTGCCGTATAGAAAATCATAGCTAAGATAATTCTCAATAGGATTAGTGATGTCGAGGAGAGCACTCTCGAAATTTATCAGGCTGGATTCCGTAAAGGGTCGCCTTGTACCGACAACACAAATACCCTACGGATAATATTGGAGCCGAAATGGGTTCGCCACTACATCTCATGTTGGTGAACTTTGAGAAGGCTTTCGACAGCGTTAAGCGATATTACATATGGAATACTTTGCGGAGGAGAGGTATTCCAGATAAGGTCATAGCTATTATTAAAGAATCCTACGAACACGCAAGATAGTGTCGCGCCTTGCATAGAGGAGAGCTGTCCGAGAACTTCCTTGTGCGAACGGGCGTTAGACAAAGCTGCATATTATCACCAGCCCTGCTTCTGGTGGCAATAAATGACATCTTGAAAGCTGCGCTGCACTGGATAGTAGGGAAGGTAAAGGCCTTCAATGGAGACTATTTAACATCTTAAGTCGTCTTGATTATTCTGAGGACGTTTGTTTGCTTGGGCATAACCGTTCGTACTTAGAGTCAAATGTTCGCTCGTTGCATTCTAAATGCAAAGAAATGGGACTGAAAATAAATATGGGTAATACCAAATACATGTGCTCTAACACAAGTACACCAATTTTTCTGAATGGACAAGATGTGGAAAAGGTGCAAGATTTTCGTTTTCTCGGAAGCATTGTCAGCATGGACGGCGAAGCTGAAAAGGATATTGAGGCTCGTCTAAATAAAGCTTGTCAGGCCTTCGGTATCTTTTCCTCTTTCTAGAGGTTAAGAGAGATCTCCCTCCGCACGATGCATGCGTCAAATTTGTGTTGTTATATGGTTGTAATACGTGGAATGTGACCGTTCGAATTACCAAGAAACAACAAACTTTCGTGAACCAATCCCTCGACGCATTTTAGGATTATTCTGGTCAGAAGTGATGCCCAACGATGAACTTTGGAGTACAACTGGACACACCAAAATGGTATTGAGGTTCCAAAGCGGAAGTGGCAGTGGATCAGCTAGGGTGTAGCCTAGTAGGTAGCGTGTTGGTCTGGTAATGCGAAGGTCGTGAGTTCAAATCCTGGCCAGCGCAATACATAATTCCTGCACATTACCTTGGTCACCTCAATCTACGAAAATGAAAAAATTTCGTAGAAAGAGGGTTGTGCGAAGGGTTAACAACCCTTCCATAATAAGTAATGAAAAATGTTAAGGAACCTGAATATCAGGAGGCCAAGATCTGATTTGGACTGTAGCGCCATTGTAGAGGAAGAAGAAGTGGCAGTGGATCGGTCACACTTTGAGGAAACCAGAGCGAAACATCGCCAAAAAATTAACAGGAATTCAATTGATTGATTGTGATTTTCTTCTAAATAAATGGCTCATTGCCCCATCCAACAGCTCATCGCTTAACATCTTCTTTTTTTTTTAATTAATGTCCGCAATCAATTTCTATTTTCAAGTTTGCTTTCGCAGAATATCTAAAATGGATAAAAGACACTCAAAAAGGCGAAAATTTTTTTGATTTCGCAATTTAACTGGTATAGCTATGCCCCACCTGGCGAGTGTGCCAAATATTCTTTTCGCAATCGCGAATCTAGTTAAGAAAACATTAATATCGCAGCATTATGCTAAAAAATTCTAATCCCACTCCAGTATCTACAGAAAGTCTTGATGGAAATATTTGAACGGGTGTATCAAAAAATAAAATGATCTTAAAAGTGGCTCGACCAATGATTTGCAATTTTGTTTAAATACCGAGGCAATTTTTTTCAAATTCAGCAAGGCAAGAGCTTAAGGGTTCGAGTAACTTCAGGACTACTGTGAATACTTATACAAAATTTCGTTTTTGTATTATCTTACTGACAATAAAGAACTGTGTATGTGTATTGTCTTATCTATCAGTCGTAAATTACAGCAGACAAAAAGTTGAATTTTGACTCAAAAACTCTGAAATAGTCATTGGTCAAGATTACATCTGCGAGGTTCATATCCTCAATTTCTGGCCACAAGAAGTCCGTTATCATCTCGCGATAGCGAACACCATTCACGGTAACTGCTTGGCCGTCCTCATTTTCGAAGAAGTACGGCCCGATAACGCCGCCAGCCCATTTGCCAAATGCGGCAATTCTGCTTGTAGTGTAATTCAAATTATTGTGTTCGATATGTAGCATGCATAGCCATTGGCAATATTTTTATACTCTAGATAAAATTTTGAGAGTATTACAACTTTGCTCTTAAGTTTATAATGCTAAGAAATAATGCTCGCAAAGAGTCGCCAAAGATATAGAAATATTTGTTGCCGCACAAAAATCTCGAAAATTAATGTCTGTCTGTCCGTTCGTTTGTCTGGGCGCTCTCTAGCTTGAGAACGCGTTGAGCTACGAAGCTCATATTTTGTACACGATATTTTTGGTAAAAAAGTAAATGAAGTTTGTGAAAAGGCAAGTTATTTTAGGATAACTGGCGCTGACCAAAACACTCTGGTTTTCCTTCAGGGGGGCTCCCAAGATTAACGAGGTCTTGAAGGACAGCAAGCTACAGGTGGTGAGAGGTGCGAGGGTCCTACTCTGACGAAAATGTCTGTATGGATCCCGGGTATCATTGTAGACCCTGTACTCTTAATACAGGATATTAAGCTACGAAATAATCTTTCCACGGAGGTATGTATGCTTTTTTCATATAGAACAAAAAGACAAGGGCCAAATTCTTGTTCTCGGAATTTACCAAAGCTCCATGGAAAGGTTGTCTTTAGTGAAAGGTTTCGCAGATTAACTCAACAAGGCCTACTTTAAAGTACTGAAATCAAATGTGGCAAACCTCAAAAGCCGGCAAACCCAGATTGGTTCAAGCCAAGCTAGATCACAGTTGAGCGGCGAACGCCACTCTTCAACAACACCTCTTAAGAGGTTATTTGAATGTTGCACTTGCTCAGGAGCCGTGGTTGAGTGGCTCTAACCACATTCTGGGATGGTGCAAAAAAAAAACTGGTACAGTCCTTCACGGACCCAAAACAGGTAAGCTACGGACATGTGTCGTCGCAAAAAGAGCACTAAAATGGACATTAATTCCGCAATTTAGTAGTCCACACTATACAACGACGATGTGGGATAGGTCATTTAACACAACACCGCGGCCAATTAAGCTGGTTTCATCATACCAGCCAAACGAAACAAGAGATGTTCCAACGAATGACCTGTGCCAGCTTGTCCAGTCCAACAAGTTGGTAAAAGGTTGTGATGCCAATGTCCATCACATCTACTGGTCTAACACAGACTGCAACAATCGCGATAAGTCAATTTTGGAATTTCTCAGCATGAACAATCAAAATATTTGTAATGTTGATAATAGTTGCACCTTGATAAATAGAGGAAGAAGTGAGGTTATCGATCTGACTCTTTCAGCTATTTCTAAATTACTAGTGGTCCGCAACTGGAGAGTTTCGAAAAAACCATGCTTGGCGGGCCACATATGGATAAGATTTGAAATAGTGGGATCAGCAGACGGTTTTACAGGAATCCAGCAAGAATGGATTGGGTTAAATATCAGGAGCTAATAAGCCGTAAATCACCGGCAATAGTTCCTTACCAAATAAAAATACTAGATTCCTGAGATGGAAGAGTTGGTGTGTAAACAAATATACTACGACCCTAATACAAGAGTTCCTGCCCTCAGCAGTCGAAAGAACGAAAAATGATCTTGATATTCTGAAAAAACGAACAAGAAACCCTTTAACAAAGCTAATTCCAGCAAACGTTACACAGACTGGGACAAATACCAAGCAGCACTAATACTGTATAAAAACAGCTAAGAGCCGTCAAACGAAATTCATGGAAGGGATTTTGTGAAGAAATTGATAACGTCAACAGTACCACTAGGATAAAGAGGACCCTACACAAAGATCCATACTTGCCTGAATTACTTGACAAAGTGATGGTTCATGGACGGGATCTAGCGCCGATGCACTTGAACTTCTATTGCAAACGCATGCTGGATGCTTTGAGCGCCCGCCACAAAGTTCATATGTCGATTTTGTTCTAGCCAACTCAGAACTAGTAGATACAGTCGTGACACAGGAAAACATGGGAATTGCGTTCAGCTCCTTCAAACCTTACAAGTCACTAGGACTGGACCAAGTTTATACCGCAATGATCCAAAACGCGGATGAAACAATAATTCAGTACCTGGTTGACATAAATAAAGCATACATCAACCTTTGCCACTTACCGAAGACATAGCAAGAGGTTAAGGTAGTTTTCATATTTAATCCAGGCAGAGCCTTCCGTAACACCAAGAAGGCTTTCCGTCCTATCAGCCTAACTTCGTTCCTTGTAAGAGGCCTGGAAAGACTGGTAGACAGCTACCTAAGGGCAAATCTGATCCTCTCGGTAAGATGGCCCCACCAATACACCTATCTGAAAGGTAGGTCCAATGATACTGCCTTGCATGTGTCGGTAGCCGCCGTAAAGAAAACTTTTCATCAGGTTGTACTCGGTGCCTTTCTAGATGTAAAAGGCGCTTTTAACCACGTCAACATTGATTTCATACTTGAGGCCTTGCGCAGCCATAATCTAGAACCTCTACTGGCTGCGTGGATAGCTTAGCTTCTTCGCTCACGAAAAATCGTAGCACGGATGGGCGAAGAGACCAGAACTAGCTCTCCCCACAAAAGGACGCCATAGGGCGGCATAATATCGCCTCTCTTGTGAGTTCTAACATTGAATGAACCCCTTTCTATTTTAAATCGGAATGGCTACCGCACAATAACATATGCCAACGATGTTGTCATCATGCTAACTGGTAAGTTTGAACAAGTCTTAGGAGATATTATGCAGTCCGATTTACTACTGTTAGACAGTTGGGCACGACATCAGAAGCGTTCAACAATTGAGCCTACTTCGGTTCGCAAATCGAACCAAGTGCCCAGCACAGGAGGAGTAGAAACCATCTCACAATGAATAGCAGAAGTACAATGGGCTCAAATAGATGACCCCAGTACGCTGCGGTTCTACGAAGCCATCTTCCTACAACCTATACCTAAGCCATATCAACGGACAAAATCACACCACCTCTTTTAACCACTCCCATACAAAATGACTCCATTTTGCAATTTGATATTAAACGGATTTTCTCGAAAGCATGAAAGCTGTTGATCTGAAATTTTGGACATATCAATTTCATGATGATTTCAATCTACTGAAAAAAATATTTCTTTCCCCCAACTCCTTCCACCGCGTCCCACACAAATTCATGAAATACTCTGAACCAATTTACTCAGTACGTATAAAATTCATCGAGCTGAAATTGTGCACAAAATATTCTCTTAAAATTATTAGTAAGACCGGAAAAATTTAAACGATTAGCTTCGCTCCTTTTGCCCCTCCCATACAATACGACTCAATTTCACTACTTTACAAAAAATTAATTTTCTTGAAAAGTAAAAATGCTACTGATCTGCAGTTTAAATCATGTCAATTGAATGATGCTTATAGTTATTTCTGAAAAAGCCATTAAGAACTCTTCACTCCTTCTACCACCTCCCAAACAAACTGAACAATTTTACTAAATTCAATCCTCTAATTTTATCAATGACTATTATATCTTGAAGCTTAATTTAGGTATAAAACACTTTGATACCAACTTTAGCATGATGTGAAAATATTAATTCAATACCGTCACCCCTTTTACCACTCCCAATACAAAATTTCTTTAAATTAAAAATTCTCTTATCGCATGATACCATTGTAATCATGTTTTTGAATATAATTTTATAAGTTTGGTTTGATAAAAAAAAAATGATGTCGCGTAATTTTCATTTGAAAAAACTCAAGGGGTCATTGAGTTTCATTTTCTTCACCCCACACCATCCATCCTCCTGAGTGAAAAAGTTTGAAATCAACACTGATAACATTCCATACAAAGTGAAATAATTTCAAGAAATAATTCAAAATAATTTTTAGCGTGGGTTCAAGTTCAATATTTAAATGGAATGCGGCCGTTTTGGGCTCCACAACCGCTGGGCCACCGAAAAGACCAAATTTCTTTTCAGATTATATGATATAGATACTGCAAAAAATAAAAGTTTATTATAAGAGACCAGGGAAATGAAAAAGTTCTGGCGATAACTACATAAATGCTGATGCAAAGGATCGGAAATGTAGAAAAGAAGTATTTCTGTTCTATGTCTCAATTTTTATAGACTTCTTCTGTTTTAAAATTCAAAATAAGATGGGATCTCATTTGTAACTGTCTTAATTGTGATGCGAAGAACATTTTAAAAATTAGCTGGGTTGGATATTTTGAAGTTACTCTGACTCAAAATCTTATAAAATTTTACTATTTTTGCAAAAATATATGCAACCTTATCTCCCAAATTCAAAAAATCCTTAACAATGCGAATAACACAAGTATGTACTACTAACAGCTCCTTGCTTATAAATGTTATAAATACTCACTTAAGCTTAGAATGCTCTACGGAATTTTCGTCTGGAGTTAAATTTTAGTCGTTTCCAATAAAACAGCGACTAAAAATACATAATGGGTAAAATGAAAACGAACAAATTCTGTAAATAGTTGTGCTGTAAACCGGAAAACTTAAAAGTAATTTGAAAATTCCCAGATGTCCGTTTTTCATGTTGCTTCCGATGAGTTTTTCGCAAAGATACCAAAAAATTTACGAAGCTTCGAGCTTCCACTATTTCGCCACAACTTGCATTATACCAGCAAAGTAAATGTTTGGGAAATTTTTGTGCTGATGAAACACTTATTTGAACTGAAATTGCCTTTTTTCTAAAAGTTTTGCTGCCGTTGTTTTCGTTAGTACATGTGCAGCTAGCTGCAAGTAAAATAAAACTCCTGTACACAATGTCTGAGAAGGAAGGCATCGCGCTATTTTAGTCCCGATTAGCAACTCTGTGTATTTTTCATTAGCATTTCATTATTTGCTTTGCTCCTAATTGTCTGTAAAATCGACTAATTCGTGCATTATGCATATAGTTAGTTACATGATCTTCAGTTCATTACTCGGGATAATTCGGGCATTGTAGGTCGCATGTTTCTATAAGAGCCAATTAAAAGCCCGCTCCTTTTTGAAAATTCCAAGAAGAACCGAACCAAGTTACGAACTATGCTCAATTCTTACAAGTAAATTACAAGTGACATACGATACATGTCATAAGTTTCGTATAATTTATATATTCGAGAATCATAAATCACAATTACAGAAATACGTCACGTAGAGGTGGAACGACTCTAAGTGGCAATCAGCCATTCATTAAATATGGAGCAGTGAGTGATTAATGACAGATGGAATTGAAGATGGAGCCAAGCCTCGAACGCATTAATGGTAGCGAATATCAAAACTGATTTGATGAATAGTTCATGACATTTGTCCCAAAAGATTAACTCCTGACGTCGATTAGCCAGCAAGGTTTCGTCTGAAACACCTATGAATATTTTGTTAGCACTCAACTTAATGAGTTTCGAAACTTTTCGTATTCGTAAGTAGGTATATTCGGTCTCTATCGGATTTAAAAAGGAAGTAATATCTATTATGTTTGCGATATTTAAGCATGTTTGAGTAATTTCTTAAGTCACAATTAAATTTTAAACAGATTTTAAAGTTTGTTCCTCTTCCTCATAACCCATATGACCATATTTAAATAATCAGATGTAAGGCTTGTGGAACAAAAACCTCATCGACATGGATACAAGAACGTCACACTGCAGGCAAAAAGATGAAAGATTGGAGCGACAAGGAGCCAACGCTTAGGATTGTACTTTGTCGGTCGAGGTGGCCACGCCGACTTAAAAGTCAATAACACCAAATTTATCTAATTTTTTGGTTTAGTCTTGGCATAATAAAGTAAAGTTGATAAAAGTAGATTAACCGAGTTTTGGCCTTCTTCCTTTGAAATCGCGCAAGCACACTTGATGCACGCGTGCTCTCATACACACACGCATTAGTCTACGCACACATATACAGATGCATATTAGTGGTATAAGGTATAAGCCAACTTACAAATTTCCAGCCTCATCTGCACGTGGTATACCCTGCTTCCGACAGACGAGGCCCTGGCGACCGAGTAGAAGCGGTATAAATCCCATCCCGTTTGGAGGAAAAGCCGAGAGCAAAGAGGGACCAAACAACGGCTTACAACGTTACACGGTTAAGTACAATATACGTTGCGGCCCTGTTTATTTTAACACTTCTTCTAGAATGGCATTACAGCCCAAATCGGGCCGTGGCCTCCTGAACTTCAGGTTCCTTAACATTTTATTTGTCACTGTGAAAGAGTTATTAGCCCTTCGTACAACCCTATATCCATAAATTTTAATTTTCGTAGATTGATGTAACTAAGGCATAACCACGTCAACATTTATGCCATACTTGAGGCCTTCCGCAGTCATAGTGTAGAACCTTTCCTGACTGCACATGGATAGCTAAGCTTCTTAGCAAAAAAACGTAGCACAGATGGGTGACGAGACAATAAAAGGCTCTGCCTACAAAGCAAAGCCACAGGGCGGCATAATATTGCCTCTCCTGTGGGTCCTAACAGTGAATGAACCCCATTTCATTTTAAATCGGAACGGCTACCCCACAATAGCATATGCAAACGATCTTGCCATCATGAAAACGGGTAAGTTTGAATACGTTCTAGGCGACCTTATGCAGTCCGCTTTAAAACTGTTAGACAGCTGGGCACTAGATGAAGGACTTACCATTAACCCTCAAGAAACAGAGCTGGTCATCTTCTCCAGAAGTAAAAGACCATACGTTTTCAATCC